>CM051240.1:199893862-200493862 GCA_027917425.1 Gastrophryne carolinensis | reverse complement strand
CACCAGGCCGCAGGGCATCCCAAACCTGCACTTGGCAGCCTGTTATACTAAATACGCTTGTTGATCCTTCCTCAGCTTAATCAAAGTATTGCATTTTGAATTGGTTTTTGGTCTGCCTTAAATAAAAAAACACCAGGCCGCAGGGCATCCCAAACCTGCATTAGGCAGCCTATCTGTTATACTAAATACGCTTGTTGATCCTTCCTCAGGTTAATCAAAATATTGCATTTTGAATTGGTTTTTGTCCTGCAGTCAAAACACCAGCCCACATGGGCATCCCAAACCAGCACGTCACCCTATTTTTTATACTAAATAAGCTTGTTCAGTTTTATTAAGCTATTGCATTTTGAATTGGTTTTTGTCCTGCTGTCAAAACACTAGCCCACATGGGCATCCCAAACCAGCACATGTCACCCTATCTGTTATACTAAATAAGTTTCTACAGGCCCTTTTTTTTATTTATTTTTTTTTTTTATATAGAGCTGTAATAGTTTATATAGTGAGGTAAATTCGCCATTTTGCACCATTATATAGAGAAGCCCACTGTGTGAATCTGAGGAGCAATAGTTTATACAGTATTGTGAGGTAAATTCGCTGTTTTGCACTATTATATATATATCAACCTAAATCCCTGTGTAAATCTGAGGAGCAATAGTTTATATTGTGAGGTAAAATTGCCATTTTATAGAGCAGACCCTGTCTGAAAATCTCATTTTGCAATCTATGTTATATTGTGAGCGAAATTCGCCATATTGCACCATTCTTTAGAGTGGCCCTCCTGTGTAAATCAGAGCAGCAATAGTCTATATTGGACAATACATTTGCCCTGTTTTGCACCATTATATGGAGCAGCAATAGTTTATATTGTAGGTAAATTCATGGTTTTGCACCATTACATAGAGCAGTCCCTATATAAACCTGATAAATAGGTTATATTGTGTGAGTTAAATCCGCTCTTGGTTTTGTAGCATAATATAGAGCAGCTCCTGTGTCAATCTGAGGGGCAATAGCTTATACTGTGAGGTAAATTTGCCATTTTGCAGCATAATATACAGCAGGCCCTGTGTAAATCTGAGGGGCAATAGCTTATACTGTGAGGTAAATTTGCCATTTTGCAGCATAATATAGAGCAGGCCTGCTCCTCCTCTCCTGTCAGATGACTAGATAAAATGGTCATTTTGTCAAACCTAAACTGTGCTTCGCTGTGCCCCACCCCCTCCTCCTCCTCAACTTCAGCCCCCACAGGCTTCATGTGGCTGTGAAATGTATGCGCCATGTCTCTAGCGCCCTGACTAGCCATGGTTTCCAACATGTGTTGTAGTACATGAGGAAGTAGAATCTCATCGTTCATCTCATAGTCCTGGCAACTGACTAATAAAGTAGCTTCCTCAAAGGGCCTGAGCAAACGGCAGGTGTCACGTATGAGCTGCCACTGGTTTACATTGAAGTGACACAGGGGAGTCCCCCTATCCGTTTGGATCATCAAGAAATCCGTGATGGCTTTTCTCGGTTCCTATAGTCGATCCTGCATATGGGGGTGGAATTCCAACGGGTGGAAACATCGCAAATCAGACTATGTTGGGGGATACCGTTCTGACGCTGAAGCTCAAGAAGGATGTGCTTGGCGGTGCAGGAGTGCCTGAAGTGCATGCAAAGTTTCCTTCCCGTTGTTAAGATGTCTTTCAGATGGGGGGAAGACTTCAGAAAATGCTTGACAACTAGATTGAACACGTGTGCCATGGCAGGATGCATGGCTCAGGCTTCCTTGTCGCAGCGCAGACAAGATGTTCTTCCCAGTGTCAGTCACCATGGGTCCCATTTGCAGTTTTCGTGGAGTAAGCCATGATTTCATGTATTGAGTTTTTTTTAGCAGTTCCTCCCATGTGTGACTCTGTTGCTCAAGGCAAACCATGTGAAGAACAGCGTGAAACCGCCGTGTCCTGCACACATGGTAGGCTGGAAGGGCACTGGGAAAAAAAAAAAAATTAAAAAAAGAGAAAAAATAAATATTTAGAAAAAAAACTTAAAAAAAAAAAAATTTAAAAATTAATCTGTACAAAAATTAACAAAATATTTAAAGGCAATGGAAAAAAGATATAAAAAATAAATATATATATATATATATGTTTCTAAAAAATACAAAATATTAAAAAAAATAGAAAATATTAAAAAAAAAACAGTACAAAATTAACCAAAAAAAAAATGTTGATACATTTTATATGTTACTGTTATGTTATATGTTATTGTTGCTATGTTATATGTTATTATATGTTATTATTATAAATATGTTCAATAAATGTTAACTATTAACTATTAATAATATGTAATTGACAATTTGCCACTTTTCTCTGTGACACCATTGCTAAGTGCAAGTGCACTGTCACAGGCACAAAGGCCTAGGAGCGTGGAGGCCACAGCGGAGGGACCTGTCCAAGTTGCTTTTGTGGTTGTGCAGGAACCACAATCACCCAGTGGTCCTAAAAGGATATTTATTGTCCCTGACCATAGTTACAGCTCCAGACGTAGGCACTGCTGTGCACTTTGGTACACACTGACAGGCTAAAGGACTGCCCCACCTTCTGTTCAACAAAATTGTACAGGGCTGGTACTGCCTTCTTCGCAAAGAAATGACAGCATGGGACTCTCCACCTCGGCTCGGCACAAGCCATCAGTTCTCTGAAAGGTCCACCAACTCAAAAGGGAGGGACTGCAGCACCAGCAACTTATACAGGAGCACATTTAGCTTCTGCATGTTGGATGAGTGGGCACATACTGTTGTCTCTTGGACATGGCTTGGCAATGGATTGCTGGCAGAATGACTGACTCGGATTAAGAGGAGGAGGAGCATCTGGAGCGACAGAAGATGCGTATGACACACAGGAGGTGGTGGAGCCTTGGCTGGCTGGAACAGAGAGCGGCGTGCCACTGGGTAATGCAGCAGGCTGGACCACCACTTTGGAGCCAACTCTCCCAGGCCGCTTTATGGTGATGCTGCAAATGTTGATGCAGGGCTGTGGGTCCAACATTGGGACCCTGGCCACACTTCACTTTCTGCCTACAAATCTTTCACATAGCCATGTTAACCTCCTGCGGATGCTTGATGAAAAACTGCAACATGGGCTTGTAGCTGATTTCTCCTACCAACAGTCCGCAATAATTCACTGATGCTGCTGCCGTCGCCGCCGCCAACTCCAGGGACCCTCTTCCCTTACCTCCTGGGAAGATAGCCTGACGCGCGAGTGGTCTACCCCGAGCACATTTGCCTCCATACTTTCCCCTTCTGCCACCATGCTGGCCACTAAATCTGTCACTCTCCATCACTCCAAGCCTTTAAAAGTGCCCTCAAAACTCACTGATGTCCTCCTCAGGTTCCTCAACAGTGTCTGCTTAAGGAGCTAAAACGCTTGCAACTCCTCCTCCCATGACACTCTCCTTATCACTACTTGCCCGCCTAGTGGAAGAAGCGACAAGTGTCTCCTCCACTTCTTGGCTGGCCAGTAGCTGCTGATTTTTCTGATTATCAGATCATCCTCACTGAATAGTGGAGCTGAACCCAAAGCATAACATACAACAGACAGTTGACTGGGGGTGTCAGATGTCACTTGTGATGCAGTGGATGATCGTGTTAACCAATGGATGATGGCAGATGGGTTGCTGTTCAAGACACGACCGCTAGCTGATCCCGGGAGATCAGTCCTCTCACTGAGACTCCTGCTGCCACTCACCCCTATTCTGCAGAGACCTCTGCTTGATGAAATGAGGCCTTATATGTTACTATGTTACTAATACGTTACTATGTTACTAATATGTTACTAATCTGTCACTCTCCATGTTTTTTTTTGAGAGACTGGCCTGCGTGGAAATGAATCGGGCATGGATCAGCCAAGATTTCCACCCACCAATGCCTGATGCATTAGAGCAGATTGATGATGGGGCCCGACCAACACTAAAGAAATATGGATCGTGCAAAACAGATTTAAGGCGCTGCTCTCTAGTTACAGATATTCCTCCGCATCAGACCACAAGTAATTATTAAGGAAATGCTTTACGTTACTCTTACTTTTTATTAATATTCTTCGGATAAGATATATGTGCCGAAAATCTATATATGTTCTCTTCATGCTGCTGCCAACTCCAGGGTGTGTCTTTCTGGCAATTTTGGACTCCTGCTGCTGCTGCTTGCAACTCCAGGGTGTGATTCATCCAATTTTTGGGCACCTGCTGCCAACCCCAGTGTCTCTTTCAAGCTATGTTTGGGCTCCTGCTGCTGCTTGCAACTCCAGGGTGTGATTCATACAATTTTTGGGCTCCTGCAGCCAACTCCAGTGTCTCTTTCAAGCTATGTTTGGGCTCCTGCTGCTGCTGCTTGCAACTCCAGGGTGTGATTCATCCAATTTTGGGCTCCTGCTGCCAACTCCAGTGTCTTTTTCAAGCTATGTTTGGGCTCCTGCTGCTGCTGCTTGCAACTCCAGGGTGTGAGTCATCCAATAATTGGGCTCCTGCAGCCAAATCCAGTGTCTCTTTCAAGCTATGTTTGGGCTCCTGCTGCTGCTGCTTGCAACTCAAGGGTGTGATTCATCCAATTTTTGGGCTCCTGCTGCCAACTCCAGAGTCTCTTTCAAGCTATGTTTGGGCTGCTGCTGCTTGCAACTCCAGGGTGTGATTCATCCAATTTTTGGGCTCCTGCTGCCAACTCCAGTGTCTCTTTCAAGCTATGTTTGGGCTCCTGCAGCTGCTTGCAACTCCAGGGTGTGATTCATCCAATTTTTGGGCTCCTGCTGCCAACTCCAGTGTCTCTTTCAAGCTATGTTTGGGCTCCTGCTGCTTGCAACTCCAGGGTGTGATTCATCCAATTTTTGGGCTCCTGCTGCCAACTCCAGTGTCTCTTTCAAGCTATGTTGGGCTCCTGCTGCTGCTTGCAACTCCAGGGTGTGATTCATCCGATTTTTGGGCTCCTGAAGCCAACTCCAGTGTCTCTTTCAAGCTATGTTTGGGCTCCTGCTGCTGCTTGAAACTCCAGGGTGTGAGTCATCCAATTTTTGGGCTCCTGCAGCCAAATCCAGTGTCTCTTTCAAGCTATGTTTGGGCTCCTGCTGCTGCTGCTTGCCACTCCAGGGTGTGATTCATCCAATTTTTGGGCTCCTGCTGCCAACTCTAGTGTGTCTTTTAAGCAATGTTTGGGCTCCTGCTGCTTGCAACTCCAGGGTGTGATTCATCCAATTTTTGGGCTCCTGCTGGCAACTCCAGTGTCTCTTTCAAGCTATATTTGGGCTCCTGCTGCTGCTTGCAACTCCAGGGTGTGTTTCATCCAATTTTTGGGCTCCTGCTGCCAACTCCAGTGTCTCTTTCAAGCTATGTTTGGGCTGCTGCTGCTGCTGCTTGCAACTCCAGGGTGTGATTCATCCAATTTTTGGGCTCCTACTGCCAACTCCAGTGTCTCCTTCAAGCTATGTTTGGGCTCCTGCTGCTGCTGCTTGCAACTCCAGGGTGTGATTCATCCAATTTTTGGGCTCCTGCTCCCAACTCTAGTGTGTCTTTTAAGCGATGTTTGGGCTCCTGCTGCTGCTGCTTGCAACTCCAGGGTGTGATTCATCCAATTTTTGGGCTCCTGCTGCCAACTCCAGTGTCTCTTTCAAGCTATGTTTGGGCTCCTGCTGCTGCTTGCAACTCCAGGGTGTGATTCATCCAATTTTTGGGCTCCTGCTGCCAACTCCAGTGTCTCTTTCAAGCTATGTTTGGGCTCCTGCTGCTGCTGCTTGCAACTCCAGGGTGTGATTCATCCAATTTTTGGGCTCCTGCTGCCAACTCCAGTGTCTCCTTCAAGCTTTGTTTGGGCTGCTGCTGCTGCTTGCCTCTCCAGGGTTTGATTCATCCAATTTTTGGGCTCCTGCAGCCAAATCCAGTGTCTCTTTAAAGCTATGTTTGGGCTCCTGCTGCTGCTGCTGCTGCTTGCAACTCCAGGGTGTGATTCATTCAATTTTTGGGCTCCTGCAGCCAACTCCAGTGTCTCTTTAAAGCGATGTATGTGCTCCTGCTGCTGCTGCTTGCAACCCCAGGGTGTGATTCATCCAATTTTTGGGCTCCTGCTGCCAACTCCAGTGTGTCTTTCAAGCTATGTTTGGGCTCCTGCTGCTGCTGCTTGCAACTCCAGGGTGTGATTCATCCAATTTTTGGGCTCCTGCTGCCAACTCCAGTGGCAGATGAGGAGGATGTTAGCTCAGGAATGGCAGAGAGCAGCAAGACACATCTGTCGGCTCCAGTAAGGAAGGGAGGGGAAATGGGAGAACAGGGCAGGCAAGACAGGTGCTGGTAGTGGGTGACTCTATTATTAGGGGAACAGACAGGGCAATCTGTCACAAAGACCGGGATTGCCGAACAGTGTGTTGCCTTCCTGGGGCAAGAGTACGGCATGTAGCGGAGCGGGCTGACAGATTGCTGGGAGGGGCTGGCGTGAACCCAGCGGTCATGGTGCATATTGGCACTAATGACATAGGAAGAAGTAGGTGGAAGGTCCTAAAAAATGATTTCAGGGACTTAGGCCGTAAGCTTAAGGCAAGGACCTCAACTGTAGTATTCTCAGAAATACTACCAGTACCAAGAGCCACACCAGAGAGGCAGCGGGAGATTAGAGATGTAAACAGGTGGCTCAAAAATAAAAAGTAAAAAAAAGGAGGGGTTTGGGTTCTTAGAGAACTGGGCCGACTTCACAGTGGGCTACAGGTTCTTTGGCAGGGATGGGTTGCACCTCAATGGGGAGGGTGCATCTGTTCTGGGGGAGAGGATGGCTAAAAGGTTAGAGGAGTGTTTAAACTGAGCATTGGGGGGGAGGGTAAAAGCTATTACAAAGGGGAAGTTAGGAAAGAAAGTGACAGTGGGTGTAGACATGAAACTGGGGGTGGAGAGGGGGGAGGGGTTAGCACATCTAGCAGGAATAAGGGCAATATACAAAATTATCAAAATTGTCATAAGCATTTGAAATGCATGCTTACAAATGCTAGAAGCTTGACTAATAAAATGGATGAACTAGAACTGATAATAACAGAAGAACAATATGATATAGTGGGGGTAACAGAGACCTGGCTGGATGAAAGCTATGACTGGGCAGTAAATTTACAGGGATACTGTGTGTTTAGGAGGGACCGTAACAAACGCAAAGGGGGTGGAGTCTGCTTAATTGTAAAATCCTCTCTACAGCCTGCTCTGCGGGAGGATATATGTGAGGGGAATGACCATGTGGAGTCGGTATGGGTAGAAATACATGGAGGGAGAAACAAAAATAAAATACTGATGGGGGTTTGCTATAAACCTCCAGATATATCCGAATCCATAGAAAATATGATGCTAAGGCAAATAGATATAGCCGCTAAAATAAATGAGGTAGTGATTATGGGGGACTTTAACTACCCAGATATAGACTGGGATGCTGAAACATGTGTTTCGCAGAAAAGTTATAGTTTTTTATCTAAAACAAAAGATGGCTACCTTTCCCAACAAGTACAAGCTCCAACAAGGGGGAAAGCCATATTGGACCTAATACTAACCAATGTACCAGACAAAGTAATAAAGGTACAGGTTGGGGGACACCTTGGAAGCAGTGATCATAATATCATTAATTTCCAATTAGCAGTCACTAGGGTGCCTTATCAAGGAATCACAAAAACGCGGGACTTCAAAAAGGCAAAGTTTGACCAACTTAGAGATGCCCTACACTGCATTGACTGGGAAAATGTCCTTAAGAACAAAAGCATGGACGCTAAATGGGATACTTTCAAAGGAATACTTAATTTTCAGTGTGACAGATATATACCTTACAGGAATAAAACTATTAGACACACATGTAAACCGATGTGGCTAAATAAAAAGGTTAAGGGGGCAATAAACAACAAAAAAAAGGCATTTAAACGTTTAAAGCAGGAAGGGACAGCGGAAGCGTTAAAAAACTATAAAGAAGGAAATAAACAATGTAAACAACAGATAAGGGCAGCTAAGCTGGAGACAGAAAGACTGGTCGCGAAAGAGAGTAAAACTAACCCCAAATTATTCTTTAGCTACATAAACCGTAAAAGGTACAAACCTGAGGGTGTGGGCCCCCTGAAAAGCAAGGATGGGACCCCTATAGAGGGAAATGAGGAGAAAGCTAATTTGCTTAACAACTTCTTTGCTTCTATGTTCACAAAAGAATTTGACATGCCCAGTGAAATGCAGGGGAATAACCGAAACCCTCCATTAAATGTCACTGGTCTAACCAAGGAAGAAGTCCGGCACCGTCTCAAGCAGATGAAAATCGATAAATTACCGGGACCAGATGACATACATCCTCGTGTTTTAAGGGAGTTATGTACAGTAATAGACAAGCCGTTATTTCTAATATTTGTGGATTCCATAACTACAGGGTTTGTTCCGAGGGATTGGCGCTTGGCAAATGTGGTGCCAATATTCAAAAAGGGATCTAGGGGGGAACCTGGGAACTACAGACCGGTAAGCTTAACATCTGTGGTGGGCAAGCTGTTTGAAGGTTTCTTAAGGGATACTATCCTGGAGCACCTTGGGGAAAATGACTTTATTACTCCATATCAGCATGAATTTATGAGGAATCGCTCCTGCCAGACAAACCTGATCAGCTTTTATGAGGAGGTAAGTTCAAGATTGGATCAGGGGGAGTCATTGGATATCATATATCTTGACTTTTCTAAAGCATTTGATACTGTGCCACATAAAAGGCTGGTACAAAAGATGAGAATGCTTGGACTGGGGGAAAACGTGTGCAGATGGGTGGGAAATTGGCTTAGTGATCGGAAGCAGAGGGTGGTTATCAATGGTACACACTCAGATTGGGTCACTGTTACTAGTGGAGTACCACAAGGGTCAGTTCTGGGACCAATTCTCTTCAATATATATATAAATGACATTGGGTATGGATTAAACAGTAAAGTCTCAATCTTTGCAGATGATACTAAGCTGAGTAAAGTAATTAAAACAAAGGAGGACAACAGGCAACTACAAACAGATTTAGATAAATTGGAAGCATGGGCAGTTAAATGGCAAATGAAGTTTAACACAGATAAATGTAAGGTTATGCACATGGGAAGGAGAAATCTGTGTCATGATTACACACTAAATAAAGAAACACTTGGTAAAACAACAATGGAAAAGGACCTAGGGGTTTTAGTTGACAATAAGCTCAACTGCAGTAATCAATGCCAGGCAGCTGCTGCCAAGGCAAACAGGATCATGGGGTGCATCAGGAGGGGCATGGGTGCTCATGACCAGAGCATCGTTTTACCCCTGTACAAGTCACTGGTCAGACCCCATATGGAATACTGTGTACAGTTCTGGGCACCTGTGCTTAAGAAGGACATATCAGAACTGGAGCACGTTCAAAGAAGGGCAACAAAGTTAATAAAAGGAGTGCGGGGGCTAGAGTACCCGGAAAGATTGTCCAAGTTAGGCTTATTTAGTCTAGAAAAAAGATGATTGAGGGGTGATCTAATAACTATGTATAAATATATTCGGGGTCAATACAAGGATCTGTCCCACAATCTATTTATACCCCGGAGTGTAACCATAACCCGGGGGCATCCACTAAGGTTAGAGGAAAGGGGCTTTCTCCACCGACATAGTAGGGGAATCTTCTCTGTAAGAGCAGTGAGACTATGGAACTCGCTGCCAGAGGAGGTAGTAATGAGGGATACATTAAAAATGTTCAAAAGTGGCCTTGATGCCTTCCTGGCATGTAATAACATTTCCGGCTATGGCTACTAGACCACTGGAAGGAGTTAAACAGGCTGAACTGGATGGACTAAAGTCTTTATTCAGCCTTACATACTATGTTACTATGTTACTATGTTACTATGTCTCTTTCAAGCTATGTTTGGGCTCCTGCTGCTGCTTGCAACTCCAGGGTGTGTTTCATCCAATTTTTGGGCTCCTGTTGCCAACTCCAGTGTCTCTTTCAAGCTATGTTTGGGCTCCTGCTGCTGCTGCTTGCAACTCCAGGGTGTGATTCATCCAATTTTTGGGCTCCTGCTGCCAACTCCAGTGTCTCCTTCAAGCTTTGTTTGGGCTGCTGCTGCTGCTTGCCTCTCCAGGGTTTGATTCATCCAATTTTTGGGCTCCTGCAGCCAAATCCAGTGTCTCTTTAAAGCTATGTTTGGGCTCCTGCTGCTGCTGCTGCTGCTGCTTGCAACTCCAGGGTGTGATTCATTCAATTTTTGGGCTCCTGCGGCCAACTCCAGTGTCTCTTTAAAGCGATGTATGTGCTCCTGCTGCTGCTGCTTGCAACCCCAGGGTGTGATTCATCCAATTTTTGGGCTCCTGCTGCCAACTCCAGTGTGTCTTTCAAGCTATGTTTGGGCTCCTGCTGCTGCTGCTTCAACTCCAGGGTGTGATTCATCCAATTTTTGGGCTCCTGCTGCCAACTTCAGTGTCTCTTTCAAGCTATGTTTGGGCTCCTGCTGCTGCTGCTTGCAACTCCAGGGTGTGTTTCATCCAATTTTTGGGCTCCTGCTGCCAACTGCAGCGTCTCTTTCAAGCTATGTTTGGGCTGCTGCTGCTGCTTGCAACTCCAGGGTGTGATTCACCAATTTTTGGGCTCCTGCAGCAAACTCCAGTGTGTCTTTCAAGCTATGTTTGGGCTCCTGCTGCTGCTGCTGCTTGCAATGCCAGGGTGTGATTCATCCAATTTTTGGGCTCCTGCTGCCAACTCCAGTGTCTCTTTCAAGCTATGATTGGGCTCCTGCTGCTGCTTGCAACTCCAGGGCGTGTTTCATCCAATTTTTGGGCTCCTGCTGCCAACTCCAGTCTTTCAAGCTATGTTTGGGCTGCTGCTGCTGCTTGCAACTCCAGGGTGTGATTCATCCAATTTTTGGGCTCCTGCAGCCAACCCCAGTGTCTCTTTAAAGCAATGTTTGTGCTCCTGCTGCTGCTGCTTGCAACTCCAGGGTGTGATTCATCCAATTTTTTGGGCTCCTGCTGCCAACTCCAGTGTCTCTTTCAATCTATGTTTGGGCTGCTGCTGCTGCATGCAACTCCAGGGTGTGATTTATCCAATTTTTGGGCTCCTGCAGCCAAATCCAGTGTCTCTTTAAAGCTATGTTTGGGCTCCTGCTGCTGCTTGCAACTCCAGGGTGTGATTCATTCAATTTTTGGGCTCCTGCAGCCAACTCCAGTGTCTCTTTAAAGAAATGTTTGTGCTCCTGCTGCTTGCAACTCCGGGGTGTGTTTCATGCAATTTTTGGGCTCCTGCTGCCAACTCCAGTGTTTCTTTCAAGCTATGTTTGGGCTGCTGCTGCTGCTGCCGCTGCTTGCAACTCCAGGGTGTGATTCATCCAATTTTTGGCCTCCTTCAGCCAACTCCAGTGTCTCTTTAAAGCAATGTTTGGGCTCCTGCTGCTGCTGCTTGCAACTCCAGGGTGTGATTCATCCAATTTTTGGGCTCCTGCTGCCAACTCCAGTGTCTCTTTCAAGCTATGTTTGGGCTGCTGCTTGCTGCTCCAGGGTGTGATTCATCCAATTTTTGGGCTCCTGCAGCCAAATCCAGTATCTCTTTAAAGCTATGTTTGGGCTCCTGCTGCTGCTGCTGCTTGCAACTCCAGGGTGTGATTCATTCAATTTTTGGGCTCCTGCTGCCAACTCCAGTGTCTCTGTAAAGCAATGTTTGGGCTCCTGCAGCAGCTGCTGCTGCTGCTGCTGCTTGCAACTCCAGGGTGTGATTCATCCAATTTTTGGGCTCCTGCTGCCAACTTCAGTGTCTCTTTCAAGCTATGTTTGGGCTCCTGCTGCTGCTGCTGCTTGCAACTCCAGGGTGTGTTTCATCTAATTTTTGGGCTCCTGCTGCCAACTGCAGCGTCTCTTTCAAGCTATGTTTGGGCTGCTGCTGCTGCTTGCAACTCCAGGGTGTGATTCATCCAATTTTTGGGCTCCTGCAGCAAACTCCAGTGTGTCTTTCAAGCTATGTTTGGGCTCCTGCTGCTGCTTGCAACGCCAGGGTGTGATTCATCCAATTTTTGGGCTCCTGCTGCCAACTCCAGTGTCTCTTTCAAGCTATGATTGGGCTCCTGCTGCTGCTTGCAACTCCAGGGCGTGTTTTATCCAATGTTTGGGCTCCTGCTGCCAACTCCAGTCTTTCAAGCTATGTTTGGGCTGCTGCTGCTGCTTGCAACTCCAGGGTGTGATTCATCCAATTTTTGGGCTCCTGCAGCCAACCCCAGTGTCTCTTTAAAGCAATGTTTGTGCTCCTGCTGCTGCTGCTTGCAACTCCAGGGTGTGATTCATCCAATTTTTGGGCTCCTGCTGCCAACTCCAGTGTCTCTTTCAAGCTATGTTTGGGCTCCTGCTGCTGCATGCAACTCCAGGGTGTGATTTATCCAATTTTTGGGCTCCTGCAGCCAAATCCAGTGTCTCTTTAAAGCTATGTTTGGGCTCCTGTTGCTGCTTGCAACTCCAGGGTGTGATTCATTCAATTTTTGGGTTCCTGCAGCCAACTCCAGTGTCTCTTTAAAGAAATGTTTGTGCTCCTGCTGCTTGCAACTCCAGGGTGTGTTTCATGCAATTTTTGGGCTCCTGCTGCCAACTCCAGTGTTTCTTTCAAGCTATGTTTGGGCTGCTGCTGCCGCTGCTTGCAACTCCAGGGTGTGATTCATCCAATTTTTGGCCTCCTTCAGCCAACTCCAGTGTCTCTTTAAAGCAATGTTTGTGCTCCTGCTGCTGCTGCTTGCAACTCCAGGGTGTGATTCATCCAATTTTTGGGCTCCTGCTGCCAACTCCAGTGTCTCTTTCAAGCTATGTTTGGGCTGCTGCTTGCAGCTCCAGGGTGTGATTCATCCAATTTTTGGGCTCCTGCAGCCAAATCCAGTATCTCTTTAAAGCTATGTTTGGGCTCCTGCTGCTGCTGCTGCTTGCAACTCCAGGGTGTGATTCATTCAATTTTTGGGCTCCTGCTGCCAACTCCAGTGTCTCTGTAAAGCAATGTTTGGGCTCCTGCAGCAGCAGCTGCTGCTGCTGCTGCTGCTTCTTGCAACTCCAGGGTGTGATTCAGCTAATTTTGTGCTCCTGCTGCTGCCAGCTCCATGGTGTTTGTTTCAGGCTCTATAGGGGCCCCTCATAGTGATGCCACCTCAACTCTCTGCAATTGTGCCGCTTTGCGATTCTATTAGCGGTGCCTCCGATCTGCATGTGATAATTATTTACAGTATTATTTCACTAACCCAGCACGCGTCCTATGCGTGTTACAGCAAGGCAGAATGGTTTACAACCCTATTGAGGCTCTAGGAGGCTCAGAAATAGCCGTTTTTAATAGCGATTCGTCGCGAATAAATTCGGGTCGAAACTATTTTTGTCGGAAAATTTGACGAATCAGTCGAATCGAATTTTTCAAAAGTTCGCTCATCTCTATTTCTAATGCCTGAGAGACCACCCCATGGCACTGGGAAAAATGTACCCATTAAAGGAGGTCATTTAGGTGAATCCATAAAATTCAGTGTGGCACGGACAACCAAATCAGCTTGCCTCTAATTTGAAAAAAACAGGAGGGCTGGACCCATAGAGAGATATAAGATGGTCATTCTGGGACCCCTGCACCCATAATTTTATCGCTCGCCGGAGCATAGGGGCAGAGGTAGCGACTACCCAAACATTGTGCCTCCTCCACCCTTTTTATCAGATATGTCATGTCATGGCATCATGTACAGAAAAAAGAAGTGCACTTTGTCTCTGACGTATCAATCTTTAGTTGTCTAGTTGTATCTAACTGAGTTAAAATTACAGAAAAAAGGTAACTGTATGAGCCATGAAGGGGCCCCTTATAATGTTCGCACCAGGGCCTGGTCACGTTTAGTTACAACACTGATCCCCTCTCTCCCAGAATAAAAAATAGCGTGTATTAAACATACATAAAAAAAAATAGTTTCAACAAATTCCACATTGAATAAAAAACAAAAAATGCTAGTAGAATGAGCTGTAGCCTTCCTTAAGGAAGGCAAGTATGGTGAAACACGTTTGAAAAAATTATACACTATACACTATGTAACACTCATTTACGGTTACATTTGGACTTTAACATGATATCTTTCACTGAATTTTTTTTTTAAATGTTTTCAAATGATGACCGTTGGACTATATGAAATTACAACTAGCCTCCGGGTGTAAAACAGGCTAAGTCTGGAATCCAAAGCTATCATTGGCTACATTGAGAAACAAAAAAAGCATTAGGTCACCTGAACTCAAGTTTATCTTCTAGCATCCCCCCCATCGTTAAAGTGATTGGCTGGCCGTCATTATTTATGCCCAGTGCCTGGGACAAAGTGGCATTTGTTATTCTGCTGAATGTACAAGATCTGCAAGTCATTTTCAAATAAAGGGCTTTATTTATCACTTGGAAAAAACATTTATCATGGGAATCAGCCCATCTGAAAAGGAGAACATTTCCTTCTAGATGATGATGATGTGTTTAGTGATTTCACATTGGACATTGGACAAAGATAATCAAGATGATGATGGGAGAAGGTTTCTTTTTTTTTCTTTTACTATAGATTATTGTCTGTCCGTTGTCTATAAAAAAAAAAGCTAATTCTTTTTGACTGTGGAAAACTCTTTTCCAACATTATGGATGGAAATATTTTTCTCATTATTTTTTGTTAATTTTAGCTGTAGACAAGTTAGTTTGACACACCTACTTATTCCCCCTCTCCCCATCCCAGCCTTTTCAGAGCCTTATATATGAAGCATCAGCGCCACACAGCGCTTTTGGCCTCAGCAGCACTCAGCGTACAATTTAAGAAACAAAAAACAGGCTGCGCCGATGCGGTTGCCAGCTTTCGTCTTATTCAACACTAGCGCCCAAAAGACCACATCACTGGGCGCTCTGGTTGAAGCAGCACCAGTTGAAACCAAGTTCGGTAGGCCAAGGTCCCACAGAGCCAGGGCTGGATTATGAGGGGGGCGTCCACCACTTGCCTTGCAAAGGGGGCAACCTTTGGGTTATGGTCTTGTCCAGGAGGCTTTTCAGTCTTTGGTGTGATGGGCCATAGGGCCAGCAACAAAGCTATCGGTGGCAATGGGGCCCCCCCCGCACCTGGGCAAGCCATTTTTTGTTTTTGCAAACTTGCAACCAAAGGCAGGGCAGAGAGTCTAGAGCAGCAAAGCCACCATAACCAACGCTACAGTGATGGGTGCATGCAGAGCTTAATCAGCAGCCGCTCACTGCACATAAGCCACCAAGCACAGCTGCTGGCAGCTCAATGCAGGGAACTGTTTTCTGCTGGACCAGCTGGGCGAGTACACCCCCCGCCCAGAATGGCAAAGCAGGAGTTCCCGAGCAGCACGCACAAGGGTGGCACAAGGGACTCGATCTGACGTTCCAGTAGGTGGGTGGGTGCCAGACAACCACCAATTAGTTACTTGGCTGGAATATTTTTATTTATATTTTTAATGTAATCGGTTTTTATTGATTTTTTAAACAACAAGTTGTATACAAACACAAGGGGAGTGGGGGAAGGGAATACAGAAAGCAAGGGGTAAGGGGATGGGAACAACATATCGTGTAACACATATGAAATCGGCTTTATGACACATAGGGTGAATTGCATACATCAAACTTCAATTCAATACATCATGACTCTGTTCCGTGGGTGGGTTTTCCCAGCCGTACCTCTATTACTCGATGAGATCCATGGGGGCCTGTGCAGGTCCCGTACAAATAACCCAAGTAATCTCCCACTGGGAAACAGACGTACCGCAAAGGTGAAAAGTTATAACAGTGAGGGGAAAGGTACGTAGGGGTGGAAGGGAGAAGGACAAGGGCGAAGGGGGGGGGGGGATGATCGGAGTAGTAGGCCACCTGGTCAGCCCTAATTGTTAGGAGGTGGTTAGGGTTGATTTCTACTACGCCTCCTGTAC
This sequence comes from Gastrophryne carolinensis, assembly GCA_027917425.1. NCBI lineage: Eukaryota > Metazoa > Chordata > Amphibia > Anura > Microhylidae > Gastrophryne > Gastrophryne carolinensis. The sequence goes on along the minus strand of CM051240.1, from coordinate 200,477,968 downwards.
GAGCCTGTGTGGAGTCACCAGAACGCTTCATGATCCGGGTAGAGCTGACGGACCTCGAGGACCCCCGTAATATGGCTATCTATTTACTCGTAGCTGCTCACAACAGCGCAGGTAAGCGGGTGTCCCGGAAGTCCAACCAGCCCGCCCAAACCATTACATATCTGCTGGTGGATTCCGGGTCGACAGCAATTAGGCTCTCTAAATATCGTATAGACTCCAACTCCTGAACCCATTCCGCCAGTGTGGGGGGGTCTACCGACTTCCAGTGTCTAGGGATGACTGCTCTCATGGCCGCCAGGAAGAAGCGGAGGACATCCCTCTTAGCGCTGGTTATAGAGCAGGGAAGCAACGATAGGAGCGCCAGCTGGGGCGTATTCAGAATGAGTGTGCCCGACACCTGTCCATAGATGCAGAGGATTTCGTCCCACAAAGATTTAATGCTTGGGCAGCTCCACCAAATGTGGATCATATTCCCCTCCTCCTGCTGGCATCTCCAGCATACACTGGGGGTACTTTTGTCAAATCTATGGATATCTGCAGGGCACCTATACCATCGTGAGAGGATTTTATAGTTGCGCTCATTGGTGGCTGTGGCTACGGAGGAGCCATGGGTACAGGCATAAATCTTAGTTAAGTCATTTTCAGAGAGCGGGAGACCTAATTCTCTTTCCCACTTTTCAATGAATCTGGGTGGCCCCGTGTGAAGAGATTTGGATAAGAGTTTATAGAGCCTGGAGATCATATGGTCGGGGGAGGTGTCTTGCAGGATCAGGGACTCTAGCGTTGTGGGGGGGATCCGGGCCCTTTCCACCATATTATTGGATGATAGGAAGGTACAGAGCTGTCTGTGCAGCAGCCAGGAGATACGCTTGTTCCCTGCTCTAGCCCTCAGGTCATCCAGGGTGGGGATGGTTCCGTCTCGCATCACCTGGCCCACCGTTATACCCTCGGAAGCCTCCCAAATGAGGAAGCTCCTAGAGAGCATGCCTGGTTCAAATGCTGGGTTATCAAAGATCGGCGTAAGGGGGCCGGGTCTACGAACCAAGGTGTGTTTTTGTTGGAGTGGGTCCCACACATCCAGGAAATGTTGCATAAGATATGGTAGGGTCCCTTTCTGTGGCCGGGTTAGAGGGGCAGCCCATACTATTGTGGAAGGGTTGAACCGAGAGAGTGACTTCTCCAACTGAACCCACAGTTTTTCCTTTCCTCTATGTGTCCAGTCCACTAAACGTTGTAGGACCGCCGCCGCATGATATGTTTTTATGTCAGGGAGTCCCATGCCCCCTTCCCCTCTGTCTCTCGAGAGCGTCGCTAGTCTAATCCTAGGTCTAGAGGACCCCCACACAAATTTTGAGAATATTGAGCTCAGTTTTTTAAAAAAGCTGCTAGGCAGGCCTATCGGGGCAGTCTGAAACACATACAGAAGTTTGGGAAGTATGTCCATCTTTAGACTATTAACCCTGCCAAACCAGGAGATCGGTCTCTTTGTGTAAGCCTCTAATTCCTTTCCTATTTTAGCTAGAAGAGGGGAATAATTAAGGTCGTATATTTTGGAAAGATCAGCCGGTATTAGAATGCCCAGGTACCTGATGGCCTGGGCCTTCCATTTGAATGGGAAGTTTGCCTCAAGGAGGCTAACCTCTTGGCGCGGGAGAGAGAGGTTGAGCGCCTCAGTTTTGGAAAGGTTGATTTTGAAATTGCTCACCAAGCTAAAGCGCTCGAACTCCTTTAAGAGAGCCGGGAATGATATGTGTGGCGCTGTGATATGTAGCATCAAGTCGTCTGCAAACAGAGACGTCTTAAACTGGTTCTCACCAACCTGGATGCCCTTAATATCAGGATTGTTGCGTATGGCTATGGCTAGGTGCTCCATCGTCAACACGTAAAGGAGGGGGGAAAGAGGGCACCCCTGTCTCGTGCCATTGCTTATAGAGAATGGGGCGGACTGTAGGCCATTGATTCTGACTCTAGCTGTTGGGCCACCATATAGGGCCATGATTTTGGAGAGGAGGCCAGGGCCAATCCCGATCTGTCTCAATGTGGCAGACATAAAGGCCCAGTTCACCCTGTCAAACGCCTTCTCGGCGTCACACGCGAGGAGACAAGCTGGGATTTTGGAGGAGGCGACATGTGAGATCAGGGTGAACAGTTTGTTTGTATTGTCCCTGGCCTCCCTCCCCGGCACGAACCCCACCTGGTCTAGGTGAATCCTATCAGGAAGCAAACCCTGCAGTCTCATGGCTATGATCTTAGCATAGATCTTAAGGTCGATGTTGATGATTGAGATTGGTCTGTAGTTTCCACAGATCGAGGTGTCCTTTCCTGGTTTAGGAATGACCGAGATCGCGGCCTCGAGGGTCTGTTGGGGGAAAGGGCAGGTATCGCCTATGGAGTTAAACACCCTCGTTAGGAAGGGGGATAACCTGGCCTCGAATTGTTTGTAGAATTTGGGGGTATATCCGTCTGGGCCTGGGCATTTACCGGCTGGTGAGTCTTTAATAGCTTGGATAACCTCCAGGGCAGAGAAAGGCCTCTCCAGGGACTCGGTTTCCTCCACGGAAAGTGAGGGTAATGGGGTACTTGTAATGTAGTCGTCAATCACTGAGGGTGGAGGCCCCCGAACCGGTGGAGAACAGGCGGGGTTCCGGATATTATAGAGGGAGTTATAGAATTCTCTAAAGGTGGCCGCTATGTCCGAGGGAGCCTGCGCCAAGGAGCCGTCAGGCTTCCGGATAGCAGGGACATACGCGGCCGTTGGCCGAGGGTGGAGGGTTCTGGCCAATGTTCGGCCACATTTGTTAGCCAGTCTGTAGAGTTGGGCCCTTCCCTTATCCCTGTAGCTTAGGTATGATTGGTTATACAATTTCTGTAACCTCTCCCTAGCGCCCTGCAGTTCCAGAAGCCCCAGGTCAGTGGGTCTCGCTTTGTGTGCAGCCTCAAGAGTGTGGATATCGTTTAGGGTTTTCTGGATTAGCGCCGACTTTTCTCGTTTAATTCTAGAGCCCTGCTTAATAAGTTCACCTCTGAGAACACATTTCAGGGCTTCCCATTGGACGGGCAGGGGGGTCGGGTCAGCCCTGTGGTCTTCGAGGAAGTGCTCAATCGTCTTTTCAATCGCGGAGGAGCAAACCGCGTCACCGAGCAGGGCGTCGTTGAGCCTCCACGACCAGCAGGCAGGCGACTGACCGGGGAGGGTCAGTGAAACAAAGATCGGGGCGTGGTCGGACCACAAGATAGGCCCTATCCATGCCTCGGGGTCCCAGTCCAGGGCATGATGGCTCGTAAGCAGGTATATTTATATTTTTAAAGGAAAAAAAATACTGTATCTGGGGCCTCCACAAGATTTTGTGCCCAGGGGCCTCCACCACACTTAATCTGGTCCTGCATAGAGCACAATGGGCTGAACTGGATTGAAGTGTTTTATGCTTATAATTAATATAACACACATTTATTTGTATAAAACTTGCATTGGAACTTGTCAAAAATTGAAACGCAGGACTTAGATGTCGCCAAATGACATTTTTTCATAGAAAAATAGTTTTCTGTGGATTCTTTTGAACAACAACTAAAATGCAGCCTAAACGCACTGTAATGTTTGTCCCCTCTGTCCCCAGCAATGATTTCTTGTAACTGTAAAAATGAAACGCTGACCTGAGCCAGAAAAATACAGTGGCAATCTTTATAAGGAGGAAAAAAATCATAAACACTCTGTGCAGCGCTGAGAACACAGGGGGTACAAAGTGGTGCTCACTGGCCCTGGGATAATCGGTAGTCAGGTATAACAGGCACTGACACAAGCTGGCCAATACCCAGTGCAATAATCAAAGAAAAAAAAGAAGAAAAAGTTAGAAGCGATTTCTAGCGCAAGAAAAGACAAAAATGCAGGACTTCCAAAACTGGCATTATAGCCACCAGAAAATGCAACATTTTTCAGTCCCCCTTGGAACAGAGCCCCATAGAAAGGGATAGTTGGATGTTGAAATCAGGCACCAGGCACCATGCTTGCTCACTCTGGGCTTCTGCTTTAGAAATGCATGACATCATATGATGGAGCCACTTTCTGTGCAGGCTGGGGGGTGACATGACTAAGGAGATGTCAACCTTAGAGACCAGATTACAGGGTGATAGGCATGTGTAGAAAAATGTGTGCAGTAAGGGAATGTGGACCCATGCTGCACATAGGAGCCACTTCAGGGGAACAATGTGAAAGTCACTTGGTTGGACCGGCCACGCTACACTTCAGAGCCGCTGAGCGGCCATAGAAAGCTGAAAGGAGAGGCAGTACTAACAGCAATCTAAGCCTCCCTCGGCAACGCTACACTATTCCCATCAAAAGGAGCGGCCTCACAGATCTTTTTACCCTAAACCGCACCTGTGATCTTTACAGAAGATCTTATTAGGCCATAATTGCGGCCATCCAATTTTTGACTCTGCTGGCCACGCTATATCCTCCTGTTGCCACGGGAGACTATACACAACCAGAGGAGAAGTGGTTAAAAGGTTGGCCTGCCGGCCACGCTACAGGGGTACAAAAAGCTACAATCTATTAACATCAGCTTACCCAGGACACTAAAAGACGCAGGAGGACAAGCCTGCCGGCCACGCTACATATTTTAGCCCACATTCTTTGGCCACAAGCAGCAGGTCACAAAACATAACATAAACAAAAGTCCTTACAAGTTGAAAAAAAAGTAGGACTATTTTTAGGAGTGATATCACATTCTCTTCTTTTATAAGCCTGCAAGCAGCATTGTTGAAAGCATATAGCACAACTGCAAATTTGAAAGGGACCTGTAAAAAAAAAAAATTTTTTTCCAGCATTCCCTCAAATAACGATTTTATAGCACCCAAAGCAGACCTTCTTTGGCTGCATTTTAACAGAGAGAGGTCCTTGTACCCCATTAATAAAGACATCAGTCCCTCAATTTTTAACCTTGGACATCTTTAATTTTTGAGTACCATCAAGTGGACCTACAACCGTTATATCAAGATCCCAGACTGACCAAGAGGGATAGGTAAACCTAGCGACGCTTAAAAAATTATTTCCATCCCTAGCGCATCTATTACTTGACTTTTTTTCTCCCACGGGAAAGGAGTCAAGTCCACAAGCATTTCCAAGTTAACAAAAAAGGACCGGTTCGCCTTACACTAGGTGCAGCTACTAGGTATTTGCGCTGAAGTAAACACAAACGTCTCTACTTGGTTGGACCTGTCTGGGCAAGGTGTGATGTGTGGACCTCAGAAGAGCGAGAGAGACAGTGCGGATACCCTCTGGGTTAAGAGAGAATGGCTGATGTGTGTGCTCTCTGTGCACTAGAATTATGGATTCAGACTGAAGGACTGGATGATAACAGTGGATTGATCACCTGTAGACACTTTGGACTGGTTGGCCGGCGTAGAACCCTCTCAGCAAGCGAAAGTGCAGAAAGACTGTGTTGAGCGCTTCTTGTTTGCCTTGAACTGAGAACCCTGCGCTCAACTGAATTTCTTGAGAATGGTTCAGAGTTGTCCCCCTTTCTGGTGGGGACAGAAATGCCATGTTTAGAGCTCCCTGTGCCCCATGAAGGGGGAACACCAAGCCGGGAAGCAGGTACGTGCCAACCGAGCAGGGAGGTACTGAAGGGAGATCCCCATTGTCAGGAGGTCCCACTGTGAATTGCCGTATTTGCAGTGTCTAAATTAAGACCGCATCTCCTGATGAAGACATTCCTGTCGAAACGTTGAGAGAAGCGCCTACTGTTGTACCTACCTGCATACTGCCTGTAAGCCTACCCTTTTGATCTATTGGACATGCATTACGAAAGAGATTGTCAGATTTGTGTTGCCATTGGTGATACTGCCTCATCTGTTCTCTAATGAACTTTGCTCTACCATACCTAGAAGGACAACCAAATCTGAACAGTGAGAACTTTTTTCATACAACAGCGCCTCCTAGCGGTCACTCTGATTATCAAATGTTATGTCATGTTTCTGTCTACAATATGTTTTCACTTTATTAAATCACTTTTGTTAATTGCAAGAATCTACTTTTGGGTGTTCATTCCTCCTACAAATTGTGTTCTTAAATTAAGCCTGCTGCCATTTTTCACTCTGAAGTGAACCTGAAGAATCTCCACCTGCCTCGCCAGATAGGCCCCAACCCCAAACGTTGCTGCTTTAGCCATTCTCTTCTCTTTCTTTTTCACTCATTGTAGTGGGTGTGGGAAACCTAAAACAATGACACACCTACAAAGGTATGGCAAGCAATAAACTAAGTAAAAATTCTGAAGGCCCAGTTCCTTCCAATCTAGTGAGCAGTGTGGAAGATCATGGGTGTGCGCTATTTCTGTATCTCTACAGCAAAAACAAGAGGAGATCTAGAATTTGATCATCCTTATAATCATTGTGAGCCTGATTAGGGACCGCCCCACATTAGGTGGTATAGGGGGATTAAAGGTATAAGGCAGACACTGCTTTCCTAAAATGGAAAGTATTTGCATAGGGGATAAAAGCCAAGGATAATGGAATTTCTCCCAGGATTCCTTGCAGTAGGCAGGTCCATCCAAATCTTGCAGTAGGCAGGCCCAAGCAAATAATCCATTTATACTCCTAATAGCTTTAAGGAGCGTAAATGGATAATTTGCTTGGGCCTGCCTACTGCCAGGGGATTTTGGGAAAAAATGTCATTGTCCTTGGCAAATGCATATACTTTCTGTTTTAGGAAAGCACCCTCTACTATAAATCATACAATTATTTTCTTGGTCAGGTGATTGCTATAGAGAGTTGAGAGTCTTGTGCTGCTTGACGCTCACTCACCGCTTGCATTTGTCTGGGACAGAACAAACTAGTTATGTTGCTTGTCCCAAGGGTAAGGATGTCTCTTGCGCCTGGCACCTGGAGAGCTGAGATGAAGATCTGCATAGTACCTGCGTCGGGCCTGCAGAGGTGGTGCTGGAAGAAAGGGCCTCCTTTTTATCTAGCATTTCAAGATGGCTAAAGCCGTCCAATGTAAGAGCCGGACACACCAGCAGCATTACAGGCGAAAGCTTAATAGCAACTACTGAGGAAAGATTTGGCCAGAAACTGGGTAAAGAGTGCTTGCGTAACTACTTACATGCAGGGCTGTTTCTAGGGAAGGCATGTAGGGCAAACGCCTTGTGTGCCAAGGCCATTGGGGTGCCTTTATCCCAATATCCTGTTTTTTGAAGGTGGGTCAGGGCCACTGTTAGTGGTGCAGACCATAAGACAAGCCCCTTATACCCCATATTAGGTTCAGTAATGGGAAGGAGGCACTGACTGCTACTAAGGAAAAGGCATAGCATGGCACATACCTGTATGGAACAGGATGAGTGAGGAGGAGGCGGATCATTGAGCACTATTTTGCCTCAAAACTGCCCTACTTACATGTAAAATACAGACCTTGAATTACTCAGCTTCTTAGCAGTAAGGCAGACCCATGCAAATAATCTCTTGTGACCTTTGTGGTATCCTAAGCAGGCTGTGGGAGCAATGCTTAAACAAGACCTTCATTTAATCAAATGCCCAAACCCTTAAAAAACGTTTCCCCAGCATCTAAAAAGAATATATTTTACGTTTTAAGTCACTTAAGTCAATATTATTCTTTCCCCCACTGGGTTGCAACTCTGTTAAGGACTCTAGGATCAGATGCATCACATACTGAGGAGAGAACGGGGGAAGTGCAGGGGGGCAGGTTATAGCTGTGCTCTGCACAGACAGAGAAGGGCTGGGGTCAGAAAAAGGACAGCAAACCCAGAATGCAGAAAGGCATAGTCAGAAGACACTTCCTGTCTGCAGGCAGCCTGTGACTCCATGGGCCACAGTCTTGGATGTTTAAAGGCTCAGAAAATGGTAGGATTATTTTTAATGTGGGCAATCTGTATGTACATGGTGGGGGAAACATATAAGATAGGCTCTTATTCAGGGTGAAGGTCTGGTTTAAGTATATCTTCTAATATTTAAAGAACAATCACTCCCTTAACCAAAGTCTGTGAGACTGGGTAAACCCACCCCTGACCTTGCAATACTAAAGCATCATTAAGCCTGTTAGAATCATCATAGTCACCCAAGCCCCTGATCTGCTCCTAAAATGCTTTAGATTCATTAACATAACCACAATTCCTGGTTCTCCTGTATTCTCACCTTGGGTCTAAATCCCACAGGCACATGTGCAGACCTCTGGCGGCATTCTCGATATGCAAGCTCACAGCAGATTTGAATATGGATATGTGGCTAAACGAAGTATACATGGGAACCAGGGGTTTCACACTGTGGGGCATGCGTAATCCTGATGCCCCTAGGAGGATATGTTAAAGAAGACAAATATATTGATATGAGTTTTGGTTCTCGTCAAGAGTGGCCATCTCCACCCCTGCTCATGATCTTTCACTGCAATGCTACAGCCTCAGCTAAGTGATGCATTCATTTACAGGCCAAAAAGCACACTGGGGTCAGGACTCAGCAGGGATGTTGCAGACAGGTCAACCTTGGAGAGAAGATTACAGGGTGATGGGCGTAGCAGGTGTGTCGATTAGGGATATGGCTTATGATGTTCTTTTTAGAAACAAATATTTTCTGGTGTCCCCCCATCACCTTACTGTTACACACAGTATATACACACTACTTGACATTACAATAAAACTCAAGCCTCCCCTTCGATGAGTAGATCGCCTCCTCCTTTGCTGTAAAGCTGCAGCACTCAACATTTCCTGTTGCTTCCATTGCTGCAAAAATTGGGAAGAGGGAGAAAATGAAAGAATGAGGAAAAGTGGAAAGAATGAGAATAATGGAAAATGAGAAAAATATGAGAAAGGAAAAGAATACAAAGGAGGAAGCATGAGGGACAATATGAAATAAGAGGGCACGGATGGAAGGCGAAAAAAGGGGCAACAACCAGAAACAATTGGAAGGGAAACTGTAAAACACAAGCGAATATGGGGAGAAAATAAACGCTGCAGTTTTGTTTGATTGGTACTGAATCAATAAATAAAATGGTAATGCCAACCGGTGAATTCGGATTTCTGCAGCTGCCACCTGCTGGCTGTGACCGGAAACAACAACGTATTGCTAATTTGCATATTCACCTCATTCTCATGAATAATTCAGTAGCAGCTCAGTCCCAATTGTAAACTGTTTAAAAAACAAGCAGAATATTTCAGAGTTCCGAGCTCTGGGGGGTCACAGTATTGATCCTGTTCCTGCTCCAGCTTTTGTCCAGTGAATAAGCCCTCTGGCAGGATGACCAGGTGAGGGGGGGGGGGGGCAGAAAAACAGGTGATGTCTGATGTTGTGGACTGGCTGCAGGTCATGTGTTGCCCTTATTCTCCCCTACCAGAAACAATTCCTAATGCCGCAGGGTATGAAGACACTCAATGGGCTTCTGCATCAAGGATTTTCTGCTGAATAGACTTGGGGGCAAGGCAAGCAGTAGGTAGTCTCTGATGCTCTAGGTTTATACGCAGCTACATCTATTTTAACATTTTTTGAAAGCAATACAGTTATAAAAAACGACTGCATGTCTCCTTTAAAATGTTTGTCTTGGTAAAACAACAAAGAAACAAACAGCAAAAGCAGCATCGGTTTTTCATGTGCATCCAGGCAGAAGTTTTCCACTGAAATAAGGGGTTTGATATTTTTCTCAGTTAACATAATTAACTCAAAAGAATCCTGAGAAAATACGATATGAGACACAGATAGAAAATCAAAGATTCCAGCACATACTGCCGAGGATTAACATTTCTAACAGGCCAATAAAAATATTAATTAAAAAATATCTCCCTTAAAAATAAAATACTGTTTTGGAATTAGTGCTTAGCTCGTGAATTAGTTTGTGTGCTTCTCGGAATGCGCATAAAACAGAGATGTGAAATTCAAAAGAAAAAAAAAAGTTATGATTTAATCAGAGAGTGCTGTTACAAAAAGTTCCTATTTGTGAGACTAGGAGGACATCCACTGTCCTGACTTTTCATTACTGGCCAGTTCAGACCAGTCATTGTATATTAAGGCTAATTTTATTATATTTTCAGACAGTTCAAGCTTTTGCAGCCTAACACTTTCTCATGACTTTTATAAACATTTTACGTGCAGACTTTCATAGATTACTATTTAGTCATTTATGTTTTTCTGGATATTATCAGCTAGTTCTCCCCCTGGTGGCCAATATCTACAGCTTGACAGTGCTATGCTACAGTGTGGCCTTGATTTCCACCTAATGGTTAACCAAGGAAAGGGTTTCATAATGGAAAATGTGAGAAATAAAATAATTTAAGGCAAAACCAAATATCACCCTGTTAAAGGATGGCTGAAAATATAGCTGATACCATGTTTCCTCACATACTGAAAGATCCTAATAGTAAACAGACCGTGCCCCAAGAACACAATAGACTGCACAGTAATGAATTTTATATTTAGAAGCAACAAGTATCCTGAAAAGCTGAGGTGCGCTCTGACACCTTCTGAAAAGAAGTTCCCAAGACTCAGGCCCTTATTTATGAAGGAATAGCGACAGGTAGCGACTGGTGAGCGGCCGGTAATGACGGGCACCGCCACGAGAACGCCGGCTCCCCACCACAATCACACATTTATCAAGCCGATCCTGCTTAGCGACTGAGATAGCGCCATATAGCCACTCATTCATCATTATTCCAGCCTCAGCCCACAGCGCCAGCATCCGACCTTGAACAGCGACAGGTATGACCTCTCGCTACCTGGCGCTCTCCAATGCATTTCAATGGAACAATCTTTAAATATTCATAATTAATTGTTATTAATGTTTTTTTTTTTTTTTTTTTAATGTGAAAAATTCTGTGACCACTTCTGCCATGTTAGATAATTTGTTTAAGGTAAAAAAAAAAAAAAAAAAAATTGTGCAGAATTGATATTACAGGTCTGATATTATTGTATTCATATTACTAAATTCTTTAAATTTTTTTTTTTTTTTTGGTTTCCAAAAATATGGTGGTTTGGGGGTTAAAAAACTACTTTTAACACATCGGCGCCAGCGCTCTGGGGTTTAAACATGCATTTCACAGCGCGAGAATTTTTTGAGCGTGATTTTTTGATGAATATGGTGGGAGCCGGTCGCTCTGACCAGTCGCTATCATGCGCACCCATACATCGCGGAACCTGTGAAATAGCGACTCGTCACCCCGTATTCAACATTACTGCACACCGACTCAGTCGCTATCAACAACGCCCAAGCACAGCGACTACTAGCGGGCGCTGTGAAAATACCGCTACAGTCGCTCAACTGTCGCTACCTGCCGCTATTAATGAATCGGCCTCCTCGACATTCAATACACATTGACATCCCTCTAATCTAGACTTTGGATGCACAGACATTAGATGATATTTATGAACAGTGATGTAGCTCTTGATAAATGACAGTTATGACTGTATGAATGAAATAATCTTATACAGGATTATAAGATCTTTCATATAATATTAAACATGACATATATATATTGGCCAGAGACTGCTTATCTTTTAGATTCCAGGGCCCGGATGCTTGTGTTTTGTCTCACTTTAACTTATCAAATTGTACCTACCTGCAAGCTGCTCTGGGAATTAAGTAGTTAGTGTGGGAAAGAGGGCCCACCCATCAGTCTCATCGGGGAGGCCGATTCATTAATAGCGACAGGTAGCGACAGTTGAGCGACTGTAGCGGTATTTTCACAGTGCCCGCTAGTAGTCGCTGTGCTTGGCCGTTGTTCGGTTGTTGCCAGCGACGGTTTGCAGTAATGTTGAATATTGGGTGAGGAGTCGCTATTTGACAGGTTCTGCACTGTATGGGAGCGCATGATAGCGACTGGCCATAGCGACCGGCTCCCACTATATTCATTAACAAATCACGCTCAAAAATTTCTCGCGCTGTGAAATGCATGCTTAAACCCCAGAGCGCTGGCGGCGATGGGTTAAAAGTAGTTTTTTAACCCCCAAACAACCATATTTTTGGAAACCAAAAAAAACAAGTTTTTTAAATAATTTAGTAATATGAATACATTAATATCAGACCTGTAATATCAATTCTGCACAAATTTTTTTTTTCCTTAAAAAAAATATCTAACATGGCAGAAGTGGTCACAGAATTTTTCACATTTAAAAAAAAAAAAAACATTAATAACAATTAATTATGAATATTTAAAGATTGTCCCATTGAAATGCATTGGAGAGCGCCAGGTAGCGAGAGGTCATACCTGTCGCTGTTCAAGGTCGGACGCTGGCGCTGTGGGCTGAGGCTGGAATAATGATGAATGAGTCGCTATATGGCGCTATCTCAGTCGCTAAGCAGGATCGGCTTGATAAATGTGTGATTGTGGTGGGGAGCCGGCGTTCTCGTGGCGGGGCCCGTCATTACCGGCCGCTCACCAGTCGCTACCTGTCGCTATTCCTTCATAAATAAGGGCCTAAGTATTAAACCGGACCTTCACCTTGAATAAGAATCGATCTTATATGTTTCCCACACCCTGTACATACAGATTGCTCACATGAAAAATCATCCTACCTGCATCTACTGCATGTTATGAGCCATGAAACATCCAAGATCGTGGCTCATGGAGCATCAGGCAGCCTGCAAACAGGAAGTGTCTTCCGACTGTGCCGCTTTTGCATTCTGGGATTGCGGTCCTTTATCCTGACATGAGCTCTGCTCTATCTGTGCAAAGCACAGCTATAACCCACCCCCTGTACTTTATCCCGCTCTCCTCTCCTCAGTATGTGTGATGCTTCTGAGGCAAGATGGAGGCGTCCATATCCTAGAGTCCCGAACAGCGTTGCAGGGAAAGGATAATAAGTAATTGACTAAAAACTTAAATATATTAATTTTAGATGCTGGGGAATAGTTTTTTTAAGGGTTTGGGCTTTTCATTAAATCATGCTGAAGGTCCAATTTAAGCAGCAAACAAGTCTAACAGTTAGAAAAAGAGAGGTTTAGTCGCATATATCTGCAGATACATGTTGAAGCCACACTGCCTAACAAGGCACTCAGTATTAGTGTGGTCCCTACTATATGTATATGAGCTGTGACATGTACTGCAGCTAGTAAAATACAGAGCTACTTACCGGGAGCTGTCGACTTTCATTTGGTGTCCTACACAAGGGAAGGGTCACAGCCTCCTAGTGTCAGGTAGACCTCAGCCCCCATGCGCGCACCTGGCTAAATACAAATGAAAAAAATGGCAAGCTGCTCTGGGAGCTGCAGTACATGCCCCAACCATGGGGCTCATTGGGCTAGCGCCCGCGCATGCATCGTGGCACCAGGCAAAGGGGAGTTTTACTGGGTGATCTGGGGGTTTTACACAATGGGATGCTCATGGGGCAGGGAACAAATTTGAGGATAGTAAAAATCCCAGTTTTTGTTCTGCTTTATTTAGACGTTTCATTTTATTATACAAGTGGTCACTAGGGAAAACCCTGGGTGAAATAGAAAAATAAAACAGCTAATTAAATAGGAAAAAAACACAAATACATTTTATTATTGAGCTCTAAGTGAGTGAGTTGGGGGTGGGGTATTAAATGCAGGATTGTTCTTTTTTTTTTACTAGGGAAAGATGCAGAAAATATATTAAGACAACAGACTCCATATTAAGCTTCCTGTTATCCACCCATGCCTACTCAAATGCCACTTTTCCACAATGTGCACCTCATAGGCGCCGGTGTGTAGCATCTTATGACTAGGAACTGTCATTTTTATCATTTATTTGGCTGACCAGGAGTGGTTCAGGGGAAACAAATCTTAGGCCCTTATTTAACAAGGGATAGCGCCAGGTAGCGAATGGTGAGCGAACGATAATGACGCTCACCACCACGAGAACGCCGGCTCCCCTCCGCAATCACACATTTATCAAGCCGATCCTGCTTAGCGACTGACAGAGCGCCAGATAGCGAATCATTCATCATTACTCCAGCCTCACCCCACAGCGCCAGCGAGCGACCTTGAACAGCGATAGGTATGACCTCTCGCTACCTGGCGCTCTCCAATGCATTTCAATGGAGCAATCTTTAAATATTCATAATTAATTGCTATTAATGTTTTTTTGTTTTTTTTTAAATGGCAAAAATTCTGTGACCACTTCTGCAATGTTAGATATATTTTTTAAGGTAAAAAAAAAAAAAAAAAAAAAATTTGTGCAGAATTGATATTACAGGTCTGATATTAAGGTATTCATATTACAAAATGTTTGTAAAAACATGTTTTTTTTGTTTCCAAAAATATGGTTGTTTGGGGGTTTTAACCCATCGCCGCCAGCGCTCTGGGGTTTAAACATGCATTTTACAGCACGAGAATTTTTTGAGCGTGATTTGTTAATGAATATGCTGGGAGCCGTTCGCTATGGCCATTCGCTGTCATGCGCTCCCATACAGCGCGGAACCTGTCAAACAGCGACTCCTAACCCTGTATTCAACATTACCGCACACCGACTGAGTCGCTGTCAACAGCCGAACAACGGCCAAGCACAGCGAATACTAGCGTGCGCTGTGAAAATAACGCTACTGTCGCTCATCTGTCGCTACCTGGCGCTATTAATGAATCGGCCTCCCAGAGTCTTATTTACTAAGTGCTGTCCAAATAGCATTGGCAAAAAGAAAGCGATGGTGGCGCTCCAAAACTGACGCTAATCCAGCAAAATGGCGCTTAATGGCACACTTCTTAAGGCCCTTAATAACTCACCTATATTCCCTGCTGCTACTTCCTCTAGGTCAACTGTCCTGAAATGTACCAGATTCCAAGATCGAGTCCCACAACGTGCTTGTTCCCAGGGATTCTTTTGGATCATTTCCAAGCAAATAGGAAGATGAAACTCCTTTCTCTGTCTCTGTCACAATGACTGGAGCCTGCTACTTCATTTTTTGTAACAGAGGTGGCATGCCAGGTACAGAACCGTCTGGGTGTGCCCCCTCTTTACGAGGCATTGGGTGTGCATAAGAATTCCACATATCCAAACTCTGAAACTTCTGATAATACCAGGGCCCCTGGCCCAGTACTGGTGTCAGCCCTGGCATTTTGGCGTTAATTTACTAACCAATTGCCGGCCATTTGCCATGCTTTTGCTAGTTTGACGCATTAACTACACTCAAAATGGCCTATTCACCAAGCGAAGGCCTTGCTTGCGGTATTTACATCCTACCGTTTTAGCTGGGCGGATTCTAGTGACTGGCTTTTCATTGCGCCATCTTTTAGCAGCGAACCCCATAGGAATAAATGTTATTTTCACCAAGAATGTTTATGTCATTTTAACATTTGTCACTAATAACAGATAACTAGTATTGAACACTAATACAACTAATAAAATGGTTTTCATGATTTTTCATTTTTTATAACTATTTTTAGAGGCTTCCCAAGCCCCCGACACTCCAGAGATACCACACATACATTCTGAATCCCATCCCGTGCTGACATAAACTGTTAAACCGGACCAACAGCCTGGCACATTGGAAAAGAAAGGTAGCGGACATAACTGAAATGCACAGTAACAGGAAGACCAGCAGCACTTCCTGTTTGCAGGTGGCCTGCAAGCCTATGAGTGCCCATCTTGTTTTTAAAATTTATCCCAGCAGGCGTTAGAAAAAGGTAAATTAATTTTAATGTGCAGCATTAAATAAAATGCCCTGGGGAGGGATGCATATGAGTTTGTTGTTTTGGTCTGGTTTAATTCATCTTTGACTGTTGGTCCGCTTTAAGTGGACTTTCAGCACAATTTCTGGTTCTGTCACAGCAAAATGTACTGCCGCAGTTTGCCCGCTGTCAAGTACACCCTGTTCCCTAATAAACACCACACATTTTGACCAGAGAACTGCAGCAACAACACAGCTAAATGCCAGCAGAAGGTTAGTTGTTCCCAGCATCCGCCTCAGCGATATGGCTCAGATCACCTCGGTATTACCGTACACACAGAGCACCCGACCTGCGCTAATCTGGTGAACAGCCACAAGAGGAGTGAATCAGGCTCTACTGTATGTATCAAATAATTGTATGTTTCTTTATAATGGTAATGTTATGTTTATTTTTAGCATGGTCATATAGGGTGTTAAAATGGGCCCATAATATATGGGCAGGCTGATTCATTACTCGCGCCAGGTATCGGCAGGTGAGCATCTGTACAGAGTCGCTAAGAGCGACCGCTAGTATACGCTGTGATCTGTTATTGGCGCTGTAACAGAGGTTGGCTGGCATTGATGAATGAGATGTATATTGGGCATTCTAACACCAGTACAGCGTTGCAGGGAGCGAGAGATAGTGTCAGCTCATTGCGACCGACTCTCAGCGACTCACACCATATTCAACAAAAAACACAGACACACAGAGCGTAGGCGCTCTGGATCTGGTCACTATAGCATAGAGCGGCAGATGCTGTGTGATTAAAGTCTGTTTTTGAACACATATCCACCAGTAACAAAGCGAAAACACATGGCATTACATTGTTGTAACATTGTGATATTAATACTTCAATGCCAGACCTGTAATGACAATTCTGCATAAAAATAATAAAAATAAAACAAGTTTTCAAAAATGACTTTTTCTAGGCCAGGAGAGGTCACACACAAAAAAAAAAAATAAAAACAAAAAACCCTGTTTAAACAGAAGAAAAGGAATGTCCATTGAAATGTATGGGAGAGCGACAGGTAGTGACGGGTAATACCTGGTGCTCTGGAAGCCAGATCGCCCGCGCTATACGCTGAGCTTCCTGTAATGATGAATCGGACGCTACATGGCGCTGTTCCAGTCGCTCTATGGAATCACTTTCATGCATGTGGTATTGCATACAGCGCCTAGCGTTCAGCCCACGCTGCCTGCCACTAGGAAGCACTACATTCTCAGTAGATTTTAGGTTTGTGTCATTGCTTTATGTCTTTTAAACCAGAAGCATTCCCAAGATGCCTCATTCTGAGCTGAAAGCAGTTTTGTCTGGTAACATTCCCGAGCAAGAAAGTCAGAGGTGACAAACCATTCATCATGGAGCGATGTGGTATTTCCAGCCCCTGGTGCTGCAGCTGGCTGAAACACAAAGGTATTATTTTAAAAGGGGAAGACAATTCAGCTCCTACATGGAGGGAAGGAGACAAGGTGGTAATGTGCTTAATGTTAGTGATGTCATCCCGGCCTAACCTCCCCAGTCACAAGGCAAGGAATAGAGCTGATAAGACGTGGCCATTCTGAATGTTAATGAATGGATTCACTGTTACTGCCAGGCCAAATTATGATTTATATCACCAGTGGAGCTTGCTGTTTTTTATTGCTCTGTCTTATTGTTAACAAGGCTGCCTTGTTCTTTTTGCACCTCAAGGCACAATCGCTTTCTGGGAAGCTTAAATAAGATCTATTCTAAAACTGCTAAACAGAATTCCAAGATTTCACGACAACCGGTCCGACAAATTAGACCGCGTGAGGAACTGAGGGTGCCTTGTCTCACAAATTCCTTCTTTTTCCCCACTACTGGATCTTGAAATAGATAAGATAAACTTAAATGATCAAAACGAGCCCAAAATATAATTAGATCATAATTATCCTTACAGATTGGCCGTTTGATGTGCCTGTGAGTTCTTATCCTACTGAAAAATAGTCGATCGAGGCATGGAAAATGATGGGTTTTCAGTGCATTTAAAGGAGCAATATTAAGGAAAAAATGCCCAATAATAAAAATTAACATAATTATGCTAGATAACAAAAGAAGGGGATACTTAAAAATAAAATGGTATGAGGTCCCTTCTTTTCGGGTGACTGGTGGGGTGCAGCTAATCAGAAGGGGGTTACGGGAAGTCACCCACTTGCCAGCAAGTGGCTTGCCGGACCCATCTGCTCTCTGAACTGGTATAGAGGTCCCAAGGACCCTGTACCAGTTCATGAAGGGTTAATAGATAGAGTTAATAGAAGATACCACACCATAGAAAAAGTATTTTTAGTAAGTCTAATGTTACACCAATGCTCACCCTCTTTCTCGCAGTGTACTCATCATCTAGCAGTGTCCCATGCCGTTCTCCGATCTTCTGTCATCGAATTTCCTCTGAAATCACTGTAACAAGGAGCATAAAGGGCCTTCCTAGCCGACTCACTATCTGCCCATAAATATCCCCTTCCTGTGGCGGGGACTGAGTAACGAGAGCCTATGGCAGTGGCACTGGCCCGCTGAAGAGGCCCACTGGAGGTTGTGGATATCATCTGGCTCTGGAACCAGGAAGGAGGTCAGATTTTTCTATTTTTTAATAGTGATTCATTAAAACAATTCGGATGATGGCAAACTTCTTGGTGAAATTTGGTGAATTGTCTAAATGTCTAACAAAATTTCTTATATCTATCTAAAATGACCCTAGTTATAACAAAGAGACGGGGGGGGGGGGCTTTTAACTTTCCATTTTTGCCAACAGTTGTCTTTTAATATGCTAGGGAGAAACATTTTGACATGGCTGATCCACAACAGAAATGTTTCAGACTGCTTCCTGTTTGCATGACTTTTTTCTGGAGTTGTGGCAGCAGCTGTCTATTAAATTGGGTTCTGAGCTTGCAGAACAGTTCATTCAGCCAGGAAAGGCTCAGGTCTGTTTTCTCCAGTAGAGCCTTTGATGGTAAGTCAGACACATACAGCCGTGACCAAGTTGGCGAGCCAACCCTCTCCGTTTTACCGTTTGACACCTGCGTTACGGGTGCAGCTCACAGCTATAAGGCAAGTCCAAGTTTGTTGGATCTTTTCTAACCCATACTGTGCCAGATGCTCCACTAGACTGCATTCCTGGCAAGCCTCTAGCCTACACTATCTGATCTCACACACAGGAGAGACTCAGAGGCAGCAAGATCAATAGAGCAGTAAGGCAGAATATCTGGCAGGGCACCCTCCCATATGTCCATTATTTCAGAAGACTGTTTTATTTTGTTTTACACCTGATGTCCGATGTCACAGGAACGAAGATCAAATAATAAGGCCTCATATGGCTTTCAGAGCCGCAAGCAAATTTTTCATCTAGCGTTCAAAAACATATTAAACAGCACCTTGTGTTTTGTGAGTTTGAAAACAATAGGAAGGAAATATAGTATAACTGTAGTGACAATTTTAGTCTAAAATATAATGCTGATACACCCTTTTCTTTATTTAAAATATTAGCTATCCACCTCATGTGGGAGAGCTAGTTCACCAATGGCCTCAGTTGCCTGATAGTCAATACATTTTGGAGATCTCCTGCGGCATACTCTGCGCCCCCTCTCCCCCAGCCACACCAACCCCCCCAAAGATCGGGTCCCCATTGATTTCAATAGAGTGCTGTGGCTCCTTTAAGGCTTGTGTATCCTAATTGCCCTGTTCACGTGCACCTCCCAGGTTAGTTATAAATTGGTCTGAGTGTCTGCCACCCCTCCTTTGTTTCTTTTGATTTTGTGCAAGCACATGGGGTGTGGGGTCTAGGCTGTACTGCAAGGTCTTCGACCCTTCCACCCCATGGGCTGCACTCGAGGTTCAGGTAAGCCTTCTCCCAATTGATCTATTGCATTGTATGTTCCAAAGGGGGCTCTCAGAGATTAGAGTTAGGACTGCCCCTCACAGAGGCACCTTGGCGCTTGGTGGTGCAGCTTCAGCATACTTCTGCAGATGTGTGTGGACCAAGACCTTTGTTTTTAACCAGATTTAAAGACAAATTATAGGATTGTCTGCAAGCTAACAGGGTTGAGTGCTGTGGCTCCTTTAAGACTTGTGTATCCTAATTGCCCTGCTTACGTGCACCTCTCAGGTTAGTTATAAATTGGTCCTTTGTATCTTTCACCATCACATGCCCAGCTTAGCCATGACCCAGAAATTAAAGCAAAGAATTCTATGAAATGTCAACCAAGTTAAAAGTGCAAAGATTTTCCTATAATGTTTTTTTAAATCAATAAAACATATACAAACTATTCAAATAATTTACTCAACAAGTTTATAGCGATGTGCAAAAAATCCAAATGTTCCATAAGCATCAATAACATACATAGCACAGGTGAAGAGATGATACTACACTGAGAACAATGCCAGAATGATGGAAGTAGTCACACTGGAGGGTAGCAATCCTATGCGTTACAGTGTTGATTCACAACAATATCAGGGAGATCCTAAAGTAATTTAAATAGTATAAAATTATAAACTAGAAAAATTAGGTTGGTGTTCAGGGGTGTAACCAGGGCTGAAGTGTACCCTTTCCCCCCCACAGGGCCAGCAACAAAACTATCAGCAGCAGTGGGGACCCCCACGCCTGGGCAAGACTTTTTTTGTCTTTGCAAACCTGCAGCCAAAGCCACCACAGGGCAGGACGTAGAGTCTAGAGCAGCAAAGCTGCCGTGGGACTCGATCTAACGTTCCAGTAAGTAGACAGGGGCCACAACCACCAATTACTTGGCTGGACTATTATTAAATTACTATTATTATTAATATTATTATTAATAATAATAATAAAAAATAAAATAATTACAAAAATAATAAAAAAAAAATACTGCTTCTGGGGCCTCCACCAGATTTTGTGCTCAGGGGTCTCCACTACACTTAATCCACCCCCGTCCGTAAACACAGAGTGCAGAGGCCAACACCACACCAGGTCAATTTATTTACTAGATTCATGCTCACATGGCATTGTGTACAGAAGATCAGTCTCATTTGTCTCTGCTCTTTCACTATTTCGTAGTATAAAGTATTCAATTCTGTTAAAATTACTGGAAAAGGGATACCATGGCCCCCATGTAATGTCTGAATCAGGGCCGGACACATTTAGTTTGCCATTGTCCTTGCAAAAGGGCTATGTACTACCAAAAGCTAGATGTACTGCAGATGCAAGTGAGACAGTAGCAGAACACCACAAAAGGGTTAACAAACCTTAAACAGTAGGTAATTTTCTACAGATGACACACCAAGAAGCCACAACAAAGAGGTTATTTAAGATATTTTTTAATACACAGTATATCTTTGAAAACCCTTTTGTGGTGGAAAAAGTCGCCATGAGGTTGTCTTAATTTGACGTTCTCTTCCACAGGTGGTCTGCAGCTGCATGCTAACAGGTTGCGTCCTCCTCGCGGTTCCCACGAGTGCAGACACAGAGTTAGATCTGTGTGTCAGGAAGTACATTGGCTGTGTCAGATCCATTGTAGCTATTCTGCAGCATTGCCCGAGGTGAGTCCCCGAGCCAGGGACAGTACAGAGGCCTGCTTGTCTTCACTGCAGTACGTGTACATAAATGATATAAAAAATAACTCCCCCCTCACTTCACATGACTCACACAGGGCCCTGTGCCAGCTCATAGCAATTTCAATCCATTTAGATGAACATGTTTTTTTATTGACGATAGCAGAGGGCTGCACTAAATTAACAAAAAATATGCCTTTGAAAGGGACTTATAGGCACATCCCAATGACACATCACAGAGGATGAGGTTCCACTGCTCTAGTAGCTTAATATCATCGTCTAACGTTGGATGTGCGGTACAGTATTTCAAAAGAGCAATGCCACTGGGAATATTACTCAGTAAAACAGTTGATAAACCTTGCACAATGAAGGAGAAATAAAAAAAATTGGTAAAAAAAAAATTCTAAAGGACTATTGAAGCCTACCTTCAGATGTTTACTTTGTGTTTAGATAGAGGAAGGAAGGGTTAGAATCACTATCACGATATTTATGTTAGAAACACTACCCTAGAGCAGTGATTCTCAAACTTTTCACTCCAAGCCTAGTGTCAAGAAGATCCAACCTGGGATCCAGGGATGTAAATGAAACCAAAATCAGTAGGTCAAAGGCCCCATAGCACTTTTAAAACACAAAGCCCTGAGCAACTCTGTGGGTATAGGTACCACGGGTTCAAAGAGTGCCCTAGAGGTATGGAATGTGAGGGAGGACACTGTGTCCTAAGGAGTAAAATAGCCCCAGATGGGTCTCTTAGAAAAAATGTGTTTAAGACAAACTCAAACTTTCAAAGTAGTCCCTGCACAGCCCCTGTATATTATCCATTCAGCAGGACTAGTGTTTGGTTCTCATTAACCAGCTCCAACTAACATAGTACAGCTTCAGTCACACAATTTGGCACTCTAATCTTACTTCACAGGTTCCAAGTCGTTACTGTCAGAACTTTTACTTGCTTATGGGATCCTACATCTCCCAGGTCCTAGTGGTAGGCTTAAGTTCCCCTTTACCAGCTCTAGCTAGTACAGCACAGCCTGTCTCACAAAATGTGGTATCTTAATCGTCCTTCACAGGTCCTGAGTGGTTACCACCTGGCCTTGGTCTCACTTATGGGTCCCAACAGTTCTGCTTGGTTGCACCTCCAGAGAAACAATGTACAGACTGGTTTTGAATTGATCACTCATTAAAATACCTCTGAGCCCACCCAGATCTAACATTGTAATAACCATAACACAGCAGGCACACGACCGCACCTACCAGATCTCCAAGCACCAGTTCAGGCACATACTTAGATAACTTACTAGAGTAAGTAACCCTCATAATCTGTTGCAGGTGCCCATGACCAGTCACTTTTTAAGGTGTTTTTTTCTTAAGGCTAGCTACAGCTCAGCTAAGGGACCCTCCGCTAGTCTTACTTGTCACATGTATGTGGTCTTTAACACTGGGGAGATTTATCTTCCTATATGAAGTGACCAAACTGAAAGGTAATGGCTGCGAAGAAGACTAGGGAGATACAACTGTGAGATTTGATTTCAATCTTGGCTGACTTGGTTTAAAAACAAGATGTACCAGATTTACTATACCCCGACAGTATAATTTGCAAGATGTATATAAATCTGACCATGATATTTGTTTCAGGGATGAATCCATTCAGACAATTTTAATTACGAAAAATCCAGCACAAATGCCCATATTTTTGAATTTATTTTGGGTCTCAATTTTTAGAAAATTGGGACCAAATTCTATTCTATATAAATGGATTGCATATATTTGCTCCTTTGTATTGGCCAAGCTTGGAGAAGGCTAAATCTTACCAATGGTGTCAAAAGCTACAGTAGTTTAAAACATTCTTCACTATGTTTTACAAAACATGTTTCAAACTGAACCGGTGTCCCATTACACTGTTGTAAGCTAAAAACCCAAGTTAATTAAATTCTAGCCTCTGTGTGTGTCCATAGACTCAGCGCCTCTGGTGAGATTACATGTTCTGCCATCCTGCACAAGCATGGTAAAGGCGCAGGGTAAGCAAATATGATCCTTAGTAAACATTTGCCTGATGCAGATCTAGGCATTTTTGTTTGGATCCCAGTTCAACTGAGAAATGTAAATAATTCCAAATAGTGCAATTACAGTAGCTATGTAATCCAAAATAGTAATTGGAGTCAAGCCTCTTCCAGGAAATGCAAGTCAACTGTGGGTACCTCTGTAAGATAAATGCATACTTGCAATGGATTAACAAATAAGCTGTTGGTGGCCCTTAGATGGACCATATATGTGTGGGTTCATTTGTGAGCTACTGTATGTGGGCCAGATAGCTACAAAGATCATCCAACAAGAACAGTTATAATGATTCCTCTTATTTTAGACAGTTTGGGTTTAATCTCGTTTATTCAGTTGCAACTATAATAAACGCATAAGGGGGCAGCAAGTTGTACAGATAAAACCCAGAATGGAGAATGCAAAGACTCAATGGGTAAGCTATGAATTGGATTAAAGGGGAACAAAACCAGTGGCCAGCCTGGAATCTAAAAGGGCCGGCCCTCTGGCTTTTCTCCAGGTCATCCCGATTCGGAAGCCCGTAGAAATCTCACCGCCCATTCACCAACAGCGCATGCGCAGGTTCTTGTCCAGTGAGAGCCGCCTGCTGTGACTACGTCATTCCGCAAGTGGCTCTTTCTTTTGAATGGGGAGCATGCACTGCTGCATACCCTGCATCCTAGGCGTCGTGCACGTGATCCCGCCCCAGCCATTCTGATAGACTGGGGCGGGAGCATAGGCTACCACTGGCAGACCTACTGTGTAGCCTCTGAATGAACCATTGATGGACTACAGCTTATAAGCATCCTAAGAGTTAAACAAATAATCCGTCAGATAATAGTACTTCACATTTGCATACTTTTGAACTGGATTAAAAATGGTTATGTATTTGTGCTTTGGAATGTTGATATGCAGATATTTAAGTAACTAGTGGTTATTTTGAGAGCCAATGGCAGAAAGACAGTGAAATGATGAAACCTGGAGATACAGAAGTACCAGCTGAGACAATGGCAGCCAGCAGCAAGAAGCAGAATGGAAACAATGAAGATAATAAGTGGTATGTTAAAGATCATTTAAAGAGGAACAGCGGACCAAAAATAAAAAGATGCAACCCCCCCATCGGCCCCCTACTTACTTTTTGGACATCCGGCTGCTTCAGGGCCCGATCCTCTGTCCGCCATTTGCTTAGCTGTCAATGTGCCACGACAATCTTGCAGCACAGTGAAGTCTTGCGGGATTATGGTTGGCCCCATTGCATCAGATTCATGGGCACTGCGCAGGCACGAGATTGAGGGTCATGCACAGTGTCTGATGGGATGCAAGATGGCGCCACCCGTCGGAAGGTCGTCTGGAAACCAAGGGACCTAGAAGATGGATCCCTTGGCAAGGTGAGTAACGAATGGTCAAAGGTAAAAAGGGGGGCTGCAGATCGGTGAGGCTTGGGTGAGGTTTTAACCTCCCCCGATGTTCCTCTTTAAACAATCCATCAAGCCGTGACTTTATTACAAGGAATTCTTTTGTCTAATCACAATGACACCATGAAAACGAATATACAGTATGTACATATGAAATAGTTTAGAAAATAAACTAGGCTTGTACAAGCCTATTGTCAGTGTGTGTACTGCTTCAGCTCTGCCCTGCCAAGGTCGGCCTGTTGCTTATGCTGCTCTGTTACTAACCCATGCTTTGTTGTACTTCCAGTGCCACTTTCAGTACTAAGCTGTTACTGACCCCTGCTTTGTCTGACCACATCCAGTGCTACAGGGCCAGTGCTCCAATCTGCCGCCAGATCCTATGTGCACCAATCCTAGCCACTGTCTCCCTGTCCAATCCTGCCGGTTTGCCCACTATAAAGGGATTTCCACTGCAGTGTGTGATTGCCCGTGATAGCGTGCTGCTGGGTGTGAATTGGTGTCTGTTCCGTCTACGTATCTTGCCGTGTATGACCATCCTTGATTGCTGCCTGGACCGACCTTAGCCTGTTTTCCTGACCACGATTTCTGCCTGCTCCTCTGTACTGCGTATCTGTGATTCCCCGGCGTGACCTTTGGCTTGACCTGACCATTCTTCTGTCTCATCCTCCTGTACCTCGCTTCATTGGATTGATCTGCCGTGTATGACCTTTGCCCGTTTGACCTACCCAGTCTCGTTCCTGGTTCGTTTGCCTTCCCTTGCATAAGTCTGCATCCTTTGTGCTAAGAAGTCCTGGGGGCAACCGTGTCCGGTGAGGCGTGTCCAGCGTCCCGGCAAACGGGGGCTTGTCTATAGGCGAAGCTAGCAGCGGAGATTGGGGGTTGCAGACTTAATTGGAAGGTGGGCGTCCCACGGGACCTGACAATGACCTTGTCCGGTGGATTATCCAGTGCCAAGCTGTTACTGACCTCCATGTCCATAGCCAAGCCTTGTCACTGACTAGTTACATTCTGTGGATGTGCCTCTTTCTTCCACCTACAGTATTCTTGTAGCTAACCACTTGCCTCGCATTTGGGGTTGTTTAGCAGGGGTTGCATCCTCCATAAAAATTCTTGGCAGATCCAAAGCACTGCTTTTGCTTTCTTGATTTGCCAGGATTCAAATCAGGTTATCAATGGTATAGAAACCCTACAAGTCCATTTAAAAAAAATAATTTCACTAGAGGGTCTGTAAATGCCATTAGAATTTGCACTAATTCGCTTCTTATACCAACTTTTTCACTTTCATCATAATGAATGACCAGCACCAAAAACAAAGGCAAGACTGTTTGTGTGCCCTACCACTGCTGGTATTCTTACTATAAGCTCCATCTTTATGCCGGTGTGAGAAACAATTTCCCCTTTTGTCATTGTCCAATAAAAGTGGCCGCAGCATCGCATAATTAGCAGCTGGCAAGGAGAGCAGTAAATCTGTATTGGTTCTGAACGATTTGCTTACATTGTTGCTGTGTTGACAAATGATGCTGTACATGTTAATGTTGCCGCCATGTCCCTGCTGCACCTGACGTGCCAATAAACGGCAGCCAGCTGTATGAATTATGGAAATAAGATTTTTGTTTATGAAGGTGCCCCAGACATTTATTTTACAGGCGGCCTCTTGACATGTTTAATGTTGGCGATTGTGCTGGAAGAATGATTGCTGACAGAATAGGAAATCAAAAGTCGAAACTTATTTTTATTTAATAGGAATATGTTTTAATGGATTATATCATAGTTTTCCCTTGTTGTATAATTTGTCTCCTCTCAGAAATAAAAAAATGTTTTAGTTAGCCTTCCAAGTGTATCGGTCTATATTCACACCTACTGTACTTGGTTGCTACATGTTGAAGTAAATCTAGTTGGTAGGTCCACATCTGCACTGTGTTGTGGTTAAGAAGATGAAAATAAACCCTTCTGCATTTTGCACTGCATATGGCCTGTGCTTAGATGCACATTATAATGACTACAAAATGCAAAGCAATGCAGTTAAAATGTGGTCAAAAAATCAACACCATGCTAAAAGCCTTATCCTATCATCACATTAGGCTTGATTCTGAGCTTTGCGAGAATGCAATCTCGTTCAGTTTTTGCACCCACAACAAAAAATATTCTTCTTGATTTCGCCCTCTCTCATGATTAGCAGACCATTTATCTGGAGCGAGATTTTTTTGGAGTGAATTCTCGTTCAGTGCGAGAACTCACATGAAAATTTTTTGGCGAGATGGGGTTTTTCCATGCGGTCATGTCTCGCCAGCTAAAAGGCCCTCACGGCTTACCAGCCCTTAAGCCCTTTGGTATAGGCCATCAATATAGGTACTCGTCAGTACTACATACATCACATGAGCGAAGGGGTCCCCAGAAAACCCCCTCCATCCCCCTCCCCTACTGTGACAGGCTCCTCCTCTCAGTTTAATAGGCAGCTCCCCGTGGCTCGGTAAACCTCAGGGGCTGTGATTAAAGGAGGTGAACCTGTGTTCCTCTCCATTCCAAATGCCAGGGGAGCATCAATAGACATCCCGCCGACATAACTGTCAGCAATGCAGTGCTGGACAAAGGACAAGGAAAGGTATGTATACCTTAATTAAGAATAATAAAACTTTTGTGTTTTTTTTTCTTTTCAATTTACCTTTGAACTGGTAAAGGGTCCCATGGACTCCTTCAGACCAAGTTCCGAAGAACTTGGGTTAGGAGCCATATAGAACCACAGTGGTTGGTCTGGTATGCGTTGGATTTCCGACTGGTTCTGTTGGCACCAGGATTGCCTCTCTAGGACCTTCCACTGAAAAGTTTTAGCTGAGAGATGCCAGGAGGAGGAGATCAAGGCCGATGGTCAGAGGGAGGAGAGAGTGTCCCAATTATGTATAAAGGTCTGACAAGCCTCAGACCTTTGTCTTTCTTCTGGAGGTCACGTCACATCACAGATCAGGGGGGTCTGGGACCAAGCAGACTTCACACTCCCCCTGTGACCGTCTGCACCACTGTGTAACATATTTCTGCATAACTGATGTACACTATAACTGCTAAATAGTGATTGTAACAACTCAATTGTATTTGCTCTTCTTATCTGTATTTGTATCTATTCAATGTATGTATGTCGTTTTTCTAGTGTGCTCTTAACCCTTTAAGTGCCAGCCTACCTGGAGTTTTTGTCACTATTTGCACTATTTTGCACTCCCCATGTTCAAATGTGATTTTTGAAGGGATTTCCAGGAAAATGATATATTGTTTTTTTCAGCAGAGTCTGGGCTTTAACATGAAATGTCTTGTTTGTCATTTTTAAGGTGTATTCTCAATATTTTTTGGCGAAATATGTGCAAAAAAATAAAAAAAATCAATTTTTTACAATTTGTAGTGTTTTTTTGTAGAAAAAAATGTAAGTTTGTCAATAAAATCTTATTGCGTGTGAAACCCCAATTTCTCCCAGTTACAGCGGTACCACATATGTATAGGTAGACACCTTTTCCTGCCCAGGAGACTCCCCCAAACTGAAACAGAGCTTTAGGGGATTTTCAGAAAAAATACAACTGTGATATGCGCTATGCGCACCTTGCAGTTTTTCCAGAAAAACAACCCTTTACATTTGAAATACCCCCCACAAACTATATATTCTCTGGAAGTACACACCTCAGGCTTTCTATTTGTACCAGGCTTGTTGATGTGGCCATAGTTTTCTAGAAGTAATCCCTCAATGTATTCTTTGGTTGCAAAGAGTTTCCCTAAAAAAAGGATAAAAAAGCAGAATCAAAGCCACATTTTCCTAAAAAACTATATACAAACAAGAAAAAATAAGTATAATCTGAAAAAGCAACACCCCCCGAACAGAACGATACCCAACATGCATAGGTTCTGTCAAGGGAAGAGTTGCCAAACACCCCAAAGTAAAACATGAGCATAACGGTAATTTTTCTTGAAAAAGTGCGCACCTTGCGATTTTTCAACCAAAACAACCCTTTACATTTGGAATATCCCCCATAAACCATATATTCCCTGAAAGTACACATGTTAAGCTTTCTAAGCGTACCCAGCTTGTTGTAGTGGGCTCATCTTTCTGGAATTAATCCCTCAAAGAACTCTTTGGTTGCGCAGAGTTTCCCTAAAAAATTTATAAAAAAAAGCAGAATAAAAAACACCTTTTCCTAAAATATAAATATGCAAACAAGAAAAAACAAGTTAAGTCTGAAAGCGCAAGGTCCCCCGAACAGAACAATACCCAACATGCAGAGGTACTATTAACCCTTTTAATTGCCAGCCTACTTGAGATTTTGTCACCCTCTGTTGACAGGTCATTTTTCCCCATTTTGCGCCATGTTTTGCGTAATTTTTGCTGGAATTTTCAGGAAAATTATATATATATTTTTTGCAGCAGAGTTTAGGCTTTAACATGAAATGTCTTGTTTGTAAATTTTATTTATTATTAATTTTATTTATTATTAAGTAAAAAAAAAAAAATAAATAAAATTTTTTTTTAGAAAATTGCCTCCTTTATTTTAAATAAAAAATGTATTTTATTAGGGAAAACCATATTGCATGTGAAAGCCCCATTTCTACCGATTAGAACGGTACCACATATTTATCGGTAGTCCCCTGTTCCTGCCCAGGAGACCCACCTAACTGAAACAAGTAATTTTTAACATTTACAAATAAAATACAACTACCATCCACACTACAAAGGGTTAAATCGAGAAAAAAAAAATGACATAGGGCCCCCCCTCCCAGGAGGGGGGGGGGGGCATTTTTTGGGGGGGTTTTAAGGGTTAAAAACCCTTAAAAAATAAAAAAAAAATGACATGGGCCCCCCCTTACCCAAAGTAACCAGCCCGGGACCAGCTATGCAGGGTTTGGAGGAACAGGGCACAGGGGCCAGCTTTTGTGGCCCCTGGCCCTGCAGGCTACAAGCCCGCATAGCCAGTGGGCCCGGGCTCTTCTGCCCCCCCCCTGGGCTTTGGGCAGGTAATGGGGGTGCCGGGGGTTAATGGCAAGTCACCGGCTAGCGCAGGTGACTTGCCACCTCCCCCAGCCTTGTGAACTGGTATAGGGGTCATGGACCCCTTACCAGTTCACAAGGAGTTAAATGTAAAAAAAAAACACAGACACACAAAGAGAAAAAATATTTTATTATTTTTTTTTTTAATACTTACCTCCCATCCATCCTGGAGCACTTTGTCCCTCGGCGATCACTGGCTTCTGCTCACTTGCTAGAAGCCTTATATAGCTGCTGGATGACAGAACACAAAAGGGTTAATTTAAAAAAAAAAATGACATAGGGTTCCCCCTCCTAGGGGGGGGACCCCATTTTTTTTTGGAATTTTAAGGGTTAAAAACCCTTAAAAATCCCCCCCAAAAAAATGACGTAGGGTCCCCCCTACCCAGCATTACCGACCCGGGCCAGCTATGGGGGCTTGTAGAACAGGGCGCAGGGGCCAGCGTTGGTGGCCCCTGGCCCTGCAGGCTACTAGCCCACATAGCCACTAAGTGGCCCGGGCCCTTCTGCCCCCCCCGGCTGTTGGGGAGGCAGGTAATGGGGGGCTGGGGGTTATGGCAAGTCACCCGCTTGCCGCAGGTGACCTGCCATACCCAGAGCCTTGTGAACTAGTATAAGGGGTCTCATGGACCCCTTACCAGTTCACAAAGGGTTAACTGAAAAAAAAACACCACATAAAAGTATTTTATTAAAAAAAAAAAAAAAAAATTTTTTACTGTACTTACCTCCGATTGCAAGCTCTTGTCCCGCACCGCTCTGCTGACAGATGCCGGTGATCGGCATCCAGAGAAGGGGGAGGCAGGAGATCAGAGGATCTCCTGCCACCTCCTTGCCCGGCACCGATCACCGGCATCTGACAGCTGAGAACGCTGCAGCCGGTGATCGGGGCTGGGATGACATCATAGCCCCCCAAGGGGGCGGGGCTTAGCGGCAAGATGGCGGCCGCCATCGAGGAGGAGAGAGGAGAGACCCTCCCGGGCTCTCTCCTGAAGATCGGTAAGTCCTGGGGGGGGGGGATCGGAGGCCCCCCAGGTGAAGAGGAGGGACAGCGGGAGCCAGCGCACACACAGGTAAGTGAATGTCATTTTTATTTTTTAATTTTTTTTTACAGTTAGCAGCTGCTGCTGCAGAAGCGGGGGGGGGCCTATTCTGGGGGCTCTCCTGGAGCCATCCGACCCCCCACGGGGGATCGGATGGCACCAAATTAAAGAGGAGACCCGGCCGGATCCAACAAGGGGTCAGATGAGTATTTTTTATTTTTATTTTTTAAACCAGCAGCAGGGAAAGTCAAGCACGTAACACCTACGGGCTTGGCACTTAAGGCCCAGCCAAGCCAGCACGTAGGTGTTATGTGCTTGGCAACAAAAGGGTTAAAGCGATTCAATCTTGAGCTATTCTGTTATTATGATCCCAACCCCACTTGTCTGTGCTTCTCAGTTATAATACATGCTACTGGACTGGCTTCTGGCCTGATATAATTCTGTTTATGGGCCAGGGGCTATATCAAACAGAGCTGGTGGTATTTCTATGGGGCTGGTAGAGCTCTGTTCACAGTCAGGAACTTGAAGACCTGTAATAAGGGACCATGCTGCATGATTTCAGTGCTGCTGTGACATCAGTCAAGGTCACAAGGTATGGATTTTTTCACAACCCTATAGTGTTGTTTTCACTAAAACCTGCCCTTTCATATATACAAATAAAAAAAAATATTTTTGAGAGTGTGGTACACAATATAAACACTTATCTGTATTTTCATGGGAAAAAATAATATACATTAAATTGTATGTGCAGTTGTATTTTGAGCATGACTCAAGGGGGGATTGGTCTGCACAAATTATAGTTTGTTGGCTATGTGCCACCTATATAGAATCTGCCCCACATAACTCACATCCTATAATATCATTGATCTCATGGCAGCCACACTCACTTCAGTATTCAATGTGGCCCAAAAATCCAATGCTAGCTGGAAGCCCTTGTCTTACCTAACACATTCCCCATTACAGTACATGCTGCTTTTACAATATAAAAAGGGAAGGAGATGGTCAAACCACATCTGTAAAGCTCCCTCTATGCCAAAAATAGTGTAAGGTACGTAGGGAGGCCCCATGGCAGGCTATAATGCATATTCTAAATAGGCAGGGTGCGCCAGAAAAATGTAGAAGCATCATGAGCAACAGGACTACCCCTTCGCTACCTGGCCTCTTTCTTGTACTGCTCTGATGGTTCCTCTGGGTTAGGACATTCCAAACTTCCAAGACTATCCCTTACAGTTATAAACCCCTTCTTCTTGAATTTCCCCTGCTCCATCATTAAATGATGATGCGCTTAGCCTGTGGACCATCCTTGGATTTAAATGTAGACATATATTTTTTTCAAAATGATTAGGTCTCCTCTAAGGTGTGTTCTGAACTATCCCTTGATTATCTAACAGTGTATTTCGTAGACAACTATATTCTTTAAACAAAGGACAAGGGAACTGTTGGCCATGCAGACCAGATAGTGCTAGAGCATCACCCCCTGCTATGAAGATTAGGAAGATTCAATTTCTGCTTTGTGCTTTTGTTAAAAAACCATGACAATGAAGTAGAGAAAGCTTCACTTTTTTAAGAAAATGCATTATACAAATCATTGAGAGAGCAAAGGGAATACATACATGTATGACCTACACACCCAGGCTTCCTCAGAGACCAGAAATAAAATGAACTCTACAACAGAGAGCTGTAGGCTATCAAGATACAAAATAAATACAATATTTTCTTCCCCTCCATGTTGAAAGAAAATTAGATTTAACACTTTCACTTTTTGAGATTTTTGTTTCTTTGATCTTTTTTCACTCTTTGTAAGGATGCATGAAATTGTTTGGTTAGAGTTTGCTGAATCCCAATACAAAAATTATTTATTTATTCCATGAATTTGGTTAAAAGAAAAAAAAAATCTTGATTTAATATTCTTTTCCCTTTACAAAGAGAATTGAAAAACATGGAATAAAATTTATTAAATCAAAGACCATCTCTCTATGACGCCTCCTATAACACCCAGGTAGCTGAGCCAGGCCTCTCACAAGAATTACCCACAACATCTGAGGAGGTTGCCAGGTTAGAGTCCTAAAAAGACTTTAATAAATAAATAGTTAATAAATACACAATACATTGCTTTGTTATTTTATATTATGTTATTTGAAGCTCTTCTGTGCCTAAATGCCAAACCCAATCCGAGTCTGACTTAAACCGGACATTCACCATGATTTATTGAAAAGCCCAAACCCTTAAAAACGATTTCTCAGCATCTAAAGTTAATATATTTTAAGTTTTTAGTCACTTACTTATTATTCTTTCCCCCACTGGGCTGCAACTCTGTTCAGGACTTTAGGATACGGGTGCCACCATCTTGACTCAGATGCATCACACTTACTGAGAGGAGAGGAGAGTGGGATAAAGTACTGGGGGTGGGTTATAGCTGTGCTTTGCTCAGACAGATCAGAGCTGGGGTCAGGAAAAGGTCAGAAATCCTAGAATGCAGAGCAGCACAGTCAGAAGGCACTTCCTGTTCTCAGGCTGCCTGATGTTCCATGAGCCGCCATCTTGGATGTTTAAAGGCTCATAACATGCAGTAGATGCAGGTAGGATGATTTTTAATGTGAGCAATCTGTATGTACAGGGTGTGAGAAACATATAAGATAGACTCTTATTCAGAGTGAAGGGCCGTTTTAATACTCCATGTGTGGACCTTTAAAACTCATAGTACAGTTACTTATCCCCCTTCCCATACTAATGGCCCAGGAGGCTATGGAACTTTTAAACAAAAGCATTTTTTTTTATTTTTTATCCCGTAACGTTTTACGAGAAAGTAATTAATGTAAAAAATTCAGTACATAGACTATTGCAAAATGTAACAAATATGATGTTGCAAAGATGTTACAGTGTTCTCAATGATATATTTGAAAATAAGATACAGTAGGAGAAAGAGCCCTGAATATACGAGCTTACAGGCTAAAGTATAAGAGGCGAAGACAAAGCAGAAGGAGGTTTGGGTCACTGTGGAGGGCACCACCAGAGAAGGAACTTATAAACAGTGTTATTCAAAACCAGGTTGTATGCTTGTCTAAAGAGAGTTTTAAGGGCACTTTTGAAAACATGACGTGCAGTGACAAATTTTACACGGGAAAGCATTACTGTCACTGACCTGATGGTGAGCACTTAGGACAGGGAGGCCTGGCTTCCACATTTGAGACTTGCACTCAGAGACTACTGCCAAGATACTAAACTCAACCCTGCAGGACAAGAGTTTAAGGATGACTCTGGTCTCTCCTAGAGCCCCCTGCAAGAGAGAATAGATTTGCTGCTTGATTGGTCCCCGGGAAGACAAGGGTCTGGACAGACAGCAATGATTACCGGGGAGGATGAAGAGGCAGACAAAGAGGTTAGGCCAGGGTGGAGGGTCACAAACACTAGTGTGAGGTCAAGGGGTAACCAAGGTTGTACACAGAAGGTCAATTCAGCAGAGCAATCCAGGGGTGAGGTTAACAGGGCAAAGCTAGGTTATACACCTAAGGCAGCTCAAAGGACTGATCCAAGAGCGATGTCTAAAGTGTTAAGCTGGGTAATGCATGTAAAACTGTTCAAAGGGTTGATCCGAAAGTAAGGTCCAAAGGGTTAAACTGGGTCATGCACGTAAAAACAGCTCAAAGAGTTAATCCAAGAGCAGTGTGCAAAGGGTTAACCCAGGTCACAATCAGATTGTTCAAGATAAGGTTCACAGGAACAGAGTGCTGGCACAGGGAGATGATTCCAGGAATCTTCTGGCACCATATAGATGCCAGAAGCTCCTTTAAATATAGGCAGGGTTATGCTGATTGGTGCTGAGGACGGGTCAGCTGACACCTAGAGAAAGACGTTTGTGCAGAAGGTGGGAATAGCGCAAGATCTACTATTATTGTGCAATCAGTGAGAGCTGCAAGTGCAGAAGCATGCCCGAATCTCGTGTTTGCCCAGGGCTGTCTGCTGCTTGTCGCAGGACCACGCTGGTGGCACCAGACATGGACAGGAAAGTGCTGCTCGACTCAGAGGACACCTGGAAGCTGTGCTGCCCCCCACGCCAGCTGCAGGGATGGAAGGCACATGAGAAGTCCTGGAGGACGGAGGTAGTGACCAAAACAAAAGGATAGGGGAAGATCAAAGGAAGAGCTGAAGTTTCATCTGGGTTAATATTATTCGGGAGGGTATAGCTTGTGGAGAGCTTTGTAGTTTAAAATTAGAATTTTAAACTAGATAAGCACTGGAGAAGCGTGAGGAAGGGGCCAAATTTCAGAATAGATTGCAGGGGTGCCAGTCTATTTATTGGTAAACCACAAAAGAGGCTGTTGCAGTAGCCTAGACAGGATATGATTAGGATATGCACTAACATTTTACTGATCGGGGTGGGGATGGGTGCCAGCAATGTGTCAGGAGGTGGCATTCATTAATAGCGCCAGGTAGCAACAGATGAGCGACTGTAGCAGTATTTTCAGAGCGCCCGCTAGTAGTCGCTGTGCTTGGCCGTTGTTCGGTTGTTGACAGCGACTCAGTCGGTGTGCGGTAATGTTGAATATTGGGTGAGGAGTCGATATTTGACAGGTTCCGCGCTGTATGGGAGCGCATGATAGCGAATGGCCATAGCGAACGGCTCCCACCATATTCATTAACAAATCACGCTCAAAAAATTATCGCGCTGTGAAATGCATGTTTAAACCCCAGAGCGCTGGCGGCGATGGGTTCAAAGTAGTTTTTTAACCCCCAAACAACCATATTTTTTTAAACCAAAATAAACAAGTTTATAAAAACATTTTGTAATATGAATACATTAATATCAGACCTGTAATATCAATTCTGCACAAATTTTTTATTTTTATTTTTTTTTTACCTTAAAAAAAAGATCTAACATTGCAGAAGTGGTAACAGAATTTTTCACATAAAAAAAAAAAAAAATAATAACAATTATTTATGATTGTTCCATTGAAATGCATTGGAGAGCGCCAGGTAGCGAGAGGTCATACCTGTCGCTGTTCAAGGTCGCTCGCTGGCACTGTGGGGTGAGGCTGGAATAATGATGAATGATTCCCTCTCTGGCGCTCTCTCAGTCGCTAAGCAGGATTGGCTTGATAAATGTGTGATTGTGGTGGGGAGCCGGCGTTCTCGTGGCGGTGACCGTCATTACCGTTCGCTCACCAGTCGCTACCTGGCGCTATCCCTTGTTAAATAAGGGCCTGAGTATGGAGTTGAAGGTAAAGTATTACAAACACAAATAGGAGGGCACAAAAAGAATTGAGAGTTGATGTATTGTCTAATGACCCCCCCGTGATTTGGGCAGTGTGCCCACATTTAGACAGTGAGGAGTTGTATTTTTACCTCCAAAATTTCCTATTCGACGTAATCACTTAAAACTTTTCTAAAGATCTTTCAATCAAAGCAAATGTCCAGTTACCAATACCTAATGCACTGTTACAGATTTTTTTTTTTACAATTACCCCCAAAAAGGCTTTGAATACTAACAGTCTAGTTTACAAGAAACATATTTTTATTTGCAGCAAAGACTGGAAGTTGTTAATTTTTCCCCCTCTGATAGGATTCATAAATCTTCCAATTAAAACTCTTTAATTTATGATGCACATATGGAAAATAATACGTGCAATAGTAGAAAGGGATTTTTTGCCTAACGCTGTCAATACTTTGAAGGATGGGGTGATTATAAAGCAAATTAACAATACTTTTAAATGTGCATTCACTTATCTTTCCAATTAAATTCTTGTTAAACAACTGCACAGACAGTAATACTGTGTCACTGAGGAACCGATCAAGACAGGTTTATTGTAAATTTTACTCTGCAACAATTAATCACACTGGCATTCTCCCTATTATTAAATTATTTCAATGGGTAGTTTAGTTAAAATATATCCTGAGATTCTCTCTGTGGGTGGCTACAACTAAAACAATGAATTCATAAAAGATAACACAAAAATTGCTTCTGATTAATTATCGATTGATTTTTGTATAGCTTGATGACAAAGGTTAAATGAATACAAATTCAGCTAATTAATTTTTATTTGACTAGTCTAGTAGTAGAGAAGAAGTAAGTGCTCTGTGTCTGTAGTTGGGTGTTGGAGTTGGCCGTGTTGCATATAAGAGCAAAAAACTATATTTTAGTGTGTTTCTTTAAATAACTTGTGGGGTCCTGGCAGGATTTGATTCAGCAGACCTGTATGTATCTGGAGCCTTTAACATTGTTATCCCAGCATGCCCCATATTGTGCCTTATTTGTTCCCTTGGTTGTAAACCATTTTTGTGGCCCAGTAGTGTTGCTATACCATGCCTCTCTTCTGTTCCTTAATAATTATTGGAAATACTCCGTCTCTGCAACACCCAAATATGATTACATATCAAGTTTATTGGGGGGTAAATTGAGGTTTTATGTTCTGGTCTCTGGAAAGCAACAAAAGCAGCCGTTAGGCTCACAATTGCATAGGATGACCACCAATTATTTTAGGAACATGCTAAACAAAATCCCCCGGCATATTAATTCACTTTAAATTGAAAGAAAC
The DNA here is from genome assembly GCA_027917425.1 of Gastrophryne carolinensis. Classification (NCBI taxonomy): domain Eukaryota; kingdom Metazoa; phylum Chordata; class Amphibia; order Anura; family Microhylidae; genus Gastrophryne; species Gastrophryne carolinensis. Next base: position 200,440,813 of record CM051240.1, on the reverse strand, counting down.
TCCTGAAAAATATCTGTATATCATGCTAGAGCCTCTCTTCAATATAAAAGTAGAAATTTACTTTAACTCCCTGTACCTTGCATAAGTGTTCTTGGGCTCAGTGGTTCCAGGTGCATTGATACGTGGCTCATAGTTCCTATGTTTGCCAGTTCCACTGTCATTCTTCTTCTCACGCTTTCAGACAACATCTACACCTTTGAATTTTAGCTTTACCTGTGTCCTGAGTTTCTGTCTTCCTAAAAACTACCTTGTGACCTAATTTGTCCCAACCTTGTCCCTAGCCGTTATTGTCTTGTGAACTCAGCTTGGACCTTGACTCTCACTTCTCCTGCTTGTGTCTTCAACATAGCCACAGACGCTGTGCCACTCATCTCTGCACTTTGCACTTAAATGACCATGTGCCTGAGGTGGATGACCCAGGTTTTCTTGCCGCTCCAGTCTATACTCAGCATCAGTGGCTTAAATGATGAAAACCTGGGATTCCCATCGAGATGAGTATATATCTAGGGTACTGGTGAATACATGTCATGGCTAATTTGCGTGAAGTTTTGTTTCCTGTTCGGTTTCTAAATAATCAGGCTTGTTTGCCTGTTGGTAGCCATGCCATGCCATTGCTGATTGGTTGATCTTAAAATTCCCAGCCAGTGTAGGGATAACCACTGACCACATGCCCCATTTCCCTACAGCCTGAAGAACACTTTCTGAATTGCTAGGTGCCAGAGCACACTTCAGCCCGGAGATGCAAGGGATGGAACTGCGGCCTGTGGAGGCAAGGTGGAATTGTCAGAGATTAAAGTATAGTGGTCATTCCAGGATATTCCACACAGCAGGGTATACCATATTAGGAAACCTCAGGGAAAAGCAATTAGCAGTTCTTTACACTTTGCGGCTAGCAGGAGAGGGTTGTGGTCTGCTTTAAAACAAAGTTTGTCTGCTTGCAACACTTTATATCCTGAGAGATTTGAGTACCCAGAAATGTTATTTTGGTGGATATTTTGAACTCTGCTTCATCAATGCTGATTGGCCGGGGTTCTGAGCAAGAACATCTGAAATCACTAACTCTGGTTGTCTGAAAGTCCAGAAATAGGGTACTGAATGTATACCTACTACTGTAACATATAGTAAATGTATATACTGATGTAATACAATAATAAAAATGACTTGCTTTATATGTGGCTTAGTCTACTATTGGTCGGTTCTCATTTACAGGGCAAATACTAGAGGCAGCATACTGAAGATGGTCAGCAGTCTGTCTCCTCACTATGGGGTTTATTCATCAAGGGAGAGTGGCAGGTAGTGCCTCATAGTGGCAGGCAGCGTCTGGTGAATGCTGGGAAACCACCATGAAGGCTATTCTGGTGAGTGACTCTAACAGCACCATGTAGCATATGATTCGTCATTACAGGCAGCTCAGCGTATAGTGCCGGCGCTCTAGTTTCCAGAGCGCCAGGCATTACCTGTTGCTCTCCCATACATTTCAATAGACAATCCTTTTCTTCTGTTTAAACAGGGTATTTTGTTTTCATTTTTTTTTCTCTCAAATAATAGCGTCACCTCTCCTGGCCTAGAAAAAGTAATTTTTGAAAACTGTTTTGATTTTTTATCTTTTTATGCAGAATTGTCATTACAGGTCTGGCATTACAGTATTAATGTTACAATGTTACAATAATGTCATTCCATGTGTTCTATGCTATAGAGACCAGATCCAGAGCGCCTACGCTGTGTGAGTCTGTTTTTATTGTTGAATATGGTGTGAGTCGCTGAGAGTCAGACGTACTGAGCTGGTGCTAGCTTTCGCTCCCTGCAATGCTGTACTGGTGTTAGAACGCCCAACATACATCTCATTCATCAAGGCCGGCCAGGTTACTACAGCGAATGAGGGCCTCTGTTACAGTGCCCGATAGCCGATCACAGTGTATACTAGCGGTTGCTCTTAGCGCCTCTATACAGACACTCATCTGCCGATACCTGGCGCTAGTAATGAATCAGCCTGCCCGCAAGACTCTTAGATCCATTGGCTCTAAGTCGCAATGTCTCCATGATTTTTCCTTTCCTGCCTTGGAGCTTAATTTTCCTTGAAATTTGAGTTTGAAGTTATCCCATTAAATTAAAGGGGAAATTTAGCCGAATGGTTTGACAGTCTTTGTCCTTTTTATTTTATGTAAAAAGCACCCCACCCACCGCCAGTCACTCATGGTTTTTCTTCATTTCAGTAATAGAAACCTGCGTGTAAACTGTGTGTAATTAACCCCTTCAGTTATTATGGGTGCAGTGACGTACCTACAGAGCACTGGTCCAAAAAATATGAAAATAATTACATTTAAAACAAACTGGTTCTAAAAAAAGTGATCTGAAACTGCCCAATTTGCTTCAACAGAATTTTTCCCATGTGGTGAAGGATTCTCCTAGAAATCGGTTGTACACAACTATTCAGCTCACTCAATCAAGGCAAATATATGATAAAAGTTTTGAAAAACTGTAGCCGCTCAGCTCTAACTCTGCTTCACTTATGCTCGTCTGATTTCCTGGTTTTAATAGAAAAAAATAAATCATTGCTAAGAGATAATCTTATCACTTGTAAGCCATATAGTTTAATATCAATGGTTTCTCTTGCGGGAAGTACCCAGTGGAAAACTGAAAAGGATGAGAATATTAAAGTTTATTTTTCAGCAGCTGCTGTCTGAAGAATGGAATGTAACAGCTATAAAAATCCTGGGTACAAATAAAAATTATCCAAATCCTTTGAACAGAAAAAGTAGGCATTTAGTTTTCATTAACCCCCTAACATTACTATTGAAATAGAACAAATGTCCAAAATGTCCTAAAAATGTGTATTTTGTATTTCTTTTTTATTTGATTTGATTTTAAATTCTCCCTTTTAAAGAAATATAACTTATGGTGCCGGCATTCAATAAAGATTGAAATTTACAAAGCGACTGTATTGCTGCTACAATAAACTGATCTATGATCTTCCAGTAGGCCTCTGCTTTCCAACTAGGAAAGTACAAACAGGCTGATTCATTAAGAGCGCCAGGTAGCGACAGATGAGCGACAGTAGCGTTATTTTCACAGCGCCCGCTAGTATTCGCTGTGCTTGGGCGTTGTTCGGCTGTTGACAGCGACTCAGTCGGTGTGCGGTAATGTTGAATACGGGGTTAGGAGTCGCTGTTTGACAGGTTCCGCGCTGTATGGGAGCGCATGACAGCGAACGGCCATAGCGAACGGCTCCCAGCATATTCATTAACAAATCACGCTCCAAAAATTCTCGCGCTGTGAAATGCTTGTTTAAACCCCAGAGCGCTGGCGGCGATGGCTTAAAAGTAGTTTCTTAACCCCCAAACAACCATATTTTTTGAAAAAAAAAAACATGTTTTTCAAAACATTTTGTAATATGAATACATTAATATCAGACCTGTAATATAAATTCTGCACAAATTTATTTATTTATTTATTTTTTACCTTAAAAAAAAAACTAACATTGCAGAAGTGGTCACAGAATTTTTGACATTTAAAAAAAAAAAAAATGAATAGCAATTAATTATGAATATTTAAAGATTGCTCCATTGAAATGCACTGGAGAGCGCCAGGTAGCGAGAGGTCATACCTGTCGCTGTTCAAGGTCGCTCGCTGGCGCTGTGGGGTGAGGCTGGAATAATGATGAATAATTCGCTATCTGGCGCTCTGTCAGTCGCTAAGCAGGATCGGCTTGATAAATGTGTGATTGCGGAGAGGAACCGGCGTTCTCGTGGCGGTGAGCGTCATTACCGTTCGCTCACCATTCGCTACCTGGCGCTATCCCTTGTTAAATAAGGGCCAAAGAGTCATCACCCCCCCCCGCCACACCCAAACCTATCAATAAGTTAAACCGGACCTTCAGCATCATTTATTGAAAAGCCAAAGCCCTTAAAAAACTAGTCCCCAGCATTGAAAATTAATATATTTTACATTTTAGTCACTCCTTCCCCCACTGAGCTGCAACTCTGTTTAGGACTCTAGGATGAATGCGCCACCATATTACCTCAGAAACATCACAAACTGAGGAGAGGAGAGGGGGGGGGGGAAGAGTACAGGGGGGAGCTGGGGTCAGGAAAAAAGATAACAATCCCACAATGCAGAGCAGCATAGTCAGAAGACACCTCCTGTTTGCAGGCAGAGTGTTTTTTTTTTTTTTTTAATTCTTTATTTTCTCTTTTTTTTCTTTCCTTCCTTATCTCATTCTCATATACACATATATAACATATATGTTACAATCATCAATATCTTAGACATTTAACATATTTATAAATTATCATATATTACTAGTCAGCCTAAATCATTAACCTAAGATACTTCATCTACTATATCTAATAAGAAAAGGAAATAAAATATAATAAAGATAAAAATAAAAATAGACAATAAAAATAGAAATAGAAAATAACAAAAATAAAAAAGTAAATGGCTAAAAATAAACCAAAACAAAAAGGGGGGAAAAAGAAGAAAGAGAGAAGGAAAAATGGAGGTAGTAGACCAGGGGGATAATTCTTACCTTGAGTTTTATGCTCTAACATATTCAGGGACCTATTTCAGCTTTTTAATTTCGTCTATAAGGATTCTATCTCTTTAAGTTAGATTATATCATTCATCAGCTAATCAATGGGGCTAGAAGAGATGGGAAGGGGAAACATCCGCAGTCATTAGTTGTTCAAATCTTACTGTCTCTTTAAAGATAAGCCATGGTGACCATACCTGTTGATGTTGTATCTTGGTCTCATGGACCGCAGCAGTAAGTTCTTCCATCTCCATAATATGATTAATCTCTCCTATCCATTCCCTCACCGATGGTATTGCTTCAGATCTCCATAACCTAGGTATCATTGTCTTTGCTGCATTAATGAGATGTCTCAAAAGAGATCTCTTATAAGTCTTCAAAGGCATATCTGACAGGTGTAAAAGGAATAGAGAGGGATCTCGAGTTATCGGTCTCCCCAAAATCTCACTAGAGATGTCGGCTACTGCCTGCCAAAAAGGGACAACTTTTGGGCAGTTCCAGAAAATATGGAGAAAGCTTCCTATTGCTCCTTGACATCTCCAGCATTCAGCAGGGTGAGTCGGAGAGAAACCATGTAATCTTTTCGGGGTATAATACCATCTTGTGAGGTACTTATAATTAGTTTCCTGGATTTTAGATGAAACTGAAGTCTTATGTGTAGCCAGGAAAATGTACTTCCACTGATCTGCCGTGAGCTGCTTATCCAAGTCCCTCTCCCAATTTGTACGAAAACGCAATATTTCATCTTCCCCATCTTCTTCCAACAAAGCATATATTTTAGAAATTAAATGCGTGGGGGGATCCTCCTCTCTTGCCAGTCGTTCAAATGGGGTGAGGGATCTAAGGTATGCCTGTCTGGGTCCTAGGCTCAAGAGGAAGCTTTGAAAGACAAACAAAAGCCACTGATCGAATAATGGCGTATCCCATCTATCTCTCAGATCATCCAATCGCGCCCATCCAGAGGATTGGATAATATGTAATCCTCTAGGGACATCTTTTTCCTCAAAGCTTTTACGAAGACTTGGAAGTATATCTATAGGGAGAGATGGGTTGTGAATCAATGGCGTCAGAGGGGTTGGCCAAGGAGATATTCCTTTTCTATCTCTTAATTTTTCAAAAATTTTCAATGTAGTTGAGATAAGTGGGTGATCTTTACACAGATTTTTCCCTGCTCTAGTCGCCCACGGTACCTCTTTTAAAGGAGTGTGAAGCCAAGACGCCTCCAAAGTTACCCACTTCTTCTTTGTAGTTTGATGATGCCAGTCTAATATTCGTTGAAGATGAATCGCTCGCCAGTAGCGCATTAAATCTGGACAAGCCAACCCTCCTAACTGTTTAGTTCTGAATAGCACTCGGAGTTTCAGCCTAGGTTTACGTCCCATCCAGATAAATTTTCTAAATATTGAGTTAAAGGACTTGAAATATGCTCTAGGAATCCCTATCGGGAGGGGCAGGCAGAGTGTTAATGTGGACAATCTGTATGTACAGATTGGGGGAAACATATAAGATATTCTCTTATATATGCTGAAGGTCCGGTTTAAGTGTATATGATTGGGTGATCTCCTGTTACCACCGGAATAACATTCTGTCTGACCAAATATCATTTCATAATGTTTCTTAGCTTCTACTGGAAGAGTATGAATGTAATCCCCCTGGGTACCAAGGAACTTTGCAACCCATGTTTCCTACACCAATGCAACAGAGGGGAGGTTGGGGTCCATCCAGTGTTGCAATATTTATTTTCGGACTGCTTCCAATGTAATTAACCACCCCCCCTTTAAAAACATGCCCCCCTCTCTTATTGAAAGAATCCAAATAATGCCTATTCTGGGGTAAAATGTAGTAGGAACCTAAAGTATTCAATAGACTCTGATTTCCAGAGTCACTGGAGGTCCTCTATAAGATAAGTAGGGGTTTCAGTTTAATTCCTTTTCAGAAAAAATATACTTACCTTCTCTCCCCCAGCAGCAGCTACTGCAGTCACCTGCTCTTTAAAATGGCACCGATCTCAGGGGTCGGGTCTCATGATTGCGTGCAAAACCACATCATACTGAGGGTCTTAGCTTGCCAACTGTGGACAGCCTTCAGGACATCTGATCTCCAAGACAAGCAAGACTTAAAGAACTGGAACTGTGCTATTTGCTGTGTAGTTACAGGTTAGTATATGTTTTTTTTAACAGACAATTCCTTGAAAGAAGAATTCAGCAACTGCTTACCATTTCCTTATTTATTGTATGGCTGCAAATCATGTGGCTGCCAGTGACCAAAGGGCTGTGCAAAGAAGGCTTACACATCAAACCTAAACAGCTGCTGGCGGTTGGTCACATGATTGGATGCCACTTGCTGCCATATAAGTGAAAGTGGAAATGGTGACTTGACATTTTCTTCCACTATAAAATGAATGTAAACCCAAAAATTGGTCCACTGCTCAATCTATGCCCCCTCCCCCACCCAAGCAGCCGGGTGCTGCTGTCAGCTCAGCAGTGGCCTGGTTTTTTATCAATCATCTTTTTATGTCTCCAAACCAAACCACATAGGTGTAAGACAGGCTATTATTAGGGATGAGCGAATCGATCCGGACGAACCCGGATTTGTTCCGAATTTCATGAAAAATTTGATTCTGAACGAATCCGAATTTCCCCGCGATTCGATCGATCAAAGTTTTCCTTTAAACTCCATTTATTTCAATTACAGGCATTCTAAGATGGTGGAAGCACATGTCCGGACATGTCCCCTGAGGCAAGGTATCATGGGACAGTCACATGCAGCCTATCAGCAGCCAGGAAGCCCGGTGACATCACCGTGCTATATAAACCGGCGGCCATTTTCCTTTTGCGCATTTCAGCCTTGCATTCCAGAGACAGCGGTGGTTGCTGCAGATAGGGAGAGAGAGTTAGAGATAGGTAGGGAGAGTCAGAGAGGCAGACAGAGAGGTAGACAGAGCCAGGGAAAGATAGTGAAAGATAGTGAAAAACCGGAACGATCCAGGGACAGCATAGAAGTGACAGTGAATTTTTTTTTTTTTATTAGCCTGATCAGTTTTCAATTCAATTTCAGTTCTTTGTGCTGTAAATTTTAATCTGCCTTTCCACTGTGCATCCCATCTATGCAGTGGCTTATTTGTTACACACAATCATTTATCATAACTGGATTAGTTTGAATTTAGTTTTAATATTTTTTGGTCTGCTTTAAATACACCAGCCCACATGGGCATCCCAAGCCTGCACTTAGCAGCCTATCTGTTATACTAAATACGCTTGTTCATCCTTCTTCAGCTTAATCAAACTATTGCATTTTGAATTGTTTTTTGTCCTGCTGCCAAAACACTAGGCCGCAGGGCATCCCAAACCTGCACCTAGCAGCCTATCTGTTATACTAAATACGCTTGTTGATCCTTCCGCAGCTTGTTGACTACCTGTGAACGAGCTCGGCTTCGGGATACCCTGGTGGTTCATCGGCCTTCACCGTAAGCAGCCATCCTGTCCGTGTCCGGTGAGGCGTACCTAGCGTCTCGCCAAACGGGGGCTTGACTATAGGCAGAAGCGGCAGTGGAGATTGGGGGTTGCTTGCTTACAGAAAGCTGGTGTCCCGCTGGGCATCACAGTATGGACCATGGCGCAGATAGGCATCGCCCAACTGACTACGTAGGATGTCTCTGTAGTAGGTCAGTTTGTCCTCCCTCTCAGTGGGTGTCCAATAAGGTGGAGAGCCAGAAGTCGTCCCGCTGACAAATGGAGACAATTCTGCGGTCACTACGCAAGCACGTGAGCATGCATCGTGCCATTTGTGCAAGTGACTCGGAGGGACTACCTGTCTCCATCTCCACTGTAAACTGCCACGGTGTGTCTGGGTCCTCTGTCTCGCCTTCCTCACAACCCTCTGGCTCCTGTGGCTGCTCCTGCTCCTCCTTTCCTGTCAGATGACTAGATAAAATGGCCATTTTGTCAAACCTAAACTGTGCTTCGCTGTGCCCCACTCCCTCCTCCTCCTCCACTTCAGCCCCCACAGGCTTCATGTGGCTGTGAAATGTATGCGCCATGTCTCCAGTGCCCTGACCAGCCATGGTTTCCAACATGTGTTGTAGTAAATGAAGCAGTGGTATCACATCGTTCATCTCATAGTCCTGGCGACTGACTAATAAAGTAGCTTCCTCAAAGGGCCTGAGAAAACGGCAGGTGTCACGTATGAGCTGCCACTGGTTTACAATGAAGTTACACAGGGGAGTCCCCCTATCCGTTTGGATCATCAAAAAATCTGTGATGGGTTTTCTCTGTTTCTATAGTCGATCCTGCATATGGAGGGCGGAATTCCAACGGGTGGAAACATCGCAAATCAGACTATGTTTGGGGATACCGTTCTGACGCTGAAGCTTAAGAAGGGTGTGCTTGGCGGTGTAGGAGTGGCTGAAGTGCATGCAAAGTTTCCTTCCCGTTGTTAGGATGTCTTGCAGATGGGGGGAAGACTTCAGAAAACACTTGACAACTACATTTAACACGTGTGCCATGGCAGGACGTATGGCTCAGGCTTCCTTGTCGCAGCGCAGACAAGATGTTCTTCCCAATGTCAGTGACCATGGGTCCCATTTGCAGTTTTCGTGGAGTAAGCCAGGATTTAATTTATTGAGTTCTCATTTTTAGCAGTTCCTCCCATGTGTGGCTCTGTGGCTCAAGGCAAACCATGTGAAGAACAGAGTGAAGCCGCCGTGTCCTGCACACATGGTAGGCTGGAAGGGCACTGGGAAAAAAAAAATAAAAAAAAAAAATTTAGAAAAAAAAATACAAAAAAAAAAAAAATACAAAATGAAAAAAAAAAATTGGTACAAAAATTCACAAAATATGAAAAAAAGACAATGGAAAAAATATATATATATAAAAAAAAATATATATATGTTTTTAAAAAATACAAAATATGAAAAAAAATCAAAATTTTTTTTATATGTTACTGTTATTATGTTAGATGTTATTGTTGCTATGTTATTATATGTTATTATTATAAATATGTTCAAATAAGATAAATGTTAACTATTAATATGTAATTGACAATTAGCCACTTTTTTCTGTGACACCATTGCTAAGTGCAAGTGCAATGTCACAGGCACAAAGGCCTAGGAGCGTGGAGGCCACAGCAGAGGGACCTGTCCAAGTTGCTGCTGTGGTTGTGCAGGAACCACAATCACCCAGTGGGCCTTAAAGGATATGTATTGTCCCTGACCGTAGTTACAGCTCCAGACATAGGCACTGCTGTGCACTTTGGTACACACTGACAGGCTCACCTTCTGTTCAACAAAATTGTACAGGGCTGGTACTGCCTTCTTCGCAAAGAAATGACAGCATGGGACTTTCCACCTCGGCTCGGCACAAGCCATCAGTTCTTTGAAAGGTCCACCACCTCAAAGGGACTGCAGCACCAGCAACTTATACAGGAGCACATTTAGCTTCTGCACGTTGGATGAGTGGGCACATACTGTTGTCTCTTGGACATGGCTTGGCCAATGGATTGCTGGCGAAATGACTGTCTTGGATTAAGAGGAGGAGGAGCATCTGGAGCGACAGAGGATGGGTATGACACACAGTAGGTGGTGGAGCCTTGGCTGGCTGGAACAGAGAGCGGCGTGCCACTGGGTAATGCAGCAGGCTGGACCACCACTTTGGAGCCAACTCTCCCAGGCCGCTTGATGGTGACGCTGCAAATGTTGACGCAGGGCTGTGGGTCCAACATTGGGACCCTGGCCACACTTCACCTTCTGCCTACACATCTTTCATATAACCATGTTAACCTCCTGCGGATGCTTGATGAAAAACTGCCACATGGCCTTGTAGCTGATTTTTCCTACCAACAGTCCGCACTAATTCATTGCTGCTGCCGCCGCCGCCAACTCCAGGTACCCTCTTCCACTACCTCCTGGGAAGATAGCCTGCCGCGCAAGTGGTCTACCCCGAGCACATTTGCCTCCATACTTTCCCCTTCTACCACCATGCTGGCAGCTAAATCTGTCACTCTCCATCACTCCAAGCCTTTAAAAGTGCCCTCAAAACTCACTGATGTCCTCCTCAGGTTCCTCAACAGTGTCTGCTTAAGAAGCCAAAACGCTTGCAATACCACCTCCCACGCCACTCTCCTCATCACTACTTGCCCGCCTAGTGGAAGAAGCGACGAGTGTCTCCTCCACTTCTTGGCTGGGCAGTAGCTGCTGATTTTTCTGATTATCAGATCATCCTCACTGAATAGTGAAGCTGAACCCTAAGTATAAGACATAACCAACAGTTGACTGGGGGTGTCAGATGTCACTTGTGATACAGTGGATGATCGTGTTAACCAATGGATGATGGCAGATGGGTTGCTGGTCAAGACGCGACTGCTAGCTGATCCCGGGAGATCAGTCCTCTCACTGAGACTCCTGCTGCCAATCACCCCTAGTCTGCTGCAACATCTGCTTGATGAATTTAGGCCTCTGCAACTTCTCTGTGCCCATCCTGCCACTTCTCTGCCTGACATACTTAGTGCGTATATGAGGGGAGGACAAAATGCTACACTACACTTAAAACAGGATTTGTCGATAAGAGCAGCAGGTGTGTAACTATCTTTGGTCTTTCACTAAGTAGTAACTAGGCCCTGAAGACTTTAACATGAACAAAGTGATGAAACTCTTAGATGTGCGTAAGTGATGCTCTGATGAGAGCAAGTCAATGTGCTCCAGTATGCTTCAAAAATGTTTTTTTTTCAGAGACTGGCCTGCGTGGAAATGAATCGGGCATGGATCAGCCAAGATTTCCACCCACCAATGCCTGATGCATTAGAGTAGATTGATCATGGGGCCAGACCAACACTAAAGAAATATGGATCGTGCAAAACAGATTTAAGGCGCTGCTCTCCAGACATTCCTCCGCATCAGACCACAAGTAATTATTGAGAAAATGCTTTACGTTACTCTTACTTTTTTTTAATATTCTTCGGATAAGATATCTGTGCCGAAAATCTGTATATGTTCTCTTAATGCTGCTGCCAACTCCAGGGTGTGTCTTTCTGGCAATTTTGGGCTCCTGCTGCTGCTGCTTGCAACTCCAGTGTGTCTTTAGGCTGATTTGTGGGCTCCTGCTGCCAACTCCAGTGTGTCTTTCAAGCAATGTTTGGGCTCCTGCTGCTGCTGCTGCCAACTCCAGTGTCTCTTTCAAGCAATTTTGGGCTCCTGCTGCTGCTGCTTGGAACTCCAGGGTGTCATTCAGCCAATTTTTGGCCTCCTGCTGCTGCTGCTGCCAACTCCAGTGTCTCTTTCAAGCAATGTTTGGGCTCCTGCTGCCAACTCCAGTGTGTCTTTCAAGCAATGTTTGGGCTCCTGCTGCTCCTGCTACCAACTCCAGTGTCTCTTTCAAGCAATGTTTGGGCTCCTGCTGCTCCTGCTGCCAACTCCAGTGTCTCTTTCAAGCAATGTTTGGGCTCCTGCTGCCAACTCCAGTGTGTCTTTCAAGCAATGTTTGGGCTCCTGCTGCTGCCAACTTCAGTGTGTCTTTCAAGCAATGTTTGGGCTCCCGCTGCTCCTGCTGCCAACTCCAGTGTCTCTTTCAAGCAATGTTTGGGCTCCTGCTGCTAACTCCAGTGTCTCTTTGAGCCAATGTTTGGGCTCCTGCTGCTCCTGCTGCCAACTCCAGTGTGTCTTTCAAGCAATGTTTGGGCTCCTGCTGCCAACTCCAGTGTCTCTTTCAAGCAATGTTTGGGCTCCTGCTGCTCCTGCTGCCAACTCCAGTGTGTCTTTCAAGCAATGTTTGGGCTCCTGCTGCTCCTGCTTTCAATTCCAGTGTGTCTTTCGAGCAATGTTTGGGCTCCTGCTGCCAATTCCAGTGTGTCTTTCAAGCAATGTTTGGGCTCCTGCTGCCAACTCCAGTGTCTCTTTCAAGCAATGTTTGGACTCCTGCCGCTGCTGCTTGCCACTCCAGGGTGTGTCTCTCAGTCATTTTTTGGGCTCCTGCTGCTGCTGCTTGCAACTCCAGGGTGTCATTCAGCCAATTTTTGGGCTCCTGCTGCCAACTCTAGGATGTCTTTCAACCAATATTTGGGCTCCTGCTGCTGCCAGCTCCAGGGTGTGTTTTTTAGGCAATATAGGGGCCCCTCATAGTGATGCCACCTCAACTCTCTGCAATTGTGCCGCTTTGCGATTCTAATAGCGATGCTTCTGATCTGCATGTCATAATTATTTACAGTATTATTTCACTAACCCAGCACGCCTCCTATGCGTGTTACAGCAAGGCAGAATGGTTTACAACCCTATCGAGGCTCTAGGAAGCTCAGAAATAGCCGAATAAATTCGGGTCGAAACAATTTTTGTCGGAAAATTCGACGAATCAGTCGAATCGAATTTTTCAAAAGTTCACTCATCTCTAGCTATTATATATAATGGGTAGGGTGAATAATGTCTTGCACTGCACCACAAACACATAAGTATGAATGTACAAAAAAATTGTGTTTTTGTAACTTTGCAATAGATTTAAAGCAAATGTCTAGATATCAGATCTAGACATATCAGATGTCTAAATTTCCTAATGCTCCCAGTTTTAAATCTAAAAACAAAGCCCCCAAAGCTTAGAAAACTAACTTTTACTTTTCACTGTATTTTAGAAAATCCTGGAGGTGGGCATGGTTGCATACTGAGGACTATAGTGCTTACATTAGCATAGGACACCAACTCGGCTTGGCTGAGAAGGGTGCAGGTTCTTGACAGTCTATAATTCAGCTCACAGGCCAGCAGGGGGATATGCAAATGAGCAGAAGGGAGAAGGTCCAACAGCATTTGGTGGACAGACTCTGCTGAGGCAAAGGAGAGAGACATAATTGTGGAACCAGAAAATAGAAACAGAATGAAGCCTGAAGTCAAATGATCTGCCCTTTACCAGGTAAAAAATCAAGCTGGGAATAAAAACTGAATGATGACATTTTAGAATTTTTGTGCCAAATGGACTTCCTGAAGATGAATGTGCGTTTTATGGAAGCAGCTTTCGCTATCTACAATGTGTTTCCATTGACAATGTACACCGGGTCTGTACACCAAGAAGTGAGTCCTGTACACACAGAACACTGCTACAGGGCATGCGTAAGTGTGAGTGAGCTCCCTCAGCTCAGCAGTAGCCATGGTAGCAGCCTTCTGTGTGTAAAGAGCTCACTTCTCTCTTTTTGGTGTACAGACTTGGTGTACGTTGCCAATGGCTACAGATTGCAGAGATAAAAAAAACATTTTTTATGATAAGAAAAAATTAAAAAGTACTAAGGCCCTTATTTAACAAGGGATAGCGCCAGGTAGCGAATGGTGAGTGAACGGTAATGACGGTCACCACCACGAGTACGCCGGCTCCCCTCCGCAATCACACATTTATCAAGCCGATCCTGCTTAGCGACTGACAGAGCGCCAGATAGCGAATCATTCATCATTATTCCAGCCTCACCCCACAGCGCCAGCGAGCGACCTTGAACAGCGACAGGTATGACCTCTCGCTACCTGGCGCTCTCCAATGCATTTCAATGGAGCAATCTTTAAATATTCTTAATTAATTGCTATTAAGGTTTTTTTTATTTTTTTTAAATGTCAAAAATTCTGTGATCACTTCTGCAATGTTAGATATTTTTTTTAAGGTAAAAAAAAAAAAATTTGTGCAGAATTGATATTACAGGTCTGATATTAATGTATTCATATTACAAAACGTTCTGAAAAACATGTTTTTTTTTTTCTCCAAAAATATGGTTGTTTGGGGGTTAAAAAACTACTTTTAACCCATCGCCGCCAGCGCTCTGGGGTTTAAACAAGCATTTCACTGCGCGATAATTTTTTTAGCGTGATTTGTTAATGAATATGCTGGGAGCCGTTCGCTATGGCCATTCTCTGTCATGCGCTCCCATACAGCGCGGAACCTGTCAAATAGCGACTCCTCACCCAATATTCAACATTACGGCAAACCGACTGAGTCGCTATCAACTACAGAACAACGGCCAAGCACAGCGACTACTAGCGGGCGCTCTGAAAATGCCGCTACTGTCGCTACCTGGCGCTATTAATGAATCGGCCTCTAAATCACCACAACACCTTGGGGACAGCATTTTGGCACACCAAAAATACACCTTCAAAAATTCCACAGAAAGTGGACTTTTCCCACTAACTGCATAACCCAAAATGGTCCCAAGGCACCTCTTGGGCATTAAATACCCCTTGGGTATTACATGCATCTCTCTGTGTCACAGTGTCTATGGCAGCTGTGTAGTGTGTCCCATTTAATGGAGTCAGAGAGCAGACATGTCCCAAAACATAATCTATGTCAAAATGTAAATTCATTGACCAATATATTTAATGATGACCTTCAAAATTTTAACAACCACCCCCCCAAAAAAATATAATAACAATGATTTCTACAGGTGTGATAATACTGTGTTGTGGACCGCTCACACATAGGACTTCAGAACAATGCCTTGTATTATTTTCTCTTTAAAAATGTTGTTGTTGTCATGTATCTATACTATAAAAACAAAGATGGGTTACATTATCTTATATGACTTTTGTTTGGCTGACTATGTATCACAAAATGTGAAAACCTTACTGAAATGGAATTCTTCATAGCAAAGCTATGGTGGTAATCTGTTGGTCAAGGAGGTGGTGATGGTGTAGCACACTTAGTAGATCATAGCAGATGACTCATAGATAGTTGGCATCACATGTCAAGCTACATGTGACAGATGGCAGATAATAAACTAGAAACATTCAGTTTCCTGCTCGGTGTTAACTGAAAACTGTAATTAACCATCAAAACTGCACATATATGTTGAAGAAATTAGGTGCAACATTAATAGATTCCAATGTACCAACCTTGTTGTTTTTGTAATACTTCAAAACCCACATTTTTAACTGGCATCTTCTGAATTGCTTCCCCCATGAATATTACCTTTTGGCAATTTTCACTACTCCTGCTTCACTCTAATTCCAGCTAACCCCGCTTGTTTAGCTGTAAAGCCCCACCTGCTCCATTCCTGGCCTCTGTTGTGTGTGGCAATGATGTAATTGGCACACCTATGCAATGACTGATCCTCTGCCATCTTACAGAGGGGAACATAAAAAAAAAAGGTTTCCAGGACGATTCAGGAAGCAAAAATAGCCAAATGTATTTCACAGGTGCAGTGGGTTTTGGTCCTCTTTAATGCATTCCAGTTAGATATTAACCTGAATGATGGCTGTGAGAACAGCAGATGAAGAAAGGAGTTGTCTGCTATAACTTAATCCAATATCCTCAGTTAAATATAATGTGGAGGCATTTCTGCCTTACGTGGGAGCTTCCCCCTCTCATGGCATAGAAAAAGGAGAAGTTGGACACAGGAACAATAGACATGTTGTACAGAGAAACCAGCTGAATGTAGGAAATGGCTGGATTAAAGAACAAGCTGGTTGTAGAAACAGAACAGATCAGGGAAAAGGCTGAAGGCAGGAACACAAGGGGAAACAGTTACCCAGCCTGATGCAGGAACATGGTAGACATGGCTGGGAAAATTGGTTAAATGCAGGAATGCATTTGGACATAGAAACACAGCTGGATATTCGAACATTAGACAATGATTGCAGAAATAATGCTGGATGGGCCAGTAATATGGAAACCTTGGGTAATTGTTAATGCTGAAATTTAACTTCCCTGTGCTGGGTCATCTGCCCATGAGGATAGAAGATGCGGCCCAGTTTATCTATGATGTCCCATCATAGCATCATCATGAGTTGATAGACTAACTTAATCTGTAAACAGGAACCTTGATTGGATGCAGGGATAATAGACAGAAATTAGCTGAAAGTAGGAAAGGTTGGATTAAGAAACAGGCTAGATTCAGAAATAGGAGCACAGCCTGATTCGGGGGAACTGTATGAAGGCTGGCCCAAGAAATATAGTTAGATACAGGAATGTAGCTGGAAATGGAGCCTTGGTTGGACATTTCAACAGGGCTAGACCCGATAGAATGGTATGAATACTGCCGGATAGGTCAGCAGCATGGTAACCTTGGGCAAACATGAAGTGATTTAGCCTCTGGGCATCTACCCCTGGGGAGAGGATATATGTCCCAGCTCATCCCCAGTAGACATGCAGCTGTGCATGCTCCTGCACACCAGTGGCATCCCAAGAACATTTACACTAGACAGGTCTAAAGACTCACCAGTGGAGTAAAGTGATTATTCCTAAGGTCGTACACTGCAGAAAGTCATTTGGTGAGGAGTTCACAAGGTTGATTTGCTGACCTATGGCATTATCTGTTGGTTCTGGCAGAGCTGATTAAACTGTTGGTTTTCCCACTAAAAGACAATCATCCATTTTCAAGAAAACTTCATAGCACTGAGGGTGACTATGTTCTTTTAAACCTGTCAGTGATAGGTTATCTATTGGTTATGGAGGTGGTTCTTGTGTAGCACACAGTAGATTATAGGAGACAGAGTATAGCAGTCAGATACTTGCAGGATATTGGAAGATAGTAACATAACAAGAATGATGGGCAATGTATCAATGAATATACAGTTTCTCCTTCTTGGTGTGGGCTCACCAATGCAATGAACCATATCAAGTGCATATAGATGATGCCACAGTACATATACAGTACATAGTCAGTACTTGGCTACCTCAATATAACGCTATCCTTTAGAACCAATATAGAAAGCCACATTCTATATGAAACTGAAAAACATCATACTGCAGACGGACGTCATAGAGGGAGAAAACGTGTGATGCATTTCAATGATCTGCGGTGATTTTTGGTAGCAGTCCAGGAGCGGATGAAGGTAAAGGCTGGGCACATGGACACTACGAGACACACCAGTATGGCTGTATGGTGCTAGCATTTCCTAACTGTGGTAACTTGTTGGGTGCAGGAACATACGGGATCCAAAAACAGGAATAGACATATAAATAAGGCTGAACATGGAGAAGCCAAGCTGGACACAGGCTTGGGGGAGGGGGTGAGGTCCGGTGTATTTTCTGCAATCTTAGACATCACAAGTGGTCTGAGAACACGCTGTTAAAGCAGGGCGAGTAGTTCAGTTCAGTTCAAGAGTTTATGCAGTCATTTTTTGGTGGTGAATGACGTCATTATGGAGTTAGTTTGTTAACCTAAGGGATGTGCACTTACTTCAGGTAAGGGATTGTCCAGTAAAAAAACAAAACAAAACATTGCTTACTAGACTCCCTACAAGCCCAATCCCCACGCTGAATTGGTCTGGTTTTGTTGCATGGCTCTGAAGCAAATATTACACTCTTGAATGAGCTGCTGCACGTTTTGGAATCCACAGAGGATAGCCTATCTGAGGTCGATGTTCACGTGGTGTAGCCCCCTGCTGCCAATCAGTGAAGGACCTGGAGAGCATTGTTGTCAGCACCGGAGTGAGACGGAACATCTGCAGTTCAAAGGACACCATGGGAAGGAGCCAGGCAATTAATATGTGTATATATATATATATATATATTTTTTTTTTTTTTATTTGCCTTAAAATAGCATAGCTTTTAATAACAGAGCTGCATGAGCCACTGGTCTTAGCACTATGAGACAATCAGACATTTCCATGAAAGTGCTTCCCCTGTGGCCATTACTGCTTTTAAAAAGTTCAAACGCTTGCCACAAAACTTTCTTTCAGTTTTTAGATAAGCACAGTACATTATCATCAAAGACTGGATACCAGAATCCAAACACTGATCAAAACCACAGTGTGAGAATAGAAAAGGACAGGCTGTAATTCCCTATTCTGGAAAAAGAACACACCAGTAATATGTAGAGGGTGAAATGTAATGGTAACATTAGGAAAAACTTACCCTGGTTTACAATGAATCTCAACCTCTGTATCGTGGATAGGTTCCCACTAACTCTGTATAAGCCATCCGTGTTGAGGCCTAAAAAGTAAAACAAATATCATTACATTTATACTGTACTAACAAGTCCAAGAAGAAATTCATATCATATGACCCCATTTGACTGCAGCCCAGCATTGGATGACCCTTCAGTCAATGATCTAGTCTGATTCTCTAGGGAAATTTAGGACATAACCTTAGAGACTAACATGTCACTAATATGTACTGTAGATAAATGTGAAATGACCAATATATAGATAGACGGATATAAAGTTATTGGATTGACGGATATAAATATATTGGATTGACTTAACATATATTGAAAACATAGACATTTTCTAATTGTAATGAATTACGTGACTAAGAAAGTGCAATAATGTGAATCAGGCATAACAATTCACACAACAATGTTCCTGGTAAGGGGGAGAGACTTTAAACCCCTTTACAATTATCAGTTTCGGGTAGACAGAGAAAATCAGACACCCAGGCGTATTGCTAAGCTCCCTGTGAAAAGCAACATTACTGGAACGGAGAGCAGAAACCTGTTATCTATCAGTTTGAATATCACCTGATTTAGCAGTTAAAGAACCGAAACCTCATATTTTCAGTATGATCTATTTTTGCTTAATGAAACTAGTAAAGAAAAAAAATAAACATACATTAATATTAGGCTTTAGGCTTGATCCTCGAAAGGTTCCTAAAAAGCCCTAAAAAAGCAATTCTGTGAGTACTCACCTGTTTTTGTTCTTGCATAGCACGGCCCGCTTTGGTATTCATACAGTTGGGTTATTCCGCCACAAGGTGGCGCAGTGGTACTGCAGAAAAGCCGTGGCTTGTCCTGGCTCCCTATAAAAACGGGCTTAACCATAGAGTTCCCCAGCGTACACAAGCAGCGAGACAAGAAGCCGGGAGAGAATAAGTAAAAAATTTGAAAAAGGTAAAAGACCCCAATTGACTTGGAACCATAAAGAGGCAACCAAGCAACAATGATAACAAGGGTGGGGCAAAGCGGGGCCGTGCCATGCAAGAACAAAAACAATTCTACAGGTGAGTACTCACAGAATTGCTTTTTTCTTTATTGCATGGCACGGCCCGCTTCGGTATTCATAACAGTTGGAACATCCAAAAGCAGTGTCCAGAGTAACGGCCAGTAGTTCAAGTCACTACCGCCTGAAGCACCTTGCGGCCAAAAGCAGCATCCGCTGAGGCCTTAACACCAACCTTGTAAAACTTGGAAAAAGTATGAACAGAAGACCAAGTAGCGGCCTTGCAAACTTGTTCAACAGAAGCTTGGTGCTGAAAGGCCCAAGAGGCACCAATAGCACGAGTGGAATGAGCAGTAATCCTAAAGGGAGGTTCCTTTCCCTTAGCAGAATAGGCTTGAACCACCGCCTGACGAATCCACTTGCTGATAGTGGATTTAGCAGGAGGCAAACCCTTTCTAGGTCCAGAAGTGAGAACAAAAAGAGCATCTGACTTCCTGAAAGGCTCAGTGGCGACCAAATAAAACTTCTGAGCCCTGACCACATCTAAGGAATGCAGAGTCCGCTTCTTGGAATTAGCAGGATTAGGACACAATGAAGGCAAGACAATGTCCTGATTAAGATGAAAGGCAGACACAACGTTTGGCAGGAAGTCCGGCTTGAGCTGGAACACCACCTTATCCTGATGTCTCTCAAAATAAAGGCTACCATAAGGGTCAGAATAGACAAGGTAGCATCACGGACAGGCTCAAAGGGAGGTCCTTGCAGGGGCGACAACACCAGATTCAAATCCCAGACTGGTAGCAAAGGCTTACGGGATGGACGCACATGAGAAACACCCTGAAAAAGGTTTTAACCAACCAGTGATTGGCAAAAGATCTTTGGAAAAAAATTGCCAGAGCTGAAACATGGCCTAAGTTGAAGGCCCTGATCCAAACCATGTTGCAAGAATTCCAGAATCCTGGGAATAGAAAACACCCAACAGGGAAGAGTCTTGGACTCACACCAGGCAATGTAAGCATGCCAGACCCTGTAATAAACAAAGGACGAGGACTTCTTCCTAGCCCGAATCATGGTATCAACAACAGAAACAGGTAACCCCTTTTCCATCAATATGGAGGTTTCAGCAGCCAAGCCGTTAAAGCCAGAGTTTGTAAATTGGGATGGCGTAGCTGCCCCTGGGTGAGAAGATCTGGATCCTTGGGCAAGACGTGTCGGTCTACTGCCAACCGCACGATGTCTGCGAACCAAACTCTTCTTGGCCAATAAGGGGCCACCAGAATGGCTGGTACCCGCTCCTGGGCTATCTTGTGCATGACCCTGCCCAGGAGAGGAAACGGAGGGAACACATAGAGAAGCTGAAGCTCCGTCCAAGGTATTGCCAAGGCATCCATGGCGAAGGCCATAGGATCCTGAGACAGAGAGACAAATCTGGGAAGTTTGTGATTGTGACAGGATGCAAACAGGTCCACGTCCGGCTGACCCCAGCGATGACAGAGGGAGAGAAACACCTGGTTGTTGAGAGACCACTCTCCCAGACGAGACGTCCCCCTGCTCAGGGAGTCCGCCACCTGGTTCCCCACCCCTGGGATGTAGACCTCTGAGATGCAGGGAACATGCTGTTCCGCCCAAGACAGAATCAGGGACACTTCCTTGAAGGCTCGCTTGCTCCGAGTCCCTCCCTGATGGTTGATGTAGGCAACCGCCGTCTGGTTGTCTGAGCGAATCTGAACAGCCCAACCCCGGAGGTGAGTGGATAGGCGAGAAAGAACCAACCTGATCGCCCTCAGTTCCAGGACGTTGATGGAAGCATGGGCCTCTTGTGGGCCCCACCGACCCTGGAACCTCAGGGACTTCCAGAAGCCTCCCCAGCCGGTCAGACTGGCATCCGTGGTGACTGTTTCCCAGCACGGGGGCAGGAAGGACCTGCCCCCCAAGAAGGTTCCTTGAGTCCAGCCACCACGAGAGAGACTGTCTGGCCAGGGGAGACAGAACAAATTCCTGATCCAGGGTCACAGGGTCCCGATCCCAAACTGACAAGAGGTGCAACTGAAGAGGGCTCATGTGAAACTGAGCAAAGGGGACTGCCTTGAAGCAGGACACCATCAGGCCCACCAACTGCATCCCCTGACGGATGGAGGGATGAGGACACGACAGCAGAGCCCGAGCCTACAGCTGAAGACCTTCCACCTTCTGCTAAGGAAGGAACACCTTGACCTGAGAGGTATCCAGCGTCATGCCCAGAAAGGTCCTCACCAATGACGGGGACAGAGAGGACTTGGGATAGTTGATCACCCAGCCGAAAGACTCCAGAGTGGATGTCACCATTTGAGTGTCCCGCTTGGCCTGAGGAAAGACTCGGCCACAATCAGGATGTCGTCCAGGTAAGGAATGATGCGGATGCCCTGGTTCCTTAGCAGAGCCATCACGCCCACCAGCACCTTGGTAAATACCCGAGGTGCCGAGGTGATACCGAAGGGTAGAGCCACAAACTGGTAATGCTGACCCTGCAGCTCGAGCCTTAGAAATCTCTGATGACCTGGGAAGATAGGCACATGGAGATAAGCATCCTTGATGTCCACAGTGGTCATAAAGTCGCCCGGGCAAAGGGTACTGACAGCAGAGTGCAGCGTCTCCATGCGAAAATGCTTGAATCTGACAAATTTGTTGAGGCCCTTCAGATCCAGAATGGGCCTCAGAGAGCCGTCCTTTTTGGGGACCGTGAAAAGATTGGAATAGTACCCCTGACCTCTTTCTTGATGAGGCACCAAACAAATGACTCCGGACAGGGGGTTTAAAGACATCCGGGATCTGATGAATCTTGGGGGGGGGGCCAGGCTGCAAACTCTATCTTGTAACCGAAGGACACTACCTCCTGAATCCACCGGTCTGAGACGTGAAGCCTCCAGACGTGAGCAAAGAGCCGAAGCCGTCCCCCCACCCGGATGGGTGAGGGCGCCCCTTCATGCCTGAGGAGCTTGGGAGAGGGTTTGGACTTAGGATTCCAGGAGAGACCAGGACGACCACGGGTTCTGCCACAGCCCCAAGAATCTCTGCGACCACCGGAAAGGAGGGAGCCACGGCCCCCTCTTTGAATGCGAAAGGAAGGGAGGGGGGCAGAGGACCCCCAAAAGGGCCGAGGCTGCCTCCTACGCTGAAGCAGCCTTCCATCCTTGGCTAGAACATCAAGATGTTCTCCAAACAGCTGCAACCCCACGAAGGGGAGGCCAGTGAGAGCTTTCTTAGCCACAGCATCAGCTGCCCACTGGCCCAACCAGACAGAGCGGCGCATAGCCACCAAGAGCGCAGAGGTCCTTCCACACAGCCGCACAGCATCATCCATAGCAGTAAGGATAAAGGCCACAAAATCAGTGCAAAGTAAGAGTCCTATATTCCTCCTCTTAAGGGCAATAGCAGCAATGACAGCAGCACATACAGGGCGCAAGGCAGCCCCCACACAGATAAAAGCATGGCAGGCCACTTGATCCATGCATCGGTCCTCTCCATCCCTCAGAGTGGTAGTGTCAGGGGAAGGCATGACCGAAGTATTGGACAAGCCTAGCAGGGGAGCGTCCACTTCAGGGGGAAATGACCACCTCTTAACAAGATCAACGGGAAACATTTTATCCAAAAACCCTTGGGCACCGCAGGCAACTTGTTAGGACGTTCCCATTCTTTAAGTACCAAGGTGGTAAAATGTTCCTGCTCAGGGAACTCTAGACGCTGTTTACCAGGGCGAGAAAGTTCCCCCTGCTTTCTTTTAGCTACCTCAGGGGGAGCAATATGCAAAATTTCAAAAATATGTGACAGCAGATTATCAGTGTCCTCAGGGTACCATAATTCCTCTCTCCGGACGCAGACCCAGGGTCACTATCGCAACCCTCCTGCTGGTTCCCAGAGGAGTCAGAATCCTGGGAGAGCTCCCCATCTCAAGAGGGTGACAGTCACCAAGCTCATCAATCCCCACATACGTCTCAGTAAGGGGAGCAGGCCTGGGGTCCAGGTGTCTCTTCTTGCCAGAGGCCTTCCTAGGAGCATTCCTGGCAAGCTGCTTTTCAATGTTAGCCACCCGCAGAGCCAAATCAGAACGTGACTCCCTGCCAACATTCCCCTCACTGGGGCCCAATTGCAGAAGCGGGGGAGTAGGTGAAGCCGAGGGAGGCAAAGAGCTGGGAAGCGAAGTAGGCAAACCAGCTTGAAGCGCAAGGACACTTTCAGCGTACGGCACGCACACCGTGACACTGTTACTCACAGGGGATACCCCACACATGGAACACAGCCGGGCTTGCCCGGAAGGGCCCCCAAGTGCGCTATCCCCAGAAGCCTCCATATGGTGATTAGCACAGGCGCAATATGCCAGCAGTGGGTACAGGCTTAATACAGAAGCCACCCGGGATGCCCTCCCATGGGATGCCCCCAGAAATTAATAAAGGAGGGATGAGGGGGAGAAAAGGAGTGGAGCCGGGAGAAACCACAACCCAATGGTATCCCGCCTGAAACACATAAGTAAAATCACACATAAGCATCCCACAGCAAAATACCCCAAATCAATTAAAAAAAACCCCAAGGGGGACTCACGGACCAAAGACACCACGGGGTCACACAGGCACAGGCCGCTGAATAAGGCGACCCGCCGGAGGAAGCAGCGCCGCAGCCAGGAAGGGAGAAATCCAGACGCACAGCTCGTCCAAAATGGCGCCGGCAGAGGTACCTCGAGGGGCGGGCCGCCCCCCCGAAGAGTGTGGAAAAACTGCGCTCACATGACCCGGCCGGCGCCATGACAAAGCAAAATCACCTCAGGTTATAGCGCCCACAGCCGCGAAACGCAGTACAAAGCGGTGCGGCAGCTAAAAATACCAGAAAACACACCAAAAAACGTGAAAACACCACAGATATGACTACCCCCCCTTTTCCCCCACAACCAAGTTAGAGGGGGGGGGAGGAGAGAGAGGATCAGCGGCCAGCAGCCATGGTCAAGGAGGGGGGGAGCGCGGGGGGTACCTAAAGGAAAAAGAGGGGACACAGTCCCCAAACTACTTACCCCCTCAGAAGCTAGGACAGAAACTCTGCATCCCTAATAGGCTCACCATAATGCCTATGGCCGGCTACCCTTTGTGTTACAGGGTCTGCGGCTTGGAGCACCGCTCCAGGAGCACTTGACCCTAGTGCTCTTCTACCTTCACCCGATCTGTCAGCCAAGTCTGGGAGGCAGTGAGGGTCCAGAAACAGATGGAAATAGACTTGCAGGGCCGCAGGCTTGGTTGCCTCGCTCACCTGCGCAAGAGAGAGTGCCCTCTGCTAACTTTGCAGTCCACTGCAGAGAGAACACTGGTGAACTCGATGGTTAAGCCCGTTTTTATAGGGAGCCAGGACAAGCCACAGCTTTTCTGCAGTACCACTGCGCCACCTTGTGGAGGAATAGCCCAACTGTTATGAATACCAAAGCGGGCCGTGCCATGCAATAAAGAAAAAGCATTTTTTTTTAACACACATGTAAAAAGAATATCCTTCTAAGTCATGTCATTTAAGAAAGTTCTCCATTATGTTGGCAAAATCCCATTTCCTATTTATGGATTTCCTCTGGGCACTTTCACACCTTTCTGTTTGCACAAAGATGGGGTAGAATTATGCAAGCGTGACACAAGTGGGAAGAGAATCCTGCCTATTGAAACCACAAAACTCACACATTTGTGGAGCATTGAAGTCCCTAATGCAATGCAACACAAGAGCAGTGCAATGCATAAATGTCTATGGGCAGCACAGATAAAGGGATTTACCTCCTGGTCTATCACTGGTTCCCCCCCCCCCCCGTGCCTTTGTCATCTGCTGAAGACGCCTCTGGGTCCTGCCACTGGGCCCTTCTAGCCCTTCTGTCACCACTTTTGATGCCAGGTCTTCTGCAACCACTGCTAGGTCCGCTGCCTCCGCTGTCTCCAATGCTGAGTCTCTTGCTACCGCCATCTCTGATGCCAGGTCTCCAACTGCTGTTTTCTCCGATGCTGGGTCCTCCTGTTACCACTAGCTCTGTCCACCAGGTGCTGCCATTGCCCTGGGGCCAGAAAACAATAAGCACAGCGTCCTATAGGGCTGCTACCACACCACAATTGAGGCACATGGCAGAACACATAAGTATACGCTACTGCACCTGTGTAAGTAAAGTGTGAATGTAGCAACAGTTTTTCTTTTCTTGGCGATACAACAGTTTCATCTTATTATTAGTGTTGGGCGAACCCAGATCGCAAAGTTCGTTTTCGCAATGAACCTTGTGAGTTTGGGTTCCCAAACCTGAACACGGACATCAGCCAGAAGTCCATGTTCGGGTTTGGCGTTCGGCCTGAACCCAGAAAAGCTGGTTAATGGGCTATGCAGCCTACCAACCACCTAAGCAAAGTATGCAGCTGGAATTGTCGTAACTTACCTGAGCCCCGCGGTCCAGTCCCTGCATCCGTCGCACTGGCTTTCAAATGGTCTACCAGCGTAGCCACAGCCACAGTTCGGGTCCTAATTTGGGTCCTCACCAAACCAAACCTTTGTTTAATGTTCGGCTAAACTTGCTGAACCCAACAAAATGATGTTCACTCATCCCTTCCTATTATGTGTATTGCATATATATATTGCTGGAGGGACTACAATTTATCGATAGGATAGTAAATGGCACTGTTACTTATACTGATCTGTAGTCTCTATGTCATTGTGTTGCATTTCCTGTATTGAAGTGTACTTTTTCTTTCCTCCTAGGCAAAAGAGGCACTTTCCTAGAATAGAGCCACCCAAGACATTCAGAAATCTATGAGTGTGTAATGCTAAAGATTAGCTTACAATTTACAGAGCCAGCTTGCATCTGTGTTTTGGTACTCACCAATCTCACCTCAATACAGCCAAATACCTCTAACTGTGTGCTAATGAGAGCTACATTCTCGAAACACATGGATACAAGTGGAAGGTGTTTGTTGTGTGTAAATTATGATTTTGCATCAGAATAGGAGCAAATCCCGCTGTAATATTACCAAATATAGTGGGAAGCCTTTGAAGAAAATAAAAGGCTAATAATGCAGCAAGGAGATTGTGTAAGTTCAGTCTAAATTAATTCCCCCCTCTTGCCACCCATCCACCTGCTCCCTGGTGTTGAACTCCATTGGGCTATTTAAAATGGAGCTCACCTGCCCAGCACTGAGTGCCTATTTCCTCCTGCTGGGAGCATCTGGTTTTGGTTATTCTATATGAGTTCTTTGTAGGTCAAGAGCACAGAATCTGCCTCCTATTCCACAAAATATGTGCATGGGGTAAGCCCTAACAAATGGCTTACGTAATTTCATTATTTGACTGGAGGCTTACTTTAACAGGGTGGTTACAATATTGCTGTCCCTCCATAATACTCCATGTCTAGTTTGGGCTTTGGGGAAATTTCTTATTAGTTTGTTAAAAGGGACCTACATTGCTTATATGAACGCGTTGGTGTCCGCACCCTTTAACAGGGAGCATGCCACACCAGCCATTCACAAATGGCCGTTGAACCAGGAATGGAGGTTTTGGACAAGCTGGAAGGTTTCACACAGCGGGGCACCCACAATCTGGGGGCATACAGGGTTGGCTTTGGTCCTCTTTAAGGCCTATCTCTATCTATATATAGAGCAATGTGGTTATTTTTTATCAGTAAATAGGAGTTTGTATCCAATCGGTTATTAGGAATGTGAAATGTTTAATTAGTTAATTAGTTAATAAGAAAATAAGAGGCTAATAATGCAGCAAGGAAATATTGTAAGTTCAGTTTACATGAATTCCCCCTCTTGCCACCCATCCACCTGCTCCCTGGTGCTGAACTCCATTGGGCTATTTAAAATGGAGCTCACCTGCCCAGCATTTCCTCCTGCGAGGAGCATCTGGTTTTGGTTACTCTATGTGAGTTCCATTCGAATAGGGGGGGAGGGCAATATTTAGACCAGGCTACTACTTTAGTACTTGTAGCTTCAAAAAGCCCATATGGAATTTAGGGTTTTATGTCCATAAATCTTTGACAATGCAGTTCATAGAGTAGGAAACCGGCTGCCTGACCCAGCAAGCAGCATAGTGTCTTTTTCATACTGACATGTTTTGTTGTCCACTGTAGGAATGCAATTTGTTTTTTACAGAAATCAGAGACAGAGTCCCCGTGCTACAGCTTTCTGGTTATGCAGACTGAATAGCATCTCACACGTTTTCTATATGGCTCTAGCAAGAATATTTCAAGTCAAGCCAAACCAAACCGATGTAAATTGGAGGATTTGGGCATGAGCTCTGTGACCACATTCCCTTCTCTGGAACACAGATATATTATTTTAGAAACACAATTAGGCCAAGTGTAATTTAGAAGGCAGAACTGTCTTTTAAGTTTCAAAGTTGTGATTCTGTGAACAACTTTCAAACAAAACAACTTTAAAGGTACCTTTCTGTAAGAATAAAAGCCAAGGATTGCAAAACGCAAGGACGCTGACATTTAGGGGAGAGGGAGGACATACAGAAAAAACACGTACAGCAGTTCTTCTGACCGCGTTTGTACCAGACAGTTATGGGGGAAGTGGCGGCTGGTAGAAGCTGTGAAGCTCGGCTCTTCATGGTCTAGTACCAGTCTGGCAACGGAAGGACAGGCTTAATAAACTAGGTGGATAACGTTCAAAGGTTCAGAGAAAACAACCAAGCACTATAAGCAAGGCCTGTATAACAAACTTTCTAAAATTTACGTTTTAACCTTAATTTAAATAAAAGCACATTTAGGAAAATCAGAGTTAAAGGCTATAGCTAATGCCCTTATTCATCAAGCGATAGCGCCAGGTAGTGTCTGACGAGCGCCAGGTAGCGGCAGCTAACGGCGACTACCGACTCAAGTACGCCCGGCGGCGGTCACAATGACGCATTTATCAAGCAAAATGAGGCTAGCGCCGGCGAGAGCGACGGCTAGCGCGGCATTCATCATGAAGCCGCCTGGACCGAACATCGCCGCTGCAAATTCCCTCACAGCGCCAGGTATGAGCTGTCGCTCCCTGGCGATGTCCAATGCATTTCAATGGAGCAATCTATAATTATTCCTAATTAATTGGTATTAATTTTTTTTTTTTTTTTTTTTAATGTCAAAAAATCGGAGACCACTTCTGCAATGTTAGGATTTATTTTTAAGTAAAAAAAAAATTAAAAAAAAATATGTGCAGAATTGATCTAACAGGTCTGAGATTAATGTATTCATATTACAAAATGATTCTAAAAACATGTATAATGTTACATTCAAAAAATATGGTTGTTTAGGGGTTAAAAACGAGTTAATACACATCGCCGCCAGCGCTCTGGGGTTTAAACAAGGAATGGACAGCGACAGCACATTCGGAGCGTGATTTGTTGATGAATATGAAGCTAGCCGTTCGCTCTGGCCATTCGTTGTCAGGCGCTCACATACAACGCTGGACCTGTGAAACAGCGACCCCCCAGCCCGTATTCAACATTACCGCACACCGACTGAGTCGCTGTCATCAAGCTAATGCCGGCCAAGCACAGCGAATACTGGCTGGCGCTGAAAAAATCACGCTACAGTCGCTCATCTGTCGCTACCTGGCGCTATTAATGAATCGGCCTCTAATTGTCTAAAATACATATATCCTGCATGCTGGATAATGAGAGGAGTATACACCTCAACTGAAAAGAGAATTTTGCACCAGGCTTGTCGCTTTCTTTTACTGGTAGGAATAAAAACCAAGGTTGACAAGTTTTTGTCACATATAGAGGGAGGGGGCTGAGGCAGTCTCTGCCATGCCCACCTCTTTTTCAGTATTGTGACAGAGGGCGGAATCTTGTCTACCAATTAGCTTGCAAATAATGGATGATCTCTAAAATAATCACTGGGCGTATGTTTACTGTGGAACCCTTTTGGCTAAGAAATAAAGGGTTTTTTTTCATCAAGGGATAGCGGCAGGTAGTGCCTCGTAGCGGCAGGCAGCGTCTGGTGAACGCTGGGCGCTGTACGCAATACCACATTTATGAAAGAGATTCTGGTGAGCGACTCTAACAGCGCCATGTAGCGTATGATTCATCATTACAGGCGGCTCAGCTTATAGTTCTGGCGCTCTAGCTTCCAGAGCGCCAGGTATTACCTGTCGCTACTTGTAGCTCTCCCATACATCGCAATAGACATTCCCTTTCTTCTGTTTAAACAAGGTTATTTGTTTTTAATCTATTTTTTTTCTCTCAAATAATTGTGTCACCTCTCCTGGCCTAGTAGGAGTCATTTTTGAAAACTTTTTTGATTTTTTATATTTTTATGCAGAATTGTCATTACAGGTCTGGCATTAAAGTATTAATGTCACAATGTTACAACAATGAATTTCCATGTGTTTTTGCTTTGTAACTGGTGGATATGTGTTCAAAAACAGACTTTAATCACAGAGTGCCTGGCACTCTATGCTATAGCGACCAACTTTAAAGCACCGACGCTGTGTGTGTCTGTTTTTTTGTTGCATATGGTGTGAGTCGCTGAGAGTCGGTTGCAATGAGCTAGTGCTAACTTTCGCTCCCTGCAATGTTTTACTGGTGTTAGAATGCCCAACATACATCTCATTCATCAATGCCGGCCAGGTTACGACAGCGACTGAGGCGCTCTGTTACAGCGCGCGATAGCCGATCACAGCGTCTACTAGCGGTCGCTCTAAGCGCCTCTGTACAGATGCTCATCTGCCGATACCTGACACTAGTAATGAATCGGCCTGTAAGACGTTACCTCAGGCAGTGGTCTTTTGAAATAAGGTTGCGCCTCCTGTAGTTGCCACCATTAACTATGAAATGTGGAATTAATGTGATGCCATAAATGGTGGAATATAGTGGAACTAAAGCCATTATACTTTTTGTGAAGGATTGGTTAAACTACGTGCTGTGGCGTCCTCCCGTGACATCATCTACAGAATCTGTGCATCAGAGGCCTCTCTTAAAGTGGACCTAGAGGAAAAGGAAATATCATTTTTTAAATCTCCCCTCTGATGAGCAGCAGCATAAACTGTTTGTGAGGGTTTAGCCCCACACAGATGTTGTGGAATGGCTGTGCTCCTAGAATTACATAGGAGAGGCCATCTTACTTACACACCTGATAGTTCTGCTTACACATGATCATAAGAGGAGTGCTGTGCCTGCAGCAATTCACACCAAACTGAGAGAGAGATATCTGCCTCAGAAACACAGGGAAGCTTATCTATATTTTTACACACACCCTGAAACACAGCTGCTATAGGAACATTTATTTCTTAATGTTATGTCAATCAAAGCATTAGTGTAATTATTGTATCTAAAATCGTATATCGTATCTTGGATCTCTCTGCTGTGAGCAGAGCAATGATGAGTTGTGGCTTACCACTTCTAGCTAAAATGAGGGATGACCAGACAGACTTTTGAAGTCTCAGGTGTAAATCGAAATAGCAGCTCCCATGTAGGTCAAGAGCACAGAATCTGTCTGCTATTCCACAAAATGTGCATGGGGTTAAGCCCTCTCAAATTGCTTACATCATTTAATTATTTGACTGGAGGCTTACTTTAACAGGGTGGTTACAATATTGCTGCCCCCCCAATCATACTACTGTATGTTCCATGTCTAATTTGGGCTTTGGGGAAATCTCAAATCAGTTTGTTAAAAGGGACCTACATTCATTGTTTACAAAAGACCACTTTAAAGTGGAACAAAACCCAGGATTTTAACTATTTGGTTCTTGCACCCGAGTCACCCCGATCGGGGGTGCCCTGCTGTGTGAAACCCCCCAGGTTGCCTGAACGTACTCACCTCTTCCCGGTCCTAGGATGCATGTGGGGCTGCTCGTCCAATCAACGTTTTCAGATCTGCTCGAGCCCCTTTGTAGAGGAACTCTTCTAATGTGAGCATATACCCTTTAACAGGGAGCATGCTCGCACCAGCCATTCACAAATGCCTATTGGACCAGGAACGAAAGTAAGTTTTTAGACGACCTGGAGGGTTTCACACAGTGGGGCACCCCCAATCCGGGGGCATACAGGGTTGGTTTTGGTCCTCTTTAAGGCCTATCTCTATCTATATATAGAGAAATGTGGTTATTTTTTTTTATCAGTAAATAGGAGTTTGTATCCAATCTTCCTAAAAATATTGTGCCTCTCGGTTATTAGGAATGTGAAAAGTTTATTAGTAAAGAAATGCACAAAGAAGAAGCCTTCTCAAGAAAATGAATATCCTTAACCTGGCAAATCCACATGCAGATCTTCACGAAAAATAAACATGAAATGTAATATAGGCTGCACTGTCCAAACGGCTTCTCCCGAACAGATTGCATTTTACACATTGCAACCTTTGCACTAATTAATTTTCAGAGCTAACTGACAACTAATTAGTTTACTCAAATCTAATTTAATGATATCCATGCAAGCACTTTAAATATATCCTTTGAATAACTAGGCCACGCAGAGGAGAGAGCAGGGTGGAGGAGGCCTAATATGATTTTCCCCGCTTTTAATAAATAGCGCAGCTTTAGGAAAATAGACGGAATGCTTTTTTTATTTCTAAATCCAACGTGATGTGCAATTATCTACATCTTTCAGGATGCGATTTAAACAGGTGTTATTTTTAAATAAAATGTGCTATTGTTATATTTAGTTGAAGTTATATAAAGAAACTGTAACAGCTACAACAGTTATTATAGGTTATCTTCTAAGTTTTGATGGGGCAGGGGGCAAAAATGAATTTAGCTCTATTTTAACAATTGTCCCCCTGGAGTACAGATGTGGAATTTGCCAGAGTGATCTCTTCATCGCAACAGCGTGATGGAAAAATCACTCACACATTTCAGCTGTGGGATATGAGCTGATTACATTGTAATAGCAGGCGTGTGGCTGCTATACAATGTAACTTATCAGGTAGCTGTTTTTGATACATTGTAAACAGCAGTCACATGCCTGGCTGTTACAATGTATCACAGCAGGAAACTAGCAACCACTCATTAACTCATTATAGCGCACTCGTGGAAGAAAAGAACAATTCCTAGTGGGAGTTTGGTCCCTCGCATCAATGAAGTAATGCTTTTTGAGAAGATGGCAGCTTCGATGCAAGGCGATCTCACCCCCTTTATGACTACATGGGAGGGATGGATTGCTCACTTGCTTCCCCAAAACTTTGATCGCTCTCTCCTAGCATCTCAATGACCTGCCACACTTATTTTGAGCAGAGGATGGACACTCACCCCTCATCACTCTAGCCCCTTTCCTCTTTCCCCCTGACCCTTATCCCCTGGTGCGTGGTTTAGACCCACACGTACCTCATATTCTGTCTAAATCGACATTGTTACTTATTGGTGTACAAGTTTACATCTTTTTGAGCGTTTTTATGTATACATACTTTACAAAACGTATTGTACGGTTGTATGCTGATGTACCTCTTTCATAACTTCAATAAAAATATTGTTTAAAAAAAAAAAAAGAGAAAGAGGCGAGGTCTGCTGTATACATTTGGAAGTACAGTGTGGATTACTGTAACACAAGGTCTTTGCGCCATCCAGAGACCATGGCTATAAAACAGGAATGCTGAATTAAAAAAAAGAAATGAACGATGCCTTTGAACACAAGTTCCCCTGGCTTCCTGCAAGTCACACAGCTGACACAAAAACATCATAACAGAGTAGTTAAGGTAATTATTTCAGTAATTTGTTTTTTTCAGGTCACTGTAATCTAAGCAAAGATAACTAATTGCTCAAAGTAAACATTCCAGTGTGACCACAAAAGGAATCCATTACACAAACATATAATTCACAGTCATTTTCGTGGGCTGTAAACAGTTTGGAATGAGCATAAAAATGGAACAAAAATCAAAGTGAGCATTTTAAAATGAAAAAGTGTTTGCTATGAAAGGTCAGTCCCTTGACTTGGCAAAGGCTCTGCTACAACCCTGGGAACGAGCTGATCACACAGGCAGCAAGGGGCTTTCCTGGCCGACCCGCGCTTTGTTTCTTTAAACAGACATCGGAACCTAGAACTGGATCCTGTCAAACAAACGACAGTAAAAAATATATAACAGCTGCTAAGAATTACAATCGAGAGATAAAGAGAGAAGTGCAGAGACCCTTCTCAGGGTAGGGACCAATGGCCTCTTTCATTCTGCCAGGACTGTTATAAGTTTCAGAGTGACATGTCGACATGAAATCAGATCTGCCTCATTGTGTGTATCCCACGACTTTCTTCATGACTTCAGATTTTAGGAGAATGTAGATATTCCATAGTAAGCCATGCTAAAGTCATTATATGTATGATGCTACATATGGAGATGTGCACTTAGTTAAGAATGCTAACATTACAAAAAAGTCTGTGGACACTGAAACACACACATACAGTATACATACTTTATACTATACATTTATAATGGTGATTGTTTCCTGTTTCTTAGCAAGTGGACATTTATGACAGTTAGCTAATTAGTAGGTTAGTGAGACGCGTGTAGACGATCATGAGTTTATTCCCCACAATTAGTGGTTAGAAACTTAAAAAGTTTGTAAGTGGGACATTGGGAATGGGCTGCACCAATCTTTTGAATGTTGAATGTTGGGAACCAGTTAGAGCTAGCTGTTGAGCCAGAATAGAGCTGGACAGCAGGAGGAGTAGACAGGAGAGTGAAACCAAGAGAAAACTGAAACTAAACCAGATAGCTGACCCAAGGACCAGTGGAGAAAGCCAAGGCCCAGGTGCCCATGAGGAAGGAAAAACTGACTGTGCTAAGACAATCTGTAGCCTGAAATGGGGAAACAGGCCTGATGCTGCCCCATTATTCTACTGGAAACCTTTTGTATGAGTGTACTGAATGTTTATTGCTGAACAGTTGGTGTGAAAGTTCAGCACAGAAAGTCAACCTTTCCAAAAACAAACCATTCTGTCCTTGAGACTGATGTCAAGTAAAAGCAACAACATCACTTTGCTTCCACTTGTTACCCTCCAGGACTCTGTTGCAGCCCAATTAATAAAAAATTATATTTGAAAATTGATGTAAAGATTTATGAAAGGCTCTATCTTGATTGATCCTACGTGATTTCACACCTACTTCTGGGATACTAAAACAAAAGTAATAACAAAAATTAACATTTTTACCCTCTGCATACCAATTCTGATTAATAGGGTTGCTTAGATAACATGTATTGCAATACATATTTAATCTAGTTTTTCATCAGAATGAATGATCTTTTCATGTACTACAATAACCACAAAGATACGTGCAGCCTTGATTTTCAAACAAGGTGAACATTTAAATAAGCTTCTCAACCCATCCAGAATCATATGCAAATTAGTACAGTTCCACATTGCCAATGCTTAAATGGTAAAGCATTTTATTTACACGTTATCACAAATTGTTGTATTCATAGACA
Organism: Gastrophryne carolinensis; assembly: GCA_027917425.1. Lineage (NCBI taxonomy): Eukaryota > Metazoa > Chordata > Amphibia > Anura > Microhylidae > Gastrophryne > Gastrophryne carolinensis. The sequence goes on along the minus strand of CM051240.1, from coordinate 200,406,087 downwards.
ATTGTGACAAAGCCGGTGCACAGTATTATTTGCACAGTCGACACATTTGGGAATTTGATGCAAATGATCTCGAAAAAAGTCAAACATTACACGCAATTGAACACTGATGTCTAAATTAATTACATTTAAGTAGAATAAATAGAAGAAAAGTTTCTTTTTCGTAAACAAAGAAAAGTTTAAATCTACATCAAGAGAAAATTTGGGAGGCTATTTATTGTTCATTGTTGTCAACCTTTCTGGAAAATGCCATAACAGCCTTAGTCTTGACTGGAGCTAAAAAAGATTTAAACCATTGGAAAAATGTGTGTGAAGTTTTGTTATTGTTTAAGTAGTCATTAAAAATGCTATCGCATACATCACTGAAACACAGCTGCTTGTAGCCCCATATCATAAGCATTGGCTGGGAGCCATTGTGTGCAGTTGACGGGGTACTGCCTTTAGTATTGAAGGTAATACCACCAAGGACCTGGTCACTTGGCTAAATGGCCAAACGCCATGCTAATGGCAGAATTGTAGTTGTTTGGCGTTTTTCCCCCAACCGCCCCCCTCAGAACACTGGGGGTAAATTTATGTTCAGCATGGGGACTGTCCCACCGTATCCTGCCATTTGGTCTATCTAGTGGCCAGGGCAGCTGTGGGCAAAACTGCTGTAATGTGGAGCTCGCTGCTTACTGCTGAGTGTAGAGAGAGCATCAGCATGAAGTGTGCTGGATACTTACACCGAACCTGACTTATGCCTGCATAACTTACATGACATGTGTTGCACGACAGCTTGAGTCACCGGAAGGAGCTGGGACTTGTGAGTATTATATCCAGTGTGCCTCACTTGATGCTCACACTGCAACCAAATCAACTCTGGTGACACTCAAAGTAATTGTTTCTGTTGCCAATAATGTGAGTAATGACTCTCACTCCTGCAGAGTAGATTACCATATTTGCTAGATTCCAGGGCTGGCCATTTATCTACCTCTGGGGCATCTCCTTTAACTAAATCCAATAATTTTTTTTAGCCCCCTGAGTGCAGTGAAATAAATGTATGACTTGACACTGCCCTCCTTACCAAAGTGCAGTAAGGTCAATGATTTGGGCCCTTAAAGTATTCTGATTAAATAAATTATTGGCCATTGCAATTAATGTAATAGAATGCATTATTTTAGTACATATTTGAGAAATAGTTAGTTAATAAAGAAAATTGAATACAAAAGTGTTTCACATTTCTTTTAAAGTGATCCAGCATCCATATAAAAAACAAATAAGTGTTGATTGTACCTCGCAGCAAGGGGGGCAACGCGATTTTTACACTTTTACTTACTCCTTGCTCTCTTGGTGAGACTGGGCCCCACAATTGGCCATCAACAGTCACATGCCACAGTATCATCTAGTTTCTGGACACAAAGAGGACTTCAGATCACATCTTCTCTGTGGTAAATTGTTGGAAGAAGGAGGAAGGAACAAGGAGGTAGAGTAAGAGTGCAGTGCCTGTAACTAGGCTTGCAGAGGGGGGGGGTGTGATCAGGTGCAATCAACTTTTTTATTGCTTGGGCATAGGATCACTTTATTAAGACCAACCTCTTTGCCTCTGACCTTCTCCTGTCTTCCACCAACTTCCTTCCACTCCCACCCCCAGGACTTCTCATGTTCCTCACCACTCCTTCCTCACTCAATTCGACTCTCCCCAAAACTCCAAGCTTTCAATATCACTCTAAAATCTCACCTCTTAAGTCAAGAATATGACCTGATTTAGATGACCCTTATAACCTATACATGGAACACACTACTAAATGCAATACCTACTACTTTGATTCTTACCCTTTGTCTCCCCCACTTATCCCTTAGACTATAAGCTTGTAAGGGCAGGGTTCTTTCTCATATTGTATACTGTTTCCATTGCATTCACTTTAATCTTTTTGGCATCTTCTTTGTAATAGTCTATGTAGTTTATAGTTTAGCCTGTCTGTAATTACTTACCTTGTACTTTGTACAGTGCTATGGATGAAGATGGCACTATATAAATAAATAAACAATAATAATATGACAGGGTGGACATGCCTCACTTCTTGAAAACATGTACTGGCCCTCGTCAACAATCTTTATATGACATAAAGCATCATACATCAAAAAAGAAGTCAAAAGGACCCCTCCTCACTTCCACAACATGGGGGCATCCCATTGTATCTACCTTCATTGCAAGCTAGAGACCAGAAATGCCCATATCCACAATGGGAGTGCCCAAGGGGAAGGTTCACAACATGCCCCCTTGGAGTACCCATTTGGTCGCTGCTGGTAACATGGTGCAGCAGACTGACTACTAGCTCTGGAGGCACATGAAAGTGGTGAGTATCGACATGCTCAGTCTCGGGCTTGCTCCTAGGGGAGACGCGGAGGAGAATCTCAACATAGTATCTTTTTTCCTCTTAAAAACAACAACAAACATCTTCTCAGTGGTTCCTCGATGCTTTCAGTGGCCTCTGGTTTTTAGGGAATTAAAATAGCAAATGTGCTCTATAAGAAGATAAATTTGTAAATTTTGACAAGTCTGTGAAAATGAACTGACTGAGCCCTAAAATTCCAACAAGTTAGCACTGAAGCAGGATGTAATCCCTTTCTCCCGAGAAGGCTTCATTTTCTCACATCAGCTCAGCTCTCAAACTCATAAAGTTTTATTTTTAAACAAAGTTTATTCCCAGAAGCAGAAAGCAGCAATTTCCCATGACACTGGAGTGTCCGAGCCATCAGTTGAGCAAGGTTCTTTACCAGGAAAATTTTAGTTCTCCTGAACCTTGACCTTCCTCAGGCAGTTCTGGCACCTCCACACGCTTTCTTTTCAGCAAAAATGTCATCAGGAGCTTGCATAAATATTGAAGTCAAGCTTTACATACACTAGGTTTGGTCTATGGATGCCAAGAGTTTAGTAACAGTGTTTTAGATAAACTACATGATGACTGCAGCAAAACAAGCAGACACTCAGGAGTCATTTAGGTTTACTTTTCAACAGGCATCAATCTGTGGTCCACCTCTGTTGCCCCTCCTAATGTAGGACAAAACCTTTCCTGGAAACTCTGTGTCTGGCAAGGTCTGAGCCCATGAGCAACTCACTTACTGCCTTTGCTCTTGCTCCCGTAATTTAACAGATATACATCTTTTCCTCATGGAACTCTGTAAGATGACAGACCAAAGTGAGACATTCCTCCTATTAATATATATGTTTGGAGCTCTTTTAGGAAAAAGCTCTCTAATGCAGGGCTCACTGATTTTCTGCGGGGTAAACTAAACCTAGTTAAGCATCTGTGTGGACCGGGACGGCCCAGTTGTGAGTTGCAAGTAGACAAGGTTAGAAAATTGCATCACCTAGCCTTTCCTAATGAAGAGTATGAACAAGCCTTTGGGCTAATTTAGACCTCGGTCAACATTATATGGCGCTCCTTGGGTTCCCGTTTATTTGTAAGGTCCTCATGGGAAAAGGGTGTGTCATTTTTTATTATTATGCCTTTTGGAGATTATTTGATCTTTAACTGGCTTAAAATCCCTGTCCAGGCACACTTCCTCCCACCTTTTCTGCCATGGGAACAATGTAAAATGAGCCATTTCAAAGCAAAATCTCAATTATGTGTAAATACCTTATTTATTCGAATGGAAACCACTCTCTTCACTTCATTTTCTGGTTTCAATATCATGCGTGCACTCTACTGTGGTCAGAGATAACAGGCTGCACTGGATGAACTAAAGTCTTTATTCAGCCTTACATACTATGTAACTATGTAACTGTGGGTGGGGAAACTCACTTCTTTTTAAGGAGAAAAAACATCCATTCACTTTCATTGTCTACCTTGGGGCTGATTCAGAGCCAGGTGAAAATTTACATCCAGTAGACAAGTGAATGATCGACTACAATATGTCAGAACATATCATTTTACTGAAAGAGTAGTAGATGCTTGGAACAAAGAAAAATCAACAGCATGTAAATTTAGACATACCTGGGTTAAGTATATATCTATCCTAAATTAAATAGAATATACACACATGAGGGTAGACTAGATGGTCCATGTTTTGTGGGTTCAACTCAAGTTAGGCTGGTGGGGTTAAGCCTGTAATGAGTACTGGTCTGAGGTGGCCTGTATTCCAGTCTGGCCAGAGGATGGAGACAGATTTGCCCCTGTGTTCTCTGTGTCTGGTTGTGTGGACCAATGAGGGGAGTATAAGACCGGCCTTATGTTACAGTGCAAGACTGCTGGATGAAGACAAAACTGTGTACCCTCCCTTGTGTATCCCTGTGTACCCTCACCCCAGGTCATGCACCCCTCCAGGGACAAAAACATACTATCTGCCCCTAATGAACACCGCTTTTCAACCAGGTTGGGTATGTGGACCCGCATCTCACTGAGGCCATATTGATTTTCATACCTGTTTCTGGGTTTGGCTTGAACCTGTAAACCATTCCTAAACACAAGATGAGTATTTTAACTGGGTTAAACTAAGGTTTTTTTAACCCAGCAAAATTAATTTTATGTTGCTGTTTGGATTATTTCTTTTTGTCTTTATCCAATGCTGGTTTATGCTAATTTGATCAACTGAATAAAAGTTAATTCAGATTAGGTTGTCAATATAGGTGGGGTTGAGTTTTAAGCATGTAATAGGAACTGGTCTACAGAAACAAGAACATAAAGAGTTTTGCTATCCTGCTGCAAATTGCACTAATTATGTATTATAATTAAATGAGCATTGCATATTGTTATAAAAACACAATGACAATAATTTTCTGGCTGCATACTTTCTTCACTGGGCTTCATTTATCAGCAATGTGCACTCCTTACAAATGTTTGCTCAGCAATAAATAAACCATTCCCCCACTTCTCCAATGTGTTTAGTAACAATACCTATGGTCCAGTTATTAACAATGTGCATTCACAAATGTGTTTGCTTTCCTCAATTCACATACTTTTAATGAGATCTGTGCAGTTTCTTCGCTACAGTTGACCAGTAAAATGGAAAAGCAATCTATAAGGGGCAGCCCCATCGGATGGGCATCTCAAGTGCTTGGTAATATCTCATGATGAGCATGGTGGTCATGGAATTTTTTGCGGTCCACATACTAATAGAGAAACATTTTTTTTCTTTGTAACTTGCACAAGGACAACACATTCATTCAGACATTCACATTACCACATTATCACATACACATTTAGGAAAGCTTTTAACCTCATAACAATACACTATCTATTGTTACTCTGCATTGTTGGCTGAACTGGAGACTGTGAGGTACCGTACCTCATGGCCTCGATGTCACTGCCACCAGAACATGCGGTCCGGTCAATATTGCAGGTCATTCAAGACCCTAACAGGTTGCAGGGCCCTTTCACTACCACCAGTGGAGAGAGCCATGCCAACCCTGTAGGAATGCCACCAGCTCTGTTTAAAGCAGACTTCCAGTCAAGAAAATAAAGTTTAGTAATTTGCTTCACTGATTTGATGATCAATGGTATATGGTGCTTAAAGGCTTAACCTAATGTAGATGTTGTGGAATAGCTGAGCTCCTAGAATTACATGGGACTCGCCATCTTGGATTAAACCTGAGAGCCCTGCTAACACATAAGCATAGGGGGATGGGGAGAGCCTTTTGTAAGCACACACTTCTTCCTTATGATAAACCAGCCAGAGAGAGATTTTATCTGTTTCCACACAGAATGCTAGAAGGAGATAATTATGTCTGCACTGAAGATCACCATGGCTGCAGTGTGTTTGTGTGATATTGTTTCCCCACACAGGCCAAGCTGGAGCTTGGGATTTTGCTATAAGCAGCCAACAGCAAACTGAAAGACTTGAAATGGATCAGCATCTCTCATGTTACACACATACACTGATTCAACAGCTGCTGGAGGGGATGAATGTAACTATGTATCAATCAATGTAAGTCAATGGATTTGCCTGTCACAGAGATGTTTAAAATTTTGTTACAATGTTTTAAGAGCTTTCTGAGCAGTGCTGAGTCATTACAGTTGATGGCTTTTTACTTCTGACCAGAGATAAAGCATTATTTAATGGGGATTTAGGGAAATATTTACTGTAGGACTATGTTTTTTTACACAAGCAGGTCTGTCTGTGAATTGTTGCAAGATGGCTGCCTCCTTGCAGCATAGAATCTCCCTGCTATCTCACAACATCTGAATTTGAGCCCTCTCGAATATATTACATGTCTCTTTTCAACACTATCAACTACATAACGTTAAAAAACCTTACCTCTCTTCTCCACAACTTGGATACACATTTGTACAAAGAGAGGAATTGTGGTGTTCTCACGCTTGCAGAGACTTGCTAAATGACAGCCAAACACTTGATCTGTAAAACAAAATGGTAGGTTTCTATAAGAGATGCATGTTTAAAAGCAAAACTGGTCTATTCTCTGATCTAGGCAAATAGTTTTTAATCTAATTAGGTTAAAGACATTAAATCTATACTAAAGGCAAAGATTGTTGTCCCATTGTCTCGGGCTACACGTTGCACTGTCCTAATCTACAATCCATTTTCAAAAAGACCCTGTAGTGCCTAAGTTATCTGTGAAAGTATTAGAGCATTGCAGATTCGTAGAAAAAAATGAAGAGAAATGGTGATGTGATGTAAGTACACTGTGATGAGTGTGAGAGGAGGTTGGAGTTTCAGAGCTGCAGAGAGAGGCAGCCAATCAGGACATCTAGGCAGGGAGTGGAGGGTGTTACCATTCTTGGTCCCCTGAAGGTTGATTGATAGACCAGGTCAGTGGAATGGAGACTGAAAGCTGAATGATGAAGTGATTTTCGTCACTAAGGAGACAGGCAGAAAATGAAGTAGAGCACCAGAGCCACTTAATGAAAGGTAAGCTACTGATATTTATTTTTTAACTTTTGATTGTAAAACACTTTAAGCGACAATTTAGCAACATGCAAGAGCGTATTTTTGCACGGTTTCCTGTGTGGAAACTTTTTTTTACAGGCACCAGTTTTTTCTGTATCTATTTGAATGTTTTTATTGAATTTCAAAAAGTAATAATAAACGCTTGTACAAATGACATGTAGTCGCATGAATTACATTGCAAATATGGATATGGCTAAGGCACTTAACTAACAAAATAATAAAATGCCTGGTCATATGGTCCAAGGCTATGTCTATATATGTTTGTTAATAGCGGATGAGGCCCCATCCTTCCATCAGGCTAATGCCCAAGTCCTCACGATCAGGGGAACCACCCCTCTTTAGTAAGGACCATTGGTTTGATGGAGTGCACTATGGGGTGTTTTGGTTCTGTTTGACTTATTTTTAACTTGTCTTGGTTAAGCAACTACTCAGTTTGTGGGAAAGGAAAAAATGGGGGGGCATTGGTTTTGTGGGTCTGAAGTTGGCTCGGTGGATCTGGTAGAGAAAGGTAAGTCTGGATCAGTGGACTGTAGCTTAAGATACATAATTTGTATAGCAAGATCTTAGTAAGAAAAGAGCAAAGCAGGAAGAGATAAAGAGAAAGAATACAGAAAAAGTTTAGATACATAGGAGTAGATATATGAAAGGTAGTGAATAAGGAAGAAGAGATGTAGTAGCAAGTACAGAGGGGTTTTTCCCGCCCTCCCCCGCCCAGCCCAGAAAAATGAATCAGTGCAACACTCGGGTTTCTATAATCAGATTTGCAAAGGTGATTCAGGGTTCCCACGCTGTCAGATATCTCTCTGCCAATAAAATGAATGTTAAGAACATAATTTTTTTTTGCATTTTAGCTGATTTGTCGTGAAGCAAGGCTTTCCAGGGGTCCCTTTTGAGGGTGATATGAAGCACAGATTTGATGAGGTCAAAAATTTTAATCCAGAAGCAGACAGCAGACGCCTAGGGACAGGTCCACCAAATATGAAATATGTCTCCATCTGTCTGGCAGCCACGGAACCAATTTTTAGGATAGGTGGGTAGCATATGATTAAAGCGGCTTGGCACCAGGGACCATCAATAGATAACTTTTTATGCTGTTTCCATTGTCTGTACATCGATAGAACTGGAGGAAATGGTTGATCACATTGCCTTCCATGACTCAAGGTGCTTAGCACGTCGCACGTCTCAGTAGGAGAGGTTAAGCGCTTACGTTGCTCAAATATAGTGGAGATATGTCTTGGGGATTTTGGGTTGGAGGTGCAGATATTTTCGATCAACTGTTTAAGTTGATCGAAGGTCCATGGGCTGCTAGGGGACTTAAATGTTGTATTTTGGTGAGTCCTTGGTTCCGCCACCATTTAAGGCCGGATAAGTTAAGGATTCTTGGGGGGTAGAGTGGGTACCACCATAGATTTAGTGAAGGTAGGTGGGAAGAGCATAGGCCTGATGACAATTTAATGGAGTCCCATACTTTCAGGCTATGTATTATTATAGGGTTGGTTATACGGGATCGATCTTGGGGTGGGCACTACACAAAGGAGTCTGTGGAGAGGGGGTAACACTCCGCGACTTCTAGTAGGACCCATAAGGGGGGTTCTGAAGTATTGTGCCAATAATTCTCCCTATCCAGAAGACTGGATATTTTGCCCACTCCTCCATTAAACTGCAGTGACCGCCAGAGGAGGTATAGAAGGCTGTACATGTTTTGAGGTAATGTTAAATCCCATGTATTCCAAACAGTTCTCCAAACAATTTAAATGGGAATGCGGCACTTATTTGTTCTTTTAAGTCTGGTTGCAATGTAATATTTAGAGCTTAATCGCTAGGCCGAAGATGTTTGAGAATGCTGCTAACACCGAGTTTGGGAGAGATGTCACTGGTTGGGATAAGAGGAGCAAATTGCTGGACTCCTGCTACTTTTAAGTCCTTAAAATTGATATTTTGCTATTGATTGCTAAAACAAATAATATAGGGGTCAGTGGGCATCCTTGCCTGGTTCCTCTCTCTATTAGGAATGAGTTGGACAGGTGACCCACATATTTGACCCGACAGGAAGGCAAATATAGGCAAATATAGAGCCCCCACCCAATTGAGTAGATTCTCCTGAAATCCCCATTTTTGCAAGATAAAGTGTAAGTATTCCTATGACAGGTAATCAAATGCTTTTTGAATGTCTAAAAACAATAAGAATGCTTGGACCTATTTATGCCTCATCTGGTGTATAAGGTGTAGTATCATCCTCATGTTAACACTAGCCTGTCTGCGTGGATTAAAACCTGTTTGGTCCCAGTGGATTAGGTGGTTCAGAAAGGAATTGAATTTAGTTGCCAGGATTTTGGCTAAAATGTTAATAACCTGATTGAGGTTGGGCACATGTTGGATGTAGCTCTCGCAAGGTGTCTATACGGTTATTAGATTTAAGGAGGTTGGAGAATGCTCTAGAGTAGGCCACATATATTGGGGGTGAGGGATTAGGGCCCACAGATCTGTCTAAGGAAGGGTTTACTGTAAAATTGGAGTCACCCGCTAGGATTAGGAACCAACATACAATATCTGTGTGGCAGCTTTTGTAAAATTTAAATGCTTTAGAGAATTTGTTAGGGGAGTTGAAACATTGGATGTTGTGGGAGATAATCCTGAGGGCTGAGCTCGTCATGTTTCATTCACTTGGAGCAAAGTTACATTTAAGACCGGGCAGGTGGGGGGGGGGGCAGGAACCCATAGGATTAAAGAGAAGTGTAGACCATTTTGTTGGGAGTATCCCTAAGGAGAGAAATAGATAGAGAAGAGAAAAAGAAAGAAGATACTTTTCCCTGTATAGGGAAGCATATTTGAGCTTACAAGAAGCCAAATATAGCTAGAATGTATCTCTGAGGTTTGTCTCAAGGTGCATGGGGGCACATACCTCGGGACCCTCACTGGATAAGTGTATGGTTTGTAAGTCTGAAACGTTGGACTTAGAGACCTACCGGGGTCGACTGGTGGGAGGGTGTAGTCACTAGGTGAGTTTATAGATTTCCTCCTATCATTGCTGGACCTGCTGGGGGTCTAGTGTAAAGATGGGACTGGGGGGGCGCATATGAAGGATAGCAATGGAAGGTGACAGTATCTATTTTCTTATGGTTTTGTTGTTATTGGTTGGTATTTAAGTAATGTAAGTATAGTTATCCTGGGGAGCAAATATATATTTTCACTAATAGGGGGCTAGAGTGAACGTGCAAATTTGTTTAAGCTTAAATTTGTACATGTGCCCAGGTAAGTGAGTATTCTCAAGCTTTCCATTGTGTGAAAATTCTTGCAAATGCATTCACCCTCGAATGATTCAGGGACCAGAATTAATCTTAGAGACAGGTTATTAGGGCGAGAAATTCCTTCCTGCCCCCATCTTCATTGGGCTTAATGAACAATTTTGGCTGCCTAAGGATCATTAACTGTAGAGGCATCCTAAACTGGGATGTCCCATGCCCCATGAGTGTTAAAGGGAATATAAAGTAAATTTTTACTGTTGGTCCTCTTCAAGGGCCCATCTTGGGAAGAACTGAGTATAAAGCACTATCGTGAAAACATGCAGCACTAAATCACCACCCATTGTGGGCCTGGCTGTAGACTATGGTGAAAGGCATTTGTTAGTAGTTATCTTTGAAATGGATCATTACATTTCCCTGTAACAAGGGTTCTACAAACATTGAGGCCCATAGACACAACAAGCCTATATTTTGAAGTTACAACCTGTGATGGGAGCCTTTTCTTAGCTGCATCCACAACTTTATGCCTGCTGAGGTCCTCAAAATATCCCCTTATAAGCCCCTGAGCTACCTTAAACAGCTCAAAAGCCACTCCGGCCAGAAGACTCCAGGGCCAGGCTTTAGCCTATTCCCAAGGCATCCAAAATCGGTTTGCCCTGCTGAGTGAAACCCCCGGAGAAGACAGGAGTGCTCCCAAGACTACAGGGAGGCCGGGCATGTGGCCAGCGGGCTGGGTAATGTCAGCCTGCATTTTTAAGAAGTTGGTGTCACCTCAGTGGTGAATTTTTTTTTGAAAAACTAGGCCACTGCCGAGCCAGCTACATCACCCAAGGTACTTGTTGGGGGCATGGGGTGACCCAAGAAGGGTTTTGTGCCGCTTTAATGCTATTTCCTCTTAGGATAAGTAATCCACACTAAGCTGTTCTGCACCTAGAGATACAAACAAAAAAAACAACTGTACAAGAGACAACTGTACAATTGCTACATAGTTCATTTACATGATAGTTCCTCATTAGTTGTGTTTTCAAGTGTTCTACCTGTTTGCAGCAGCCTCCCTTCGCTAGTGAACTGGTTAATTCGATATCTTAACATAGTAATTATTCATAAACACCTCTTGCTTGCATGTCAAGATGTGGAAATACATGCTAATTAAATCTAATATAAGTCTCAGACACATCAGTGGTTCTTTCTTGTAGTGTTTCTTAAATTAATGTTTTTCAATAATGCAAGTGTAGGTGAGAAGTTGGCGATTCCTGTTTGTTGCTATTTTTAATGGCATGTCACCCGCTATGAAGGATGTAAGATGCGCTTGCGTCACCACCTGCTAATTGTGTAATCACATTTAAATAATGAATTGCAGTTTTGCATGAAATAATATCTTGCTGTCTTCCCTTGGTCGACATGTTGCCTGTCTTTGAGTACATTGGTACATCAGGTGAGATCTCGCCAATTTCAGATGAGTACGTTCACGTTGGTTGCCTTTACAGTATTTTGACAAATTATGAAAAGGTGGCTGTGATGCTAATTGTGTTGGTTTCTATAAATATGTCAAATTATTTTAAGCAGGTTTAAGGCAAGTGGTTTAATGACTGTGATGTTTTTCAAGATTATGTTTAGAGTGATCACATCATTTACATCACAAACCCTTGGGGGTAAAGTGGGAGATTTGATTTGACTTTTGGTCCAAAAAGTTCTGTGGCCCAGGTTATAAAATCATTGAAAAAAAGTTGACTGCTTTTAACAACAGATGTAAAGAAATCAGATGAGATTTGGTGAGACTTGGTTTCTATAAATGAACCCTTCAGTCTATTAAAGTGGACCAAAAGTGGCCTTGGAGTCTATAAACATCCAGGGGCATCTGATCCCTTCCTCCTGCGGTGTGAATCCCCCCGAGTCACCTGAAAAATTCACCTTCTTCCCGATCCGACGGCATATGCGGGATTGGTGACCGTTGTCTGCTGTACAGGGCGCAACCGTGCCAGGAATTTGTGGATGGACGATGCGGGCAGGTACCCTATTAGAGGGTAGTGGTTTTTCTTGGCTCTGCTTGTCTTAGATGTTTTTGGCAAGTGCGGCTGAGCGCACTGATTGGAGGAGAGCAAGTGCATGCTCTGTAGGACGAGGGAAAGGTGAGTTTACTGGGCAACCTGGGGGGTTTCACACAGCAGGGCATCCAGGTGGCAAGGACCAGAACCCGGGATAGTCAAAATCACAGCTTTTGGTCCACTTTAAGACTAAATGACCTCTGAACTAGGCCATCCTAGGAGGGATGTCTCACTTGACATATCAGCACTGAAAGCCCAATCCCTACTTATCTTCCTCCCCATTCCCACGCATGACTTCCTGTAGCCATTGAGGCTGGAGATCACATCCTCTGAAATTTTGCTGGGAATGCAGGAAATCAAGCACCATTGCTAGGTACTCACTCTGAACCAAGTGTCCCACATGACTGGGAGAGTTAGAACATCAGGCGCATTAATATTGAAGTGTAAATAAAATGCACTTATTCAGTGGACAGATATTCAGAATTAGGGTGGGGGAAAGAATAACATCAAAGACAAAGGCAACATAAAGCATTTTGTATATTTAAAGTAGTGGGTGCTCAAAAATGCACCAGGGCCAATCAGCATTGAAACTAATGACAGAAGAATAGTGATGAGTTAAGGGCTGTTGTAGGTAATGTACATAGTAAAAAATATCCATTGTGAAATAAATGTAATATTCCTGGGCTAATAGGCCAAAAAATTACTGTTATTAATTACAAGAAGAGATTAAATAACGGAATTGCCCCCAACCATTAATAATATTATGTGAACCATCTGAGAAGCAAATGGACAGTAGTTTCCAATGAAAACTTGAAAAGAAACAAGGAACACTATACAGTTTTTAAAGGTAGATGCATGCCTATGGCAGGTGTAGAGTATTATTTGGACACCTCCAACCCCTCCCCCCGCGTTTATCTTTTTCTGACTATTTTGTGGTTCCATCCCTTTACTTGGTATTCCTGCAATATAAAGCCACAGTTTCTAAAATAACTTCTATCCTAACTAAGCAAACTACTCATCCATCTGTCTTCCCGCAGTGATGGCGACCATAGCTGGAATTCCATGCTGCTTTCATGACAGCCTTACCATTTAACCCAATTGTTGAATGTATATATGCTAAGGGCAGAACTTTTTTAAAGATTTCTATTTCCTCTATTTTCTCTCTTTATATGTCAGTTATTTAAAAAGGTTTCATAGGAAACTGGGAATTTTAGGTTTGTCATAAAAATGATGTTAATCATTAAAAAAAACAGGAATTGTAAGGGAATAATACATTCCCATGCAAAACAATTAACTCACAGTTGGGAAAGAGGCTATTTGTCCATGTTTCACAAGCATCACTGTATCTCTCATCTGCTAACAATTTAGGAAAAAACACCAGTTTCACCGGAATAGTCAATTTTAATATCTCGGGGCTCTGTAGTTTCAGTAGTTTCAGTTCAGAATTGGCTATAAGAGTAAAACTAGCTTGTTTTATAAGTCAACATGAGATTTGAACAATGGACATCAAGCTGTAGACAGATAGTCAATATAAAATTTAGAAAAACACAATCATTTTTAGTTTCTACAGAAAATCTATTCCAAACTTATTTGCTTTGTAAATATTTCCGTGAATTAAAAAAGTTACATGTGTCCTGACTGTTAACAACTCCAGTTAATTAAAACATTTATTCCTTAAAATTTCCTTGAGACAGACAGCCTGGGGTAGTGGCTTGACTCTCCCTGCAATCCTGTCCATCTCCTGATCGCTCTGCTATGAACTAGAAAAAAGAGCTTCTAGTCTATTATGATCTGGGCCCAAATCAGCCCAGGACAGCTCATTATCGGACCCTGAGCCCCCAATGTGAGTCCAGGTCAGTCATGCCAGTAGCATAGGTTGGATAGGGCAGGACTTTAAATTGATGGTACGGAAGTTTTAGTATGATAGGGGCAGGTAATGGGTCGGGAGTGGCTGTACCCCCCTACAGCATGATGCTGAGCCTTTAGCATGGTGGGCTGGGGCTATCATGGGGCCAGTTACACTGGGGGGCTGGATGGAGACTAGGAAGGCAGGGATTTGGTGTGGATTTTAGAAGCAGCAGCTTCTGGGGCTATCATGGGGCCAGTTACACAGGGGGGCTGGATGGAGACTAGGAAGGCAGGGATTTGGTGTGGATTTTAGAAGCAGCAGCTTCTGGGGCTATCATGGGGCCAGTTACACAGGGGGGCTGGATGGAGACTAGGAAGGCAGGGATTTGGTGTGGATTTTAGAAGCAGCAGCCCAACCTGCCAAAAAGTCCAAAAGTGCAGCCCACTGGGAATTCTCCCTATGGCCAATCTACCCCTGCAAAGGGAGCATTACTAGCCAATATGGCCATTATTGATAGACCTTAGCTAAAAATTTCATTTGCTTTCAGTGGCAGTGCCTGCTTTTTTTATATTATGAAAGGCAGAGATATGCCTTAGAGTTACTTGATCAATTTGTACAGGGGCAGTGACACAGATCTTGCAAATGTGTCTCCTTTTTTAAAAACTAGTTTCAGGCACGAATTAATCTTCAATTATCTTACAGGTACTCGCGTGCTGTTTGAAATGCCATTCGCAAGGTACCATTTAAGAGTTATTGTGGGGAATCCTCACTTGGGTAGTTTGGGGGTTTGGGAAATGCTCTATGATGGTGATAGCGAGCAATGGCAACTATTTTATTTTTGAGAAATACCAGATGGTTGCAGAATAGCTTGAAACAGGAAGAGGATTTGAGTGCTAAGATTCCCGATAGGTGATGGTGGGATGCACCCGAAAAATGGTCACAGTCACCACTCCAAGCTGGGTGAGATATTTGGAAGGTCATTGAGATTGGATGTAATGCTATGTTAAGCCTAAATTGTCCTAAGCATTTTTTCTGAGTGTGCTAGAGAATCCTAAAGCGCTGTATTGTGTGGGCCAGGTGCTAGCGAGAATATAGTTGACAGCAAGCAATGTAAACTGTGAGCCAGAGCTAGATATTCTGGAACAGCACGGGGACGAGTCATGTAAATGCTATACACATGGGTTTAGCATAATGATTGCAAGTAGGAGACAGAGGTACATTTTTGACCCTTAAAAACCATATTGCTGCTGGTAGTAGAACTAAGCAATGCCGGTGGGAGAAGACGTGGACAGGCTGTCTAAAAATAATTCAGCCAGAGGCACAAGCTATAACTGGAAATAGCATTAGACAACCTGAGTAAGAATCCAACGGTCCAGGTGTCATGAGAAACATACTTGTGTAAATGTTGTCTCTGGGAGTGAAGCTAACAGTACTAGAGTAGAGCTGATGAGAGTGAATTGGAATTATGCTGGGACCCTGAAGGAACTGTGCCACTAAAAGCATGATGCTTTGGTGGAAGGTATGCTAAATAAGGACACTGGTAAATATAAGAGTCATGATGCTGACGCCTGTTGAGAGCAATGTCACTGCTCTAAAGCCTACAGGAGTCACACAGGGCCTGGAGGAATCCATTACCCCCATTCCCTATCACTGTCCTTAGGGCTTTGTGTGTAATACCTGCTATCCTTGGTTTTGCTTTTATTATATTAGTTTGTGGTTCCCAACTAGTGGTATGTGACATCCTATCAGGTGGAGCCCCTAGTTTGTGAGCAGTTTTGTTCATTTTTTGCACTGTAAATGGCTGTCTTGTGCTTTGTTGCACAGTTTTAGGTGACTGAGAAATATACACACCTCCCAGGTGGCACTTGAGATAATAAGACAATGCAAAGCGGTACTCGATGAAAAAAAGTAGGGAACCTTGATTTAGATAGACTCTGCACTCCTTTTCTGTCGATTACACTATGAACCATCAATTCTACCCAGGCTTTAGGAAGATCATACTTCCCCCATGGTGCTTAGCAGCCCTTTACTGCAACATAGAATGCATGAAGTGGTTATAAATGTTGTAATGGACTCACAAAGTGTTTTTAGAGGAGGCTTATAAGTGTAGGGGTTTTCTGCTATTGTAATTTGTTTTCATATAATTTGCTTAATACTTTGCGTCCTGTATCTTGTGATAGTAAATGTACTGTATCTTCAGGTATATTGTTTTTTATTTGTCATGCTCTAAATCTTGTACCATTTATTCAAATGCAGCATTTATTCTGTGCCTCCCCCTATGAAAACATATTATGTGTATGTTCTTCTTATGTTTGAGTGAGTTACACCTGGGGTAGTGGGTCTAAGTTAACTGGTGTCACTGGTTCCAGCGTACATATGTTCAGGGACTTTAGATTATGGGGGTTCTTTAATAAACTGTAACGCCAGGTAGTGGCATGTAGCGCCATGTAGCGTCGAATGAGCGTTAGGAGCTGTATGTCTAAACTACATTTATGAAAGTCAATCTGGTGAGTGCCTCTAAAAGCGTCATGTAGCGTCACATATACTACTAGCGGCAGGTCAGTGTAAAGCGCAGGTGCTCTAAGTTCAGCAGCGCCATGTAGTGCCTGTCGATCAGTAGCGCTCTCCGATACATTTCAATGGTGTCTTATTTGGTTGTTTGTAAATAGCGTTTTGCTAAAGTAATTTTTTTACATTTTTGGTTCAAATCATCAGTGTGTCCTCTCCTGCCCAGCAAACACTTTTATTGTGATTTTTAAAAAACGTTTTTGCAGTATTTTGTGTGCAGGTCCGCCATTGCAGTGTCATTGTCACAATGTTAAAACAATGTCATTCCATGTGTTCTTGCTCTGTGCTGTTTTTTATGTTTAGAAACAGACTTTTATCACATAGCTTCTGGCGCTCGACACTAGAGCGCCGACGCTGCTTGTGTGTAGTTTTTTCTTAAATGGGCTTCAGCACCGAGTGCCGGACGCACTTAACTGGCACTACCTATCGCTCACTGCAGCTGTGTTCTATTGTTAGATGTAGCATAGTCTTGGGCGCTTTGACCTCGGGACACCACCTAGCGTTCTCGATTGGTTCTGCAGTGCATCAGGGACAGCGCTTCTACAGCACCCTCCAGACATCAAATTTATCAATGCTGGACAGCATCACAGCTAGACTAGGTCACAGCGCCAGACACCCGCTTGCAGCTACCACTTGTGGATGCTCTAAGTGCTGCTACGCAGACACTCACCTGGCAATACGTGGTGTTAGTCTTAAATTAGCCTCTAAATGTCCCTTTGAAAGACAGGGATTTATGTACATTTTTCTAAGTGCTGTGTAAGAGATACATACAATGAAACAAACAATACATACAATAAAAAGAGGATTATTCATTATGTTATAAAAAATACCTTTTATAATTCCCTTTTCCTGTAATGTCTTCAGCGATGGCCTTCGGGAAATAAACTTCTTTAATCGAGTTTTAACACGGTTTCTATCAGAGGAGTCTGAAGCACTATAGTTTAGTTTAAATACTAGGAAGAAAAAAAATAAGGCACTTTATTACAATGCTGTATTTAATTGAAGACTGCAGATGTATTTGTTATATTCAAATAATTTGTATATCAGGAGAAACCTCTTAAAGAACAATTAAATACAACAAGTAAAGCAGGCAAGAACTGGTATCACACAGTCACTATATATTTTCGTCTGAAAAGTCACGCCGCTGTGTGAAACCCATGTCACAGGTAAATTCACCTTACTGGGGTTTCCCACACCAATGTCTTCACCAGCAGCTGCATCCCCAGCTTCCCTGTATCTGTGGTGCACTCCCTCTCGCAGCTGTCCAGATAGGCTGGGGATGAGAAACCAGGGATGTGGCCAGTGGACTGGGTCACATCTATTGGCAATCTCAAAAATGCCAAGTGGGCGAAGTTTCGGCAGCTGGAAATCACTATCTTTTAACCTGGCCACTGCAAGCAAGCTGCATCAACCCTGATAAGAAGAGGGTGGGTGGTGGACGCGGGGGTTACTTAAGGGTTCAGCAGGGATGTTGTTGTTTTTGTGGGGTAAAACTCAAGAAAATAATGCTCATTTCAGTCCAGCCCTGATCAGCAATATAGCTTATGAGGTGAAAAAAACTACAGTGTTTTTTACAAGTGATTTTTTCATGGCTTTAAAGGAACCTCTCAATGGCTTCACATTGGAGTATTTTTACTCAAGCAGGAAGAAAATCCTGTCCATTAAAGCAAATGAGCATTTTTACATCTGTTATCTTGTACTTTGTGAAATGATGCATGTGTTTTGAAGCCAGGGCGACCACAAAGCTGACCATAGAAATTTTTGGGCAACACATGAAAGGTGCATGTATTGCACTTTACCTGTGCTGCGTTGTGGTGCGGTTAAAGGGCCTACATACTAACTACCACTTCCCGGACAATCACTTTTGCTCCCCACTGCTGCCATGAGTCTCAATTCTCCTTCGGGTGCCTGCTGCAGCTACCTATCTCTGGGTCTTGAAAGTGGGTCCTACTGTCCTTCTGCTAGGCTTGCTGATGCTGGGTGTTGCTGCCATTTCTCCCTGGTCCTACCTTTAGCCTCCACCAGGTCCTTCCTGCTGGCGCTGCTGGATCCAGGGTTCAGCTGCTATTGGATTCCTTTTCCCCGCTGCTGGGTCCAGGCCCTCTATTTCTATGGGATGCAAACCATCCTAATGGTGACCCTGGTGTTAGCACTGTAAAATGTATAGAGATCTAATATTGGATTCTCTGAATCTGGTCTTACATCAGTCTTTTTGATTAATAATAGGACAATATAGGTAGGAAGTATCAAGATTACCTAACCAAGTATTGTGATAACATCAGCAGGGTTGTTAATCTGCACATGTTTAGAGAAGAGCGGTGTGTGTGTGTGTGTGTGTGTGTGTGTGTGTGTGCAGATCAGTGCATAGGCATGTAGGCCTAAAAATAGGACAGTGAAGCACCTAAATGGAGCATGCACGAAGATCTATAAGTAGGAAGGAACCTAGATGGTGAATGCACGAAGGCCTAAAAAAAGGAAGGCAAGGCACCAAGATGGTGAATGCTTAAGGCCTATAAAAAAGAAAGGCAAGGCACCAAGATGGTGGAATGTACAAGGGCCTATAAAAAGGAAGCTGAGTCACCAAGATTATTGTGGATACTCCTGACATTTTCCTGAGAACCCGTGTTTACCTTTGACATTAGGACCTCAATCCTGCCTGTATAATGGCTATACACTCTTGACTTCTGACCTTTTTGCTTGGAATTTGACCACGATTCTCTGCCTCAACTTTTGACCAGAAACCTTTGATGCATGTCTGACCTCAGCTTGTTAACCACAAGTTCTGTCTTGTTTACTGCCAGCCTTGCCTCCCTGAATCTTGATGTTCTTGCCTAGCAATTAGGTGCCACATTCCCTGGTTGCATGAACTGGACCTTCCCTGTAGCCTAGTCTGCCCTCCCCTGCCCTCCTCCAGTGAAGACAAGGGTTGGCTATGAAATGCAGGATCCAGGTCGAGTATGGCCCTGGATTTGCTGTCCATCTAATGCCATTAGAGCTCCACCCAGCCGCATAGTGATAGGTATTTAATGCATTTCCATTTAGAATATTCAGCTAAAATGCAATACATTATTGTCCAAATCTGGTCATTTTAAGAGATACGAGAGGTGGCTTGTGATGGATGCCATCAGCATTTTTAGCTCACTTAAAGTATCAGTTGCTGGCCTAAACCTTTAAAGATGCATTACAGTTGGCATTAATGTTTCACATAGGTCTTTAAATAAATCACCTAAACAAAAGACAAATTAACTCATTATGTTACCAAGGGACAGAATAAAAATACCAGTAAGCTAGACAGTGTCTTGACCGAGTTGATTTTCATTTACATTAGCCAATTATTTCTCAAGTATCTTGGGGATGTTTGGATTTGCAGCCTTGGATGTATGACTTTATAATCCAAACTTCTAACACACTATGTGCCTCGCTGATATCAAGGGAGCTAAACTTGCCAAATTGTTCATTTAAAGTAAATAAAAGATAGCCAATTAAGGAAAGTAAAATATAAACACATGCCCATGATAATAGTCTTGTCGTTTTACTACTGAATTTAAAGAATGTTTTTCTTTTTCCCACAACACCCGCTGACCTTACAGATACTTCTATGAACTTGTAATCACCAGAAAAAATAGTCGCTTATGCTAAAAAACACATACAAGTTTATAGTTTAATACTAAGAAATCATATTCCTGGTTATGAGGAATAAATTGATTTATAGTACTTTTAGCTTCATTAAAGCGTACCTTTTGATTATCAAATTAAAATATACTATATTCATCTGGAATTACCCAACAGAGGAGCAATCCATCTTAGGGAGATACCTTATATTGGGCTAAAAGACACCGAAAAGACCCCTATTTATGAGTCCATGGTTAAGAGAGCACTTTTTAATGTGCTATGTAAATGCTTTTTGTTTTAAGAAAGCACTTTTACCTTATCTAGAATCACATTAAAAATATCGACAGTAAGTTTATTTAATACAAATGTAATGGGTTTCAAATCATGCAGTTTTAAAAATACCAACCAAGGGCGAGGGTGCCTTTGGGCTTCCCAAAGCTCAGCATGTGACGTGAATACCAGGAATATGTATAGTTCTTGTGTTTTATGTCGCAGACAGATGAACGCCCTTCTTCATTGGAAAAATTATTTACCTTACCATACATTTGAACATTTGTTTGTGTATTGAAGTTCAAAAGTTCACTAATCACAAAAGCACGCCCAAAGTTAAAGTGTGTAATACCAAAAAATTAGCATGACCCCTATTATCTACCCAGAGGGCAATTCAGCCTCAGGTGTATTCTTCCGCTAAAACACACTTTTGGCTCCGAACTGCTATTTTTGGTTGTTGAATCACCCCTACTGGTTCAGGGCATAGGCATAAGATACAACTTAAGTTACAACTTGCCAGGAATTATTTTCACATAGGCTGTATATGTCATCCATCTTCTTTAAGCCCCATTCAATTAAAACAATTTAAAGTTTTCGGGCTTGCAGCAGCTCAAAAAGTTTGAACCTATGAGGTGCTACAAATTGCTGAAAATGGTATTAAAACAGCATTACATGTGATAGTATATAGATGTCCAACCCAACACCACCCCCATCCACTGGCATGCTTTGCTCCTGGAATATCTATTCATGTATATATAAATATATTTATTTTTTACACATATTTTAAACTGTCACAGACAGTATATGACCATTTATTTGTGTTCAATATTTTTCCAGGTATTATTTAACAGTTTACTGTACAGAAGCATGACAAAACTACTTTGAATTCCCTCTACTCTTCTTACCATTAAATCCACCGTCATGAACAAGGTTTCCATTAGTATTCAGCATCTAAATGACCACGAGGTGTTCTTATCAATTACTCATGAAAGATGCCAGACCCTCTCCTGACTTTTATTTCACTCTGCATTTATGTAAAAAAAACATTTGTATATTATCCCATGGGTTTACCTATAATTAATTCCTGCCAGGGTCCATTTGTGCACTTTTAACATGTGTTGAAGGCATCGTTTTTTGGACGAACTATTCATTAATGATTTTCTGAATGGTAACAATGGTTATTGACAGAGCTTGTCAGACTAAAGTACTATTGATTGTCTCACATCATGTGTATAGCAAAACCAATTTCTTTCAAGTGATTCTTCCTAACCCAAATACATTAGAACAGGCTCCCTATCAGTTTATCATAACTACTTAAAATTAGAGAATATAATGTATTAAAATGATGGCAGTGAATGCATAAAATGAAAGAGACATGTGTAGAAATGAAAATTCCGGCTTCAAAGAATTTGTAAATCGATCAAAACACATTTTAGTTTTCATTTGATTTTCTTCAGGTTACAAATGTATTCCAGGATTAGTGCTTTGCTGTCACGGTTTTCTTGACCATTTGTCTTGCTAACACAGTATAGCATCAATTAATGGTTGTGCGCAAACAAATTTGCATATTTTTTTTGAGCACTAAGTTAGGTTTCCGCCTGATTCATGGTCGTCAAAATGGATTGCGTATTTGTTTTTTCGCCAGTTTGCGAAAATGGTTTATTTTATAACACAGAGTTGCAAACAAATAGAAAACCCTGTTGAATACATTTTGGCACATAATAATTAACATTTTTAAAAATACCATTGAAGGTGGAATTACCCTTTAAAGAGGGAGTCCAGTAAATCCTAATGACTGGACTTCCTCTTAATTATGCAATGGGGGGATCCCGGATGTGCATCATCGCATCATAGCCGATACTTACCTCTTTCAGGAACCTGACACATCATGTCATAGACATCCTATCAGGCTTGCAGGTTTACACCGTAATGTGCACATCCACTGCTGATCCCGGCTGTATGAGTCATGGAACGCAGAAATGGTAAGTATCGTCAGCCCCATTCCCAGCTTACAGAGTTCCCATTCACATACAAATCAGGATGCCCTCCAGTGCAGTTGCATGATAAATGCAAATTTAGTCATTCCTTTAAAATGTGGAGCAAGCCAATCGGCAGGGGCCTATCATGGGGCAACATGATGCTGGTAAGAAATACTAGGAGTGGTGGTGGGGGGGGATTCGACCAACATCCATTATGTAAAAATGGATGGGTGTACATCTACTTTAATGTTCCCCAGGAATACAAAAGTCACTGTTCTACCTACGAGAACTTTATCTACCTCAACCTGCTTGTCCCATTTCACAGTGATGTCCAATCGGTTTTGCTGTGGCCCCTGCTGTGTACCATTTGAATTGAAAGCTGCTGACCAGGGACCACATCAGGGCTCAGGTAAGTTGTACAGCAGTGCTTCCTTCTGCACACTCTGTGCCCCCCTGTGCCACATCTGCAATCACATCAGTTTTTTGTCATCCCCGATTCTGCCTTTGGGAACCCCTTGACAGGAGCAGAATCATCTCCCAAAGCTCGGGTGCCCTTTTATTTCAACAGGGAACAGGTTCGGGTCCCTGAACTTTTGTTCAAAGTTCTGTTGAATTTACCAAACCCGAACTTTAGGGGGTTCACCCAACACTAGTAGCAAGGCTTCTTGATTGGATAGCTTCATAGCCGTTTAGACTTACTATATCAGGTGTATCACTTTTGTTTATTGCATAAGAACGCTCAGCGCTTCTGGGCATTGTTTATAGTAACCCTGGTGACAATGAGTAATATCTTAGTGTCATCGTTTTGCTTGTGGCATTTATATTTTTAGTCTGCAGCCTTGTACCTCCTCTTTTCAATGTTTTGTAGGTCATTGTTTTGTTGAGGGGTGGGCGCCTAACCTTCTCTTGGATGTGCATTCATTGTTTTGTCATTGTTGTTTCTAGGTAGCATTTATGTTACTGGAGCGGTGCAATCCTGTTTTTGATTGAATGCTACTGCTTTTGATTTTGGCAAACTGCTTTTTAAATGGTATTTAATATCTGGAGGCCAAAGATTCAGAGGGACATCACTGGCCTCGGGGTAAGGTTCTTTATTAGTCAAATAAGGCCATTCTGGAAAAATTATGTTTTTGTGCTTTGTACTAGGAGTAGGACAGTTCTCTCATTGTAAATTAAGAGGCCTATTCTAAGGTGAGGCATGCAATGCATCTAGATGAGCAAAGCTACAACTGCTTATGCTTAACAAAAATCCATATATTTGCTTAAAATAAAGATCATAATAGCTTTAAGCATGCTGCAGGAACATTATATAATTTGCCGAGACAGGAAATTTCTCATGGTGTCATTAGAGGGAAAGATAAATCACATTCACATGATGTCATGGAATAGCATATTTGAATAAGTGATTCTTTCACACTTAAGGCAAAAAAAATGGATTTTTTTTACTATATGTAAACTGCCGGGTTTCAGAAAAAGACAAATGGGACACACTGAAGACTAAACACTGAAAAAGAAGCATTAATTTAGAACAAGAGCTAATAATTTTACTGTAATGCGACAATCTAATGGTTTAAGTGCTCAGTATTGTCATTATGGCCATGAAGAATAGCACACCTGCAACCTATTGATATTAACCTGGTGAACTCAGGAAATTAATTGAGGAACCTTCCTTGAAATCTAGTTAAAAGCCATTTCTCTGTAGTTTCTTTTTTCTGCAAACAATTGCTTTGTTGTTTCTTTCTTATACAGAATATTCTGTTTTATCGAAAAGTTGAAAATGCATAAAAAGTACAGCATTCTTGTTCTATAAGACGCACTTTTTTTCTCCCAAATGTTAGAGGCGAACACGTCTGTCTTTTAGGGTGAATACTTCCGGTAGCACTGTGTGTGGGGGTGGGTTGCGCCGAGTCCCGGGGAGAGAGCACACACTGCCGCCCAAGGCTACCTGCTTGTGCCCCTGCCTGCTGTCTCCGGTATGGATGGATATGGCATGATGCCGACTTTAATTGTGCTCTCTGTGGAGCGATCATCAGCAGCAAGCAAGGTGTAGTGGTACCTCTCTGCGCTGGGAGGTAGGCCACTAATTGGAAGATCACAGGCTCCCACAGCCAATGAGACGGCCAAGCCTGTGACATCAATGTTGCTGGGCAGACTGGCTTTGTGATGAAAGGCGCTTTTTCTCTTCCTTTCATCGCCCAGCATGGCTAATGCAGTTGCTGTCCCGGGGTGGGGGAGAGCTGTGGGGCCTGTATACACACAGATACACGTACAGCGCGGCTATTACCTAGGGTCTTATCTGACATATGGAGGCAAAAGTGCTCATGTGCTCAGCTATGATGAAGGCTGTGTGGATGCCGCCCTTGTGTCATGACACACTGCAGACTCCTCACTAAGAGGGAAAAGTGAAAACTGTTTGTTCCCAGCCACCCCCAGGTAACTTTCTGGACCCCCAACCTGACCCACAACCACATCGCCCTGTGCCCCAACTTGACCCACAGCCACATCTATCTGTAACCCCAACCTGACCCACAGCCACATGTATTTGTACCCCCAACCTGACCCACAACCACATCTCCCTGTGCCCCAACCTGACCGACATCCACGTCTCGCTATGCCCCAACCTGACACATAACATCTATATGTAACCCCAACCTGACCCACAGCCACATCTATCTGTACCCCCAACCTGACCCACATCCACATCTCCATATGCTCCAGCCTGACCCACAACAACATCTATCCCATTGCCTATTTTCAGAACCAGCATTTAAAAGACTGTTGGAGGGGAAGAGGGGGCCTGATTAATCATCCCCTATACAGAAGCCTGCAAAATGTCCCCGTAGGGGTTATGCGATAATGAAAAAGCATAATAGCATTCTAAGGCCCTAATAAAATTGTTTAGCAACAGTGGTGGGAGTTAGGAGGAGCTACTAATTACCTTTACCTACAGGCAACAATTTGCATACAAGTAACAATTACAGAGTAACAAGTACTCTACAAGCTATTGTGTAGTGTAGTACACAACTAGTAAAAACAATTTTACTGCAGACTAGTGGAAAAAGCATATTACACGTAAAAGTGTCATTATAACATTTCCAGTGCACTGAAAATAACTTACAGAGTGTCTTTTCTCATTTTAAAGAATGCTGTATCTGTACATTAAAAAAAAACTTGGTTGGGGCATTAAAAGCAAGAAGATCACATCAGCTTTCAATGTAGAGTAAAAATTGGTAAAAATATTGACACCTTGCTTAGGACACGGTTCCCCTAATCTGAGGTCCTAATAGAACACAACAGAACAGAGAAACTATCACTTTGAAACCGACACCATATACATATTAGAATCTCAGTAAAAAACTGAAAAACAGCAACCGTAACTTAAACCGGGCCTTCACCCTAACTAAGAGCCTATCTTGTATCGTTCCCTCACTTCATACATACAGATTGTCCACATTAAAAATTAAAAAAAAAACAATGTTTTTTGAGCATTTTAACATCCAAGATGGCGGCCCATGGAGGCTCAGGCTGCCTGCAGACAGGAAAGGTCTTCTGACTATGCCGCTTTGCATTCTGGGATTTCTGACCTTTTCCTTTTCCGGGTCTGCTCTGTCTGTGCAAAGCACAGCTATAACCCGCCCCCTGTAATTTTCACCCCCTCCTCAATATGTGATGCTTCTGAGACAAGATGGCGGCACCCGTATCCTAGAGTCTTGAACAGAGTTGAAGCCCAGTGGGAGAAAGAATAATAAAAAAGCAACTAAAAACTTAAAATATATTAATTTTAGATGCTGGGAAATAGTATTTTAAGGCTTTGTGGTTTTCATTAAATGATGCTGAAGGTCCGGTTTAATGGAAATCCATGAGAAACCCACACCACATACATATTAGAATCTCAGTAAAAAACTGAAAACAGCAACCGTAACTTAAACCGGGCCTTCACCCATGAGACCTTAACATCATGAGACAATATAACAATTAACAATTATTTATAACCAAATAATGATATACCTTTAGCTGCTCTCGCATTTAAGGAATGTCAAAGTAAAGTCATTTTAATCAAGTTAAACAAGTACCCACAAGGGTGTGTGGTGAGGAGAACAATCCTGTTTAAAGATACATCTCAATCCTCATTTGTACCATAAATATCATTCAAATTTTATTACACATTTTTTTTGTCATACAAGAAAAAATTCAATTTGTGATGAAAATCAAATAAGAATTCTGATGAACATCATAGCATAATACATGATTAAAATATGAGTTAAGTTGCTACTCTGTGAGAGGGACGGATTTAAAAAGATTATGAAAAAAATCTGCATCACAGAAGTCAAACTAAACAAAGAATATCAAAAAACAGGCCTCCCTGATGGCAAGAAGCAGCAATGAATTGGCTGTGTGTGCTACCATAGACCCTTAGACCCTGGAAAAGTAAGAAAGTCAAAGCAAATAAAATTAAAGTTTCATCAGGCCAGTGTCAACAAATAGAAAATAGTTCCCTAAAATGCAGTGAGATAAATCACAAGAACTTGCCGAGTTTGGTAACAAGAAATGGAGGCAATAACTAGCACCTAACTGGTTGCCATAAGTTTTATTGAGATTCAAGTTGAACGTCAGAATATTCAGAAGGAGTAAACCATATCACTTTAAGGTAACAAGCCTAGGCGGAAAATAAAGAAAAACTCATGGGAGTTTGGAGGACAGCTGTCTTAAGCTATAGGTACCCTTTTTCCATACAGTTTTCCCCCATAAAACTAGACTGACATTTTCAAAACGCGTCACCCCTGATTCTCCTGACTTCTGTGACGATATGCTGCAGTAAACCCATCATGGCTGCTCCCCTGCAAGAGATGCAGGACTAGACTGCCCATTTAAGTGAACAGTCTTTTGTTTTGCACAGGTGATTGCATGACTTGTGCATTTAATCATATGTTCCCCTCTGTCCTGGAGTCAGTACCACAAAGTCACTTTATTGACCTAGGGCTTTATTCATCAAGGGATATCGACAACTAGTGCCTTGTAAGCGACAGGTAGCGGCCGGTGAACGCCGTGATTCTGGTGAGTGCCTCTTATAGCAACACGTAGCGACCGATTCATCATCATAGGCAGCTCTGCGGATCCCAGAGGCGCTCTGGTATTACCTGCTGCTACCTCCCGGTCTCCCATACATTTCAAAGGACATTACTTTTCGTCTCTTATAACAGGGTTTTCTTTTAATCATTTTTTTGTCTTGTATCAAATCATTGGGTGACCTCTCCTGGCCTATTTAAATACATTTTTGAAAACTTTTTTTTATTTTTTATTTTTTTATGCAGAATTGTCATTGCAGGTCTGGTATTAAAGTGTTAATGTCACAATGTAATAACAATGACACTCCATATGTTTTCGTTTTTTTACTAGTGGCTATGTGTCCAAAAACGGACTTTAATCAATCAGCTTCTGGCGCTCTGGACTACAGCGACACAATTTTGAGCGCTGTGTGAGGCTGTTTTTTTGATGAATATGGTTTGAGTTGCTCACTCTGACCAGTCGCTACCATTCGCTCCCATAAAGCTCTGTACTGGTGTTATAGCGACTCACACATCAAATTCATCAATGCTGGCAATGTTACTACAGTGACTGAGGCGCTCTGTAATAGTGACTCACTAGCGGTCGCTCTTAGCATCTGCCGGTACCTGGCACTAGTAATGAATCAGCCTTCCCGTTTGTCATTGTTCAGTAAATACTTTTTATATTTGTCTAAAGGTACTTTTTAAGCTAAAATCAAATTTAGTTTTAATCTCAAATTTGACACCATTTTATAAATAAAAGCTACCAGCATCCATAGGAATTGAACAAGCACACCAGCCAACTGGACAAAATATATGCCAGAAAAATTAGAGCCAATAAGCAAATAGGCTGAGTCCCCTGAGTGAGGTTAAATGCTAAATTTCATGTTTGACTTAAGCGTACCTTTAAATCTAACATTTTTGTTCTGATGAATTCTATAACAGTTAAGTATGGTGACAATAAAAAATGTATAACTTCATGGGAATTCAAATTTAATTGCAGCTGTATATTGTAAACTGTCTAAACATGAAAGGCTGTTGACGGTAATGTTTAGATGATTCACTGGCTCGATGTGCGCTTGGTGTATTAGCGTAGGTGAAACCTCTTTATGCATAGGTTACCTGGCACCGAAGCGCTGGCTAAACGCTGAATAATCTATGATTAGATATATTTAGTCATTAGCTGGGAAAAAGACACTCAACTGCAGTAAAGTGTCACCATAATAGAAGATAAAAAGCGGCTGCTTGGCTGGTAGCCCGCATTTGAACATGCATTGATCTGACGAAAAAAAAATAAAAATACATTCATCTAGGAAGACAGATCGCGGCACAGTGGTTGGAACTTTCTATCAAGGTACAGGTGTAGAATATCATTAGCCAGGCATCATTGCTGTTGATTTCACTTGGCCTTGAAAACTTAACAGGTTCCTGTTTAAAAGCCTTTCCCAATTCTCCGAATCATCCTAGCTTACCCGGTGCCCATAGCCTCTTCCTCACAGCTGCTTCCCATCCTCATTAATTAAATTCAAATCACAGAAAAATAAACATGCAAGAGAACGCACCAAAAATGAACTCTTTCCAAACACACAAAATAAAATCTCTTAGTGCGGCAATTCTGAAAGATGTGATGTGTGCCGAATACAAAGAGGATCTTTTTTTTTTTCCTTTTCCATTTTTTTCGCTTTTCAGTGGCCTCGTCAGATAGACTCAAATCATCTCGTCTATAAAACGCCGCAGGTGTTGTCATTACCCAACTAACTTTGCCATCACCTGTTGTATAATGCGCTCAAAATATCAATGAAGGCCTATTGCTTATTCTTTCCCGGATAAATTAGCCATCGCCGTTCGGCATTGTTGGCCGAAGATAATGTCTAAAGAAATTTAAATTTGTTTTTCGTGCGATTGCTTTACTTATGTTGTTATCTCACATCTTGCTATTGAAAGGACATGTTCATTGTGCTGAAATTGTGCTACATTATTGAATCCTGTGAATAGGTAGCAATCATCCATAGAAATCCAGAGAGAACTTTTTGCTGAAACTGCACATGTTTTGTTTTGATCTTCAGGGATGATTTTTTTTGCAGATACTTTTATGTTTTCTTAAGATTTCTAAATGAATTTACCAAAGTTAAGTCTGATAATATTGAGCTAAAGGGTAAACTGGTACCGCAAGACAGGTGTTATGTCTAAACTATTCTTGCTGTGGTATTTTAGTATGACAGGTTAGGAAGAGATCAATGTTAGACAGTATAAAGAGATCCAAAAAGCCCTTTATTAAAGGTACAAGGCAGGAAGAGCTTGGCTAAATGAACCTAATCCCAACCTGCCATGAATTCAAAATGGTAACAGGACAAAGTATCTTCCAAATGCTATCCTCCAGTTCGGGAGCCTTAACTACCACCAGCCACTTCATACAATGCAATGGAGGACAGTGCCCGCTGTGACAACAGGCAACCCCCATCATTACATATCCCCTCAAAACGATCCAATTATTATTTTATACCTAAGAGACATGCCCTCTATATGACCATTCTCCTGACCTCTTGCTTCAATAAATCTGTAATACCTCCTTCTTAATTTCCTCACTATAGGGGCTGGAGGGCCGCTATACTCACTGTTGCCATCCTGCCCTTAAATCCTCCCCTGGCTTCTTTCCCCACCAAGACCTGATCACCCCATCCATGGTCATCCAAAATGACCAATCCCCTGCTCCCTAGTCCATAGCATAGCCCCCACCAACCAATCCAGAAGGTATTTACATACACAAAGCATAATAGCATTTCTTCCTTGCTCCTTTACAGTAGGTGGAGTGATGCAAATCAATTTCTTGGCTATTCTCAAAGCTCCTAGAAAGCCACCAGGATGTGCAATGCTTTGGTATAGATACATTTTGAACAGCTATCTACTTCACTAGTGGACACACGTTTCATACTTTTTATTTCTTATAAACACTAAAATCAATGTGGGCAGACAGAAGAGGAAACTGGCTAGGGGGCTTGGGTGGGTGGGGAGTTGGTGCAACATAGACCCTAAACTAAACTTTCCTTAAAATATCTCCTGAGAATAATTCACACTTAATTTGATAAAAAAGACCCTCCCCCCCCCCCAAAAAAAAGAGATCATACTCCCTGGGTAGGTGGACTTAGAGTACAACAAATTTAATAATAAATCAATTTAATAAATTAAAGATCTTAGTTAAAAGCAACTACAACATACTTTCAAACAGTCAATAAGCAAATTAACATAATATAGTAAATGGATCAATTACTGGTGGTGTATAAATATAAATGTATGTGCATAACTATAAATAGCAACAATACTATACAAAGTGCTTAGTTCATAAAAACATAAGAGGAGAAGCAGAGGTGGTGGCAGCAGCAATGGGGAGGCGGCTGTGGGGAGGCAGCGGGGACAGCTGGCAGGTTTCTATTATGCTGCCGCTCCTAGATCTTCTGGCCTCCCGACAGCTGTGACAACCCAACCAGCAGCGCAGGAGCACCAGGACATGAGTGAGTATACTTTTTAATTTTTTCACTTGTTTTTTCTTCACAGGAGAATGTGAGTGGTGAGAATGCCATGCTGCCTATGGGTATGGGATGGGGGGAATGCCACACTGCCTATGGAAATGGGATAGGGGAATGCTACACTGCCTATGGGAATGGGGTGGGGGGAACGCCAAACTGTAATGAGGCTCAGGCAGCACTGCAGTGTGAGCAGCGATTGCTGTACTTGTTTTTTAATATTATTTTACTATATCATTAGTGGGTCAGTGGAAATTGTGGGGCACTACTGCACACTTTCATGTTTTTACTGTCAATCATTGGTGGATTTAGTGTCTGTGGTCCTGCCCCCTCCAATCATAGGAAGGAGCCAGATGAAGTGGCACACTGCTCTATTGATGAGTGGAGCGTCTGGTTGGGCACCATTCTAGTTCATGCAAGCCTGTTCACAAACAGTTAAAAAAAAAAAAAATAAATAACAATTAACATTTTTTAGAAAAATAACCGTTTCCTTGTCTTTCTTGTCTTTCTTCATTTGTCCTCCACCAGGCAGTGCAGCCTTTCTTCAGGTTTGCCAGGTCGGGGTCTCCCTTCTGGTCTGTTGGGATGTTATCTTCTTGATGCTGGAGAGCTAATATCGCATGGCAGCTAAGATATTAGGCTCGATTCAGAGAGACAAAAAAATACTTCCGTTTTAGTGCCGATCTGTTTTTTTTGGAAATGTTTCCGCTCTCGTATGAGTGTGCGAGCGATTCTATGCATGCATTGCAATCCTTCTGTAAAGTTTCTGTCCGTTCTTAAAAAATTTTGAAAATTTCAAATTTTTACATCTATAAAAAACCAAATACATAGCAATGGCAGGACAGAACATCGTTGGGGACCACAGAACATTATTCTTCATCTGTGGTCCCCAACGAGTTGTGCAGCTCCTGCATCTCGCCCACCAACTGAAGGACCCTGACACTCAGTTGTGGCACTCTAGCACATGTGGTCCCTGTTAAAAAACGTAAATTAAATTATTGGTATAACCTTGTTGGGGTCATACTGCAGTGCCCCCCCCCCCCCCCGTATGGTCCAAACACCTAAATCTGGACTTCAAAAGCCAGAGGGCCCTCGCCACCACGGCCCGGGTTTTGCATAGTGCCCGATTAGAGAACCCCTGGCCTGCATTCTGCAGGCAAAGAACGGGCATCAGGAGCAAGGGCAAGAGTGGATATCCAGAATCCCCTGAAAGAATTTAAAATACTAACATAAAATACACATTCTATTCTTTAACATGTCATCAAGGGCTAAAAACAGCCATAGGTTAAGACATGAGTCATCAACTATATTCATTGCCATACAGTGAAAATGGATTGATGGAATGTGAGCAAACTTACCATCCACCAGATAATTCTCCTGACTCAAACTGACGAAATAAGCTGGAGCTCTGCAATATATAAGCATCATGGGATGACCCTGGATGCCCTGCAAGAACACTGAGCAATCGCATAGCTGGACCAAACACTGCTTGTATGTTGTGCGAGTGGCACATCTTGCGGTTCCTGCAACCAAATATAAAATAATTACACAAAGCAAAGGTAACCGACTAAAACAAGAACTCCTACAACAAATTAAGATTCAAGTTCAACAATCCAAATATAATTCACAAAGGACATGTCTAAAAAAATATGGCAATTATATGGATGTGTTGGAAAATAAAGGTTTACATGTTAAGGACTAATTAAGGTCAGCATTAAAATGCTTCTATAAGGCATACATGAAATGTATGGATTTAGGTATGCATTGCTATACAATTTATGGCCTCGGCCATGCTGATACATGCAATGCCTTGGTGCTAAAGGTGCGCAGACTCCTCCACATAGCCGCAAAACATGTTCAACAATAGCAATCTGAGCCCTCAAAGGTCCCGTAAGTGGATCGGAAATGAAAGGATTTATAGGGTGGTGGTCCGTCGGAAATCAGCTCTCTGAATCAGACGCAAGCCCATGCCAACAACGTAAGTTATCTGAATGAACGAAAAATATCAGATTTTGTTTGGAAAATGATCCAAACTAACGGAAATGTTCCGATTTGCTTTCGTTCATCGAAAGCGCATATACGCATTTTCCCGAACGTTCGTACGAATGAAAAATGAACGAAAAAAGCAAAAAAATGACAAACACCCACTAAAACTTTCACAGACAGCTACGGAAGTGCAGACCAATGTGTCTCTGAATCGAGCCTATTATCTCTCCGGCATCAAGAAGATCACAGCCCAATGGACCCGAAGGGAGACCCTGACCTGGCAAACCTGAAGAGAAGACAAATGAAGAAAGACAAGGCAACGGTTCTTTTTTTTATTTTATAATGATGTCACTGGAGGGATGGGACATGGAGTAGGGATATTACCTGGTTAATCCCGATCCATGTTCCTTCCTTCAAGTGACACCATTTGACACATGAGGCGATTCAAAAGACTCCTCATCTGTGGTATAAAAGCTTTCTGGCATCGGTGGTCAAGCAATATCTTGACGAGGAGCCAAGGAAGGAGGGGGAGGAACCTGTGCCCCCTCTCGCTACATATGCTGGCGGGATAGCTGAAATAGCGGCTCCCTTGTATAAAGAAAATCACAGCCTACTGGACCAGGAGGGAGGCCCGGACCTGCAAAGAAGACATTGCTCTGATGGGGGACAGTTGAAGAAAGATGCAGTAATGTCCATGTTTTTTCACGTATTTTCTTCTTTTATAACAATGCCAATTGGGAGTGCTTTAAATCCATTGTGAGTACCAACATTCCAAAATGTATTCCTAAGGGTAACAAATATAAGCGGCTAAAATTAAACCCCTCATGGCTGACACCTGTGGTTAAAAAGCCAAGGGGAGCGTACTTGTGACCGGAAGGTGGCAGGACATAACTGAAGTGCTCTTGAGCAAGGCACCTAACTCTGCAACTGCTCCCGGGGCACTGTAATTAGGGCAGCTCCTTGCATGTGTACACTCACTGCACGGATGGGTTAAATGCGGAGGACGAATTCCTATGTGTGCGCAAGCATACAATGGCCATCTATGCATTAAAAATAAAAATAAAAAATAAAGAACAAGATAAGGGCATTTGAAAATTACAAGGCTGAACTCTCAGCTGTAAACTTTGAGAAGTATAAATAAGTGTAAATAAAGCATATAAGAAAGAAATAAGGTTGGCAAAGGCACAATGAAACAGATGTTGCCAAAGAAAACAAAATAAATCCTAAAAGTTTTTTAAATATATAAATTCAAAGAAAACTAAATCAGAACAGGTAGGTGCCCTAATTAATGATAATGGGGAAATAGGGAAGATAAGGCGGAGCTGTTAAATGGATTCTTTAGTTCTGTGTACACAAGAGAGGAGCAAGGAGCCAAAACAAGAGATGCCACTGATAGCAATAGCCCAAGTATAATACTCAACAAGCTAAACATGGGTATCATCCAAGAAAGACTAAATAATGATGCATTAAAAGAGACATAGAATCACAGGATCTTCCCTGTGTACCCTCACCTGGAATATGCCTTCCAGTTCTGGGCACCAGTTTATAGAATGTACACTCTGACTATGGAAAGGGTGCAGACGAGAGCCACCAAACTAATAAGAGTAATAAAAGATATTAGTTATGAGGAAAGATTACAGGAATTAAATATTTTTAGTCTTTTTTAGTCAGAGACGACTGAAGGTGGACATGATTACCTTGTATAAATATATAAATGGGCAATACAAAAAAATGGGGAAACACTATTTCAGGTAAAATCCTCTCTAAAGACAACTGGACTGGAAAAAGAGGCAGCAATCATTTTTAGCATAAAAAACTACACATCTGTGGAACAGTAGAAGTTTGCTGTGGTATCAACCACTAACAGCTTCAAAAAAGGATTAGATGATTATATAGAAGAAAGTAACATTAACAGTTACTGTTAGCTGTTATCAGTAAAAAAAAAAAAAAAAAAAAAAATTGATGGACATATGTCTTTTTTTAACCGTATTAACTATGTAATAAGAAAAACTGGTAAGGGGTCCAAGAGACCCCTATACTAGTTCACAGGATAGTGATGGCCAGCATGCTACCTGTCAGAATTTGACCCAGATCTGGGCAAACCAGACAGCTCGTCAATCGAGCTGTGGCCCGGATCTGAAGCCCTTCACTAGTAAGGACATATCTAGGAGTGTTTTTCAGACATTTAGTAAATGGAACCTATCAAACCTCAGAAACAGGTTGCATAGCATAAATTCACCTAGGGAAATGTTAAACTAAGACAACCCCTTGGATATTTGGATTGGAAACACAATCACTTCAAGAAAACACACACGTTCTTTATACTTATAGTTACAAATGTAACAGAAGGTCACCAGTAGAGATTAGCGAACTTCTCAAAAATTCGATTTGGGCGATTTGCGGAATTTCTCAAAGAAATTCGGGTTCGTCTGAATCGAACTTTTACGAATCGCTCATCTCTGGTGGGAGCGGGGAGGCCGGCTGCGCTGTCAGCGGGCAGCGGAAGCCGGCTTCCGCCGCCGCTGACAGCGCAGCCGGCCTCCCTGCTCCCACCATGCCGGCATTTTTGTTTTTACAGCAAACACAGAGGAAGCCGGCTTCCTCTGATGATGCATCCTCTGATGACATCTGACAGCGCAGCCGGCCTCCCCGCTCCCACCATGCCGGTAAGTGTTTGCTGTATAGTGGGAGCGGGGAGGTCGGCTGCGCTGTCAGCGGGCGGCGGAAGCGGGCCGCCGCCCGCTGACAGCACGGCCGGCCTCCCCGCTCCCACCATGCCGGCATTTTTTTTCCATTTCAGGGCTTGGTGGGAG
The DNA here is from genome assembly GCA_027917425.1 of Gastrophryne carolinensis. Lineage (NCBI taxonomy): Eukaryota > Metazoa > Chordata > Amphibia > Anura > Microhylidae > Gastrophryne > Gastrophryne carolinensis. The sequence continues at coordinate 200,370,272 of CM051240.1, read as the reverse complement.
CAGGGAGGCCGGCTGCACTGGCTTCCGCCGCCCGCTGTCAGCACAGCCGGTCTCCCCGCTCCCACCATGCCAGCATTTTTTTTTTTATTTCAGGGAAAATTCGGTCAGCACGAACCACTAAAAATTCAGGTTCGTGCTGAATCGAATTTTCCCTGAAATTCGGAGCGAATTCAGGTTCGTTAGAACCAATTCGCTCATCCCGATGTCACCAGCCCAGATGTCACACAAATACACAAATCCATCTGAATTGTACAGTAATACATTTAAAATGCAATTCAGATAAAAAGGGAAAACCTAGATTTTTGACATTAACCCAGCTGGAGTATTGCTTGGACAGTATTAGTATCTCCTGATTTTACTTGGTGTCTGGATACATTTTGATCATGATTACAAGATCCTAAAGGATAGAACAATAAACCAGCAATATCTGTTTATTTTAGAGAAATGACCCTTTCTTGGAAAGAAAAGATTCATGTTTAGAGAAGCCACAGAAAGGATCGTTCCCTTGAACTTCAGCTATGTGAGCTGTTTTGAACAATTCTACAGAGGGTTCCAGATAGACATTTTTGTATTATACCGTGCCCAGGGGAGAACTATATGATCATTTTTAACAAGGGCTTTTTTTTGGTCTCGGCTGAATAAATATGCATTTTATTTTTTTTATTAATCTTCAAACAACCACAATGAATTTTACCCAGGACTTTTAAATCACACGGAATAAAACAAATAATAGAATTTTTAAAGGGAAAGGCGATACTAAAGGACCTGAGGTGAGTGTTTCAAAGCAAACAATCCTTAAATGATGTGTAAATTATTTCTTCTTTGTAACCTGATTTCTGGGAGCTTATTGCTTGACTGGAAACTTTAACCTGTTTATTAAGTGAAAAATATCCGATATGTAATGAATATCATTAGAGATGAGCGAACTTTTGAAAAATTCGATTCGACTGATTCGCCGAATTTTCCGACAAAAATTATTTCGACCCGAATTTATAGGGTTGTAAACCATTCTGCCTTGCTGTAACACGCATAGGATGCGTGCTGGGTTACTGAAATTATACTGTAAATAATTAGGACATGCAGATCAGAGGCATCGCTATTAGAATCGCAGAGCGGCACAATTACAGAGAGTTGAGGTGGCATCACTATGAGGGGCCCCTATATTGCCTGAAAAACACACCCTGGAGCTGGCAGCAGCAGGAGCCCAAACATTGGATTTGGCTCAAAGAGACATTGGAGTTGGCAGCAGGAGCCCAAAAATTGGCTGAATGACACCCTGGAGTTGCAAGCAGCAGCAGCCCGAACATAGCTTGAAAGAGACACTGCAGTTGGCAGCAGGAGCCCAAAAATTGGATGAATCACACCCTGGAGTTGCAAGCAGCAGCAGCAGCAGCCCAAACATAGCTTGAATGAGACACTTATGTTGTATACCAGATAGGGTGCAAGGCGCAGCTTTGGGGTGCTCTGCGGCCTGGTTTATTAAAAGCAGTCAAAAACAAGTGCAAACTGAAGTAGCTTAATAAAGCAGCTGATGCTGATCAACGCTTATGTTGTATAACAGATAGGGTGCAAGGTGCAGCTTTGGGGTGCCCTGCGGCCTGGTTTATTGAAAGAAGTCAAAAACAAGTGCAAACTGAAGTAGCTTAATAAAGCAGCTGATGCTGATCAACGCTTATTTTGTATAACAGATAGGGTGCAAGGTGCAGCTTTAGGGTGCCCTGCGGCCTGGTTTATTGAAAGAAGTCAAAAACAAGTGCAAACTGAAGTAGCTTAATAAAGCAGCTGATGCTGATCAACGCTTATGTTGTATAACAGATAGGGTTCAAGGTGCAGCTTTGGGGTGCCCTGCGGTCTGGTTTATTAAAAGCAGTCAAAAACAAGTTCAAACTGAAGTAGCTTAATAAAGCAGCTGATGCTGATCAACGCTTATGTTGTATAACAGATAGGGTGCAAGGTGCAGCTTTGGGGTGCCCTGCGGCCTGGTTTATTGAAAGAAGTCAAAAACAAGTGCAAACTGAAGTACCTTAATAAAGCAGCTGAAGCTGATCAACGCTTATATTGTATAACAGATAGGGTTCAAGGTGCAGCTTTGGGGTGCCCTGCGGCCTGGTTTATTAAAAGCAGTCAAAAACAAGTGCAAACTGAAGTAGCTTAAAAAAGCAGCTGATGCTGATCAACGCTTATGTTGTATAACAGATAGGGTGCAAGGTGCAGCTTTGGGGTGCCCTGCGGCCTGGTTTATTGAAAGAAGTCAAAAACAAGTGCAAACTGAAGTACCTTAATAAAGCAGCTGATGCTGATCAACGCTTATGTTGTATAACAGATAGGGTTCAAGGTGCAGCTTTGGGGTGCCCTGCGGCCTGGTTTATTAAAAGCAGTCAAAAACAAGTGCAAACTGAAGTAGCTTAATAAAGCAGTTGATGCTGATCAACGCTTATGTTGTATAACAGATAGGGTGCGAGGTGCAGCTTTGGGGTGCCCTGCGGCCTGGTTTATTAAAAGCAGTCAAAAACAAGTGCAAACTGAAGTAGCTTAATAAAGCAGCTGATGCTGATCAACGCTTATGTTGTATAACAGATAGGGTGCAAGGTGCAGCTTTGGGGTGCCCTGCGGCCTGGTTTATTGAAAGAAGTCAAAAACAAGTGCAAACTGAAGTAGCTTAATAAAGCAGCTGATGCTGATCCACGCTTATGTTGTATAACAGATATGGTTCAAGGTGCAGCTTTGGGGTGCCCTGCGGCCTGGTTTATTAAAAGCAGTCAAAAACAAGTGCAAACTGAAGTAGCTTAATAAAGCAGCTGATGCTGATCAGCGCTTATGTTGTATAACAGATAGGGTTCAAGGTGCAGCTTTGGGGTGCCCTGCGGCCTGGTTTATTGAAAGAAGTAAAAAACAAGTGCAAACTGAAGTAGCTTAATAAAGCAGCTGATGCTGATCAACGCTTATGTTGTATAACAGATAGGGTGCAAGGTGCAGCTTTGGGGTGCCCTGCGGCCTGGTTTATTGAAAGAAGTCAAAAACAAGTGCAAACTGAAGTAGCTTAATAAAGCAGCTGATGCTGATCAACGCTTATGTTGTATAAAAGATAGGGTTCAAGGTGCAGCTTTGGGGTGCTCTGCGGCCTGGTTTACAAAAAGCAGTCAAAAACAAGTGCAAACTGAAGTAGCTTAATAAAGCAGCTGATGCTGATCAACGCTTATTTTGTATAACAGATAGGGTTCAAGGTGCAGCTTTGGGGTGCTCTGCGGCCTGGTTTACAAAAAGCAGTCAAAAACAAGTGCAAACTGAAGTAGCTTAATAAAGCAGCTGATGCTGATCAACGCTTATGTTGTATAACAGATAGGGTTCAAGGTGCAGCTTTGGGGTGCCCTGCGGCCTGGTTTATTAAAAGCAGTCAAAAACAAGTGCAAACTGAAGTAGCTTAATAAAGCAGCTGATCAACGCTTATGTTGTATAACAGATAGGTTTAAAATAGCACGTGCCTTGGGATGCCCGTGTGGCCTGGTATATTTTAAGCTGACCAAAAAGTAACAATAATCCAAGTATGAGAAATGCTTTTGCATAACAGATAGGGTTAAAATAGCATGTGCCTTGGGATGCCCGTGTGGCCTGGTATATTTTAAGCTGAACAAAAAGTAACAATAATCCAAGTATGAGAAATGCTTTTGCATAACAGATAGGGTTAAAATAGCATGTGCCTTGGGATGCCCGTGTGGCCTGGTATATTTTAAGATGAACAAAAAGTAACAATAATCCAAGTATGAGAAATGCTTTTGTTTAACAGATAGGGTTAAATAGCATATGCCTTGGGATGCCCGTGTGGCCTGGTATATTTTAAGCTGAACAGAAAATTTTAACACTAATCCAAGTATGAGAAATGCTTTTGCTTAACAGATAGGGTTAAATAGCATGTGCCTTGGGATGCCCGTGTGGCCTAGTATGTTTTAAGCTGAACAAAAAGTAACAATAATCCAAGTATGAGAAATGCTTTTACTTAACAGATAGGGTTAAATAGCATGTGCCTTGGGATGCCCATGTGGCCTGGTATATTTTAAGATGAACAAAAAGTAACAATAATTTAAGTATGAGAAATGCTTTTGCTTGACAGATAGGGTTAATTAGCATGTGCCTTGGAATGCCTGTGTGGCCTGGTATATTTTTAGCTGAACAGAAAATTTTAACACTAATCCAAGTATGAGAAATGCTTTTGCTTAACAGATAGGGTTTAATAGCATGTGCCTTGGGATGCCCGTGTGGCCTGGTATATTTTGAGCTGAACAAAAAGTAACAATAATCCAAGTATGATAAATGCTTTTGCTTAACAGATAGGGTTAATTAGCACGTGCCTTGGGATGCCCGTGTGGCCTGGTATATTTTAAGCTGAACAAAAAGTAACAATAATCCAAGTATGAGAAATGCTTTTGCTTAACAGATAGGGTTAATTAGCATGTGCCTTGGGATGCCCGTGTGGCCTGGTATATTTTAAGCTGAACAAAAAGTAACAATAATCCAAGTATGAGAAATGCTTTTGCTTAACAGATAGGGTTAATTAGCATGTGCCCTGGGATGCCCGTGTGGCCTGGTATATTTTAAGCTGAACAAAAAGTAACACTAATCCAAGTATGAGAAATGCTTTTGCTTAACAGATAGGGTTAATTAGCATGTGCCTCGGGATGCCCGTGTGGCCTGGTATATTTTAAGCTGAACAGAAAATTTTAACACTAATCCAAGTATGAGAAATGCTTTTGCTTAACAGATAGGGTTTAATAGCATGTGCCTTGGGATGCCCGTGTGGCCTGGTATATTTTAAGATGAACAAAAAGTAACAATAATCCAAGTATGAGAAATGCTTTTGCTTAACAGATAGGGTTAATTAGCATGTGCCTTGGGATGCCCGTGTGGCCTGGTATATTTTAAGCTGAACAAAAAGTAACAATAATCCAAGTATGAGAAATGCTTTTGCTTAACAGATAGGGTTAAATAGCATGTGCCTTGGGATGCCCGTGTGGCCTGGTATATTTTAAGCTGAACAGAAACTTTTGACACTAATCCAAGTATGAGAGATGCTTTTGCTTAACAGATAGGGATAAATAGCATGTGCCTTGGGATGCCCGAGTGGCCTGGTATATTTTAAGATGAACAGAAACTTTTGACACTAATCCAAGTATGAGAAATGCTTTTGCTTAACAGATAGGGTTAAATAGCATGTGCCTTGAGATGCCCGTGTGGCCTGGTATATTTTAAGCTGAACAGAAAATATTAACACTAATCCAAGTATGAGAAATGCTTTTGCTTAACAGATAGGGTTAAATAGCATGTGCCTTGGGATGCCCGTGTGGCCTGGTATATTTCAAGCTGAACAAAAAGTAACAATAATCCAAGTATGAGAAATGCTTTTGCTTAACAGATAGGGTTAATTAGCATGTGCCTTGGGATGCCCGTGTGGCCTGGTATATTTTAAGCTGAACAAAAAGTAACAATAATCCAAGTATGAGAAATGCTTTTGCTTAACAGATAGGGTTAATTAGCATGTGCCTCGGGATGCCCGTGTGGCCTGGTATATTTTAAGCTGAACAGAAAATTTTAACACTAATCCAAGTATGAGAAATGCTTTTGCTTAACAGATAGGGTTTAATAGCATGTGCCTTGGGATGCCCGTGTGGCCTGGTATATTTTAAGCTGAACAAAAAGTAACAATAATCCAAGTATGAGAAATGCTTTTGCTTAACAGATAGGGTTAATTAGCACGTGCCTTGGGATGCCCGTGTGGCCTGGTATATTTTAAGCTGAACAAAAAGTAACAATAATCCAAGTATGAGAAATGCTTTTGCTTAACAGATAGGGTTAATTAGCATGTGCCTTGGGATGCCCGTGTGGCCTGGTATATTTTAAGATGAACAAAAAGTAACAATAATCCAAGTATGAGAAATGCTTTTGCTTAACAGATAGGGTTAATTAGCATGTGCCTTGGGATGCCCGTGTGGCCTGGTATATTTTAAGCTGAACAAAAAGTAACAATAATCCAAGTATGAGAAATGCTTTTGCTTAACAGATAGGGTTAAATAGCATGTGCCTTGGGATGCCCGTGTGGCCTGGTATATTTTAAGCTGAACAGAAACTTTTGACACTAATCCAAGTATGAGAGATGCTTTTGCTTAACAGATAGGGATAAATAGCATGTGCCTTGGGATGCCCGAGTGGCCTGGTATATTTTAAGATGAACAGAAACTTTTGACACTAATCCAAGTATGAGAAATGCTTTTGCTTAACAGATAGGGTTAAATAGCATGTGCCTTGAGATGCCCGTGTGGCCTGGTATATTTTAAGCTGAACAGAAAATATTAACACTAATCCAAGTATGAGAAATGCTTTTGCTTAACAGATAGGGTTAAATAGCATGTGCCTTGGGATGCCCGTGTGGCCTGGTATATTTCAAGCTGAACAAAAAGTAACAATAATCCAAGTATGAGAAATGCTTTTGCTTAACAGATAGGGTTAATTAGCATGTGCCTTGGGATGCCCTTGTGGCCTGGTATTTTTTAAGTTGAACAAAAAGTAACAATAATCCAAGTATGAGAAATGCTTTTGCTTAACAGATAGGGTTAATTAGCATGTGCCTTGGGATGCCCGTGTGGCCTGGTATATTTTAAGATGAACAAAAAGTAACAATAATCCAAGTATGAGAAATGCTTTTGCTTAACAGATAGGGTTAATTAGCATGTGCCTTGGGATGCCCGTGTGGCCTGGTATATTTTAAGCTGAACAAAAAGTAACAATAATCCAAGTATGAGAAATGCTTTTGCTTAACAGATAGGGTTAAATAGCATGTGCCTTGGGATGCCCGTGTGGCCTGGTATATTTTAAGCTGAACAGAAACTTTTGACACTAATCCAAGTATGAGAAATGCTTTTGCTTAACAGATAAGGTTAAATAGCATGTGCCTTGGGATGCCCGAGTGGCCTGGTATATTTTAAGCTGAACAGAAACTTTTGACACTAATCCAAGTATGAAAAATGCTTTTGCTTAACAGATAGGGTTTAATAGCATGTGCCTTGGGATGCCCGTGTGGCCTGGTATATTTTAAGCTGAACAAAAAGTAACACTAATCCAAGTATGAGAAATGCTTTTACTTAACAGATAGGGTTAAATAGCATGTGCCTTGGGATGCCCGTGTGGCCTGGTATATTTCAAGCTGAACAAAAAGTAACAATAATCCAAGTATGAGAAATGCTTTTGCTTAACAGATAGGGTTAAATAGCATGTGCCTTGGGATGCCCGTGTGGCCTGGTATATTTTAAGCTGAACAAAAAGTAACAATAATCCAAGTATGAGAAATGTTTTAGCTTAACATATAGGGTTAATTAGCATGTGCCTTGGGATGCCCGTGTGGCCTGGTATATTTCAAGCTTAACAAAAAGCAACAACAATCCAAGTATGAGAAATGCTTTTGCTTAACAAATAGGGTTAAATAGCATGTGCCTTGGGATGCCCGTGTGGCCTGGTATATTTTAAGCTGAACAGAAACTTTTGACACTAATCCAAGTATGAGAAATGCTTTTGTTTAACAGATAGGGTTAAATAGCATGTGCCTTGGGATGCCCGTGTGGCCTGGTATATTTTAAGCTGAACAGAAATTTTTAACACTAATCCAAGTATGAGAAATGCTTTTGTTTAACAGATAGGGTTAAAATAGTGTTCAGGCCTAAATAGCAGAAAGGGTTAAATAGCATGTGCATTGCATGCACAGTGTGCAGCTGTATTTAACAGATAGGGTTAAAATAGCATTCAGGCCAAAATAGCAGAAAGGGTTAAATAGCATGTGCATTGCATGCACAGTGTGCAGCTGTATTTAACAGATAGGGTTAAAATAGCATTCAGGCTTAAATAGCAGAAAGGGTTAAATAGCATGTGCATTGCATGCACAGTGTGCAGCTGTATTTAACAGATAGGGTTAAAATAGCGTTCAGGGCTAAATAGCAGAAAGGGTTAAATAGCATGTGCATTGCATGCACAGTGTGCAGCTGTTTTTAAACCAAACCAAATATATTAACAGTAACCCACTAATTATGAAATATGAATCATAGCCAGCACTAGGCACCCTGTCAATGTGACTTGTATGCTGCTGGATTGTTCCGGTTTTAAAACTATCTTTGCCTAGCTCTGTCTACCACTCTAAATCTCCCTATCTGTCTCTCTCTTTACCTATCTGTAAATCTCCCTACCTATCTGTAAATCTCCCTACCTATCGCTAACTCTCTCTCCCTAGCTGCAGCAGCCACCTTTCTCTCACGAATGCAAGTCTGAAATGCGCACAAGCAAGATGGCCGCCGCTTTATATAGCGCTGTGACGTCACCGGGGCTCCTGGCTGCTGATAGGCTGCATGTGACCTTCCCATGATAACTTGCCCCAGGGGATATGTCCAGACATGTCCAGACATGTCCATCCACCATTTTACAATGCCTGTAATTGAAATAAATGGAGTTTAAAGGAAAACTTCGATCGATCGAATCGCGGGGAAATTCGGATTCGTTCAGAATCGAATTTTTCATGAAATTCGGAACGAATCCGGGTTCGTCCGGATCGATTCGCTCATCCCTAAATATCATGTTGCAATATTTAATGTCCATTAGGTGTATCAGCAGCAGTGGACTGGATCCAAAAATGAGCCTGGGATTTAGCCAGCCAGGACATTTTAAATTTTATCATATAAACCAGTTAGATACCAGATGGTTAATTCAAAACAAAACAAAAAATGTGTACCAGACTGGGTGTTGTGTTGGTTATCAAGGTGTGTGTGTGGGGGGGGGGGGTATTTACAATGAGGTACATATCAGACCCCTATATACAGTAGTGAACTGGGTCTAAACATTTGCTGAAAAAATTGCCTGGGGTTTAGCTAGCCCCTGCCCAGTATATGTTCAGCCCAACTTAGCCCCCTAGTGTGGGTGAAGCTATAGCATTGCAGGGACAAATCATGTACATAGGTAGACATGGGCACTCTTACAGAGAGAGAGTTGGGTTTAAAACACAAGCTGGTTTCTATGCTTGGGGGTACAGTGGGCTTAGGCACATGGTATTGGGGTGCTAGGGAGGCTGGAATTGTATGGGGGTTTTAGAAGATGCAGTCCAGTCAGCCCCAAAGCAATGCAGCCTATTTCTATCTGGTCTTCATATGGCTGGTCCACTCATGTGTATCAGTGCAAAAATAGGAAAGTTGCAGGATCATTTGTGCTTCTTCATTTTCCATTTGAGTACATGAAAAAATGGAAAAAATTTGGCACTGATAAAATCAGCTGTATGGGTTGGAAATGAAATCAGACTCACATCTATTTTACACCATGGGTTTTGGTCCTTCGCAGGGAGGGGATATGCCAGTTTCCACCAGGGGCCTCCAAGCATTAACTCTCTGTAAGCCCTGAGAGTCTTACTTTTCTCTCACTCTCTGCCTTGGTGGCCAAATGGATTGTAATCAGCCGTTCACCAAAGCCACACTGTTTGAAGTTGTGATGCTAAGAAATCCTTAGAGTAGGGCAATAGTTAAAGTGGACCAAAATAAGGGATTTGCACTACCCTAATGTTTGATCTGTACCCTTGGAGCATTCCAATTCGATGTTTTCCGCAATGTGAAACCTCACTGGTCGGACAATATGCTTACCTTGCTGGCAGATACAATTGTGTATATTGTTTATGGAATATTTACAAAAGGTTTCACTTTTACACAAAAAGGGTAAGTGCCTGACTGACTACAATAGACACATTATCTCAGAAAAAAATCCTTAATGATCTAGCAAGCTAGACCACAGTGGTACCCTCTTACCCTTACTGCCACTAACAGTTTGCTTTTTACCCAACCTGTTAATAAACCCCTCCCCACACTTTAAGCTGGCAATTCCACATATATGCACACTAAAAATGCATACAATAAAAATATTAAAAATATATTCAATGGACCTGGAGTCTTTTAGACTCCATGGCCGGCCTTGATGCTGATTTGCCCACGTTAATAGCAGCCTCTTAATTTAACAGTGACTTAATATAGGTAATATACATAGCTCTTCTCTTTTAGTGATCCTCCATCCCTCCACCATTAGCATTCTCTTAGTACCTCAAATTTGGCCTTTCCTCTTCCTGACTCAGGGCTCTCCAATGTGAAACCTTCAATGACTATCTGGTCAAACAGGTACAGACAGCTTTTCCTTTTAACGCTCAGCCTAACCTTCATCTTGCATATATGAATGATCCTACTACAGAATTCTTGGACTACGATTTTTGACAGTTGACTGAGCAGGTAGAACTACTACCTGAAGTACATTTCTATTATTTCTATTACATATATATTCCCAAGGCATTTATTGTATATATATATATATATATATATATATATATATATATATATATGTAATAGAAATACTTAGAAAAAATATTCTAGCCTGATACATGTGACTAAAAGTAAGAAGTGATGGTTGTGTAATGAAACGTAACCTTCCTTCCACTTTAGGACACATCTATAGCAGACATTCAGGTGTCAACTTGCAACCCAACAAAACCAAGTTCCATTTTCAGTAATAAAATGACGTACTCATAAAAGATATGTAACAATCACGGTGAAGAGCTTGTAAAGAAAGTGGAAGATCTCACACATTATAGTGATTTGCATACCAATGGCCACAATGGTGGAGGGACCAGCGCAGCTGTGTTTTGAAGTGCGATTAAAAAGGACAAAATTGAAAGTACTATACAGCAGCATTCCACGCGAGCATCCTGGCTTTGTTTAGTAAACTAAATTGTGAAGGAGTGCGCTTGCATCTTTTGTGCGCGGGCTGGGAACTACGCCTACCTCACTTACTTGGCTGCATTATCTTAATAATATCAGCTTCCCTTTCTTCTTTTCGTGCAGCATATATAATATATATTAGTGTGCTGGATTGTGGAATAACGGAAGCTAAGCATATATTCACAGGCCCATTTGCATACTCAAACCCAGATTGAGCTTTGATGCCACACAGCTGTGATATGACTGCACCAAATTTAACATCTGCTAGGAAAATAAAAGCCCAGAAAAATAAAAGAAATTAAGCCTCTCTATCCATTGCTTTGACTTTGGTATTAGACACATATTTTTTGTAAATTCAGATTGATAACAATTAAATGATTGGCCATATTAGGGCTTCTTGTTAAGGGCAGACTTTACAGGGACAGACAGTCTCCTATAAAGTAAATATGGCGGACTAAACATTGGAGATCAGTAGTGGTAAGCAACAACTGTGAGGATAACAGCCAGCAGCTTAGAGAAGCAGCAGCAAGGATGGCAGCGAAGAAAAAATTACATTGCAAGGATTACAGCTGGCAGAGTGAGAGGCAGCAGCCACTAGGATGGCAGCAGAGAGAAGGGGCAGGGCTTGGATTATAGCTGGCAGAGTGAGAGGCAGCAGCCACTAGGATGGCAGCAGAGAGAAGGGGCAGGGTGGGGATTATAGCTGGCAGAGGGAGAGGCAGCAGCCACTAGGATGGCAGCAGAGAGAAGGGGCAGGGTGGGGATTATAGCTGTCAGGGTAGGAGGCAACAGCAGCAGCAAGGATGGCAGTGTAGAGAAGGGGCAGGGTGGGGATTATAGCTGGCAGAATGAGAGGAAGCAGCCACAAGGATGGCAGTGTAGAGAAGGGGCAGGGCGGGGATTATAGCTGGCAGAGTGAGAGGAAGCAGCTATGAGGATGGTAGTGGAGAGAAGGAACAGGGCGGGGATTACAGCTGGCAGAGTAAGAGGAAGCAGCCACGAGTATGGTAGTGGAGAGAAGGGGCAGGGTGGGAATTATAGCTGGCAGAGTGAGAGGAAGCAGCCACGAGAATGGCAGCGGAGAGAAGGGGCAGGGTGGGGATTACAGCTGGCAGAGTAAGAGGAAGCAGCCACGAGTATGGTAGTGGAGAGAAGGGGCAGGGCGGGGATTATAGCTGGCAGAATGAGAGGAAGCAGCCACGAGAATGGCAGCGGAGAGAAGGGGCAGGGTGGGGATTACAGCTGGCAGAGTGAGAGGAAGCAGCCACGAGGATGGCAGTGGAGAGAAGGGGCAGGGTGGGGATTATAGCTGGCAGAGTGAGAGGAAGCAGCCACAAGGATGGTAGTGAAGAGAAGGGGCAGGGTGGGGATTACAGCTGGCAGAGTGAGAGGAAGCAGCCACGAGGATGGCAGTGGAGAGAAGGGGCAGGGTGGGGATTATAGCTGGCAGAGTGAGAGGAAGCAGCCACAAGGATGGTAGTGAAGAGAAGGGGCAGGGTGGGGATTACAGCTGGCAGAGTGAGAGGAAGCAGCCACAAGGATGGCAGTGGGGAGAAGGGGCAGGGTGGGGATTACAGCTGGCAGAGTGAGAGGAAGCAGCCACAAGGATGGCAGTGGAGAGAAGGGGCAGGGTGGGGATTACAGCTGGCAGAGTGAGAGGAAGCAGCCACGAGGATGGTAGTGGAGAGAAGTGGCAGGTTGGAGATTATAGCTGGCAGAGTGAGAGGAAGCAGCCACAAGGATGGCAGCGGAGAGAAGTGGCAGGTTGGGGATTATAGCTGGCTGAGTGAGAGGAAGCAGCCACAAGGATGGTAGCGGAGAGAAGGGGCAGGGTGGGGATTATAGCTGGCAGAGTGAGAGGAAGCAGCCACGAGGATGGCAGTGGAGAGAAGGGGCAGGGTGGGGATTACAGCTGGCAGAGTGAGAGGAAGCAGCCACAAGGATGGTAGTGAAGAGAAGGGGCAGGGTGGGGATTACAGCTGGCAGAGTGAGAGGAAGCAGCCACAAGGATGGCAGTGGAGAGGGGGGGGCAGGGTGGGGATTACAGCTGGCAGAGTGAGAGGAAGCAGCCACAAGGATGGCAGTGGAGAGGGGGGGGCAGGGTGGAGATTACAGCTGGCAGAATGAGAGGAAGCAGCCACACGGATGGCAGTGGAGAGAAGGGGCAGGGTGGGGATTACAGCTGGCAGAGTGAGAGGAAGCAGCCACAAGGATGGCAGCGGAGAGAAGGGGCAGGGTGGGGATTATAGCTGGCAAAGTGAGAGGAAGCAGCCATGAGAATGTAGTGGAGAGAATGGGCAGGGCGGGGATTATAGCTGGCAGGGTAGGAGGCAACAGCAGCAGCAAGGATGGCAGTGGAGAGAAGAGGCCGGGTGAGGAATATGGCTGTCAGGTTGAGAAGTGGCAGCAGCAAGGATGGCAGTGGAGAGAGGGGGCATGGAGAGGGTTAAAGCTGGCAGGGCAAGACTGGCAGCAGCAAGGATGGCAGTGAAGAGGAGCAGGGTGAATATTATAGGTGGCATGGTGAGAAGTGGCAGCAGCAATGATGGCAGCAGAGAGAAGGGGCAGGGTAATGGTAATTGGAGGGAAGGGGTAGGGTGAGGATTATCACTGGCAAGGTGAGACACAGAAGCAGCATGGATGGCAACATGGAGAGGGGGCAGGGTGGGACGCAACATCAGCAAGGATGGCAGAGGAAAAAAGAGGTAGGGCAAGGAGTAGAGCTGCCAGGGTGAGAGACAGCAACAGCAAGGATGGCAGCAGAGAGAAGGGGCAGGGTAAGGGTAAGTGAAGAGAAAGAGTTGAGTGAGGATTGTCGCTTGCAGGGCGAGACTCAGAAGCAGCAAGGATGGCAACAGAGAGAAGGGGCAGGGCGGGAAACAACATCAGCAAGGATGGCAGCGGAGAAAAGCGGTACGGGAGAATTGGAGCTGCCAGGGTGAGAGGCAGCAACAGCCAGGATGGCAGCAGAATGAAGGGGCAGGGTGAGGATTATAGCTGGCAGGGTGAGACGTGGCAGCAGTAAGGATGGCAGCAGAAAGAGAAGGGGCAGTGTAAGGATTTTAGCTGGCAGGGTGAGATGCAGCAGCAAGGATGGCAGCAGAGAGAGAAGGGGGCAGGGTGAGAATTAAAGTTGATTGGGATTATATAGGTTTATAGTGAGCAGCAGCAGAGAGAAGTTGAGAGTTGGTAGAGAAGAAAATCCCTAGAGGCGAGGATGACAACCAGGAAGAAAGAAAACATATATACGGCCTGTACTTGACACACATGCATTGGCATAGAGTAGCATATGTGCTTGCATCATTTATCTTTAGCACTTGTCACCAATGGAAAACATTCCTTTGTTAAATCATCAGCGAACAGTGGCCCAGTGATGTCAGGTATACCCGATTGAGCTGGTGCAGTGCCCACTGCTCCTGTGATAAAACGGCAAGTTACACAGTATATTTTTTCATTAACGTTTTGGAATTTGAGGAGGAGCACAAAATATGTGCACTGAAATGGTCTGTCCAGCCAAATAAAAAAAAAAACTGTGCTTACCTTTTGTCCCCTGCTACTTCAATAGTATAAAACTTTTAGATTCTTGGTCTCTCCATGGCATTGAATGGTGTGGACATGAACCAGACACTGCTCTGTCCCCTAATTCATTTTTTATTCAATGTTATACTGCAGTAGGATGCAGGGGACAAAGTGAGTATGTTTTTTATTTTATTTGCCTGGACAGACCTTTTAAAGGCCCCCTTTAAGTTTATTGTGATATTTTAAAAAATCTCTGTAAATAGGAAAATTGATCATTAAGATTATTACATAAATAACATTATTCAGGGTCATGCTAGAGAGCTGCTGAAGCAAGTTTACCTTTTGGTGTGCTTTCCGATGTGAACTAAAGTTTACATCTGAGTGAGCTTTTTACTTGAACACCAAAAATATATAAAAATCATTTGTGTTCTAAGATTTCCTCAAAAAATCACATACCCCTGTGATGGGGCATTTTTACAGGTGAGGTGCATCATTTTTCCAATGTAGTAAGCTGGTTCAGACTGACCATAGGGCATTCTGGGCAAAATCCTGGTAGGCTGGCACCAGGGAAGGCCACGGCCAGTGACAGATGCGGAAGGTCGGGTCGATAAGCGCCCCCCCCGAGTGCCGGTGGGCAGGGTAACTGCTTTATGTCTGTCTTCCTGCTGCCGCCACTGTTTTTGTTCCCATGACCACTCACACACATACAAACACACACTTTTGCTAGTTCCGGGTGACCAGTGGGTGTGGCCAATGACCACGGCTCAAAAATAATGTAACCTCCAGTCCTGCCTGTGGGTAGCGTGGCAGGGCAGAGTGGGGTTACATGGTGACTGAAGTCTTGTTTTAAAGTGGACCGTCACCCATGGGTGATCGGCCCGGGAATCTATAAGATTCCCGGGCCGATCACCCCCCTCACCGCGGGACATCCGAGATCGGACACTCCTCTAGCCGTGCGCGCGCCCTGTCAGAGGGGCGCGCGGGAGGCGGCGGCGGACGCGCTGCCTTGTCCGCCGCTTGTCCGTGGGAGCGTGGTGAGGTGAGTTTGGGGGTTTCTGGGGGGTTTTACACAGCGGGGCACCCCTAATCGGGGTGCCCCCCTGAAGTGGACCAAAACCCAGGATAGTCAAAATCCTGGGTGTTGGTCCACTTTAATAATTGGTAATAAGATTTGAGAAAAAAATATGCAAAAATATATTTTGCATGGAACCCTGTCAGGCACTAAAGATGATCGAATGAGAACCAGATTTGGCTCAAAAGTTTTATTATTAATTTTTTTGGCCAATCTGAGTTTTTTTGGACGATTATCCAAGCTGATTTGGACCTAAACTACTCTCATAGTCAGATATAGAAATATATGTATATTTTTAAACTAAACTATAAACCAATGAACAAAATCACCAATCAACAAATGTGTTGCAATTGATTTGGCCCCCAACATAATCTCGTGATCAAATTCAAATAATACATTGTTTTTACTTGTTTCCTGATTCAACTGATTTGATGGGTGGACCTGAAACAAATCCTATGGTCAGATTTGGATGAAAAGGCACAAATTTAATCTATAAAAAATCAGCTGACATATGGGTCGATTCAAAGAAACATGTAACAGCTTGGATTTGGGTCACGATCATCCTATTTTTCACGTCCGCTCGTGCGTTCGTATGAACTTGCGAGTGATTCAATAAGCAAATACGTTTCTATCCTAAAATATACGTCCGTTCGTATGGCAGTTCGGGAATCAGACCTATGTCAGTTTCCATCCTGAATTTTCCGTTTCATTTCTCAGGTTGCAACATTGGTTTTGCCCTTTTTCCTTTTTTGTCTGGACGTAAATCCTTCTGATCTTGCGGCTCCGCACTACAAACTTACCTCATTAAAGTGCATTCTAAATATTTGGTCTTTTATTTTTCTTTATTTCATTCATTTTGCATTAACCAACCATTAATGAATGCATTTGCATAAGTAAATCTAACTTTGTTTAATTTTTACTTAACTTGCATTTTTAACTTGTGGATTTAATTTTTATATTTTGCCTTCAAATGGTACAACTGTAAATTTTTGGTGTGGTTACCCACACCCTCTATATACAGATTGCTCTCAAATATTAAAAAACACCCAGCAACTTCTGCATGTTATGAGCCTAGAAACAGGCAAGATGGCGGCTCAGGTATTATCGGGCAGCCTGCAAACAGAAAGGGCCTTGTGACTGTGTTGCTCTGGATTCTTTGATTTCTGACCTTTCCGTGCCCCCAGCTCTGCTGTGTCTGTGCAAAATACAGCAGTAACCCACATCCTGCACTTTATCCCGCTCTCCTCTCCTCAGTAAGTGTGATGCATCTGACCAAAGATGTGCTTAAATAATTAAACAAAGCAAAGGTAAACAACTACACCAATAAATGCAATCTAAAAATATTATTCTAGTACATCAATTTAAAAATAAATAACAAAGGACATAAGTTTCTTTAATTAACGCAAATATATTGCCAAATAAAGGTTTACATGCAAAGGACTAATTAAGGTCCACATTAAAATGCTTTTATAAGGCATACATGAATCAGGTATGCATTGCAATACAATTTATGGGCTCGTCCATGCTGATACATGCAGTTCATTGCAGCTCAAGACGCGCAGACTCCTCCACATAGCCAAAAAACCTGTTCAAGAACAGCAATACGACTGCTAAAAGGTGTCGGCAGTGGCTTTCTTTTAAAACGTATTTAGAGGTTTGAAAACTGTTCTCTGAATCACACCGAAACACATCCAATTAACCTAAGTTTTACGTTTTCATCCTAAGTTTTAGGATTTGATCCTAAGTTTTACGTTTTGATCCTAAAATTTAGGAACGAACTTGCGATGATCGTAAGAGCATATACGCATACGAACGTAGGCTCGTGCGAGTCGGAAATGGCCAAAAAAACAGGAAAAAATGACTAACACCCACCCAAACTTACGATTCTCGATACGAAATCAATTAACTTTTGCTCTTTGAATCGAGGGGTTAGAGTACCTTTTCTGCATCCTTAGGATTTGTTTATTTTTCGTTAATAAATTATTAATATTAAATTCGATAATGGAAGGATAAACAAACACTAAGGATTCAGAAGAGGCGTGTCAGGGATTTATTTTACTATTGTGCCTCGGGCGGTGCGAGGTGGCTCCACATGTGCACCCTATAACTCGAATGGTGTGTGTCCTCCTCTACATTTTCTCTATCAGGTGTTTCATGTATGTGTTCTAGTACTTATAAGTAAACTGAAATATGAAGGTAACGGTGCAGTTGTTGGGAGAAAATGTAATTGTCCATAATCGATAATCTTTAAACTCTTCATTAAACCGGACTCTTCATTAAACTGGACCTTCAGCATCATTAAATGAAAAGGTCAAATCCTTAAAAAACTATTCCCAGCATCTAAAATTAATATATTTTACGTTGTTAGTTAGTATTATTTTTTCCTCCACTGGGTTGCAAACTCTATTCAGGACTCTAGGATATGGGCGCCACCATCTTGCCTCAGAAGCATCACTGAGGAAAGGAGAGGGGGGGGGTTATAGCTGTGCTCTGCAAAAAAAGAGCAAAGCTGGGGTCAGGAAAAGTACAGTAATACCAGAATGCAAAGCGGCATAGTCAGAAGACACTTCCTGTCTGCAGACTGCCTAAGACTCCATGGGCCGCCATCTTGGATGTTTAATGGCTCAGAAAATGCAGTAGATGCAGGTAGGGTGATTTTTAATGTGAGCAATCTGTATGTACAGGGTGTGGGAAACATATAAGATAGACTCTTATTCAGAGTGAAGAAACACTTTAAGCATCAGAAGGACACTTCATTGTATGGTAAATATTACTATTGCATATAGTCACCTGGTCTGGTGTGGCATTACACTTAATTATAAGCAATAAGTCAAATACCACACCAGACCAGCTGACTATATACAGTAATCATATTTACCATACATATAGCACATTTAGCAAGTTTAAAATACACTTTTATATTTCGCGAAACTTTCTATCAATGTACTGAATACATCCAGAAGTCATGTCTAAAAAGACTAATTTGAATGTATTACTTGGTTTAGTGGCCTATTGGCCAATGATGAACATCATACAGCAGACTGGTAGCTCCTGCATGTGGGGAGCTGTTTGCTGCCAAAGGTGGTGGAAGATGCAGTTAGAAATGAAGAGAACTGGGATCCAGAGGGATTTAGACGTAGCAAATCCAATATACCATAGAAAAGGTTCCACTTTTCATAATATGACACCAAGATGTCTTGGGCATATTGTATGTCTGGACCATAAGGTTTTAACTGGAATTGCAAGAAATGCTTAGGCAGAGGTAGAACAAGAAGAAGAAGCAAAAACAAGGAGCTGTCTATGAGTTTAATTCAGTAAAAGTTGAAAAAAGTACACTTTGGAGTATAAAGTGCACTTCAGGTGAAAAATAATATAGAAAGGTAGTGGTACTGAAGTACACTTTGGAGTATAAAGTGCACTTTAGGTGAAAAATAATATAGAAAGGTAGTGGTACTTTTTTACTTCAAAAGTGCACATTCTACAACTCGTACTAAATTGAAGGGGTGATTCAGCACCAGCTGCAAATAGTGCTATTCCCTTTCATAGGCTATGGGCGATTCAGTAACCCAATATATCATAAACATATAAGATTTCCATTCACTTAGGTTTCCTTCTAACTGATGTTTAGAATTCCCAGCATCATTTGAACTAGAATAAATTTGTCACACTTGAGTTAGTCAGTGAGATTTTAAGAACAGTAAAAGATACAGAAATAAAACTGCAATTTGCCAATCTGTACAGTGGGACATATTGGAATGTCACAGCCAATACTCTTTGGCTCACTCAGTATTTTTCAAACAGAGCCAAAAACCCGTAGCAAACTTCATTCTCTGACAATATCAGATATTTTGTGAACAACAATATTGTATATTTTGATAATTAATTGAATATATCATATAACGATAAGTCAAAATATTACAATCTAAGCAATATTGTTATAAAATGTAGTTCTTTGAATTTGACCCAGACATTGTCAACAAAAGAAATATTGAATTCCAAGAAAAAATACATATTTATGATCTTTATAATTGACTTGCTCTTGTTGCATGCCTAAAATTAGAATAACAATTCATTTCACTTCTTTCTCTTACACCTTTGGGTAGATTCTAGCAACTGCCTGCAAACTAGGTAATCTAAGCCTCTAGATAAGTCAATGACCTCACTTCAAAGACCCTGTAAAGTAAAAAAAAAAAACAGATTCCGGCACAACTGTTTCGGCCTATAGCACAGGTTTAAAAGTTACCGACATTGGTGATCTCGTCCCTTCATCCTGCTGGTGCGGAGCCTAGTGGCTACACTATCAGTCACTATGACTGATAGTGCCACTCCATTCACCACAGTGACTGCCCTCACTTGCACCATTCAATTCATCGGCGGGGGAGTGTCTAAAGCTGACATGCCCCCTCAATTGAATTGAATGGTGTGAGTGAGGCCAGTCGCAACGAGTGATGCAAGTAGGCAGCCAGGCAAACACAAGCTGTGATCCCATGTGGGGATCTCCATTGGTGGTAAGTTTTAAAAAGCTAGTGGAACTATTGATGAGTATCTGTTGGTGAGTATGTGTTTTTTTTATTTTTGCCCAGACAGTCCCTTTAATGATAGTGGCAGAACCAAGGGCCGTAAGATATAGTTTGCATGTGAGCCAGCGGTGGGCAGGCCCTGGCTGTGGGGCTTCCCTTGACAACCTGGTTGATAAAATAATATCATCTGTGTTTTAGAAAACATCCTAACATCCTCACTGGTGACGAGTGTCGAGGGAAATGGGCAACCCACCTCCCCATATGGTGGGCAGGTGGCTTGCCACCTACTACCTTTTGAACTGGTATTTCTTGTATCCTTCATTAGTTAACAGCTAGTGGAAAAGTTAGAAAACACGACTTTTATCAAACAGAAGTTTTAGTACTTACTCTAAAGGTTCTATCTCTTGGGAACAGGGAGGATGTGAACTGTGGGTTTTGACTTTGTGTTAGCAGGAGAAGGTAAAGAAGTTGTTTCACTTCTGAGAGTACATCAAAAGCTTCCTGTCAAGCAAAACTAGTTTGTAACCAGTAATAACTGATCTGATAGGAAGAAACTGCAATAATATAATAAACACAAGCCATAGATTAAAACAGGGAGAGAGTTACATCCTCCACATCCCTAAAAGAACCTCTATGGTGAGTACTAAAACATATTTTTCTCTGGTGGAATGTGGAGGACGTAGCACCAATACTTAATTCTCAACTTTGGAATGTCCCAAAGCAGTAAGAAGGTGGAAGGGCAATTCAGAAATATCAAATAATTGTAAAAACTTAGCTGCAAACCTGTTAAGCTGTAAAAAGTATAACTGGAATATAATTAAAAAAATACAAAGACATAGAATTGAAAGCAGAGATACGTTGCCTTCATCCAGTGTCCCCATAACATTAGTCTGAACTGTTTTTTTTTTGCTGGGGAGGTGAAACAACTTCTCTACTTTGTGAACATGACATTAAAACCCAAAGTTCAGAAATAAGAATTATTGATGATGACTCCTCCACATGCCACAGAAGTGAATATATTTAACTTTCACTTTAGCATTGTTTTCTTGTCCCACCTCATTTTCAATTGACCCCCCGGTTTGGCATGCTGCTTGAAGTCTTTAAAGTGGAACAAAACCCAGGATTTTGACTATCCTGGGTTTTGGTCCTAGCCCCCTGGGCACCCCTGTGTGATACCCCACAGGTCATCTGAAAAAACTCACCTCTTCCCGGTCCTACGACCCATGCGTGGCCCCTCGTCCAATCAGCGTGCCCGGATCCGCTTGAGCCCCTTCGTCCAAGAGCTCATCTAATACGAGCAGATCTGAATGCGCTGACGGCCACATCCCCTGTTATGCTCTAACAGGGAGCATGCCCACGTTGTCCATTCACAAATGCTCGCACATGTGCTGTTGGACCGGGAAAGAAGGTGAGTTTACGGGTGACCTGGGGGGTTTCACACAGCAGGGCAGCCCGATTCTGGATGCTCCGGGGGGAGGGAGTCAATCAACCCGGGAATCTTATAGATTTGTGGGCCAATCTCCATGGGTTTTGGTGCACTTTAAGTTTCTACCCAGGTTTCTGGCCGGTCTTCTCAGGCTCTTGGTATTGTCTGACTTGACCCAACATCTTTTTTTGCAAACTCTGCATTCATGAGATGCCAGGAATGCTGAGAAGACTGAAGTAAAGCATGGCAAGATGCTAGATAACTTCAAGCAACATACTGATCCCAGAAAACACAGGGGGGTGGGGGTGGAATAGGAAGATGGAGGGGCAAGTAAGAAGAAGTCACAGAGTAAGAAACATTTTTTATGAAACTCTTAAATGATGGAGTTGTGGTTAATCTCTTTTTTACACCACTTGTAAACTGGTACTGGGTTGCCCAATTATCTACACTCCATCCTGGGCCCTGGGGTTGTGGAAGATCCTGGGGGCCCTGTGCCCTTGGGACACCCTTGAAATATCACTGGACCAGTGCCAAAGGACATTGGGACTTGTATACCAACATGGCTGGAGGCTAGATGCTTAGAAATTTAGCCTCCGAGCCACGAAACAAGAATCCCAGATGGAAGGGGGCGCTGTCCTTCTTTAATGAAAAAGAATTTGAGAGGTAATTTATGCAAATCCGCAATAGTTTGTTCTTAATAGAACCAATACGTGCAATAATATTTGTGGCTGAAGATTAGTCTGTGCTAAAAAAAGTTTGCCAAAAGTGTTGCCAGAAAATAAGGAAAAATTGAATACTAATTTCAGTTGAACTGGCTCTTTAATCTTTATTTCAGATTTAAAATGCAGACTTGTGTTCCATTAATAATATGTACGAAGTCTGCAACATTATGCATTTCTGTTTAAAATACTCTCATTTTTGGGATCTTGTTTAGGCAAACTGGACGATAAAAGAGCCACCTGTTAATTGCTAACAATGTGGCTCATGCAGTTCCATGCCAATTCTGCAGAAGTCAGTTCTGGCTCTATTGCTGCACAGCTCAGACTGCAGTCTTCTGCACGGTTCTGTGATTGTCCAATGAATTGAGAAAATACTCTGCTCCCTCTATTCTATTTCTCTTTATTAATGTTTACAGCATTGTACATTTACAACACATCCCATGTGAGATTTATATGTAAAATGTTATTATTATTTTTATGTTTTCATTTATAAATCTTTGCATCATTTATTTAGAACTCCCACTCTGGAGAGCATTTTGCCTTATTTCAATAGCTCACCACCTCAGTTGGCCATAACCAACTGAAGTGGCAAGTTCTTCCAATAAGGGTAGACAGAATTGAAAAATCGTCGAGGGATTTGATTACCCCAGTCAGCCCATGAGCTGCTGCGCCCCATCCCCACTCTGCTTTCCAGCCAGTCAAATGTTGCAGAGTGTGAGTGCTGGGCACAGCAAAGTCAAATCCAGATAGACATTTGTGGTGTAACAGAAACTGGCTTTATTGGAATATGAGTGCAGTAAGAAAAGGTTACCTTACATGGTGGATAACACAGACAGGAAAATAAGTCATAGAGATTGTCATCTACTGTCTTAACCTAGCAATTTAGATGCAGATCACATACAGAGACAAGCTGTAGGCTGTTGCACAGTATCTCCAACATCAGCGAGTGCAATTAATCAGCTGAGGTTATAGCTATGGATGGACAGGTCATGGTCAAGGGTGGACATGGCTACTCTTAAAGCAGCTGTACACTGTCTTTGTGGCAGGGAGGAGCCAGGAGTGGCTATGCCCCCCCCCCCCCCCACAGCCATGACTCTAAGGTAACAGTATTGCAAAACATGGGCTAGTTCATGGGTAGGCAGAGAGTAGAATTTTCGGTACAAGGTCTGGGTGAGGTGGGCTGTGTGCTGGAGGCTACACCCAACCGTTTCAGCCCCAAAGCAGTGCTACACACTGGGAATTTCCCCTGTACTCCCTTTGACAAGTCTTCCCTAGACAACAATGTGGATCAGATGCAAAAATGCATTGTATTTAACTTGCCATACTTGCTTGGGCTTTAAGGTATAGAAGTTATACTTGAGAAGTGCAGGCTATTTTCACTGAAGTAGAGACTATAAGCTTGATTCCAAGCCTCGCTGTAATTGCTCTGTTTTTTGTGGAAGTGAACTTGGAAACCTGGAAGTTGCGAACGCTCCTATTATTCATAGCCGCGTCTCAAGATTTTCTGGGGAAGGCATATCCGATCACTAGTGTTTTGTGTATGCTTTCGGTTTAGCCGAGCAATCATGATTTTGGCTGCGAACTAGCCTTGGAAGCCGAGTTTCCACAGAGTCCTTCAATCTCGATGCTCCTGCTAGATTGCTAGCATATGCATACGGGTTTTAGTTTTTTCTTTTCTTGGTACATAGCACCTTGGGGGCATGCCATGTTTGTGTGGATCCCTGCAATGAGACTTAACTTCTCCATGTTGGTTCGTTGAGGTGCATCCGATGTAGTGTGCAAGGCCTTACTGACATTCACCTTCTTCTTCCTGTTTCTCCTGGTTCCTTGAGGGGCATCCCACGCAGTTTGTGGCCCATTGGAGTGTTACCCCCTGCCTCAGCTCCATGGCACCTGTAAAGACAAAAGACAATATAAGGCATGACAACATCTGCTTTAACACGTGTGTCAGTTCTTCCTGACCAGTGCCCCCAAATGCCCAAAGTTACTGCATCACTGTATTTGTGCCTTTTACGGAGCCACCCTCTGCCTTGCACCATTCCTTCCTCTGGGTCTGTAAGAACATGAAAACATATGTTAAATAGGCACATGTGTGATGTGTGTTCTGCCCCTAGAGGGGTCAGCTTGAGTTTTCTGGAACCCAACTGAGTTTTGGGAGAGTCTGGCCTTTGGTGGCCCCGTAGTTGCATACTCTCCCTGGTCCAACAAGTCTGTAGGGAAGAAAAAGCACAAAGCACCAGCACATAACATACATGTCCTTTTGAGTTCCTTGGGCTTGATTCATTAAAGGTGGAATTCAAATTTTCGCATGTTTTTTTGAGAAAAAGGTGCGATTTTGTGCGCAAAAATTCTACGTGCGATTCAACAAAGTTTTACTTTCGCTTTTGCTAATTAAATTTGTGTGAGAGAAAAAGCACTCAAAAATAATTCGATTTGCGTAAATAATTTATGTGGAATTTACAAGCGAAAAACAATTCTAGTGATTCAGGTGCCATGGATTGGCTCCACACATGAGTTAAATTCAAGTGTTTCACGCAAATGTTTTACAGCAGCTTTCAGGAGGAGAAAAGTTTTCTGACTTCCACCATGGAGTCCTTCTATCCACTATACCTGCAAAAAAAGCCCATAGTACACCATAAGGAGGCCTATAAACATGAAATTGTGTAAAATGTATTATTATATTTAATATAATAATATTATTATATTTAATTAATATATACTTAATAAACACATATTAGCAAAAACATTTATATAAAATAAATCATGTGCAGTAACATGTGCAATGTTTTATTTACCACATTGCATGGCGCTGCACAACTTGATAAATGTAAGTGATGTAAACAATACGCCATGACAACATAAATATAGCAGACAGAAAAATGACCATCCCAAAATATTAAAAAAACATTTAGGGGTTAAAGTGGACCAAAACCCAGGATTTTTACTATACTGGGTTTTGGTCCTTTCCCCTGGGGCACCCCGATCGGGTGTGCCCCGTTATGTAAAACCCCCTCCAGATCGCCGATGCCAACTCACTTCTTCCCGGTCCTACGGCACATGCACAGCCACTCGTCCAATCAGCGTGCTCAGAGCCACTGACGCCACCTTGTCTAAGTCTTCGTCTAATGCCAGAGGCTCTGTGCGCGCTGGCGGGCGCATCCCCTATTTCCCTCTAACAGGGAGCGTGCCCGCGCTGGCCATTCACAAATGCCTGGTGCGGGCACGCGCCCATACTAGAGGGATAGCGGGGATGTGGTCGCGGCTCGTGCATGCGCCGTTGGACCGGGAAACAAGGTAAGTGTATGGGGCGACCTGGGGGGTTTCACACAGCGGGGCATCCTGATTTTGGATGCCCCTGGGGGAGGGAATCACTTTAAGAAACGCTAAGGCCACTTAGTGCCAGGTGTCAGGTGAATGTCAGGTCCCAGTGCAAAAGATGTATTTATCAAATCAAAAATCCAGAGCACCTGTGATAGTGCCAGGTAGTGTTCCATCTTTCATCAGTGCCATTGCCGAGTTCCCTACAGTGTCAGACTAGGCGCTTACCCTGCACTGTGTGGCCACAGACTGCAGGGAGGCCAAGGATATGCTGAGACCCATAAATCTGGTGTGAATCCATGGAAAGGTATTTGTGGGGGTTCCTAGGGTGTTTCACACAGTAGAACATCCCTAATAGGGATGCCCCGGGGGTTGTAAGTTGCCCGCGTGTATTTTAAGTGATCTTTTAGACCCCATGGCTGCCCAGGCGAATCTTCCTCTTTAAACTGGACCAGTCACAACCATGGAAGGCCCTGGAGTCTAAAAGGCTCCCCAGTATTCCTGCTGATGTATGCGCTTCCACACCCATCCATTCGGAAAGTCCAAATGCATGGTAACGTGCACTCCACAGGGGAACCTGCTCCCTATGCCGACGCTGAATCCAAAACAACGGCTTTATGCCCTACATTAGTATGCACGGCATAAATCACTGATTGGATAAGCTCATGCACTGTGGGAACAGCAGAAAAATGACTGGAGTGGGAGATCAGGGGGTTTGTAACAGCAGGACATCAGGATGCCCGTAGGGCAAGGATAGTGAAAATCCTGGTGATTGATCCACTTTAAAGTGGAACAAAACTCGCAATTCCCCCGTGGGTGAAACCCCCTCAGAATGTCGCTATTCACTCACCTCTTCCTTGTTCCAGCGGTGCATGCCCGGGCTTTCGTCCAATGACAGTTGTCTGCCATGACTATGTCATTCAACAAATGGATGTTATTGACTTTAATGGGGAGTGCGCGCTGATGCATCCCCAGGGGCACCCGCTTCTGTCGGGGATACGCCAGCATGCGCTCTCCATTGAAGTCAATGAGAGCCACGGCAGATGCCTCGCATTGGAGGAGAGCCTGCGCATGCGCCATAGGAACGAGACAAAGGTGAGGGAATAGTTATATTCTGGGGGGGCTCACACAGCATGATATCCTAACTCAAGATGCCATGGGAGAAAGCCAGTGTACAGTGGAATATTTGAGATTGTTGTTAAAGTGGACCCAAACCCAGCTGGCTCTGCAGTCTAACAAACTCCTAATGCGGCCAAATCCCTATCCATGGGCCATCCCGCTGTGTAAAAACCCTTAGGGATCACCTGTATACTCATCTTGCCTGTGGTCCCACAGCTCATCCCCGGTTTACCACAGTTTATGTTCGGGCGGGAGCTCAGACAGACAACCTGGGTGCTGGAGCACACACATCAGTCGGAGGGAAACCGGGGATGCTGTTCATTCCCTGCTCTCTATGCCGTGCTCTGTGGACAAACAGAATTCTATGCCCTGCATTCAAGTGGACAAGAAGCGGCCATGAAGTCTATAAGACTCCAGGGCCACCTGATTCCCTCTCCTTGGGGCCTCCAAATAATGATTTGTGCATAGCTGGCACAGGCATGCACCCAGCTGGAAGCTAACAGGGATGCAGTTATCGGTGCACTCGCCTTCATTGGGGCCTTAGCCGATGAGACCTCTCGACAACTGAGCAAAGCAGAATGGAGCCAAGTGTACTGACTGCCTGCACACTCGCGCATGTGTCGTTGGGTTGGCAGTCAAGTATGTTTTACAGGCAAACCGGGGGGGTTCACATAGTGGGTCATCCCAATTTGAGTACCAAAACCCAGGATATTTAAAATCGGGATGCCCCACTGTGTGAAACCCTCTAGGTCGCCCATACACTTACCTTCTTTCTCGGTCCAACGACGCATGCGTGAGCTGCATTTTCGCTATCCCTCTAGCAGGGGGCGTGCCCGCGCCAGGCATCTGTGAATGGCCGATGCGGGCACGCTCCCTGTTAGAGGGTAGCAGGAGCCGCTTGCCTTAGACGATGTGACGTCAGCGGATCCGAGCTCGCTGATTGGATGAGTGGCTGCGCATGCGCTGTAGGACCGGGAATAAGTGAGTTGGTTTCAGCCACCTGGGGGCAAGGACCAGAACCCAAGATAGTCAAAATCCCGGGTTTTGGTGCAATTTAATATGTGTGGTGAGTATACTGGTCATCCCAGGGGGATTCACAGAGCCGCACAAGTGACATGACACAGGGGGTGCGCTGGGACTCTGGAGCTGGCCCTGGATGCAACAGAAACCTTTAATGTGGTTTGGAAATGTATATACATCAGGCCTATATGGGGCGACCAAACCAATATCTATGCTAATGATGACACTAATGGCAGCACTCACATTCGTATATTAATGGATGCACAGAGCAAAGTCAAAACTAAGAACTGTTAATCTACAAACCACCCAAATAAATCGGTACAATAATAATAGATGTAAAGCAATGCAAAGCAACACTGCCAAAAGGGCACCTAAACCACCATCACCAAAAAATTATGCACCGAACCAATGCAAAGTGCAAAATTAAACATAATTAAACATTAGCAATGACATGTACTAGTCCACATCAATTAGAAAGTCCAGAAACACAAAGCAAAAAACAAAACAGAATAAAGAGCAACAAGGGATCATACTGCTCTGCTACAAATTAGGAAGCAGTAGAAACAATTCTCACACACAGCATTTGGGTATGGAAAATTTGTGCACTTTTTCACTGAGTTTTCCACACAAATTTAATTCAACTGCCTTTGTGAATCACTCCTAGGTTTGAAAAATTCTCGCATGCGAATTTCCAAGCGTTAATTTTATTTTTCTACCTTTAGTGAATCAAGGCCCTTGTCTTGACTTGTGTTTTTCTCTTGTCCTACCTGAGTTATCTGGTGCTGGCTCTGACTCCAAGCCCAACACCAGGGCCTTTTGGGGTAGACACCTTACACACACACCCTGGGCTTGGTTGCACCACTGGTCGGACCCCTCTTTTCCAGGGGGGCTTGATTCTCTGCCAGAACTCTGAAGCTAGAAGAGAAGCAAAATTCAGTCACAGAGTTTAGCATTGGTGGGCAACTTATTCATGGATCATCCAGTTACCTGGGACAGAAAAAAATGGGCCACTTTCTTCTTTTGAGGTTCGGCCAGTTCTGCATAATATGGGTGTGTGTGTAAGACATAGGTTCCTGGCCATTCATATGGCCTGCCACCACCAATGCCAATGTTCTCTTGGTGTGGGTGTTGGGCTTGAAGTCATATTGATCAGTCATAAAAGTCTGCAATGCAAAAACACAAGCCAAATGTCACATTACTGTAGTACATGTATTGTCCTAGTTTAGGTTCGCATGTACACTAACCTTCCCTATTAAATACCTGTGTCTCACATCTGTGCAGCAGGCCAATGCATGCATTGCCCTAGCCCTTTGGGCTAGTGACCTCGGCAGTATGTGCAAATGTACCACTGAGTAGGCGCATGACGCTACTCCAAACCAGCATGTGCCTAGACATCTCCAAATTGCTCCCAGCTCTCCCAGCCACTGTTGTTGTGGACCCAGCTCCTCAGGCTGCCATTACTGGCAGAATGGAGTTGCTGACGCACCTAGGCAACCTGGCAGATCCAGCTCTCCAAGCCGTCATCACTGGCGGATTGAAGTTGCTGATGCACCTAGGCAAAGTGGCGTACCCAGTTCTGTCCGCCATTACTGGCAGATTGGAAGGTCTAGTGTCTTGTTCCTGTCTGAACCTGCAACAATCTCACCTACTCCTCCTAAGCCTACACACATCTGAATCCCCCCCCCCAGTGTCCCCTAAAAACAGGAAAGGGTGGTACATGTGATAGTGGCCGGAGCGTATGACTGATGGCATGTCCACTTTGGCACATGTGGGAATGCAAACTACTGGGGTTGGCTTGTTTCACTTCTTCAGCCAGGGTTCTGGTCGGCACATTTTTGCTCCCCTAAGTAAACCCAAAATCTGTATGGCTTCGAAAACCAGGCATCCACTATTATTGTGACGCCCGTAATGTGCCTTGGTTTGTATGCCTGCGCTCCACCGGACAGCGTGTGACCTGTCTGCCCATTTGTCTGCTTGTGGCAAACATACATAGGCAAAGCATGGCATAACATGGCGCAGCATGGCATAGCTTACCAGCATGATGTACTCCTGCTCATCATGAATGAAGATGGTTGTTGCCATGTTGTTGGGTCTCCTCCATATACTTCAAGCTGCGTGACGTGCCCCTGCTCTGATGTGCCTCAGCAGGGTTCCTGCCACACTTCACCATGTTCCAGCCACCGGTCAGGACACTTTGCCTATGTATGTTTGCCCATTTGTCTGCTTGTGGCAAACATACATAGGCAAAGCATGGCATAACATGGCGCAGCATGGCATAGCTTACCAGCATGATGTACTCCTGCTCATCATGAATGAAGATGGTTGTTGCCATGTTGTTGGGTCTCTTCCATATACTTCAAGCTGCGTGACGTGCCCCTGCTCTGATGTGCCTCAGCAGGGTTCCTGCCACACTTCACCATGTTCCAGCCACCGGTCAGGACACTGATGCCCATCCTCCACCCCAGTGCTGGCCCCACTGCTCCCGGCAAAGCCTAAGGAGGAGCAACAGAGCCACAGCTGGGGTTGCATGTTTCCCTGCCAGCAGCCTGGGACCACCCCTTCTGGTCCTAGGAGTGAGTAAGTGGCTCAGAATCCGCTTTTCCGTTTCATTTTCACACGATACAACGTAGGCTTTCGTTTTTGCCCTTTTCCCATCGTATGCTTCAATGAATCCTTTACGTTTCCCGTTTGATTCTGTTTCCCTTTTTCAATAAATATCCGTCCAGACGGAAATCCTTACGATCTTGCGCCTGCGCACTACAAACTTAACTCATTAAAGTGCTCGCCTACATATTTGCCACCCTCACTTCTACTACAATGTTTAGCTAAATCACTTAGCACTATCCTCCATCTTCCCTTTTGGACCCTTAAAGCTCACCCAAATCACTTAGCACTATCCTCCATCTTCCCTTTTGGACCCTTAAAGCTCACCCAAATCACTTAGCACTATCCTCCATCTTCCCTTTTGGACCCTTAAAACTTACCCAAATCACTTCTCGGTCATGTGAATATTCATCTTTAAATATTTCTGGGCCCATTAGTTTTGTGTTAATGTATTTTGTAAATGAAATGACACTGTAAAATTTTTTTTTGGATTCCATCATAAAATATAAAATGTATAAAGATTATGAAAATTTCTAATTTTTACAACTATAAAAAACAAAATACATAGCAATGGCAGGCCACAGAACATTATTCTTCATCTGTGGTCCCCAACGACTCGCGCAGCTCCTGCATCTCGCCCACCAACTGAAGGATCCTGACACTCAGTTGTGCCACTCTGGCACGTGTGGTCCCTGTTACAAAACTTAAATAAAAATATTGGTATAACCTTGTTGGGGTCACACTGCAGTGCCCCCCCCCCCCTGTATGGTCCAAACACCTAAATCTGGACTTCAAAAGCCAGAGGGCCCTCGCCACCACGGCCCGGGTTTTGCATAGTGACGGTTAGAGAACCCCTGGCCCACATTCTGCAGGCAAAGAAGGGCAGGAGTGGATATCCAGAATCCCCTGAAAGAATTTAAAAATACTAACATAAAATACACATTCTAAGCTACAATATTGTTTAACATGTCGTCAAGGGCTAAAACAGCAATAGGTTAAGTCATGAGTCATCAACTATATTCATTGCCATACAGTGAAAATGGATTAATGGAATGTGAGCAAACTTACCCTGGAGCCATCCACCAGATAATTCTCCTGACTCAAACTGACGAAATAAGCCGGAGCTCTGCAATATATAAGCATCATGGGACGACCCTGGATGCCCTGCAAGAACACTGAGGAATTGCATAGCTGGACCAATCACTGCTTTTATGTTGTGTGAGTGGCACATCTTGTGGTTCCTGCAACCAAATATAAAATAATTACACAAAGCAAAGGTAACCGACTAAAACAATAACTCCTACAACAAATTAAGATTCAAGTTCAACAATCCAAATATAATTCACAAAGGACATAAGTCTAAAAAAATATAGCAATTATATGGATGTGTGGGAAAATAAATGTTTACATGCTAAGGACTAATTAAGGTCAGCATTAAAATGCTTCTATAAGGCATACATGAAAAGTATTGATTCAGGTATGCATTGCTATACAATTTATGGCCTCGGCCATGCTGATACATGCAATGCCTTGGTGCTAAAGGCGCGCAGACTCCTCCACATAGCTGCAAAACATGTTCAACAATAGCAATCTGAGCCCTCAAAGGTCCCGTAAGTGGATCGGAAATGAAACGGATTTATAGGGTGGTGATCCGTCGGAAATCAGCTCTCTGAATCAGACAGAAACCCATCCCAACAACAACGGAAGTTATCTGAACGAACGGAAAATTTCCTATTTTGTTTGGAAAATGATCCGAACTAATGGAAATGTTCCGATTTGCTTCCGTTCATCGAAAGCGCATTCCCGAACGTTCGCACGAATGAAAAATGGACGAAAAAAAGCAAAAAAAATGACAAACACCCACCCAAACTTTCACAGACAGCTACGGAAGTCCGGACGAATGTGTCTCTGAATCGAGGCTTTTATCTCTTTCAGTTTGAGTGAATGGGCATGTGTGTGTTCAGTAGTTAGGAGAAGGGCACAATCCTGGAATCTTTCTCATAGTGACTGATTTTAGTAGGTTCTATTACCATATCTTCACATATTTGTTGTGTTGGAGTATTCCTGCTTCAGGAAATGGAAGTAGTGAGAGGGGTATAAGAAATTGTTAGAGGCTGCATACAGACATGTGTATCTCTGCAATGAACTGAGGGTAATTAAACCTGTTAGGAAATACTAATTGAATGAATGGTTAAGTTGAGAATTAAAGGCCTAGACAAACTATACATTGTGGACCTTTCCCAAGACTCCAGTGCCAGGCATTGTCAGGGGTGCATAGATGATCTGCTATCTTACCACCGCTCTCATGCCACCATTCATTCTCCCACAACCCTGGTTTGTGAAGCAAAGAGCTGGCAGGTGGGCAAGTGTTTTGGCTGCAAGATGGGCCTGGCTTGTGTATGGCCAGCTGCCATTGAAAACAATAGGCACCTCGATACAAGGAAGTTCCTGAATACAGAGGTAGCCATTGTTTTCAAGAAGTGGACCAACAAGTTTTCCTTTACAAACGCTAAATGTGATCTAGCACAGCAAAATGTTTTTTTGGGGGTGTTAATAATAGACCGTGAAGCAACGCGCCCTTAGTTATATCAGACTTTAAGCAAAGCTCTTATTGCCATTGGTGTATAAGGGCCACGCATCAGTACCAAAAGAAAGATGTACTCACCCAATGATTTTCTTTGTTCACTCTTCTTCTCTTTAGACTCAAATCCATGATGCAGTTGTTCTGAACTTGCTGATTTAAGGACACTAAAACCCAGCTGAAGATTTGACTGTCCTGAACCCTAAAGTTAACAGAAAATACCCAGGCCTATAAATACAATCTTTTCAAAGGGACACACTACAAGGAAACAAACAATGTCACAACAAACAGCATACATTCATGGTTCCATAGTTTCAGCATTGGAACCAAAAGTCATTGATATTACCACCAGTTCTATTATTGGGTTGTGTGAGGAACATTATTCTCAATTATTATTTCTCAACTCCTGCAGGCCTTATGTCTGGTCAGGAGCAATAGATCCCATTTAAAATGTGCAGCACAAACCTCAGCACAAGGCCTCAACCCAGTGCCTCCACATTGTCAACTTTAAAGATACTAACTTTAGATACTAAAGTTTCCTGGTGACTTGGAGGCATTCCATCTAACCCCCAGTCACCTCCACATTTAGCATATGCATTTTTTTAAACTCACCCATTATGTAATCGTCCCCCAAAACCTACTGTTCAGGCTTGCCATGGTGTGCAGCCCCCGCCACCACCATAATACCCCTTTATAACCAGTCTTAATCCAATTAGGCCGGCTGATCGGCTCTTGTGGGCTGAAATCTCACCTATCGCAAGATTTCACTCTGTGCCAGAGCCAGAGACAGATGCTCATCCTCCTCCTTCTCTCTTTCTCTCTCCCACCATGCTGTCTGTGGTGTGTATGTTTAGTGTGTGTTAACAATGGTACATACAGCAATACTTTTATTGAACTCACAGCCCGAGCGATTGTGCGGGCTGCACATAAGCCATAAAACAATCAGCAGGAGCAGATGAGGAGGGGTAGAGGGGCTGGCGTGGTGAGTGGCACTGTTGATCTAGTTGCATGAATGAGCTGCAGACTCATTCATGCTTTGGTGGGAATAAAATGAACGAGCTGCGCCTGCGCAATCTTTTTCTGTGCCGTAGGGGCATATGGGAGACAAATAAGATGGCGGCGCATATCTGTAAGAATAAATGGAACCTGGGAAGCATGTAGAGGAGCAGAAACTGGGACATAGTTATTTAAATGGGGCTCTGGGCTTGTTTGATTTGCTGAAATCAAAGGCCATTCCCACTGACTGGGATTCTGCTTTAAAAGTCAGAGACTAGAAAGTTGGGGCATGCATAATCTTGACTCTGGTGGTAGGGGGTAGGGAGGGGAAGGAGGAATTAAGGTGAGAGAAAAGGAATCAAGAAATAGAGTACAGCTTTAGAAAAACAGTAGAATACTATAGGCGATATCTTGTGGGAACCCAAACAACATATAACAGTAGGGGAGTAAGGACAGACACCGTGGGTCACTCTAAAGTAGACATTCAGTTAAACAGATGTCCCAAGAGGAAGGCCTAAATTTGGCTTGACCTCCCTACAGAACTTCTCACTTGCATGAACTTCCTGCGAGATGAGGTGTTGTAATGTTATACTTTTTCTTTGCATAAGCACTCACAACAAGATCACTGGGGAGCGGATGTGTGATGTGAAGCTGGGATGGGTACTCTAGCAGCACTTCTGATGGACAAATGTAACCATCATTGTGTCCTGGTCTAGGCTGTGTTTCTGTCCACCATTAATTTGCTGTAGCAAGGAACCCATGCCGGGTGGAATGGTCTAAGGAACAAAAAAGATGTATGATTTGACCATATTGGTATTAAACAAAGTAAACAGAATACAACCAGTTGAAGGTAAATTATTTGACTTCCGAATGGAAAGGAATAGAAAGCCTCATGAATGGAAAGGAATAGAAAGAAACGTGAGTGTCATCAGGGAAGCCTCTGCCATGGGTTCAAGGGGGGACCCCGAAGTGCTGAACGCACCAGATTGAGATCCCAGGGTGACCGAACATGAGCAGCACCCTGCATGAAAGTGTGGTTTAACTTATGCTACGCAATGATCCACTGGAAAAAAATGGACAAGGCTGAGACCTGGCCCCTAAGGGTGCTGGGCTGTAAGCCAGTGTCCAGGCCTTGCTAGAGGAACTCCAAAATGTTGGGTACCAAGAATCTCCTACAGGAGTGGGCCTTAGATTTGCAACAAGACACGAAGGCCCTCCAAATCTTGTAGTATATTCTAGAGGATGACTGTTTCCGTGTTTGAATCGATGTTCGAATTACTGTGGCGGACAAACCCCTCTCCAATATACCTCAACAGTCAAGCTGCTAAACCAGCTCTGGAAATTGGGGTGCCACAGGGGACCCTGTTGCCGAAGATCTGGCTTGTTGGGGAGTCACCAGGGGAGCTCCACCACCAGGCTGACCAAATCTGTGAACCACACCCTTTTGGGCCACTGTGAGGCAATCAGGATGATATGCTATAGCCAGGGGGTCTCACATGCTAGACACAAACCTCTAGACCTTCAGATTGTGCCAAAATGTGAAAAGGTCCACCTCTTACACTCCCCACCGGTCGCAGAGAGATTGAAACATGTCCTGGTGATGGGACCAATCCCCTCTGGTCCACTGTCTCCCTGCTTAAATAATCAGCCTGCAGATTCTCCACCCCCGGAATGTGAGCCACCGAGATGCATGGAACATGATGCTTACTCGACTTCCCACCCGTGGCCTTCTGGACCAGGTCATCCAGAGGCTCACCAAAAAGACGACCCCTCAAAAAAGGGAAGGGCAGTAAGAGCCTTCTTAGAAGCAGTGTCGGCTGACCATTGTTTCAGGCAGACCGTGCGTCACAAGGTGACCAGCAAGGCCGGCTCCCTAGCCACCAGGTGCACCAAGTGTCCAAGCGAAGTGCAGAGCAATGCAAACCTCCATTTCGTAAATGCCTCCTCTGCTGCTTCAGCCTTGCATGCTATAGTCGATATGGATGTGAAGCAAGCTGGGCACATGGCCGACCCCACCAAGGAGAAAGCATGTCTGGCCAGCTGGTCCAACCTCCTATCTGCTAGGTCTCTCAAGGCCACAATATCCAAAGTAGGGATACCGGTGTGCCGAGCCAGACTTGACACCGGATTGTGTACCTCAAGTGGCGAAGATCAAACCCTGATTGCTTCATCCAAAAAGGGGTACTTGGCGTCCAGGACCTTAGGAAGAGATAGAAGTTTATTTAGATTCTCCCACTCCTTTGACACCAGCCCATTGACATGGGCAAGCCTGGGAAAAACCTTGCCCCACCCAGCAGCCATGGGGAAGGCAGACTGTGTCTCTCACAGGGTGTCATGGAGTCATGGGGGTAGATGACCCATGGGGTAAAGGGAACGGGGCTCAGTGGGGGACATACAGCAGGGCCACCATGCAAGGCCCAGAGATCAGGTAAACCTGCTGCAGTGGGGTCCTGATCCTTGGGGTTCAGACCCAATCGGATGAGCCCTGTTGCTCTTACCTGGACCCATGTGCGCTCCCCTCACTCTGCACGATCCCACACTATCGGCTTAGTGACTGACTTCAGGCATCTAACGGGGGTCCCCAGGAACATTGCAGCTCCTGGTCAGCATTGTGACTACAATGAAAAAATCCAGACATTTTAACAGTCCCTTGTGACTGAGGAGATCCTGCCACACTCTGCCCTATATAGGTCGGGAGGAGCTAGTTTTTTTTTATCTATCTTGCAGTCCCCGATTATGTCTGAGATTAACCCATGCGTTGCTACTGGTGGTGTCCCAGAATAGAAGATATGACAAAGCTGTTTTGGCTGCATGAAATTGGACCTCCAGTAAAAAAAAAATCAAAGCTTAGTAAATTGCTCCCCTAAAGCCTCCCTCTGGTAATCAGTAACATACATTACTACAGAGGGCTTAACCCAATTGTGGAATATCATGCAGACGATGCACTCCTGAACACCATGGGAGCGTCCATCTTGCCTTATACTTCAGTGCCCTGCTTCAGAAAAGCTCCCATAGTCAAAATTGCCTGGAATCTCAGTGCAATCATCCCTTTTTTCTAGCCAGAGGTAAAAACCTATTAGCTGTAATGACTTATTATTGCTCTGCTCACAGCAGACAGCTCCTAGATACATTGTAGATACACCTGTCTGAGGCATACATCTCTCTGATGTGGGCTGCTGCTGGCACAGCCCTCCCCTTCCGCTCCCTGTCACTTCAATATAATTCAGAAGTACAATATCTGCATACTATTCCACAACATCTGAATGGAATTAAGCCCTTTGACCCTTTAGGAGCAAGTCTACCTAGAGATTTTTCACCCTCTGTTGCCAGCCCATTTTTCACTATTTTGCGTTATACACATGAAAAAAACATGAAATGTCTTGTTTGTCATTTTTTTAGCGTATTCTCAATAATTTTGGTAAAAAAATGAAAAAAAACAAATTTTTACAATTTGTAGTGTTTTTCATTTTGTAATAAAAAAAAAGATTTTTCAATAAAATTATATTGTGTGTAAAATGCCTATTTCTCCTGGCTACAATGTTACCACATATGTATTGGTAGACACACTTTTCTGGAGACTCTTCCAAACTATAACAGCACTTTAGGAGATTTTCAGATAAAAAACAACTGCTATGTGCACCTTGCAGTTTTTCAAGAAAAACAAAACTTTTACATTTGAAATAATATATATATATATATATATATATATATATATATATATATATATATTACACACCTCAAGCTTTCTAGGTGCACCAGGCTTGTTGACATTGGTGTAGTTTTTCTGTAAGTAATCCCTTGATGCATTATTTGGATGCCACATTTTCCTAAAAAAGACAATATGCTAACTAAAAGAAACAATCTGGAAAAGCAAGGTCCCTAGAACAGAAAAAAATAGCCAACATGCGTAGGTACTATCAAGGAAATAGTTGCCCACACCCCCAAGTCAAGCATATGCGTAAAGGTAATTTTATGTAAAAATTTCAGCTCTGTAGACAAAGTGCACGCCTTACGTTTTTTCAACCAAAACAACCCTTTACCCCCACAAACCATATATTGCCTGAAAGTACATGCATTAGGCTTTCTGGGCATATCCAGCTTGTTGTAGTGAGCTCATCTTTCTGGATGTAATCTCTCAAAGCATTCCTTGGTTGCACAGGATTTCCCGTAAAAAAATGTATAAAAAAGCAAAAAAGCAAAATAAAAACCAAACTTTCCTAAAATATAAATATGCAAACAAAGAAAAAAAAGCTAAATCTGAAAGCGCAAGGTCCCCTGAACCGAACAGAGCAATACCCAACATGCATAGGTACTTTTAACCCTTTTAACTGCCAACCTACTTGAGATTCTGTCACTCTCTGTTGACAAGTCATTTTTCACTATTTTGCGTTATGTTTAAAAGTGATTTTTGCAGGAATTTCAAGGATAATTATATATTTTTATTTTGCCAGAGTTTAAGCTTTAAAATGAAATGTCTTGTTTGTAAATGTTTTCAGTGTTTTCTTTTTATATTTTAATTAATTTTTAACATTTTGAAATGAAAAACGTAAAAAAATAAAATAAAGAATTATATTTAATTATATTTAATTGTCTTCAATTTATTCAAGAAAACCATATTGCATGTAAAAGCCCCATTTCTCCTGATCAAAATGGTACCACATATGTATCGTAGCCCCCTGTTCCTGCCCAGGAGATCCCCCAAATAAATTTACAAAGAAAATACAACTATATTCCACACTATAAAGGGTTTAATAAAAAAATGCCATGGAATCTCCCCTTCCCAGTAAAAACAGCCCAGACACCTGACATACGGGGCTTGACGAAGGGTTAAAACATCTTCTGCCACTGATCCTAGAAGCGGGATGGGAGTTCAAGAGAGTAATATACTAAACTCTTTTTTGACTGGATATACAGTTTAAGAATTAAACCTATGATGTATAATGTAAGCTACTAGATACAAAGTCAAGTGACTCAAGACAAATGTTTCCATAGTAATATCCACTGGACAATGATTGTATGTACAGTAGGAATACGCCCCATCACATTCAAAGAATCATTGGATCAATCATTCAAAGAAATCATGCCACTATTTATTGTGTTCATGAATTTTATTTGTTGTTCTGAGTTTCTTTTAACATGATTGATCACTGTAATGTATTTTAACTTTAATTTCCAGATAATTAATGCAGTGTGTTGACAAAAGACCAGATTGTCCATTTGCTCACTACCATGTATTCCATCGAGGTTAATGATCCTATGGAAACTATATTTTTAGAGATTCCAAAAATAATAATAATATTAATATATGGAGTTGCTTAGGAACTAGTTTGCATTTTTGAAACAGATTTGGATTTAACCCTTAATGACAAATAGTCCTAGAAGTTCTAGAAGTCTAGAAGTTGAGACTTTACACATGGAGAACATTTAGGACCAATGTAACCCTCTCCAGGAAAAGTAATCACCCCTGCAAGTAAAGTCATGATTTACAATACCTGATAGTCTACTATGCTGTGCATGGCAGGATTGCAAGGAGAAAGCTTCTGTTCCACAAAAATAGCATATGCTGTCTGTTTGCAGCTTGCTAAAGATCACCTGGACTAGCCAGATTTTTTTACACAAGCCCTTAAGCTTGGAGAAAATCCCTGCATTTCTGAAATCTCATTCCATTTGTGAAATATGGTGATGCTAGTAACTAGCATTGGACCTGTTTTTCTGAATCTCAGCCTGAACACTAGCCATCATTGACAGAACAATTAATTATCCCAAGACAATGAGCCTGAGCCCACAATTTATTTTAGTAGACTGGTCAAAAAAGAATTGAGATGGCCAGGTCTAAGTCCTTATCTTAATCCAATACAAATGTTGTGGAAGCTACCAGTTCATGAGAGGAAACGTAACAGAATTGAAGCTGTTTTACTTCGGAAGAATGGTCTAACCAGAACCAGGATCAGACTGGAAAACAGTAACTTAGGCCCAGTGTCTTGGAGCCCCATTTTAAAGGGCGCCTGGCAATGACTGCAGCGGCCAATCCTTATCCAGTAGGGAGAGTTTGGTGCTACTTTCCTCTTTTGGATCCCCCACTAAAAAAGGGCTCCAAAACAAAAAGGTTCGTACTGCAGTACTTATTAGTGACAGGAGGTGTGGTGTAGAATATTATACACCTTATAGCCCACATAGATAAATAATTCACATAATTCACAAATGCCAATTTTCAAATAGACTAAGGGGCTTGAAAACACTTACATGCAGTAGTATACCACAGATCAGGATAATCATCCACAACTGATATCACCTCTACACACATTTCGGAGCACTAGACTGCTTAGTACAAGGAAGTTGCCATCGACAAGGAGGGGTGATGTAGGGTGCAACAAACATGGAGCCCATCTATATAGGTTCATTTGTACATTGGCATGCAGGAAAGGCAGTTGGGGCATTACTTTATGGTGTGGGGTCACTTTAAAATTAAGCTTTCAAACCAAATGTAAGACTGTATCCCATCATAGGAATTATAGACAGCATAGCAGGGCAGAGTTTCTTTACTTGTGGCCTCAAGTCACCCCACTGCAACATTGGCTTGGGTTGAGACTTGTTGCTGGTTGATGGGTGGTGATTTAGACTATTTTGTTCCTAAAGGTGCCCAAAATGTGGACACAGCCCATGTCATTGCATATTACTATATTAGTACTATTATTACTATAATAAGCTAATAATTTGCAGGCGATACTAAAAGACAGAGCAATCTCTGAGAGCAACATTATATTAAAACGTTTTCATCTAGATTATTTAATCTCCCAAACAAATGACTAACACTGCAAACAATCTGATATAATTATTTCATTATTGACGGCGAGCACTGTTTGTTTTTGTCTGCGTGTCTGTCATGTTGGCCATCCATAAAGCACATAAACAAGCTGAGACTTCTGAAGGCAGAGATGGGAAGGTAACAAACGCGCACATACCAAACTGTCAATTGTGCTCTGGATGGCGTGGAACCATTCCTTTATGGTGATGTCTACGTTGGACTGGAGAAGGATTTCATTTCCTGATGGCGTTGTGATCTGAAAAGAAAAATGTATTGTAAGCGGGTGTTGAAGGATTATTTATTTTTAACAAACATGCCTTGTCCATGAGAATTAGATTATTTCCATAACGATGCTCACTCCAGTCAAAACTGAAATGAAAACCTTGTGATATATTCTTTGCTTTGCTTATTTATCACGATTTCTTAGATGCACCAATAACTTTCTATACTTGTGTAAGTTAATGTGTATTTGCAGTAAAAAAAACTATACTTACCGAACCCTCATTGAGAGGTCTACCTATATCCTCTAGGCCCTAGAGCAAGTATTAAGTTTGGGTCCAGGTCAGGTTACAGCCACAGGGCTATACTCTAGTTAGGTACCTCTAGTGATCTGAGGTACCATCAACCACTTCATGAGGGGGTGTAGTCATCATGGGACAATGGTGTATTAGCTCTCTCATAACTAAGCCTAAGATCTGTGGGTCCTTTCCACAAAGCTAGGTGTCCTTCACACCATCCAGGAGCCCTTAGTTGGAAGCCTTATGATGTAAGGTGACCTTTTGCATCCCCCAGGACAAAACTGGCGATGTGTCCTCCAATGGACGTCCCCACTCTTATTATTATTATTATTGTTTATTTATAAAGTGACATCTTCTTCCGTAGCACTGTACAAGGTATAATTATAGACAATGTAAATCATACAGGGATCATTATAAACTAGATTTTTACAAAGTTAAAACCAAATGTAATAATAAGAGACAAAAAGTGGAGAGGCACAGGAGAAGTTTTAAAGGCGGGAGTGCAAGTGTCAGAGAACCAGGACTGTTCCCTCTGTAGTCCAGCAGAGGGCACCTGTTTGTTTATGCTGGAGAACCAGGACTGTTCCCTCTGTAGTCCAGCAGAGGGCGCCTGTTCGTCTATGCCGGAGAACCAGGACTGTTCCTCCTGTTGACCAGCAGAGGCCACCTGTGAGTCCTCACTACTGAGCATGTGCAGGGGCCTATAAAAACAGACAAGGTCTGTCCTCAATTGCCAGTTGGTCTTTTCCTGCATGCTCCTGAGTTCCTGTGATTCCTTCCTGTGTACCGACCCGGCTTGCTTTTGACTACGATCCTGCTTTCCTGACGACTTCGGCTTGTTTTGTGACCACGATCCTGATCTGCCTGCCCACGACCTCTGCTTGTTTCTCGACTTTGATCCAGATCTGCCAGCCCACGACTTCAGCCTGCCTCACACTCCCAGATCAGCTCTGGTCTGTCTCCTACCTGGAATTCTGCAAAACCCACTCCTAGGTTGCCTGACCTGGGGCCTTCCTGCAGCCCAGCCTATCCTCACCATCAGAGGCTCTAGTGAATACCAGGTTGGTCCTTAGACTCCAGGCTTCCCGGTCGAGAGGTGAGCAGTGTTGCCGTCTCCGCAATCAGGGTTCACACCCGGTGTTTTGACAGCAAGAAAGTGACCAAGGAGGAGGACATGAGAATGTCCAAGGCAGAGCAGAGGTTGCACCTGCGTTAACACTGGATTAGAGATAAGATGTGGGGAGGGGTATGGTTGGGGAGAGCTTTGTAGGTTAGTGTTAGAGGTTTGAACTGAACCCTCTGAGACACAGGAATCCAGAGGAGGGATTTACAGACAGAGCAGTGCTGGAGAGCTGGAGAAGCGTGAGGAGAGGTGCATGAGGTGAGCAGCAGAGTTCAGAATAGATTGGCATCTGTTTGTTGGTAAGCCGCAAAGAAGGGTGTTGCAGTCCAGCCGGGATCTGACCAGGGTGTGCTTTAACATTTTAGTGGTGTCAGGTGAGAGGAAGGGATGGATGCGGGAGATGTATTTAAGTTGGAGATGACAGGAAGTGGCTAGGGAGTGATAAGTGGAGTCATAACAGCATGCTTATAGGAGGAGGGAAAGGTACCAGTGGAGAGGGAGAGGGTATATAGAAATGTTAGGGCTAGAAAGACAGCTGAAGACAAAGACGAGCCTTTGAAACAAGAGAGGAGGGTCCTAGTACATTTAGCTGAGTCATATGAGTTAAAGCGAAAATGACTTTAACCAGACCAACCAAACAAACAGTGCTCATACAAATCCCTCTGCAGGGCATGCACTAACATTTTAGTGGTGTCAGGTGAAATGAAGGGAGGGATGCAATAGATGTTTTTAAGCTGGAGAAAACTGGCGGTGGCTAGGGAGTGAATTGTAAGATTTTTGTGGCGAAAGAAAGAGGAGTGAGAGGGTGGGAAAATGACCAGTTCTGTTTTGTCCATGTTCAGTTTAACCCTTTAAATGCCAGCCACGTAAAATTTACGTGGTTGCCTCTCCGTCACTTAAGTGCCAGCCACGTAAAATTTACTCAACTGACCCCTCGTTGGATCCGGCCGGGTCTCCTCTTTAATTTGGTGCCATCCGATCCCCCGTGGGGGGTCGGATGGCTCCAGGAGAGCCCCCGGAATAGGCCGCCCCCCCCCGCTTCTGCAGCAGCAGCTGCTAACTGTAAAAAAAAAAAAAAATAAAAATGACATTCACTTACCTGTGTGTGCGCTGGCTCCCGCTGTCCCTCCTCTTCACCTGGGGGGCCTCCGATCACCCCCCAGGACTTACCGATTAGAGATGAGCGAACCGGTTCGGACGAACCGGAATTCGCTCCGAATTTCAGGAAATATTCGATTCGGCACGAACCCGAATATTTTGTGGTTCGTGCCGATCGAATTTTTCCTGAAATTAAAAAAAAAAAATGCCGGCATGGTGGGAGCCGGCCGGCGGGCCGGTAAAGCCGGCCGGCCCGCTCCCACCATGCCGGCATTTAAAAAAAAAAAAAAAAAAAAAAAAAAGCATTTTTGCCGGCATGGTGGGAGCGGGCCGGCCGGCTCCGCTGTCAGCGGAACCGGCCGGCCCGCTCCCACCATGCCGGCATTTCAAAAAAAAGCAAACACTTACCTGCAGGTCCGGAGCGTGGAGGCCGGCGCCGCTCTCAGCTGTCATCTGAGGGCGCGTCATCAGAGCGGACCTGCAGGTAAGTGTTTGCTTTTTTTTGAAATGTTCCGCTGACAGCGGAGCCGGCCGGCCCGCTCCCACCATGCCGGCAAAAATGCTTTTTTTTTTTTTTTTTTTTTTTTTAAATG
This sequence comes from Gastrophryne carolinensis, assembly GCA_027917425.1. Lineage (NCBI taxonomy): Eukaryota > Metazoa > Chordata > Amphibia > Anura > Microhylidae > Gastrophryne > Gastrophryne carolinensis. The sequence goes on along the minus strand of CM051240.1, from coordinate 200,326,466 downwards.
CCGGCATGGTGGGAGCGGGCCGGCCGGCTTCTGATGACGCGCCGGCCGGCTCCGCTCCCACCATGCCGGCATTTATGATGGGGAACTTCGTAAAAGTTCGATTCGGCCGAACCCGAATTTCTTTGTGAAATTCGGCGAATCGGCCGAATCGAACTTTTCAAAAGTTCGCTCATCTCTATTACCGATCTTCAGGAGAGAGCCCGGAAGGCTCTCTCCTCTCTCCTCTTCGATGGCGGCCGCCATCTTGCCGCTAAGCCCCGCCCCCTTGGGGGCGGGGCTATGACGTCATCCCGGTCCGTCGCAGCGTCAAGCTCCGCCCCTTTTGGGGGCGGGGCTATGACGTCATCCCAGCCCCGATCACCGATCACCGGCTTCAGCGTTCTCAGCTGTCAGATGCCGGTGATCGGCAACGGGGAAGGAGGTGGCAGGAGATCCTCTGATCTCCTGCCTCCCCCTTCTCTGATGCCGATCACCGGCATCTGTCAGCAGAGCGGCGTGGGACAAAGGAGCTTACAATCGGAGGTAAGTACAGTAAAAAAAATTTTTTTTTTTTTTTTTAATAAAATACTTTTGTGTGGCGTTTTTTTTCATTTAACCCTTTGTGAACTGGTAAGGGGTCCATGAGACCCCTTATACCAGTTCACAAGGCTCTGGGTATGGCAAGTCACCTGCAGCTAGTGGGTGGCTTGCCATTAACCCCCAGCCCCCCATTACCTGCCTCCCCAACGGCCAGGGGGGGGCAGAAGGGCCCGGGCCACTTAGTGGCTATGTGGGCTAGTAGCTAGCTATGGGGGCTTGTAGAACAGGGCGCAGGGGCCAGCGTTGGTGGCCCCTGCGCCCTGTTCTACAAGCCCCCATAGCTGGCCCGGGTCGGTAATGCTGGGTAGGGGGGACCCTACGTCATTTTTTGGGGGGATTTTTAAGGAGGGGGAACCCTATGTCATTTTTTTTTTAATTAACCCTTTTGTTTTCTGTCATCAAGCAGCTATAAAAGGCTGAAAGAGTGCTCCACTATGGATGGGAGGTAAGTATTAAAAAAAAAAAATAATAAAATATTTTTTCTCTTTGTGTGTCTGTGTTTTATTTTTACATTTAACCCCTTGTGAACTGGTAAGGGGTCCATGACCCCTATACCAGTTCACAAGGCTGGGGGAGGTGGCAAGTCACCTGCGCTAGCCGGTGACTTGCCATTAACCCCCGGCACCCCCATTACCTGCCTCCCCAAAGCCCAGGGGGGGGCAGAAGAGCCCGGGCCCACTGGCTATGCGGGCTTGTAGCCTGCAGGGCCAGGGGCCACAAAAGCTGGCCCCTGCGCCCCGTTCCTACAAGCCCTACATAGCTGGTCCCGGGCTGGTTACTTTGGGTAAGGGGGGGTCCATGTCATTTTTTTTTATTTTTAAGGATTTTTAACCCTTAAAAATCCCCCCAAAAAATGGGCCCCCCCTCCCGGGAGGGGGGACCCTATGTCATTTTTTTTTCTCGATTTAACCCTTTGTAGTGTGGATGGTAGTTGTATTTTATTTGTAAATGTTAAAAATTACTTGTTTCAGTTAGGGGGGTCTCCTGGGCAGGAACAGGGGGCTACCGATAAATATGTGGTACTGTTCTAATCGGTAGAAATGGGGCTTTCACATGCAATATGGTTTTCTTTAATAAAATAAATTTTTTATGTAAAATAAAGGAGGCAATTTTCTAAAAAAATTTTTTATTTATTTTTTTTTTTTTACTTAATAATAAATAAAATTAATAATAAATAAAATTTACAAACAAGACATTTCATGTTAAAGCCTAAACTCTGCTGCAAAAAATATATATATAATTTTCCTGAAAATTCCAGCAAAAATGACGCAAAACATGGCGCAAAACATGGCGCAAAATGGGGAAAAATGACCTGTCAACAGAGGGTGACAAAATCTCAAGTAAGCTGGCAATTAAAAGGGTTAATAGTACCTCTGCATGTTGGGTATTGTTCTGTTCGGGGGACCTTGCGCTTTCAGACTTAGCTTGTTTTTTCTGGTTTGCATATTTATATTTTAGTAAAAGGTGTTTTTTATTCTGCTTTTTTATACATTTTTTAGGGAAACTCTGCGCAACCAAAGAGTTCTTTGAGGGATTAATTCCAGAAAGATGAGCCCACTACAACAAGCTGGGTACGCTTAGAAAGCTTAACATGTGTACTTTCAGGGAATATATGGTTTATGGGGGATATTCCAAATGTAAAGGGTTGTTTTGGTTGAAAAATCGCAAGGTGCGCACTTTGTCTGCAGAGCTGAAATTTTCAAGAAAAATTACCGTTACGCACATGCTTTACTTTGGGGTGTTTGGCAACTCTTTCCTTGACAGAACCCATGCATGTTGGGTATCGTTCTGTTCGGGGGATGTTGCTTTTTTAGATCATACTTGTTTTTCCTTTTTTTAGGGAAACTCTTTGCAACCAAAGAATACATTGAGGGATTACTTCTAGAAAACTGTGGCCACATCAACAAGCCTGGTACAAATAGAAAGCCTGAGGTGTGTACTTCCAGAGAATATATAGTTTGTGGGGGGTATTTCAAATGTAAAGGGTTGTTTTTCTGGAAAAACTGCAAGGTGCGCATAGCGCATATCACAGTTGTATTTTTTCAGAAAATCCCCTAAAGCGCTGTTTCAGTTTGGGGGAGTCTCCTGGGCAGGAAAGGGTGTCTACCTATACATATGTGGTACCGCTGTAACTGTGAGAAATTGGGGTTTCACACGCAATAAGATTTTATTGACAAACTTACATTTTTTATTACAAAAAAACACTACAAATTGTAAAAAATTGATTTTTTTAAATTTTTTTGCACATATTTCGCCAAAAAATATTGAGAATACACCTAAAAAATGACAAACAAGACATTTCATGTTAAAGCTCAGACTCTGCTGAAAAAAACAATATATCATTTTCCTGGGAAATCCCTGGAAATCCCTTAAAAAATCACATTTGAACATGGGGAGTGCAAAATAGTGCAAAATGGTCTGGCAACAGAGTGTGACAAAAACTCCAGGTAGGCTGGCACTTAAAGGGTTAAGAGAGCGAGCTGACATAAAGGATGAGATGGCAGTTAGACAGTCAGAATGGCAAAAGAGGAGGGAAGAGAGATTTATCTCAGTTTCAGCTGCATAAAACTGATATTGGAATCCCAGCGAGGTTATCAGTTGGCCAAGACTGTAAGTATATAATGAAAAAAGTAGGGTCCTATGGCTGTCTTTGTGGTACACCAACAGGCAGAGGATAGAGAGAGGAAATTGTTTTTGAGTAAGATACACTAAATGTGCAGTGACAGAGATAGGAGGAGGACCAAGAGAGTGCGAGACTTTGGATTCAAAGAGAAGAAAGTATATTGAGAAGCAGAACATGGTCGACAGTGTCAAAAGCAGAGGATAGGTAAAAAATCATTGGTGACTTTGGTCCGAGCAGTTTCAGTGGAATGACTTGAGCGAAAACTAGACTGGAGGGGATTTAGTTTGGAGTATATAGACAGGTAGTGAGACAGTTCTAAGTGGATATGTGTTCAAGAAGCTTGGATGTGAAAGGGAACAGTGAGATTGGGTGGTAACTGGGGAGGACAGAGGGGTTCAGAGAGGGCTTTTTGATAAGTGGAATTATAACAGCATGTTTATAGGAGGAGAGAAAGGTACCAGTGGAGAGGGAGCGGTTATATCGAGATGTTAGGGCTAGAATGACAGCTGAAGACAAAGACAGGCCTTTGAAACAAGAGAGGAGAGTCCTAGTACAGTTAGCTGAGTGATATGATTTAAAGCGGACCGACAGTCAAAAATGACTTTAACCATACTAACCAAACAAACAGTGCTCATACACGTCCCTCCCCAGCGCAATTTACATTGCTGTACATACAAATTCATTTACCTTTTTCTAACTGTTGCTGTGGTAAATTTTAAAAACAAAATGGCGACTCATGCATTTTCAGTGCTGCTGGGCTTCCTGTTACGGCACACTGTCAGTAAACCAGGTAGGTAGCAGCACGGCTGAGATGCTGGAAGAAGAAGCTCCAAAATGGACGCTACCTTTCTTTTCCAATTATGCCAGGCTGTTGGTTGGTTTTATGAGTGAGGCAGGTGGGAGGTTGGGAGGAAAGAGGCATTCTGAGTGGTAAAACCACTTAGGATCTTGTCTAATTTATCTTTAAAGTATGTGGCAAATTGCTCAGCTGATTTTTGGAAGGATGGAGGGGATAGCAGTGGGCGGAGTAGAGAGTTGAAGGTGTTGAATAGCTGTTTTGGATTCCGGCCTGTGCTGATTTGAGTGATGCAAATGAGCAGTCCTTAGTTCCTGAAGGATAACAGAAAGTCCTTCATGGTCTTGGATTTCCACCATAGCCATTCAGCAATTAGAGAATACAGTTTCAATGTTACAGTGTTGGTGTTGTTTGGGGCTAAGGGTGGCTATAGATAAGGGGAGCAACAGAGTCAAGGGCAGAGGTTAGTATATTATAGTAGTGTGAGACTGCCGTGTCTACATTGGTGAATGAGGGCAGGGTGTGAATGGGTTTTAGAGTGTTAGAAAGAGATTGAAGGTCTAGGTTTCTGAGGTTCCTTCGCAAGGTTGTAAGTTTTTGTGCGGAGGGGGTAATTTTGAGGGAAGAGAGTGTTAGTGTTACGAGGTTGTGATTAGAGGGGGGGAAGTGGGGATGATAAAAAAGACTGAACACAGAGGTGAGTGAGGAGTAGGTCAAGAGTGTGTCCATAAATAATAAATAAATAATAGTAAGCAGATGGCACCGCCTCCGGAGCACCCTCCAATGAGACACTATCAGTCAGTCATGGCCCAGCGATAAGGAAGCAGCCTTGCAACTGGAGGGTTGCAGATTCGATTCCCAGCCATGGCACATGACTGAAGTGCTCTTGAGCAAGCCCCCTAACCCTCCAACTGCTCCCCGGTTGCCATAATTAGGGCATTTGTATTCTCACTGTACAGATGGGTTAAATGCAGAGGAAAACCTCCAATGTGTACGCAAGCATACAATGGCGACCAATATCTAAAATAGTAATTTGGCAAAGCTTGAGCTAAGCAGATGGCTCCTCTTTGCGCCCATTAAAAGGGAACCTTGTCAAATAATAAACAAGTCTGGCATCCCATATGTGCCTCTAGGATGAGTGTGGCCTGTTTGGCCACTAGGCATAAAATTCACCAAAGTGGATTCTTCTTTCAGAAAGGGATGCAAAGGGAGGTAAGGTAAAATGAGGGAATGTGGAAATGAAAGAGAAGGTAGAATGAGAGGGACATGGAAGGAAGGTGGTAGGAAAGTGACAAAACACAATGGAGGGATCATGGGAAAACATAGGGAACATGGAAAAGAGAGGGACAGAGTGATATGTTGGGCAGTAAAAATAGAAATAATTGGAAATGCAGAGAAAGAAAGAATGTGCAAAAAAGGTACAAAGAAGTGTGAAAAGAGAAGGAGATCAAAGAAATGAGGGAATGGAGGTAATATGGGAAAAAGAGAGAGGCAACATGGTTAAGTGGAGAAGGGAGAGAGAGAGATGAGGGGGAAGAAAGAAAGAAAGAAAGAAAGAAAGAAAGAAAGAAAGAAAGAAAGAAAGAGAGGTTTCAAAATATATAGAGAGATAAAAAAGAGGAAAGAAAGAAAATGAAGGAGCTACAGAAAGCAAAGGAGAATGAAAGATGGAGGAATGTGCAATAAAGAAGAGGGAGATATATTTCTGAAGGGGTTGAAGCATTGGATGACGTTCTGTGCAACCGCAGAGCATGCACACCCAAAAGGCTGCCAATGTTCCGACAAATTTTGGCCCATGGTTACTTACTGTACGCTAAAAATCAAGGAGTGATTACCTGAGCAATAACATTAAAAAATCACACATATTCCTGAAAGACATGTAGTCAAGCTAACTGTAAATATAATCAACAATAACACAAAAAGTCCAGCTGCCCTGACTTACTATGGATAGGGTGATCAGATCAGTTCTCCCACAATATGTTTTCTTTCTGAGAGACAACATATTACTCATGTAATAAATCGCGCCTTTAGCTGCTTGCCTACAGTTACACTTTAATGTCTCAGATTAAAAAGACTAATCAGAAAAAAAAAATGTATGCAATGTATAGGGGAACCAAAGGGTTACCCTTCAAGTGAAATGAGACAATTACATCTGGCAGATAAACGCAGAAGACATTTGTGTGATTTCTGCTCGGCACTTCTTCCAGGAGAAGTCGGCAAAGAAGCTTCTGAAGACTGCTACTGCTCTCTACAGTTTAAAAGGCTCCACGTCTTAATTGCTTGTGATAATTCATGTTGCCTTTTTTTTTTTCTTTTGCCTTCAAAGATCATGCGTGGTGTTTTTTCAAGCTAAACATTCTTAAAGCTCACTTTTATATCTATCGATCCCTTCTTTGCTATGATAAACGAGCCTTACAAGGGTCTCCGCAAAGCATATTTGCACTTGGCGCAATTTACATTTCAGCCCCTTCGGGGAATAAACATCACTGGAGGCTGTTAGCTTTCAGTCTAGCCAGTGATTGACCATTCCATAGTTACACACTTAAAAAGGACGGATATATAAGTCGACAATAAAAGCAAACACACTTCGGAATTTACTGACGGCTTAGGCACAAGGAACGAGCTTCGCGCTTTTCCGCTACCAACATGCTCGAAGAGCTTCTGTAATTCTAAGTAAGACAAATCATTGTGAATATAAAAAATCACAGCACTGTCAACTCTGATTTCAATCAGGATCTGCTCAGGTTTAATAGCTTGTGAAAGCTTGTCCTGATACAGGGGGGCACTTAAGGCGTCCTTATGACATAAATATTGATGAGATGTTTTTGAATTTTAAATGCAAAATAGGATTTGTTGAGATGTAGTTTTTTTTGTCATTTATAAGTTTGTATCATATACTGTACAGTATATCACAATGGTCATAAACACAATGTTTTAGAAGGAACTTCCGAATATGAGGGGCACTACAGGCATACTCGCTTAAATGCAAAAAACAACATCTTGAGAAATCCTATTCCTATCCTACGAAATTATGTTTGAAAATAGGAATATGATTTGTTGAAATGTAGCTTTTTTTTAATTTACAGGTTTGCATAGAACACTTTATAAAGTTAAAAACAATGTTTTTGAAAGCACATTCCTAATACGAGGGCCACCAAAGGCCCCCTCTGTGATAAATACAGGGTCATGACAACAAAATATTTTAGAAAGCGCATCCTAGGATGAGGGGCACTAAAGGCAACCTCTGACATAAATGCATAGTATATGTTTTTGAAATTCCAAAATGAAAGCAAAATAGGATTTGTAGAGATGTGTTTTTGCAATGCACTAAAGGTGTCCTCTGACTGATGCGTGGGATATATTTTGAAATTCCTACATCAAGGAAAACTATGCAGTTTTAATATCTGCAGGCTCGTATAGCACACTTCACAAAGTTCATGACAATAGAGGGCCTGCTTAATAATGGCTGCCACACTGCATCATTAAAAGAATCATTAGAAGAGGTTACAGGTGTTTTCACTTGTACCACTTCCCTTTTACAGGTGACAGGGACAACAGTTCTTTTATGCAGCACCGTCATCTTCATACTTAGAGATGAGGGAGAACAGGCGATTTTGTCATCCATCAACATAGCTTTACGGCACCCCAACACATATACTCCGTTCATTGCATTAAAGGAGGTGTGCCAAGGTGGAGCGTTCTTAAAGGTGGTGAATGCAAGGTCCTGAAACATCACCTTCTACAACTGCGACCCCATTTGATGCTGCCAATGGCTCTGCTACCAAAGTGACCACATCAGTTCCAAAAACCTATAAATGACAGTCAAAATATTGCTCCAGGTCGTGTCCTAACGCCTGCCACTATTGTGCCTCCCATGGGTGTACTATCATAATTATGACAAACAGAGGACCAGTTCCTCCTCCGCCTATATTTATGGAACAGCAAATAATGTGGCGAATGTGTCAGGCCTTTCTTTGAGACCCTCATAGTTCAAGTCCCAACAGCCTTTTTTCTACCTTTGGTGCTTTCTTCAGGGGTCCTAATTTATGGGTCCTACGTCGAGTCCTATTCATAGACCAATGGTATTGCCTCAATTTCACCCACCAGCTACACCAACAATGCAAGCCAACCCAACAGGACTGCTTCCACCACATCCACCTCAAGGTACATTACTTAGTCTTTCTTTTCCTCCTGTGGACATGAAGCCAAATGATCCCATGCCTATGCCACAAATGGTAAATTATGAAATGCAAACTCTTGCTCCTTTAGAGCCACTGACAAAAATGTTAGTGCCATATCCTATTATTGTTCTCCTACCTGTCCCTATAAATATTCCCATACCCATTCCAAAACTGTCAAGTGACTTTTCCAGCAATGGTGGAAACATCATTCCAACTTTATCCAGCGAAACACTGGGCCCAAAGCCAAAGGAAAATACACAAGTCTTTGCTGTGTGATATCTACTGTACAGTCTAGGGCAGGGGTCCCAGCCAGTGGCACTAGTACTCAACAATGCTGCAGTGTGTGTGTGTGTGTGTGTGTGTGTGCGTGTGTGTGTGTGTGTGTATGTAAGTGGAAAGTGGTTCTGGATGAAAAAAGGTTGGGAACGGTTTTCATTTGGGTGAGAACTATTCCATTGCATACCATACCACAAACAGCATGGCCTTAAAGCAGACCAACAGTCAAAAATGACTTAAACCAGACCAACACAACAAACAGTGCTCATATGCCTCCCTCCCCAGGGCAATTTAGATTGCTGCACATAAAAAAGAAGTTACCTTTATCTAACTCCTGCTGTAGTAAATTTTAGAAAAACAATGGCAGCTCATGCATTTGCAGGTCACCTGCAAATGGGAAGTGCTGCAGGGCTTCCTGTTACTGTGCATTGTCAGTTATTTCAGTTGAATCCAGGCAGCAGCATGGCTGAGATGCTGGGAGGGGAAGCTCCAAAATGGCCACTAACTTTCTTTTCCTGTGCCAGGCTGTTGGTCCAGTTTGAAGGAACTTGTTTTAAAAATCCATACAAACCTGCTAGATAGTGAGAGGAAGGGGTTACTAATACACTCAAACTAAAAAAAAAACATCTTGCAGAGCTTGTGGTTTTCTTCTACTGGCAGAAATAAATTCAGGGTATTTTTTTATTTTAGCATACATTGTACTTTTTACAGGAGAAAACAGAAGTTCTCACCTCTACCTGTTTGTCTCATGAGCAAGCCTGTGGGAAACAGTAAGCACTTCAACATCTCCCCAAAAGCATCTACACACATCAAGAGTGCAATAAGCCCAGGTTGGCTCAGGGGATAGGTCTCTGAGGTAGTATTCCCCTGTAAAAGCAGAATGGTACATTCAAAAACCTTACATACTTTACTCCTTTTCCTTGTAAAAAAATTGGTGCAGGGTGTATACGGTTTGGATTTTTTGGTGCAGGGTGTATAAGGTATCTAGCAGATTTATGTGGATTTTTGTTATTGGGTCAATTTTTATTACAGTGCTCCTTTAAGGTTATGTATAGGAACCTGTAGCTTACTCTATAGAAATAGTGACAACATGTGCATTTAAAGTTTGTCCTAATAGCAGGAGCTATGCCATCTGACATAACTAAAACAAGTGTATGACAAGTATATGACAGTTTCAATTTAAAGGAGCATTCTAGGAAAAGGGTTAAAGTCCCTTTCCAGACACTCGCTAACTTTCTCTCACAGGGAATCTGAGTTATAAAGCGTCAGGGGGCTGTTAACAGCACTCAGCACCGTTTGTTTTACCTCAGAGGGAAGAAAGGTAAGTATGAGCAAGGACATGCAGACTATTAATAGTACAGTGGCGGGGACAGCGGGAAGCACATTATAATAGCTGGTTACAACAAAAAAGGTGTACGCTAGAAAGCCACCGAAGGACACGATCAAAAACAGGTAAAAACTCGGCTTCAATGCCGTAAATACTCGGCTAAACCGTGTGCGTACACAAAGCATATACGCCCGCTTACGCATGAACAAACTTTTCTCCGAATGTGGCTGTGAATGATATGAGCGTTCGCAATTTCCCGGTTACCCAGATTTCAGATCCCGAAAAAACGAGCATTCATGGGCAGGCTCTGAATCAGGCCGATTGTCTCGATAATATTAAATCTTCAATAACATTAATATATGAGTGGCTAGATCCACTCCTGCCCACAATCTGTGCCTGCAGTGCTATTTCCTTAGACATGGAACACACTTGTCAGGCCTGGAAGCACTTTGGAGGTGCTCAGTGGGGATGTCGCAGAGGCAGGCTGATCCCAGGCTGATTTTTGCACCAGCCTGTCACTAGTCAACATTATGAGCGCACCACCTGCTTCCTGCTGTGCACAGAAGGTCAGTCTTCCTCATGGAGAATGACTTGACACACTAGTGCTGTACTCCCAATTGCTGTCTGTTCATCCATAATGCCCAGTCCCCTCTATACATCTCTATCTCAGGATTGGTTCATAGCTGACAATTAATAGCATCCAACATCACCCAGAAGTTGTCATAACTATAAGCTAATTAGCAAATATACAGATTTTTTTTTATTTGCAGCTCAGTAAAATGGTGACAGGGAGGCTGCATAGGGAAATCTAGCAACAACAGCTCAGCCATGCAGAGAGATTTATATAAATAAAGATCAGTGTATGAGGCTACGTATGGAAATTATTGTTATATTGAAGTGATTATATCTGGTTAGGATCCATAATAAGCATTTGCATTACCCTAGTTCTCACTGTTTCTATATTGAATCCAAACTGAGCATAGAGTAGCATTGAAGCTACAATGCATATCTTTCCCGTTCCCTGTCTTCTCATCATGACCAATCACAATCAGGGAAATCCCTGGGGTGGTGTAGGTACACTGGAAGCCCCCAAAACACCCACAGCCCTTGAGTGAGTGTAATGAGTAGAACAAGTGGGGGACCCCTAGTTTTAGCAGTACCACTGAGCAAAGTTTAGTAATACACTCCAGTATAGAGGCCTTAGTGCCATATGCAGCCTCATTTGATTAGCAGGGGTCCAGTAAGTAAGCCAACTTAGGTAACCATGAAATTCACTATAGGGTCGTAGTCAGTGGACAAAAACGCTGGTGCGGAGCGCAAATGATTCCGCATGTGCCTAGATGCACGATACATGGCCGTGTGAGCACGCCAGGCACACGTGTGAAGCGCACCAAATGGCAAGCGTGCAGACGAAGCGCAAATAGCATTTTCTTGTGTCAATTTGCGCCTTCCTCAAGGAAAATCTGCTCTTAACTGCTCAGCGCTTAACTGCTCTCAGTGGTCCCCATGTTTGTCCCCTTACCTTTACTGTTTCTCCATAGCAATTTGATCTCTCCAGCTTCTGTGTTTTCTGCGAAGCTCTATTTGCCATTTCAGAGTGTATTTTCTGTAAAACCTGTGTTCTCCATTGGGTGTTTTTTTTTGGGGGGGGGGGGGTATTCTGACTCCAGCTGACCTTTAACGTTTTTTGGCCTAATGTTTTGTCCCAGATGTTTTCTTTAACCCTCCTTCCCCTGTTTGGTTTGCAAATTAATGCTTAATAATATAATTATAATTTTTTTGTTTTTACTAAACTTTGGGGCCCAATATCCACGTGTTTTGACAATATTTTGCGATTTTTGGTAACCTTTTATAATTTTTTTCCCCCCCCAAAAATAGGGTTCAATCCCTAAAAAGAACTTGCGGCTGACACTTTCATTGTTCATAAACATGCAGGATGCTGCTGGTATGTGTTTTTGGAATGAAATAAGCCTGTTACTAATTGGAATTGTCAGTTTCCTCCACCTATTTGCTGGAAGAACATTCACCCTTCAAATTGCCACATTTGCGCACGCTTTGCTGCCCTCTAAACATACCATATATCAGGTGCCGGAGACAGTTTGGTGCGCAAAAAGAACGTAAGCGGAAAATTTCAGGTGCAAATTGGCGCCATGGCGAATGCCAGTATGGAAACTGACGCTAAAACGAAAGTGCATACAGTTTTGACTAACATGAACCAGGCGGAAACCCGGATGCAACTTGATGCTCCAAATAGCACGCCCAAAGTCACCAACGCACGGACCCTTATTTGTCTATTTCAAACCAATAGCATGGAGCAAATATTATCTTTAAAGTTAGGTAACCATGAAATGCACTATGGCCCTTATTTAACAAGGGATAGCGCCAGGTAGCGAATGGTGAGCGAACGGTAATGACGCTCACCACCACGAGAATGCCGGCTCCCCTCCGCAATCACACATTTATCAAGCCGATCCTGCTTAGCGACTGACAGAGCGCCAGATAGCGAATCATTCATCATTATTCCAGCCTCACCCCACAGCGCCAGCGAGCAACCTTGAACAGCGACAGGTATGACCTCTCGCTACCTGGCGCTCTCCAATGCATTTCAATGGAGCGATCTTTAAATATTCATAATTAATTGCTATTTTTTTTTTTATTTATTTTTTTTTAAATGGCAAAAATTCTGTGACCACTTCTGCAATGTTAGATATTTTTTTTAAGGTAAAAAAAAGAAAAAAAAAATTTGTGCAGAATTGATTTTACAGGTCTGATATTAATGTATTCATATTACAAAATGTTTTGAAAAACATGTTTTTTTTTCTTTCTAAAAATATGGTTGTTTGGGGGTTAAAAAACTACTTTTAACCCATCGCCGCCAGCGCTCTGGGGTTTAAACAAGCATTTCACAGCGCGAGAATTTTTGGAGCGTGACTTGTTAATGAATATGCTGGGAGCCGTTCGCTATGGCCGTTCGCTGTCATGCGCTCCCATACAGCGCGGAACCTGTCAAACAGCGACTCCTAACCCCGTATTCAACATAACAGCCGAACAACGGCCAAGCACAGCGAATACTAGCGGGCGCTGTGAAAATAACGCTACTGTCGCTCATCTGTCGCTACCTGGCGCTATTAATGAATCGGCCTCTATGTGTCTATTTCTAATCAATAGCATGAAGATATCTTTAAAGTCCATGTTAAATGGAATTTTTGAATTGTGTATATTTGTGCCAAAATGGTGTACTCAAGGTGCTGGGTGTCAGGACATGCATGAACAGGGTCATGAACCAACAGTCTACCATCTGTCATCGCTCAGAGTTCACTGCTGTGGCCACTGTACTATTTGCTGTGGTGTTGGAGCATTGCATTGCCTTCCTGAACTCTAGCTGTGCTCTCCAAACCTCTGCTATATCTCCTTATCCTTGTGGGGCCCTTCTACCTGCTCGGGCCATTGCCCTACCATTGTCCATGCTGTCTGCATGTGTTAGGCCTGCAGCCCTTCCAGTGTCTGTGCTATTGTCTGTCCTGGGGCCATGGCCCTTTGTCAGTGCTATTGTCTATAATGGGCCCATGGTCCTTCACTGTCTGTGCTATTGTCTGCACTGTGCCCAGATTCACTGTATTCTCCACTGGGGCCCAGTTCCGCCATTATCTTCACAGTGGCCCAATTACCCTGTTGTCAGCATTGGGGCACAGATCCACCACTGTCTGCATTGTGGTCCAGACCATCTGTTCTTGTCGTGTGTGCATCTGCCCTCTGTATCCCATCCCCAAGTCTGTGACCATCAAATGACTACCCAGGGCCTGTGTACCCTGGGTATCTATTGCACTGTATGTCCTAAAGGGGGCTCTCATAGATTAGAGTTAGGACTGCATCTCACAGAGGCACCGTGGCGTTGTTGGTGCAACCTTCTGCAGATGTATGCCAACTGAGAACTGTTTTTAACCAGATTTAGAGACAGATTATAGGTTTGGCTGCAAGCTAACAGGGTTGAGTGCTGCGGCCCCTTTTAGACTCATCCTAATTGCCCTGCTAATGTGCACCTCCCAGGCTAGTTATAAATTGGTCTGAACGGGTGCCACCCCTCCTTTGTTTCCTGTGTACCCTACACCTCAAGGAGCATTGCTGAAGAACCTCCCACACCCAGGGTGGTCGGCGGCTTGCCTCAACCTGAAGGCAGGTTGTCTGTCATTTGTCTTTCTGTTCCCAGTCAGCTACCTGGTTCCTAGGACACAGACAGTGACCGTTGACTATGACCTCAAGGGTAAAACTGCATGCCTGGCCAAGTCCCGACCCCTAAACCAGGTAAATCCCAAACCACCATGAACGCCCAGTGATTTACATTTCCTGGGCATGACCCTGATCTTATCTAGTATTTTTTTGTGTGATATATGCAAATGTGTGATATATGGAAGAAGTTTCACTATCTGCAATCTGTTGCTATTGGCAACCGTACACCAAGTCTGTACACTAAGACCTACAAGAAGAGAAAAGTGATGCAATAAAAAAAAGTTTTTTCAAAATTTTTCCTATAAAAATCACCTGTACTTGTGATGGGGCATTTTTTTACAGGTGAGGTGAATAATTTTTTCTTATGATGGAGGGTTAATTTTTTGTAAGTTTGGAAAGAACAGCAGCCTATTGGGTATGCTAAAGAATTTGTCATTTTTTTCTTCATACCTAAAAGGGTGCTGTTGTTTTCAAACTATTTAACAATTATTCCTATCTCAGTGGAAGGATGATGGACCTCACCTATAAAAATGCTCCATTGCAGGTGCAGGTGATATTTTAGGAGAAATTCAAGCAAATATTTTTTATTGCACTTTTTTGTGCATTAACGTTAAAAAGCTCACCGAGATGCAGACTGCAATTCACTTCCAAATGTACATCCAGAGTTGAACTTGCTTCATTATATCTTTAGCATGACTCTCAACATTGAAATTGGGGAGTCTTTTTTTTATTATTAAAACTTCTGTTTTTAGTTTAGAAAAGTTTAAAAAAATAAAATAGTATACTACTTAAAATGAAAAAAAGGTTAGCTATTTTCACAATAAGTGCAGAGTGAAGCACAAAGAAGCATATTTAACTGCACCAAAAACCTCTTTACCCAGCACTAGAGTCTAAAAGACCCATGAGAAGGGTGAATCCCTGCACTATGGGCATTATGATTCGGGATTTGACTATCACTGGTTCTGTTCCGTACCCCCAGGGCATCCTGAATTGGGATCCTCGGCTGTATGAAACCCCCTGTTCGCCCAGTAAAACTCACCTCTCCTCAGTCCAATGGCGCATGCACAGACTCTCACATTTATTAACCCAGTTTTGTATAGGGGGCATGTCAGTGAGTGTTGGTGGGTAACAAGTGATACATACACATGTACTGCTGGCAATGAAAGTGTCACACTGCTGATGGCAGGCACTAGGCACAGGGCTATTTAAACATCCAGTTTAATAAATTGACTGAATGTGACTTGGTTACTGGTACAATAGTTCAGGAACTGGCCCCACTTTAAACCGACTTAGGTTTTTTTATTTGTCTCTTTCGCCATTACATATGACTACTTCTATACAGTGTAGGTAGGAGAAATGATTCAGTCACTAAAGCAGCAACAGTGACATCTGTAGGCTGGAAGGAGATTGCCCATGTTACATGGCACCTGGAAGTCATTTGTATTATTATTATTATTATTATTATTACTATTACCAATATGTTAATGGTGTTACTTTTTTTTGCATGTTTTTCAGTTCCACTCTCTGATTTGTTTACATTTTTTATGCTTCTTCAGAAGGAACATTTTGAATGCTTTAACAGCATAAACCAATTGTGTATGGTGATCAAAAGCTTCTAAGTGATCAGCAGCTCATGTAAAGAGCTCTCCACTCCTTAGTGAGCCCCCTGTAGAGCAGAGCTCCCTATCCTTAATTACTTCTAGAGCCACATTGATCAGTGAGAGATAGTGCAAATATATGGGTGACTGTAATGCCTGTCACTGTGTGTATAACTGACATACTGTAATAGTATTCTCAGCTGCATGTGAACAGGTCCTCCCCAGCCATGACCCTCCAGTAAGTTTAGAGTGTGACAAATGCAGAATGCAGAGCAGGACATAGAAGTAAAAAAAAAACAACAGGGTACTTACCTTTTGTACCCCACAGCTGATCAGGGCTAGTCCAGCGATCAGCAACTCCCCTGATCCCTGGATCCAAACCTGTGCCTCAGTCTGTACTGTCCGTCAGTCACAGGAGTGCTGCCACACCCTCGCCATTCATTGCAATGGGGGTGGGGGGGTGCCGAGACCCGTCATGCCCCTTCCAGTGCAGTGAAAGGAGGGGGCATGGCCGATCTCCTGTGACTGATGAAGGAGGAGAGAGGCGCCACAGACGCACTGGTGAATGATGTTCAGGCCTGAGGCAATGCATGAAGTGAGGGCTGTGGCTGCTGATCACCAGACTAGCACCGATCAGCTGTGGGGGACAAGAGGTAAGTACCCTTTTGCTTTTTTTTTTGTTGGGCTTCTGAATCTCCAGGTCAGCGCTGCATTTGGATCCTCAGATCTTTCTTATTGCTTACTGGTCCTCACAGTGTCCTCAGCTCTTGCCTGGGGGTCATGTGCTGCTGTAGGTCAATCTCTGGTCCTCAAAGTCTTCTCTGCTGTGTACTCCATTCCTCACCGCCATCTACTGCTGCCAATGACTCCTCCACTGCTCCCGTTGTCCTTCAGCCCTTTCTTGCCTTATCTGTTGTCGGCAATAGGTCCTTCACTTCTGCAATTTAACCTATGGTTCCCTCTGCCTTGTCTGCAGATGCCAAGGACCATTCACTGATGGAGATCATCCTCCATTCTTCTTTGTCTTTTCTAGTGCCACTGATGGGTCTTTAAACATTGCTACTGGGCCCTTCCATGACGCTGGGTAACCTCTGGGCCTCCCTGCTGCTATCGATCTTGTTCTGTTTTTCCACTGCTGCTGTGAAGTTTCCTCTAGGTTCTTCAGCAGGCACCATCCACTAAGGGAGCAGACAATCAGGCAAATCAGGCAAAAACAAAAGAAATATACACATCTTTTCCCCCCTTCAGCTGCTTCCTCCAGCTTTGCCTCTGTAAAGCTCAGTCAATCCAAGAAAGAGTCATGCACATGTCTGGTGATTATTGGCCAATTGTTCCCTATTTGCAAGAAAATTGGTGAATAAGGCCCTGTTCCCCGTCTTTGTCATAGTAACAGATAGGGTGTGCCAGTATCTACCTCACCTCACTTCCTCTGTACAAGGTGCAAGGAATTTTACAGCACCCAATCCTGGTTTAGATTTACAGCTAGTCAGATACCACAAATCAAAGCCCTTCTCTTTACATTGCATGGTAAGGGTAGAGAATGGCCAACAGTTTGTAGCAGTCGGTTGGCTTAAATTCAGGGATGGCCTTTGGTGTTGAGGCTGGAGCGATCACACAGGATGCCATCATTCCAGAAGGTGATAGGGCGCCAGACTTGATTCTCCATTGAGTTTAGAATGTAGCAAGACCTCTCTCTTTTCCACATTCCCTTCACCATTCTTTCACAGTTTCCTTACCTCATCTTCTCATTTCTACATACATTTATTATCTCACTTACACATTCTATCTATATTTTTCTCTTCTTCAAATTCAAACCATCTTTTTTTCATCTACATTCCATTCATCTCCAAATTCCATTTCTCTTTATCGACATTTGATCATCTTTTCTCTTTTCCAAATTTCATCCATCTTTCTCTCTTTTCCACATTCTGACTATCATTCTCTCTTCCTCAAATTCCCCCACTGGCTGAATTTCATCAGTTCTTTTGCTGTCATCTCAGGTCCATGACCAATCTCTGTGTATGCCTCTATTCTGGTCATGATAAAGATAGCTGATGATTATCATTGGTAGGTGGTCAAAAATGTCCAGAAGCGAATTTAGAGTGTACTGACAATAGATGAATGTAGAAAATTCAGGCTGCAGGGCTGTGAGGAATCCCGTGGGGGTACATTCGGTTTTCTTTTTTTAATGACTTGAAAAAACCTTTAATTGGTGTTTTTTTTTAAGCAAACGTCAAATTTTAAAATCCCTTTAACCCAGGGTTGCTCAAAACCTTTTTTGGTCTAAGGGCCGATTTTTTGATTGTTCCACTTTAAGAGGCTGAATTAAAAAATGTTTACTGTGGGAAAGCCTTTAACCTTAAAGTTTTATATATGGTTGTATGTATATGCAAATATGGGCAGAAGCGAGGCAGTAAAAAGTAGACAGAAGCATGAAGTGGTGAATTGAAAAGAAGTAGGAAGAAATGAGGAGATGTGGCCATAGATGAGGAGAGCAAAAGTGGGACAGGAATAGGTTATGTCGGAAGAAGTGGGCAGGGGTGTGGTGGGAAGAGGTGAGATGGGAAAAGGTGAGCTAAGCAGGGGTGAGGTAGGAAAAAATGGGCAGAGGTGAGAAAAGTTCAGGCAGTTTGAGGTGTGGTGAAAAGAGGTGAGGTGGGTACCGATGAGGTGAGCAGAAGTTAGGTAGAAAGAAGTGGGTAGAAGTGAGGTGGTTAGAAGGTGACAAAGATAAGGCTGGAAAGATGAGGTGGGCTGAGATGTGGTGGAAAGAGGTGAGAAGGTGAGGTGAGATGAGCAGAGGTGAGGTGTAAAGAAGTGAGCTGAGCCCGTGGTGGGAGAAGGCAGAGGTGGAAAGGAGTAAAGTGGGCACAGGTGAGGTGAATAGAGGTGGGTAGAGATACGCAGAGGCCAAAACCGAAAGCAGTGCGGGTCACAGGTTGTGCATCCCTGTTTTAACTCCTACAACCTAGGCATCAAGATTTTGGGATACACGTCCTGTTGCAGAGCTCTGAAATGCCTGAAATTGAGGTACTCAGTGCTCTACCTGAAGCTTACATGGTTTCCTTTAAGAGTTATAATGCAAGCCTGGCAAGCAAACTGTTGGTTGCCAGTGGGCACGTAAAACATGCAAAGGGTGCAGAGGAGCATCATGGATGAATATTTTTGCCAAATATTTGGGAATAATCTCCAGCCAGTGGGCATCTCAGTTCTGGATGCGTTGAGGATGAGAGGGGATTCAACAGCCTCAAGGACTGCTGCAGGAGTTAAGCCTGGAGCTCTCCTTTAAACTCATTTTGATGATCCTTTTCTTAAGCTTAGATTTGCACTTTTAGGTTCACTTGAATGTTTGCAATCCTTCACTGACAATCTTTTCAAAAAAATGAATGTATTTCCTTGTTTAGAAAGCTAGTTGTCCAAATTGTTAGGGAATATCGACAGGCTTCAGTGAGTAAGATACATTGTTTGAAAAAAGCAGTCTTTGGCCGTCTTCTCCATTAGTTTCATTTCTTCCTATTAGTTTAAGAAAAGTCTCTTTTTCCAATTAAATGTTAATGAGATGTTAAATCAAGGTTTCCCTGCGTGTTTGCTCTGATTTCTTTTCGTCGGATGTCAGAGATCCTATTATAGGCTTAAAAGGGTAGTGGACACCTCCGGTCTGTTGGCCAACATTGGTTCTCTCTCATGTAATGCCACCACGGCTTAACTGGCACTATGCTCACTACCTACGGTGCCACTAACTATATGAATGAGCAAATGACGGCTGTTTTCAATTGCCGCTTGCAGTTTCCAGAGGCAATGCAATCTTTTGCTTTCAGAGGCGCTCGGAAATTCAATGGCTGGATGGTAAATAAATTGTAAAATAATGCCTGTAGTCAAGCTGCCCCGCTTCTAAAACTGCTCCGGTTATATTATTCTACACCCTGTAAGCGAACACAGAGGCTCTAAATCATAAACACTCAAGCAGCTTTACGTACGCCTGGTGCTGCGGCACAAAAGTCTCCCGATGAACCACACTGCTATTTAATTACTTCGGCTAACTGGCTGATTTATTTCAAAGCTTTGGTCAACACGTTTCATTGCTTTTCATATTTCAAATGCGTGGTGTCTTGTTATTTTACATCTCGGCAACAAGTATATAGTTCTTTATGCATTCATATGCCTATAGTTAAAGGACATCTGTAGGCAAATAATAAAGTGGTCATGTATATTTAACACCCCTTCGCTGATCTCTCTAACCATAATTAAAACAGTGGTTTCCCTCTGTGTAACCTATAGCTATGAGCCTGGCAGCTTGGAACAGTATTCAGAATGTAAGCAGCTCTGACTACAAGGTGCAACTTCGAGGTGTACCCCTCTGTCCTGGCCCACATCAGGTCCTATATATATGGGATTACTATACCTTTTTTGGTCCCATGTGCCATTCATTCTACTATATTCTATTGTACCTTTTCGGTCGTTGCATACAATAAATTGGATACATTGAATCTACAAACCTAGCCCAAAATGAATGCACTTACGCCATCAGTAAACACTACAGCGGGAGGGTGCCTTGCTAAATAAGTCCAAATGCAACAAAGGTCCATGAGCTTTCCAATATGTAAAATCCAGCTTTAATTTTTACCAGTTAAAAACAAAATCTATCACACTGAATTAAATGGGCAACGGAACCCCTATACCAAATTTCAGGCTCCAGAGTCTTATTCATACAAGTGTATAAAACGTATTAAAACCTGCAGCATCAGAAACTCTCCCCCAGCCACTCCCCTCCAGTCGTTGAACCCTGATAGTAAATAGGAGGAGATCACGTTCTCAATGGAGACATGCCTTACCCTGTGAAGTGAAATATTCCTCCAAATACATGGAATAAGGCCCAGCTCAGGGCAAAACCTTTTTTCATTTACCCCCCCCCATCCTGCAAGATTGCTTCCAGAGTCAGACTACTGGTGGTTGATTAAATACTGTAAAAAAACAATTCTGTGAGTACTCACCTGTAGAATTGTTTTTGTTCTTGCATGGCACGGCCTGCTTCGGTATTCATAACAGTTGGGTTATTCCGCCACAAGGTGGCGCAGTGGTACTGCAGAAAGCTGTGGCATCTCCCAGCCCCCTATAAAAATGGGATTAACCACAGAGTTCCCAGCTTAGACAAGCAGTGAGACAAAAAGCCAGGAGAGAATAAAGGTAAAAAATGTAAAAAAGGTAAAAAAATCCAATTAACTTGGAACAATCACCATAAAGAGGCAACCAAGAATAAAGATAACAAGGGTGGGTCAAAGCAGGCTGTGCCATGCAAGAACAAAAACAATTCTACAGGTGAGTACTCACAGAATTGCTTTTTTCTTTATTGCATGGCATGGCCTGCTTCAGTATTCATAACAGTTGGGACATCCAAAAGCAGTGTCCAAAAGTAGGGTGGGATCCCCAATAGGTAACAGCCGGCAGTTCAAGTCACTAACGCCTGAAGCACCTTGCGACCAAAAGCAGCATCCGCTGAGGCCTTAATATCAACCTTGTAAAACTTGGAAAAAGTATGAACAGTAGACAAAGACAAAGTAGCGGCCTTGCAAACTTGTTCAACAGAAGCTTGGTGCTGAAAAGCCCAAGATGCACCAATAGCATGAGTGGAATGAGCAGTTCCTTCCCCTTAGCAGAATAGGCTTGAACCACCGCCTGATGGATCCACTTGCTGATAGTGGATTTAGCCGGAGGCAAGCCCTTCCTAGGGCCAGAAGTGAGAACAGAAAGAGCATCAGATTTCCTGAAATGCTCAGTAGCGACCAAATAAAACTTCAGAGCCCTGACCACTTCCAGAGAATGCAGTGTCCGCTCCTTGGAATTAGCAGGTTTAGGACACAATGAAGGCAAGACAATAGGCTCGATTCAGAGACACATTCGTCTGGACTTCCGTAGCTGTCTGTGAAAGTTTTGGTGGGTGTTTGTCATTTTTTTGCTTTTTTTCGTTCATTTTTCATTCGTACGAACGTTCGGGAATGCGCTTTCGATGAACAGAAGCAAATCGGAACATTTTCGTTAGTTCGGATCATTTTCCAAACAAAAACGGAAATTTTTCGTTCGTTCAGATAACTTCCGTTGTTGGGATGGGTTTCCGTCTGATTCAGAGAGCTGATTTCCGACGGACCACCACCCTATAAATCCGTTTAATTTCCGATCCACTTACGGGACCTTTGAGGGCTCGAATTGCTATTGTTGAACATGTTTTGAGGCTATGTGGAGCAGTCTGCGCGCCTTTAGCACCAAGGCATTGCATGTATCAGCATGGCCGAGGCCATAAATTGTCTAGCAATGCATACCTGAATCAATACATTCATGTATGCCTTATAGATGCATTTTAATGCTGACCTTAATTAGTCCTTAGCATGTAAACATTTATTTTCCCACACATCCATATAATTGCTATATTTTTTTAGACTTATGTCCTTTGTGAATTATATTTGGATTGTTGAACTTGAATCTTAATTTGTTGTAGGAGTTATTGTTTTAGTCGGTTACCTTTGCTTTGTGTAATTATTTTATATTTGGTTGCAGGAACCGCAAGATGTGCCACTCACACAACATACAAGCAGTCTTTGGTCCAGCTATGCGATACCTCAGTGTTCTTGCAGGGCATCCAGGGTCGTCCCATGATGCTTATATATTGCAGGGCTCCGGCTTATTTCGTCAGTTTGAGTCAGGAGAATTATCTGGTAGATGGCTCCTGGGTAAGTTTGCTCACATTCCATCAATCCATTTTCACTGTATGGCAATGAATATAGTTGATGACTCATGACTTAACCTATTGCTGTTTTTAGTCCTTGATGACATGTTAAACAATATTGTAGCTTAGAATGTGTATTTTATGTTAGTATTTTTAAATTCTTTCAGGGGATTCTGGATATCCACTCTTGCCCTTGCTCCTGATGCCCGTTCTTTGCCTGCAGAATGCGGGCCAGGGGTTCTCTCGTGGTTGCGAGGGCCCTCTGGCTTTTGAAGTCCAGAATTAGGTGTTTGGACCATACGGGGGGGGGGGGGGGGGGTATGACCCCAGTATGACCCCGACAAGGTTATACCAATATTTTAATTTAAGTTTTTTAACAGGGACCACACGTGCCAGAGTGGCACAACTGAGTGTCAGGGTCCTTCAGTTGGTGGGCAAGATGCAGGAGCTGCGCAACTCGTTGGGGACCACAGATGAAGAATAATGTTCTGTGGCCTGCCATTGCTTTTTGTTTTTTATAGTTTAAAAAATTAGAAATTTTCTAAATTTTTATACATTTTTTATTTTATGATGGAATCCAAAAAAAAAATGTTACAGTGTCATTTCATTTACAAAATACATTAACACAAAACTAATGGGCCCAGAAATATTTAAAGATGAATATTCACATGACCGAGAAGTGATTTGGGTGATCTTTAAGGGTCCAAAAGGGAAGATGGAGGATAGTGCTAAGTGGTTTGGGTGAGCTTTAAGGGTCCAAAAGGGAAGATGGAGGATAGTGCTAAGTGGTTTGGGTGAGCTTTAAGGGTCCAAAAGGGAAGATGGAGGATAGTGCTAAGTGATTTAGCTAAACATTGTAGTAGAAGTGAGGGTGGCAAATATGTAGGCGAGCACTTTAATGAGTTAAGTTGTAGTGCGCAGGCGCAAGATCGTAAGGATTTCCGTCTGAACGAATATTTATTGAAAAAGGGAAACAGAATCGAAGGGAAACGTAAAGGATTCGTTGGAAGATACGATGGGAAAAGGGCAAAAACAAAAGCCTACGTTGTAACATGTGAAAATGAAACGGAAAAGTCACGCTGGAAAATGACATCCTCGTATTTGTAATCTGCCGTATGAACGGACGGAAACTTTACAGAAGGTTTTCAATGCATGCATAGAATCGCTCGTACACTCATACGAGAACGGAAACATTTAAAAAAAAAAAACAGATCGGCACTAAAACGGAAGTTTTTTTTTGTCTCTCTGAATCGAGCCTAATGTCCTGATTGAGATGAAAAGCAGACACCACCTTAGGCAAGAAATCCGGCTTAAGCCGAAACACCACCTTATCCTGATGCCTTTCAAAATAAGGAGGTTTGATGGAAAGCGCCGCCTGCTCAGAAACTCGCCTTACAGAAGTGATAGCCACCAAAAAGGCTACCTTAAGAGTCAGAATGTGCAAAGCAGCCCCACGGATAGGCGCAAAGAGAGAACCCTGCAGAGCAGACAACACCAGAGAGACTTGGACTCACACCAGGCAATGTAAGCATGCCAGACCCTGTAATAGATAAAGGACGAGGACTTTTTCCTAGCCCAAATCATGGTATCCACAACAGAGGCAGGCAACCCCTTCTCTGTCAAGATGTAGGCTTCAGCAGCCAAGCCGTTAAAGCCAGCGTTTGTAAATTGGAATGGCGTCTGGAACTCCAGACGCTGTTTACCAGGACGAAAAAGCTCACCCTGCTTTCTCTTAGCCACCTCATGGGGAGCAATGTGCAAGATTTCAAAAATTTGTGACAGCAGATTATCATTGTCCTCAGGGTACCATGATTCCTCCCCGGACGCAGACCCAGGGTCACTAATGCAACCCTCCTGCTGGTCCCCAGAGGAGTCAGAGTCCTGGAACAGTTCCCCTTCCTCTAGGGGATAAAGTCCACCAGTGGCATCAAACTCCTCTGTGAGGCGTGAGGGAGTGGAAGTCAGGTGGCGCTTCATGCCCGTGGCCTTCCTAGGAATAGGCCCGGCAAGCTGCTTCTCAATGTTGGCCACACAAAGTGCCAGATCAGACTGTGGCCCCCTGCTAGCATCCCCCTCACTGGGAGCTAATTGCAGCAGTGGGGGGGTAGATGATGCCGAAGGGGGCGCAGAGCTGGGAATCGATGCAGGCAAACCAAGCTGGAGTGCAAGGACACTTTGAGCGCACGGCACGCACACCATGACATCATTGCTGATAGGGGATACCCTGCACATGGAACACAGCCGGGATTGCCCCGAAGGACCCCCGAGCACGCTATCCCCAAAGCCTCCATATGGTGATTAACACAGGCGCAATAGGCCAGCGCTGGGTAAAGGCTAATACAAGAGCCACCCGGGATGCCCTCCCACGGGATGCCCCCAGACAAGCAAAAATGGGTGGGGGGATGAGGGAGAGGAAGGAGTAGAGCCGGGAGAAACCACAACTCACTGGTATCCCGCCTGAAAGACATAAATAAAAACGACACATGAGCATCCCGCAGCACATGCCCCACGAGACCATCAAACCCCCCCCCCCCCAAGGGGGACTCACGGACCAAGGGCACCGCAGGATCACCAAGGCACAGACTGCAGGATGAAGCGACACACCGGAGGAAACAGCGCTACAGCCCAGAAGGGAGAAATCCAGACGCGAAGCTAATCCAAAATGGCGCCGGCAGAGGTACCTCAAGGGGCAGGCCGCGGCGAGGGGGGGGGGGGGGGTCGGGGGACGACGCGATACGTGGATTTGCATCCCCTCCCAGAAAGCCTGATAACTGACAGCCGATACCACTGCTCCACATTCCCTCAATTGGCTTGCCCTGAATGATCACCAATGGTCACTTTATTTGCTGTTGTATGAGGGAATGCCGAAGTAAAGAGTAAAGGATTCCAGGGTTGCCTGAGTTCCACACCTTGGGACATCGTTTTTGTGGGAACCCCGCAGTCTTACTCACCATCCCCTAGAGCCCTTGCCACTCTATGCACTCAGGCTGCATCCCAGGTCACCTCTAGCAACACAAGCGACTGCGCCCGGCCTTTTTTGAATGGGCGGCGCAGGCATATCACGGCTGCAAGGTGGGTGTGGGATGTGGCTGGTGGCATTTCTTAGCTCCCTCCGGCGCCATCCAGGTGGCTTAGCCATCAGCAAATCAGCACACTCACTCTCGCTCGAGTCTGCATCGTGGGAGCGGAAGGAAAGTGAAACGGGGCGACCTGGAGGGGTACACACAGCGGAGCATCCTAAATCGGGATATCGCAGCACAGAGTAACAACACACGGGAAAACAACACAAAAGTGAAATTTCTGTGTGTTGTTCCTCTTTAAAAACAGATAAGTATAGTAGAGGGACCAGACAGATCTTTTGGTGGGGGGGTGTCTTTTCCCAACTGTTAAAAGAGTCGATCTAACAGATTTAATAAATACTTTATTAATAGTGCTAGGTATATAGGTATTACAAGTATATATATATAACTACCTAAAACTATTATTCATAAACAAATTCATGTTGATCCTGCGATAAAAGTAATCAGCCTTTGGTGGTCAGGAAGAAATGTTTCGCCTAATAAGGCAAATTGGACTAGACTTGTAACTTTTTGCCTTGAGCACGTTCCTTATCATTGCCCCATTTCCTTGTCTATGTGACCTTTGGTGAATCAAGCCCTGTGTTACATACAAAAGAGTTCAACTTAGGGCGTGATCGCATTCTATACTAGCCTAGCTTCTGCCACCATATTATTTAAGCAGAAAGTCATTGTATAAAAAGTTGCCTGTGCCCTCTGCGCCTTTGCTAAACATAATCATAGCTTTCATCATGCCACCTAACTTGTGAGAAGTTTGCCATCAAGAGGAGCTTTATCGTGGGTTCCAGCTGAAGACACTAATAGCAGATTTTATCTCCTGTCTTCCAAAGAATAGGACACTGGGGAGCCATATTTGTTTTAATTGGCACTCACATATGTACTGTTCATGAAGATAATATAAGAGTGTCACACACTAACTACTTTTATTTAGAAATCAAACATTTTTGTGAAGTACTTAATTAAAGATAAAGCCCTATATTCTGGAAGTAGAAAAAGCCAGTAAACGTTCACAGACATATATATATATATATAGGTTATGTGTTCTTACATTTTGCTTTTCTTTCGTGTGCCTCAGTGGTGCCATATCATTAGATCCCCTTGATTGGGTGAAGAAGAAGGACACTCTGAATGTTTCCAGTACTTTGCCATACAGCGTCTTTAGAGGCCACCTAGCTTTTTTTGAAACATTGGCTCTACCAACAATTCTAAATGTATTCTGCCAGCTTCAGCCAAAGAACATGTCTACAGTAGATGATCTATCAGCTGCCAATATGCAGTACCTTCAAAATGTCCATGTCCCACTGATTCAAGTGAATTTTTTTTAGTCTTTGTTAAACATAAGCTTTCCCCAATATCTGTAAAGGCAGCCATGTCAAACGTGTTTATTTTGTTGCCAGGATTCACTCTTTGCATTTCAGTGATATGATCATGATGTCAGCTTGCAATACCCCAAACCAAGGCAGTGTATTAACCTTCCTGACCAGAACATGACCATTGGCCAAAACTGTACAAAGAAGATTTGAGTAAGCGGGTTTATAAAAAAAAGATTCACATTATAATTTGTCTTACTTCAAAAGACAGCAACATTTAATATGTCAATTGTGTTGGGCATGGCAATGTTTTAATTTAGCAATGCAGGAATCATTGGTATCCAGTTGATATTGACAGATGAACATGATATATGATAACAATGTACACCATTTTAAATGTCTTAAGTTTGAGAACATTTCTTCAGTTATGTATCTTGGATGTTACTGTCTTCCATCCTTCATCGTTCATAACTCTGACTGGAGTTGAATGGAGCAAAACATCAGAGGAATAAACTCCCTATAGACTTATATGGTTCCCAGCAGGCAAAAGCCTGGGCTCTAATTTAAAGTTACTCCTTTATTTTAACCTGCCCTCCAAGCTTTCAGTCTTGCCTTCAACTGTCCTCAAAAAATATAATGTCACTCTACCATGCCTGCCAAAAGAAAACAGACTGAAGACTTGATTGGCCAAGAAAGTGTGTGTGAAGTGCTGTGTAAAAATTGCATACTTCATCCTAAAAAAGTAATGAATGCAAAATAATTAAGGTAATCATTACTGCTCACATAAGTTCTGCTGGTTTCCAAAAAATGTGAGAAAAGATCAGTAACCCGGCCATTATCAGAATCTCTGAATCGAAAAACAATTGTTAATTATACAGTGTGTCAAAGAGGATCATTACTATGCATGCTGGAGACACATTGCATCTATTGACTATATATGTGTCATGTACAGATGCACCGTGCTGTACCCGAGGAGCTATATTTATTTTAATTAGGCGGTCTCTAGTGCTGGTGGGCAATGAAACAATGAAGCTGGGCCAACATTAGGCATCATTTATCAAAACAAAAAGCATACAACTAAATTCATGGTTTGGTTTTTCAGATGTGACTTTAAATAATGTTGGATTTTTTTACTAAACTAGCGTATCTCAAGTCTGTCCTCAAGACCACCAACAGGTCATGTTTGGTGGATCTCCAAACCAGCAGCTTTGGAGCACTTCTGAAATCACTACTATACCTGGGCATTTGTGTGGAGGCCCACGAAACTCAACCTGGTAGTGGTGGTGTAACAGCCTTGGCATACACTAATATAAAACACAGCAGCATTTTATTTGGGCCAAAAGTCTAGTTTCACTTTTGGTCTGCTTTAATGATCGAGACTGATGACATTACATGAAAAAAAGCATACACAAGCAAATATTATAGGGTGTATCAAAGAGCCACAAAAAGATAAGTAGTGGGAACATTTTGCCACTTGCCTCAGGGTATTTATAGTAAAATAGTAACAAGGTATTATTAGAAAAAGTAATGCATTTATTTTTAACCAATAGACCCATCCTGGTGAGAGGGCGCAGTAAGAGCCCAGTGACCATTGGCATGTAACTAGAAATAACTGAAATAGGCTTGGTCATCGAGGAATAAAACCCAAGATTTTTTGTTACTATGCTTTAAAGGCAAATTCCTCTTTGCCTTTCTCCCATTTTAATCTGATCTTAGTTGGTATCCCAATTTGGTGTGCTCTGCATTGTGGCTCTCTCCACCCCATCAGCAGACATTCAGTAATGCCTTTGGAGAGCCACGCATGCACTGTAAGATTCCAGATTAGGATGAATCTATGGCTAACCTGGGGGGTTTACACTTCATGTCATACCATCATGTCAGCTGTCATGTAGGTTGCAGAGACAAGACAGGAGCACTTTTTTATTCTGCCATGATTTTAGTTTTTAGTTTTTTAGGGTGTATGGCTGCTGTGGGTTGTTTGGGAACAGCTTTATTTCAGATGGCTACCACAATTGAAAATAGGACTAAGCAACCTTCTCCCTGGAATCATGATCTAGTGCAGTGCAGAATGAGGGGTGGACTGTCCACAGGGAGGGCTGGGAGAATTTCTGTTGGGACGCTCTGATTTGGGGTCGGCTGGGTTGGGTGTAGCCCACAGTAAAAGGCTCACCTCACCTACAGCCTGTGCCAGAATTCATTTCTACTGTCAGTGAGCATCTACCTGTAAGACTTTCCTCAAATTCCTGGCCCCCTAGCCCCACTCTTCATCCCAGGGTTCTTCCCGTGTAGCCCTATAGCCTAAGTATCATAGCTGTCAGGGGCCATACCTACCCCTGCCACATTATCTGTCCCAACAATTCTCAAGTTCAGTACCATCACTTTAGAATTGGCTAAATCTACCCTGTCCATAATAAGTCCCTGCATTGCTACATCAGCCAAGGAGAACAAATGCTGATGAGCCAAGGAGTACATTGGTGATGGGGCTTAGTCGGGGTATCACAAGCTGCTCTTGAGCTGTCCAGGGGCCTGTAAAATGCCTGCGGCACGTGCATGGTGTTGTCCTACTTCCACGTCCGACCCGCTCCCCTGACTGGCTCCAACACACCCAGACACTGACATTGTTGGTCAGGGAGATTTCTTTCTTTTGAAAGAAACAAAAGAGGGGTGGCAGCCGCTCAGACCAATTTATAACTAACCAGGGAGGTGTACATTAGCAGGGCAATTAGAATACAAAAGTCTTAAAGGGGCCACGGCACTCAAACCAGTTAGCTTGCTGACCAACCTACGATCTGTCTCTAAACTAGGTTAAAAACAGAGGGTCACACACATCTGCAGAAGTATGCTTAAGCTGCACCACCAGCGCCAAGGTGCCTCTGTGGGGTGCAGTCCTAACTCTAATCTCTGAGAGCTCCATTTGGGACATACAATGCAATAGATAAATTGGGAGCAGGCTTACCTGAGGTTGCCCTAAACCTCAAGTGCAAGCCATGGGGTGGAAGGGTCAAAGACCTTGCAATACAGCCTAGACCCCACACTCCATGTGCTTGCACAAATTCAAAAGAAACAAAAGAGGGGTGGCAGCCGCTCAGACCATTTTATAACTAACCAGGGAGGTGCACATTAGCAGGGCAATTAGAATTAGTACTAGAGTTAGGACTGCTGTGGCCCCTTTAAGACTTTTAGATTTCTTTCTTTTAAAAGGATCAGCATATTGAACAAGCTGGGAGCCCATGGGATAGGATTAGTATGTAGGGATGAGTGAGCCCAAACTGTAAAGTTTGGAACTCATACCGAACCACCGGTGCCCGGGTCCCCGAACAAGAACATAGACTTCTCCCAGGAGTTCGGATTCCGGACAACATGGCCAACTTCCCCTTCTCCCTGGAGCTCTGCTTCCAGCTGAAATGTGCAGCTGATGGCCAGCCATGTTACCCCACTCCACAGGAAGTGGGGGAAACCAGCCATCCCCACTGGCCAGGGAATATGGAAGAGCCCAATGCTCTTCGGCACTGACCCTGTGCTCTTGCTAGAAGAGAAACAGGGCCCTGAAGAAGGGAATCTTACAGTCAAAATTCACAGCCAGCCATGTTCCCCTACTCCCCAGGGAGGTGGAGAAGCCAGCAACGCTGTCAGCTGCCCTGCCACTACTTCCTCCAGTAACAGCTGTTATATGCTCAGAGGCTGGCCTCTAAGTACCTCCTGTGGGCATCACAGGTAATGGAGGGGACCCTGCTGCTGGAGACAGAGGTATAGTATAGGTATGGTATAGATTAAATTGAGAATATTTTTGGTGTGGTGTTATTACTTTAACTATTTGTGAGCTAGTGAGAAGTCCAATGGACCCACAGCTTAAGGGAGCAGCAAGCCCCCTGCCCGACATGCCAGTGGGTGCGATATAGGTACCCCGCCCCATTACCCACACTCGGCCAGGTGGGTGTGGAAGAGCCCGATGCTCGTCGGCAAAGATCCAGTGCTCTTCCTAGAAGAGCAACAGGGCCCTGACAAAGGGCATAAGGGTTGGTAATGCACCAGGGCCAGGGGGGCGAGTGGTGTGCTAGGCTGGTTAGTGCCTTGGAAGGAGGATCTCACATGCTTTTTCAAATATTTTTTACATTTAAAGACCCAAATATCACCCACAGAAACCCCTAGCCCTTACAATGACCGTTTCACAGCCATTTTACACCACCAAAGTTCAGGTCCCCATTGACTTCTATGGGGTTTGGGGTCAAGTTTGGGTCCCAAATTTAACTTTTCCCTGATGTTTGGGCGAACCCCACCGAACCTGAGTTTACTCATCCCTATTAGTATGGCTTTTTATTAAACCTAAAATGATATTAAAATATTAAAGCATTTGAACTTACATGTTCCTGGTGGCCAGCCTTTAAGCACCTGTGCAAATCCCTCACTGTTCATCCCACCTTTACAAGGTCATAAAAGGTTTTCCTCACGGTGAAATCTAATGTCTATTTTACTGTATTAATGAAGAATAGATCAACAGCCCACCCACCTCTGAAGCTGATCTACTTACTATGCACATACTAAATTGCAGGTTAAACATATGCCCGCTCCTAATTAATGCGCCAAAGGAAGCAAAACTTACACAGGTTCTTGGTGATAAACAATCACTCATTTTCTAATTAGCTTGTGTGAAGCATTAACTTTTCTCCTCTCTAGAGATGGAACTTGCATTATGCATGAGCAGGGCTTCAGTGTGCCAAGGACAGGCCGGGCACAGGGGGGTTAAGTGTACCCTGTTAATTTCCCAGTAAAAACAACATAACCTGAATTGTGGTTCATGATAACTAATTAAAGGGATTATGCTCTTGGTAAGGACCTTGGAGAAAATGTTACACAAGTCAATATCATTAAGGAGACACTAGAGCAAAGATTATGTGCAGAGATCTGGATCTGTTCTATAATCAGAACCTACGGTCAAAAGCTGGGATCATCCTGCAAGTGTTAACTGCATTTTGGTTTGTGTATCGAGTACATTATAGCCAGGTGCCAACAACAGGTTGAAAGTCACGTTTTGGGTCTTAAGATGAATCTTATGGGACAACTTTCACTTCCAGGGTGTAGGTCCAGTTTAAGATGCAATTGTAGTTTGCCAATGCCTTTCAAAGCAGACCTTTACCTTACAGTGGCTTCCAGGGCCACAGTGGCAATCTGCTTACCTCTCCAGCTACTAGCCAGGTGACTGCCATTGACCCATGAGATGTATAGTACCCCTGGAAGACAGAACCAGTCACCAGCTGCTCACATAGTGGGAGCTTGCAGTGCAGGACTGACAAGTGGCGGTATATTTAACCCAAATTCCCAATATCGATCACCACACTTGTTGGACATGCTAACAAGGGGTGTTTCAGTATTTGTTCTGTGCTTTAAATTAGGGTTAACTTTAAATTCAACCCACGTTTTGCATATTCAGACTGAAATTTAGCTTAAACTACTTGCCAATTTATTGGTAATTTCTTTGCATTTTTAACTGTTTTTTTTTTCAGTGGGACCCAAATCCCTCCGAGGCTCACAGCCAGTACATAGAAGCTGGTATCCCCAGGGTTCAGAGCCCTACAGCCATAGCCTCACACTAGCCCCTATACACTATAGCAGGAATTCCCAACAGGTGGTACATTAGGTGGTACTCGGTCCTTTCAGGCGATACTCGACAAAGACTAACCTCTACTCCAAACTTATCTGCTGCCATCTATACTATGCTATCTATAAACTAATACTAATAAAAAGCTGCTTTTGTGTGCAATTCGTTAACTTTAAATGGCAGTTTTGTGTGTGTTTCAGGTTACTGTGTTTTTAGGATTAGGTTACTGATAATGCTCACACACCACCATCCAGGTGGTACTTGATAAAATGAGATACATTGAAAGTGGAACTTAGTGAAAAAAAGGTTGGTAACCCCTGCCCTATAGCATAAGTACATGTACCCAAGAATTTTCGGCACCCACGGTGCCCAGAAAGGGTTGTGATTATTCAGGTTAAAGTGTATCGGCAAGCGATGGTCTATATCACAGGTGTCATACTCAGGTCAGGTTTTGCTTATCTCCACAAAGGCTCACAGGTGGAGTTATTAGTGCTCATACAGAGCTATAGAGACAGCTATGTGGAGATCCACAAATCCTGGCCTGTTGCTGCACCTTCAGGAGAACGTTTGACATCCCTGCTATACATGCTATACCACCCTTTTAAATGGTACATGGTACAAGAAACCCTTACCAGCTAAGTATTGTGCTATAAAACACCTCTCCTTGTTAAAATAAGTGAAAGCCCACGTTTTGGATTAAATTAAATTCAGGCTTGTTTTATTAAGCCCTTCAGACAAAATGTTGTTTATCTTATTATATTGCTTCCATAATTTGAATATATTTATTATGAACTTTTTACCCATCAATCAATGATTCCTTTCCCATAAATTGCACAGACCCCCGACTCAGGAGACATCCCAACTGAAAAAACTGTGCAAGACGGCACTGTAATAATGAATAGCCGCCCCAGATTACTATTAACATCCAACTCTCATTACAGTCAATCATGTGCCAGAGCAGGTTTGGGTACAGATTGCTAATATTCATATACATTTTGTATTAATAAATCTTTAACTGGCACCACCTGGAAAACCCAAAAAATCTTTGTGCAACAGTCGATATTTTCTCCCCAATTATGAACATTAAAAATGCATTCAAAAATGGCTTTCTCGTCTTGCCGCACTAATGAGAACACCTGCTAGGCTTTCCGTCAGCGTGAGCGGATTTGCATGGGATCCAGGTTTCCGAGTGTCATTTGTCGTTTTTTGATAGACAGGAATTTATAGAGAATTGCCTCCACAAGTTAATCAGCATCTCAAGTTCTGCTGCTTTTGTCAGAGGAGGAAGCCCTTTATCAGAGCCTGTCCTGTGAGATTCGAATCAATTGCAATATTGCAATATTGTTGAATAGGCAATAGAGTATCCTTATTGAAAGTACAGTACACACACAAAGTCTTGCAAAGGTACCGTACTGTACAGGTATTTCAGGGCTCTACACCCAACAGCACAGTTACCTAAATCTATCAAAATTCCCAATGCTCAAAGCAAGGTTTCATTGCTTATATGCAACCAGGAATCAGTCTGACTGGCCCTGCTAACTGTCCAAGTCCTATAAAACCACAACCTATCATCACATGGCCCCAACAACAGTAATATGGAAGCACAATAACACAATCATGAGGTTCAAAGTTAAACAAACAAGGAAGGGGAAAAGGGGAAATGCCAGAGATAAAGCTATAGTTAAACCAAAAAGCGTTTTTGCTCCCCCCCCCCCCCCAGCATAACCCCATGTAAATGTTGCACTTCTGAAATGCATGGGATCTGCCAACTAGCTATACACCTGACAGTGATGCTTCTCAAAAACCCAGTCTAACATTTGAAATTGCCTTAAATCTCTGTGTAGTTCACCATTATCACAAGCCAAAAGTTCATGGCCATCAATTTTAATTATCATCATTGCTCAGGAAGCTCCTAGAAACATTGTAGCAACAGTTTCAATTCTGTACAGTTGCCACCCCATAGAGTTACATAGCTTCCTTCACAAACACAGCATTCCTATCCTTCACAGTGGCCATGAAAACCACTCCCACTGTAGCAAAACCGAGTCCCGGGAATATGAGAATCATCGAAACAGAATGAGGGTACAATCCTATCACAAATGTTTATTTTACATTCCAATAAGGCAGAACCCCAACAAAATGCCAAGAAGGGAGTTTTCCTTTAAATGAAGGTTCAATGGAATGGTCATCCTCACTGGAACAACCTTGTTGCTTGAACCTATGGAGGGCACATGATAGCCAGTGCTAATTGTATCATTTTAGTACAAGTTCTATGACCATCCAATTGTGTTCGATGGTTCATTGTGCATATTGCAACGCCACCAACCCAAGAGAGTCACATACAGCAAAATAAAACATATCACAGTGGCTTTAACCATCCAACTTTCCCAAAATCAGTAGGAGATACTTTTGGGTGTACTCCCCATGCAAAATTTGCACCCTGACTATCATGCAAGCACCCCCCACCCCACCACCAAGCTTTGTGATCACCAAAATG
This sequence comes from Gastrophryne carolinensis, assembly GCA_027917425.1. Classification (NCBI taxonomy): domain Eukaryota; kingdom Metazoa; phylum Chordata; class Amphibia; order Anura; family Microhylidae; genus Gastrophryne; species Gastrophryne carolinensis. Next base: position 200,291,661 of record CM051240.1, on the reverse strand, counting down.
AAAAAAAAAACCCAGGGTCTGCTTATCTGATTGATCTTGTTTGATTTTCTTGTTTTACAGAATTTTATTCTGAAACTCAAATACGGAAATATGCTTTACATTCTGCATAGCTTCTTGCCTATAAATATCTGCAAGGAACATACATTTGGCATACTGTACAATTGCTAAAAACTGGATCGGCTAATGAATTCATTAAGATATGCAAAACCTCCTATTAGCAATTTTTTTAGTCTTGTCACTAAAAATAAACATTACATTTGCAATCTATTTATTTTCCCTACAAATCACTGCACAATATTATACATAGCAGACAAGAGATGATTGTATATATTCAAACAAAACAGTATGTGGTATAGAACATAACATCAAGCAAAACCTGCTCACAATTTAACAACGAGAAGATTTTTGGAAAATATTCTTTTTTGGCTTCCATATGAAATTATGGATTTACATCTAATGAGATGTCAAATGGAAAATATGTTTTTTTTTGTATGGTGTTTCTTGGAAGGCAAGGAGGACAGAATTAGAAATGGAGAGATGAAGATACACACTTAAGTTGCTTTTGTTTTGTTTTTTCTATCCATGAGTGGGCAGTACCATCCCATATCGGAAGCAGAAATCCATGTTCTTTTTCAGCCAAAAGTTTGATCTAAGGAGACCAGACTGACGCACCTATTATTCTCTATGGACTCCTTGGCATGGCCCCTACACTGTCATACATTTCCAGCAAGACCAAAGTTAGAAGTATGGAACCCTGCAAACATCGGCCCTTGAAAGCATTATAGACACCACAGGCGAAGCTGCAGATAACCACGGAGGGCAGTCTGTGGGGGCTTCATCCTGCAAGGCCACTAGTAGTGCTGTTGCTCAGATTTTGGTTAAATCTGAAGTGAAAGTCTACTTTGGTAAACTATACCCACAGATCCTATACCTGAAGCACTTTGCTGCTGCTGCTGCTTCCTCAGTATCTATCATACCTCTGGTAAACTTCACTCTGTGCTCTACACTTTTGGCATCTGCTCTCAAGAGGATGATGTGTTAAGTATGAGGCCAGGCCTATACACACATTACTCTTTATGGGCAAATTGGCCTAGTCCTAAACACTGTCATACATACCCAGCAAGACCAGAAGGAAGATGTTTGGGCCCCCCCCAAACAATGGGTCCTCTGGAGCATGATCGAGGTTACAGAAGCAGATGCACTCTCACACTGAGGCGGTGCTCCTAGATGGGGGGATGGGTGTAGGAAAAGAAAACCACATTGGGCTTGATTCATCACCATGCAAGTGTGCTTGAAAGAATTGCAGTGGAACAGAGGCATATCTTTTACCCATAGTTTAAAGTGGACCAAGAGCCTGGGCCTTGACCTGGGGCTATCTTGGGGTTTAGCTCTGCTGTGTGAAAACCGCTGCTCACATGCTGGCGATCCCACAGCGCATGCGTGGTCAATCATCCAATAATTGATCTATGCATTACCACAGAGACTGGCATAGAGGATAGTAATTGGCCTGCATCCCCTTTCCCTTTGTCTGTCCAACACTCAGCCTATATAAATGTCTACTCGGCAGAGCATACATCAGCCAAGGAAAACCAGGCATATGATTCCTGCATGTGCCGTAAATTGCCAGACAGATGAGTATACCTGCGATCCCAGGAGGCTTCATACATGGCAAGACATTGCAAATCAGGATGCCCTGGGAATAGGAAATTGGACAGCCCTGTAGTCCATTCGACTCTAGGGTCATCCAAAACAGGTTTTTGTCCACTTTAAAAAAATAAAAATCAGCCAGATCATCTGTTGCAGGCCAAATAGAAGTAGCAATGGAAGTTCTCATTACAGCCTTACACTGGGCCTCCGGGGCTCCTGTAGTAGTTCTTCTATAGCCATTCCAAACGTGTTCGGCGTCCTTGTCGGGCCATTACTTCTGACTAAACACAACACTTTGTACAAATTATCAGAGATGTCAAATACGAAACAAGTGTCTTTGTTTGCCTTCCAAAAGAAACATATTTTCCCTTTAACATTAAATTCAGTCAGAATAAGTTAAGAAATCGCGGAAAGGCAGCGGAGTCGCAGTACAATATAATCACATTCATTTTTGCCTTTTATTTTGCCAAACAAAGCTGAAAAAACAGGAATATGCTCATGTTTCAAATTAAAATAATTGTAGAGAGGGAAAAAAATATCATTGCACGTCGGTAAATCATGCCGGATTTTGCATCCGCTTCCAAGCCCAGCTTAGCGTTTGTTACATTTGTGGGGGTCCTGGCAGCAGGAGAGAAGATCTGTGCCACGGTGTCTCTCCATGTACATCCAGTGGGGGTCTTGTCAGTGTACAGTTATTTATTCTCAGCCTTAATTAAATATCTAGGGAGTTTGCTTATGTGCGAGCATATGAACTATTCCTCGCATGGTAACAACTGTATTTGCTTGACCCCCCAAAAAAAACATATCTAGCACATTGTACCCACATTAGAGAAGGTGCTTAAAGGACATCTCTGACATGTTCAAAACAGAGGGCTGGCTGTGAATGGCTCTTGCTGGCCTTTGATTATCTCTGTAATAGGGTGGTAGATTAGCCATCACCCCAGTTAAAAGGATAGAATGTTAGTGTCGATTACTTAGGCTTTAATAATAGGGACTGCAGCAGGAGCTCTATAAGGCATAAAAGTCTCCTGTCTGTGCCATTTAAGGGAACCAGCTTGGGAATCACCCATCCTATGATGATTGGTTCCAAAAGCGATAACTTTAGCTATAGGACAGGGGCGTACATAGATTTCACAGGGCCCCATAGCAAAATCCACATTGGGCTCCCCAAAAAAGTGCAGATATACTGCACTTACTCATATTGCAGTCTGCTATGGGGCCAAGACCATAGCAGTGGGATCATTATAGTGTGCGGTGTTGCCACAGTACATAGACAGCAACAGTGAGAGTGATGAAACTTATGTTGGAAGCTTTAAAACTCAGCTGCTGCACTGTGCAATGTAACAAGCAGGGGATATTCCCATCTGCTACAATGTAAATAGCTGACCAGCTTCCTGCTGTGTTACACTGTAACAGCCAGGCATGTGGCTGGTGTCACCTCTTCCCGGTCCTAGGGCGCATGGGCATCCGCTCGTCCAATCAGCGTGCTCAGAGATGCTGATGTCATGTCGTCTAAGGCTTCGTCTAATTCCCACTAACAGGGAGAGAGCCCTGCTAGAGGGATAAGGGGGATGCTGTCACGGCTCGTGCATGAGCCACTGGACCAGGAAACAAGGTAAATGTATGGGGCATCCTGGGGGGTTTCACACAGCGGTGCATCTCAATTTTGGATGCCTTGGGGGGAGGGAATCAATCAGATCTCAGATTCCAAGATGAATCGCAGTGGATTTTGGTCCACTTTAAATCGGCCCTGGCCAGGGGCCACCTAATATTCACTATATAGGCATCTCTATGTAGTGGAACAAAAGCACACTCATCCCTCAGCACCAAACGGCATCCCTACTTTGTCAGCCATGCAGGCAGCGAGCGCATGTGCCATGAGATCGTGGACCATCTTAAATCAGACAAAAAGTCAAATATGATTTATGATCCCCAGGAACATCCTGATTTGGGATTCCCACAGTTGAAATCACTAGCTAACTCTCCCATCCGAGCAGCAAACTCACCTAGCTGCACACCACTGCTGTAGTCCAATGTGGTGTCACAATGTGGTACACATAGTGGCATCCCTTGCTTTCCTGCAGTGCACGTTCTCCATAACTTACATTCTGCTGAGCAGGGAAGCAGGGGATGGCTCTGTACTTACTTCTTGTGCAGCATAGGAATACAGCAGTGGATAACAGCTCAGTGAGAGTGCTGCTTGGATGGAGCGGGGGCTAGCTAGAAATTCTGACTGCAGAACACCACAAATTAAGATGCCCCCATAAATGCCAGACCAAAAGTATATGACTAATTTTGGTCTGGTTCAATAAACTATTGACTCTGGGGGGTTCACACAACATGGCATCCAAAAACAGGGTGCCCCAGGCCAAGATTTCAAGATCACAGGGTTTAGGTCTGCTTTAGATCTTGTTTGATGGATGGTTTGTTTTAATACACAGAGAGAGAAGCCATTTTCATGTTTCTACCTCCCAGGGATCCTTGCAGTTCCAGAACAGAATGTCAGAGTCTTATAGGGCAGGCTTAAAACTCAAAGGTAGCTTACAGTCGACAGACTGTAAGAATGGCAGCATGAAGGATAGAAGGGGAACTAGACCACTATGTTGGTGTAATTTTGTCCTTGGGATATAAAACATAATAATGAAATGTTATGTTTTATCAGCTGTGTCTGTGGATGCCCGGGGGCCCACCTTATAAATAGAAGTGAAAAGGTGAATCAATGATCAAGTGGCAGCTTTGTACCCCTGGTCCACTGAAGCTTGGTGCTGGAAGGCCAAGGATGCACCCACAGCTCTAGTAGAGTGAGCTGTTACACAAAGGGGTTCTTAACCCTAGCAGAGTGGGCTTGAGAAACAACCTGTCTGTTCCAACAGCTAAAAGAGGGTTTGGCAGTTGCCAACCCTTTCATTGGGTCAGGTTGGACCCACAAACAATCCATCTGTTTTGCACACAGATGTTGTAACCACTAAATAACATTTTACTGCGCACACTACATCAGGAGAGTGCAGAATCCATTCCTTCTGATGCACAGGATCCGGACAATAAAAAGGATAATGTCCTCACCTGGATAAAAAGCAGCTTAATAGATAATGCAAGCCCTGTGAAACGAAGTGATGGCCACCAGGAGCAGCACTTTCACTGATAAAATGAATAAGGAAGCCTCAGCCATAGGATCAAGTTGAGATCCCAAGTGGGCACCTGAACCTTGCAGGGAGGTCAAACCAAACATGAGTAGGCCCCTGCATGAACATACAGACCAAAGAACAGAAACAGAATGGATTAGGCCAAAACTTGACCCTTAAGGGCTCTTAGCTGCAACCCATCATCCAGACCCTTCTGCAAAAATTCTAAGATGTGTGAGATGGCAAAACGCTGTAGAGAATGATTATGTGACTCACACCAAGGTCAGCCATGTTCTGTAGTACTGTAGATCTTAGCCCAAATCAGAGTGGCCAATATTGGAGGGTAGAGCCCTCTGTCCTGCAGCACCTGGGATTCAGTTACCGTCAAAGCCAGTGACTCTGAATTGGGATGAGACAGTGGTCATTGAGACAGCAGATCTGTTCTGTCTGGAGGTTGAAGATGCTGATTGTCGGGCAGCCTGATCACGTCTGTGAACCAATAAGAGCAACTAGAATTTTCATCAGCCGCAGAAGCAGCGCAGCAGTAGGAAGGTCCAGCTTGGGAACATTCCATCTGTCACCTGTTTGCAACCAACCCCTCAGAGTGGCTCCTGTGGTAATCATTGTCCACTGGACCATCAAGCAAGGAGCGACTCTGACTGATTAAGACTGGAGCCACAATTCCAGTGATGATTGAACCACTCCCAAAACAGAGAACAATCTGCCCAGGCCAAAAGGACAGAGCCGTATCTAGGATTTGTGCTGTCCTAGGCACTTTTTGGTCATGCCCCCCACGCACATACAATCAGCCCTCCCATACACACACACATTCCTGCACCCCATTCATGCACACACCTCATTCATGCATGCACACACACACATCATTCATGTGCACATACATCCCATTCATACACACACACACACACCCCATTCATGTGCACGCACACACACACACACCATTCAATGCACATACACCCCATTCATGCACACACCCCCCCATTCATGTGCACACACACACACACACACACACACACACACACACACCATTCAATGCACAGACACACCCCATTCATGCACACACAGCCCACCATTCATGCACACACACACCCCATTCATGCACACACACACCCCATTCATGCACACACACACACCCTTTTTATGCATGCACACACAAACATCCCAAAAGTGTATATGGCGTGTATACAGGCAGATCTATTTGTCATGAAGCACTTGTCTCCACTGTCCAGCACCGCTCTTCCTGGGCTCCTTCACAAGCCCCTTTCACTTTCACGTCAGGGTCGTCCATGATGGGTGCTGCTCGGCTGCACAGCCAATGATGTGTTGGCTGTGCTAGCTGTCAGTAAGCCGAGAGACCACCCCATTCTGTTGCTCCCTGTTACTGCCATCATATGCTGCATCGCTGTACACTGAGCAGCTGGAGGTGGAGTCTTCCTTACCTCATTGGTAAGGGAGCGAGGAAGGGGTGGTACATTCCAGGCAAAGCATAAACTAAGGTTGCTATCTTGTTATCTCGTGTTTATGTCAGGGGCTGTGTTTATAATCAAGTATTGGGTGCATTCCCCTTTCAAAGCCGAAAAGTTCTGACCACCACCACTTCTGAGTCCTTCACTGAAATGCCTTTCTCTTAACGATTTTCACTGTTCCGTGTTCCCATTCACAACACACTCTGGAAGATATCGCTGGAACGTCAAACAGTGATTGATTACAAAACAGAGCCTCTAGCACAAACATGAGATAACACTAAGCACACCTAGTCAACCCTTTGCTTTGACAGTCCCTTCAAGTATCCACTGCTCATCAGGGGTGGATGATCACACCCTCTTTATATGTTTCACTTTAGAAAACCTTTACATTTAAAGAGCCACTTTAAAGGGAGAACATAAATGATGCAGATTATAGAATCCCAGTTCCTTTCCCTGCTACTTACTAAATTCCCTGACCTCTCATTTTGGCCACTGGATCAAAGCCCCAAATTGAGCGCTGGTGACCTGTGGGATTTGTCGGACAGGCTGACAGGCCGCAGGTGAAATGTGGCTGCAATGTTGCATGGGAACATTATGCGGAACGCTGCCTCGTTCAGGGACCTTCCAGTCTAATCTGACTGAAGGGTCACATTAGAGATCACAAAACAACTAACCCCAAACTTTATCATTCACAAAATCATCACGACCATATAGTGAATCCACAAACACAAAAAATATCCCTTCAAGTCCACTAAAGCTTATACAATCCAAAACTAATTGTATAGAATTAGAATACTGTTGCTTTTTTATCAAAACATATTATTTTAAATTGTTATACCAACAAAAAAGACAAGACGTAATCCGCAAGCGGCTGTGTTATCTCCGTATAATATCATCAAAATAATCAAATGGCTATAAATAGACCCTAATCTCCCTAAACATTAAACCACCATAGAACAAACAATAATAATTACATCCAATCTCAAAGTGTATAATGTGCACAATTGAAGCAATATTGTGTACTACTTTACAGAAATGCACAGAGAATTCATTTTATACTTAAATCCTAGTAAATCAACCAATTCCCCCCCCCCCCAAAAAAAGGAAAAATTATAAGACAGCTATGTTTTAAAGATCCTGAACCATAGTATGGGGATTAAAGTGGATGGAAACCCATTTTTACACCCCGGACAGACCCCCCTACTGCCCTCCCCCTGGCCCAGTACCTCAAACACTGCTGTTGGCTCGGCGATGGCCCAATTTTCAAATAAAACTGTGCTTTTCTATTGCCAAAGCCATGCCCTGCAGCACTTTGGAGATCATCGACTGTCTCTCTCAAAGGTGCTGTCATGACGAGGTGAAGCCAGATGGCCGTATCCCCAGCACTCCAGCACCCTGGCGGCGTCCAGCCTTTCTGAATGTGTACAGCAACAGGGAAACCGGGGAGCCACTAACTAAAGATGGTTTACCAGCGACCCTGGGGGTTTCACACAGCGGGTCATCCTGCTATAAAATGCCTCGGGAGCAAGCTAGTGGCTGGACCTGGAATTTTTAGATTCCAGGGCCTGGATGCATGGGTTTTGACTCGGGTTAAGGTGAGATACCCACTACTGTAACCATGATTGTATGGCAGTCACCATCAACGTATGGCCAAAATATCTTTTCGTTCCACTCCCCCTCACCAAAAAAGGAGCATACAAATGCTGTTACCGCCCTATGGTGGACCCCCAGTATATGATAACCAAGGAGTGGGGGGGGGGGGGGGGCAGCGACCTGCACCTGTCAACCCTTCACAAAATCTGCCTGGAGAGCCCCACAATTGGACATCTCTACCACACTCTTGGGCCGCTTTTGCACCCCACGTGATTCCTGATGGGTAATGAATGAGGTTTGCTTGGCAGTTGAACATGGTGCCACCAGGGCTATATTATAGGCAGGGTCCTTGTGGCTCATGCCCAGGGGCCTCCACCTTTTGTTGTAGTGAGAGCGCCCACACCACTAGTACCGAAATAGCAGCAATTACATAAGGCACCAGATATCCATAGGCTCCGACAAGGTGTCACCCTTAAATGTTCACTTGAATGGGTATGCAAGAGTGTGCACAGAGCGGGGGATGCAGCTCTGTGCAGATGCCACCGATGTGCCATGGAATGGGCAGGCAAAAGAATGCACAGGGAGGGGGATGCAGCTCTGGGCAGATGCCACCCATGTGCCGTGGAATGGGCAGGCAGGAGCATGCACAGGGAGGGGGATGCAGCTCTGGGCAGATGCCACCCATGTGCCGTGGAATGGGCAGGCAGGAGCATGCACAGGGAGGGGGATGCAGCTCTGTGCAGATGCCACCCATGTGCCGTGGAATGGGCAGGCAGGAGCATGCACAGGGAGGGGGATGCAGCTCTGGGCAGATGCCACCCAATGCAGCGTTGACAGTATTGGATCCCTAGGGGTAATTAGTTTTATTTTGTTGTAACCTCCTCCCCCCACCAGGGGAGCGAGACAAGACAGAGGTGTTGTGTTATGACTGGACATCCACTTTAAAAGAAAAATTACAATATGTTGGTCCACACCAGATGTTCTTCCGAAGGGCCTCCACCAACTTTATTCAGCCCTGGGGGCCATGCAAGGCACATGCATGCCCAAAGAACTTTTCTTTTTCCCCTTAACAATGTGTTTTAACTAGATGGGTATCTTACATTAACTTATAGGTTATTTTGACTTAAAGAGGAACAACATCCCGGATTTTCACTCTCCCGGATGTTATTCCTCTCTGGCTGTTCGTTCCGATATGGGATCTGTGAATATCTCCGTGGATCACCCCACCAAAGGCGGGCAGCCCATCGGGTGCCATGGGATTTCCAGCTATGTAAGTACATACGGAGATTGCAGGGGTTTGCATCCTAATTTTGGGGGGGAATCAGCCACAGGGGTTGTTTTTCTTTTTTAACTCTTCTTCAAATGGTCTAAATTAGTATCCTAGTATAGAATTACATCCAAAATGTGAAGCCAGAACCCATGGCTCAAATTTCCCCTCTGGCCACAACAGAGAGGACAGGCCACTTAGGGACAACCCTTTAGAGAACCTCATTTCCTTGTGGCTTGTCCTATTGGAGTAGATGCTGCTGACATTGCCAGCAATGCAAGGAAAAGATTCTGCGTCCTACAGAAAAGGCACTACCACTACTCCAATCACATTAAGTGATTCTGGCAGCTCAAAATTGTGCCAGGAAAGGGATGATTTTACCCACTGCCCAGGATTTGGAGTCATGGCCAATTACACTTTTTGCCAATTAATGTAATTTTCTTTTACATTTTCCTTTTAGGTTGAATTAGCCTGTTTTTTGCTTGCCCCGTGCTGGCTGTCTGGGTTTGCATCTTTGATTCACCAGCATTTTCTGTTAAGCCCTATTGAACACATCCCTACTGCTGACCTTGCCAACCCCGTCCACAGTAAATCCCATTTCTCTAAAACAGCACAGGGGTGACTGTTGTTACCTAATACTGTTATCAACATTTAAGTAAAGTCTCTACCTGTCACACATGTTCCAGCAAAAAGGTCAGAATTTACTAGGTCTTACCAAGAAATACACAAGTCTTAAAGGGGCCACAGCACTCAACCCTGTTAGCTTGCAGCCAAACCTGTAATCTGTCTTGGTCCACACACAACTGCAGAAATATGCTAAAGCTGCTCCACCAAATGCCACAGTGCCTCTGTGAGGTGCAGTCCTAAATCTCTGAGAGCTCCCTTTGGGACATACAATCCAATAGATACATTGGGAGCAGGCTTACCTGAGGCTGCCCTATAACTTTGAGTGCAGCACATGGGGTGGAAGGGTCAAAGGCCTCACAGTATAGCTTTAGACCCCCCACCCCATGTGCTTGCACAAAATCAAAGGAAACAAAGGAGGGGTGGCAGGCACTCAGACCAATTTATAACTAACCTGGGAGGTGTATGTGAGCAGAGCAATCAAGATATACAAGTCTTAAAGGGGCCACAGTACTCTGCCCTGTTAGATTGCAGCCAAACTTTAAAGCACAGCTAAGTGAAGGCAGCATGAAAGATGCCAGCATGGGGAGAGCAAAAAGCAGGATCATTAAGGTGCCACTATACTCAAGTCACTGCTTCGTCATTCATGCTCTACAGTATGGCAACAAATGGCAGCTAATCACATGACCGATGGAAACTATTCTGGTTTGATGTACAAGCCCACTGGGAAATCCAGACTGGTCACCGGCAGTCACGTGTTTGTGGAAGTGGTTAACATATGGGTAAAGGATAGCTTTAGTGTATTGCCTGCAGTGTCTCTAAATCGAATCAATAAAATCTAAATCTTTTTAAAACGATAACGTTATTTTTTACAGGTTAAAACCAAGTTGTGGTCGTACAATCTGTAAAAATATCTAAAGCAAGATTTTCTCTGTTAAAGGAATCGGTCTCAATCGGTCCCAGTTTAGTGTAAGCTATGCAGTTTATTTCTCTCGGTTAATAAAGGTCTCTCTGTCGCTAGTGGTTTGCGCTCTCTTTTTTTTTGTATTTTTTCCTCTGGGAAAAAATGACATGGAACGAAAATAATGATTAATGAAAAGTTGCCAAAAGATTTAAAAAAGTCTGAGGTGTTACCTACCAAAAGTTCTCCTTCTGTCTGCGATATAGCACAGATTGCAGCCGTGACAGGAAATCTGGTGCTATTGTTAGTGGCATGGCACTTTGGTTTTTTTGGCTTGCATTAGTCCAATCTGTGACATGCCCGTGAATGTCTCTCTTCTGTACTGTCTGCATGGCATATGGATTCCTGGAATGTAACATCAGACCTAGCCACAGAACAAGTGTTCAAAGCACCTTATTTTTTTTAAGCCAATTACGCAAAAAACACAAATGTTAAATGTTTCACATTTAATGAACTGCAAAACAAATGCTTTTTTTCTTGTACTTTAAGAAAGTTTACTTAAAATAAAAGGTTTAGGGTGTGGGTTTTCATTTTCTTTTTTTTGGTGGGGGGAGCAAGGGTCAGCTTTAAACATGTATACAGGGGAATTGCTTTTTATTTGCTGCAATAAAGCAACACAGGCCATGTCACGTCACATCAAATATTACAGTCCTTAAATATCTATTATAAATACATGTAATATAAAACATATTTTAATATTATAAATCCACGTAAATATGCTAGATGTAATATGAGGGGTTACTTATAAACCCTGCATCAAATACCCTGCAAAGCTTGTCTTTTCTTTCATTTTACTGGGACACCAAAGTATCAGAGGAGTCAGGGTTGTGAATGTACCATTCTACTTTTAGTGATGGGGGATTCTGGTGAGTGATGAACCAGTGCTCCAGTCCAGACGAAAGCCCTCCAACTCTAGCCACCACATGCACTTGCACTTTCTTTATCTCCTCCTACTACTTTATATCAGAAAATTTGCAATACTTTGTCTTACTGTCTTACCAGAAGGCTGCTAGCTAGCCTGGTCCACTAAGTAGCAGGCTTCTATGCTGCTTTTACAGTCGAGAAGCCCATATCCTGATCAGTGACCCAACGGTTTTCCTGCTCTGCTCCTGGGGCTGCTGAGATTCCAGTATTGGGTCAGTGCCAGCAACTTGGGGTCCCTGTATTTTCTGTTTACTGTTACATCCTAGTTAATTTGTCACGTGTAGAGATGAGTGAACCCCCCAAAGTTTGGGTCCAGCAAGTTTGGCTGAACTTTGAATAAATGTTCGGGTTCAGGGACCCGAACCCTAACCCGGTCCCCATTGAAATCAATGGTGGGGGGGGGGGGGGGGGGCACAGAGTGTCCAGTATGAAGCCCTGCTGTAACTCACCTTGTCCCGCGATCCTCTTCCAGCCAGCTGTGTCGGCCCCAGCTGGGGATACAGAAAGATGGCCACCGGCCACCATGAGTGAGGACACTTCTAGTGCCAGCTGGCAGTGCTAGCACTAGGAGTGTACTCACATATAGGAGCCATTGGCCATCTTTCTGTAGCCTCGACCGGGCCGATTTTAAATTTCACCACTGCTGACCAGGAAGAGGATCGCAGGGCCAAGGTAAGTTACAGCAGCGCTTCCATGTTCAGGCTGGATGCTGAACTCAAAAACGGAAGTCTGTGTTTGGGTTTGGGAAAAAACTTGCAAAGTTCGCTGCAAACCCAAAATTTGTCGTTCGGGTTTGACATTACTAGTCCCGTGTCTTCTAGTTAGATTATACCTGAGATTCAGGTTACTATTTAGTAGTATGTTCTTGCCTAGTTTGTTGTATGAGTTTGGATGTGTTTTGACTTTTCCTGTTTTCAATAAATTCTATGCTAAACCAAGTGCAGTCGTCAGTCTGGCCCAAATTCTTATCCCATCAGTGAGCCTAGCCTGTGGGGCTCTTAGTGTGACACCTGGTTTTGAAATAAGGTAATTTTCATACTTGATTTTGATGAGAGGGTGCCCACACACATCAATCTGTCTCCGCAGGACTCTCTGGAAACCTCCCTGACAATTGCATTAAAATTCCTAGGAACGAAATAAAACAGGACAGGGAGCTTGCTTACTGCTTACCCCCTTTTATTTTAAGTATAGCATTAAATTGCAAAAAGAAAATATGCAACATTTGAACTTTTGTTTACAGTTCGCCAATGTAATATATCTCTCTGGGACCTATGAAAGAACAACATGACCACTTCTGCGTTCTCTAGTTTATTGTTCATTTTCAGAGAAGTAATATATAGGGCATTTCTGGCCTTTAGGTCATTTTATCTTTGCCAATGAGTAAATATTGCACACAAATGCTAACATGAACACTTTTTCTAGAAACCAAATATTCAATTTCCCTGATAATGGAATCCATGTACTTCTAAATATATAGGTCTCGTGATCAGTAAGTGCTTGACAGCATTTTGAGGCACCGGATCCCCTCCACACTTACTCTGGGGATGCCTAAATGTCCCACTTTGTGGACATTAGTGGGAAGTCTGTCCCACTGAATCTAAAATATCTGGTCAATTTACAACTGGGTCCCTACTCCAGCTCATTGGTAGTGGAATGTATAGATTGAGGATTAGGTTTTTTAATAACATTTTTTACAGACCAGAGATATCCAAGTTGTGTTTTATTCATATGTCTAGGAGTAGGGCTACACCTACTCACACACAGAAGTGTATCATAAAATGCTGCTGATATTTGTTGTCACTAAATGAGTTCCCCCCAAAATTTTGTCAGTTTAGTTCTAGGTCTCCACCTAATATGGGAAAACTCTCTGCTCAAGTTACTCAATATTCCCTAGTTATCCATTGATGAGAAAATAACAAAATATAAAAAAATTATACAAACCTATATTAATAAACAAAATATAAGAAAAAAATGTGTGCAGCACTTTTTGATACAAACCTAAGGTAATAAGCAAAAAAGAAAAGAGGAAAATACCTGTATTCTCTAAACATCCAGTGAATCACTATAAATCTAAATGCCCAATAATGTGCTAACCTGTTTTACTATTTTTAACATTAAAGTGATACTGCAGGCAAAGGTAATTGTTACATCAATCTACATTTGGCACTGTGCTAAACTGTTTTCCATTTTTAAATTGAAGAAGAAATGGCCGAGATATCATATTTTATTACATGTTCAGGCCATATTTCAAATCAATTAAACAATTAAAGTATCTAATTAACCAATTAAACAATGATTAAACTAAGAAAAGCAATATATACATATTCATACATATAGACAAACAGGCACTTACATTCTCCCCCTTACAGCAGCCGGTCCACCATTCAGGTACCTTCTGGATTCTGAGAACGAAGGGCGCAGTGAGCATGTGCCCCAAAAGTCTTTGTGCCAAAACCAACGCATGCTGACGGTTGTGGCCAAGTCACTCCCTACCGGTCATAGTTTCTGTGCACAGCCCCCTCCAGTCACTGCTTTTGCATGCCCCCTCAATTGCATTGAGCAATGGGAGTCTACAGGGAGCATACAAAGCCTGATATGAGGGGAGGTGGCATCACGTGAGGACACCAGGAGCTCCGTTATCGAAAACCAGAGGGCGACTGGTCGGGAGTTGCTGCAGTGGAGAGGCAAATGTCTCTTTGTTTTATTGAGTGGTTTTACAGTGCTTTCCAATTTGTTAATATTCCCACATGCACCACCTGGTTGGGAGACATCAGACAGGTGTGAAGAACCCCTCAAGATCATGATTCAACGGTAATAGTTATGTGCTACATCCAGGCTTATACAATTAGTCAGAAAGCATCATTCAGTGAAGCCAAACATTTCATCATTGGGGGTCCCATGCTATACCCATCCAAAGTATTATCTAAAGATGAGACTGCAAACATAGTTTGTTGTTTATAACAAATTCTAGTGAGATTGCCAAAACCAAGCAACTAAATCTTGAAATCTGAACAAAACTAAATGTTACTATTATTATTATTGTTCATTTATATAGGGCCATCATCTTCCGTAGAGCTTATTTCCATTTTTTCATAGTCACAAACTTACCCTGGAGGGAAGGGGGGCATGTGGGTTGACAATGTCCTCTCCCAATAACTCAAACTCCCTTCTGGACTAGGGGTGCCTGCCTACAGCACTGGCCTGGTGCTCCTGAAGGGTAGCCCATGTTTGAGGGGGGGGGGGGGTGAAGGCACACTGGCAGAGCACTGGACCCATTCTGAAATCATGGGGAGAGGGAGAGGTCACAGCTTCTAAGGAATGGATGAAGTAGGGACAGGGTTCCTTGGGTGAAGGTTGATGGGTGGGAAGATCTCCTTGTATCTGGACCTACCTATCTGGGCAGCCATGCAAGGCACCACCTGGAGGAATATCTGCTACAAGAAGATAAAGACAATTGAGGTGAGGTTACAGTTCAAATATAGAGAAACTCACTCTCAAGCTATTACATAAGATCTCCAACTGGGTGCCTGACCTGGCTTGTCCACTGCCATACACATATGGAGCAAGATGTAGGTCTGCACTCCCATAAAACATCCATTTATTAAAAAATGATTAAATCAGCATACCAAAGGCACAACAGGGATAAAAATCAACCGCATGTTGGCGCGTCCGCATCCCTTGTCAAATATAACACAAGGTCGTGATCACAAGTAATTAAATGCCAATAATCACTCTCAAATGCAAACATATGTATATATAATAATGACTTACCCCTATCCCAAGGTGCCCTGTGCCCCCCCGCCAGAGAAAGGAAAGAGCGCTGCGGCATCATCAGTGGAAACTTGTGAGAGGAGATAGTAAGAAACTCGTATCTCTGGCCAATAGAAGGCCAATGGAGGTGGAGTAACAAACCTCACGAGAATTATGTTCTATGAACGGCCCCAGAAACTGACACTCAATTGGAGAATATCTGCTCATCCAATCTGACTGACATGCACTTCCTGGGCAAGCTGAGCACCCTGGTCGGAGCGACGCGATAACATAAATTAAATATATTGATGAAAATGGAACTAATTCAGACTACTGATGAATGGAGACAAGATCATATATATGATTGCATAATACCAAACAAATATTATATACTTATAATAAGTACAGGTATAATATTAGACAATAGGTATTCAAGTACGGGTATAACAAATACAAATAAACATCAATATTCAGACAAAATGGAAATATCCCACTTAGAATTTAGGCCTTGGGGGGTCCGAGTCTTAATTTTAAAAATCCATTCGGCCTCGACTTTGAATAAAAGCCGTTACAGGTCATCCCCCTTGGTCCCAATTTAATTTTCTGCACTGCTTTCACTATGATGTTACTCATATTCCCTTGTTTTTCTAGAAGGTACCTGGCAACATTTGAATGTCTAGAGACATCACAAGATTTAATCCCCTATAGGTGCTCCACAAACCTCCTTTTTAAGGGGCAAATAGTACACCCTACATATTGGACGACACATTCGTTACAGGATACCACAAGGAAAAAAAGCCTTTGTTGCCAGCCAATCACTTGGAAAGAAAAAAGGCCCGCGACAAAATCGATTACAAATTGGGGGCTATCCTGCTAACCAACTGGACACCTCCTGACTCTTAGTTTAGTGGACGGTAAGTGAGAAATTAATACCGTTATTATTACAAGAGTCCACAAAAGCTAGGATGGACTCCTCAGTGCCAGCCCGATCAACAAATAGTGAAAAATAAGCCTGAATCGAATTGTGGTATGGGGAAAATGGAGTACCCACAGAGGCCCAGCACTTCTGGGGGTAAAAGGCCACATTAAGCATAAAATATTTGTGTTTAAGTAAATATTCTGTTACCATCAAAATGAAAATAATATGATCGTATGGGTAGGCAGTGAAGTGTCTCAGCGTCTCAATTCCAATGCCTCTAATGCCCAATCATGAGGGATGCAGGAGTAAAGAGATGTGGCATCCAGGGTGCACCACAGTGACCACGGAGGCCACTTCAACCCCTACAACTCCCGCAGCAAATGACTAGGATCCACCAAAAGGGCTGGCAGTCTCTGTACCATTGGCTACAGATAGTGGTCCAGCCACTGGCTTAGGCGTTCATGAAGAGCCCAATCACTGCTACTATGGGTCTACCTTTGGGGGCTGTCCCCCATGAGGATCTTAGGTAAATGGTGGAAATTGGAAATGCCAGGTGTTTCTTAAACAAATATTTCATCATTAGTAATCCCAAGGCCCGACCCTCCTCAAGGAGTTTTGACAACTTCAATTTAAAATCCTTAACTCCTCAAGGAGTTTTGACAACTTCAATTTAAAATCCTTATTGGGGTCTTGTTTTAGCTCCTCAAATATGTTAACATCTGAAAGTTGTCACAGTGCCTCCTGTCTATACATTTCCGCATCCAGCACTATGACTGCTCCTCCTTTATCTGCCTGGCGAATTACTATGTTCATATTGTCCTGCAACTACTTCAATCCCTCTTTTTCTGTTCTTGTTAAATTAGGGCATTGCTTTAATGGGGACACCATACTTAGTTGCACCATGTATTTCTTTACCAGCTCTTGAAACACATCCAGAGCCTCCACCCTTGAATTCACAGGGTAGAAGAATGGATTGGACATATTAGATGATCAGGTTAGAGTTCCTCAGCTGAAGAGTTTAGGATCAATGAAAAGATCAATTCCATTGTGTCCATCCTTCATCTCCAACTCCCCCTGGGGGAGGGGGGACCCTGCACCTTCCACCTATAATCTTGTAACACATTGCCAGTAACCTGATCTACCTTGCCTTCCAATAAGGCACATCCAACCTACTTCTAATACTAATACAAAATGCTAATCACTTGAACCAAGGGCTGTTTTACTTTTACCTAAAAAATTAACTTGCCAACCTAGTGAAATTGGGCCAAAAATTTGAAAGATGGGATCTTCACTGTTATACTAAAGTAGTCACCAGTATTCCCCCCACCCCACCCTCCTAGAAAACTGGGATTTTCTACCAGCTAGAAAAAAAATAATAGTTATAAACAAAAGTAACCCAATATGAAGAATGTATTAAATGACTGATCTACACAACCTTTCTTACATTATTTAAATTAAAAATAAAGAGTTTAGATGGTGTTTACATGCTGGCATTCGCTCCAGACCCTTGCAGTCATAAAAAGGTAGGCATCTATTCAGATAGAAATAACATAATTAATTTTGGAGAGCGGGTGCTCAACGATTGCACCTGTTATGTTATCAGCTTGCTTTTCAAATGTTCCATCTGAGCTCTGGTTGCCAACCTGAGCTGCTGACAGAACAAAATGTGAGAAGGTCCTTCTGTCTTTAACGCCTGCTCAAGAGTGAATCAGCCTCCAATTAATCTGTTGTTTCTGTGGAGTCAAAAAAAAAGTCAGACGCAGAGAGGTTTCTGCTCCAGCATTAAAATCTGCTCACCTCCACGGTTGGCTTTATGCTTTAATTAAAAATGAGTAAACACAGTGTAGTGTACATCCGAGCTTGGTATAGAAAGGAGCTGGATGCAGATGGGCACCATGTGCCTGAGCAGAAATTACAATGTTGCTATGCATGTTCAGAGAAATAATACATTGTGACCAACTGATTTTCACTCAGGTACATTTTTATTGTGCTTTTGGCCTTTAACAATAGATTGTGTTTTGAGATTGGCATTGGAGGTTCATTTTATAATGTAACACTAGAATTCAAGGCACCCCTGTGGCCAACAATAGTCCTTGTGGGTCGCCTTTACATTTCAATTCTTTCAGTTTTTGCAGCTCTGCCTAGTACCAGCATATCACCATTGTCAGATGCAAATTATTCTGGTCACATGGGGTCTACATTAGAAAGATAGCTTAGAAATATTGAAAGCCAAAAGAAGGTAGATACATTGGAGCCTAAAGCGGCTAAAGTAACCACAGTGGGTTTTTCACCACCTATTGGCTAGAGGTTTGCCAAGGAAGCCGGTCTGCACACAGCCAAGCACACCGCATTTATGGCCATTTGATATTGATGGGACAGAGAATATGTGGATGTGGCTGCTGCACCTGCAGGAATGCAGATGAGTAGTTTGCACAATTTTTGGACCCCTTAGGGTGTACTGTAATCTTGATATGGGTGGAGGTTAAAAGAGTCATATGGACTGCTTTAACATCAGGTTCACGCTAAAGTTCAATTTTGTGGATTTTTCCTCCAATTCCAGAGCTGGGAAGCTTCATCATAACTAGAAGATTGTCCACCCATAGCCACAGTTTGTAAATTGAAAACAATGGGCACCTCCGTATGCGGAAGTTACTGTAGTACGGAGGTCGGAGGTGCCTATTGTTTTTAATGGGAGCTAGACATGTCAAGGCCATGCCCACCCCCCAGCCGGACCCGGAAGCACAGCTCCCGGCTTCACAAACCAGGGCTGCGGGAGGACAATTGTCGGTGCTGTCATGTAAGCAGTTCACCTTGTTGCTGCAGGAGCTCTCCGGCACTGGAGTGCACCTTTCATTTATATAAATTTAAAGGTAATTTACCTGCTATTTTTTGGGATCCAACTATGGTTACCATCTTGTTGATGCAGTATGAACACAAAACCACCAACCCTGCCTTCCATATATCAGGAATTCTGAGAAATTCAAGAAACTGTAGAATGCAGTTAGACTCTATAACAATAAAAGGATGCCCCTTCATGTAATGGATGGCCCTTCATGTAATGCTTAATAGGAAGATTAAATAAATACCACTTCTAAGTCTCATTGTTGTCAGTAATATGTGTCTCTGAACAGCCTACCTGTCCCCTCTTCTGTACATTTCAGCCAACAACCGATTGAGGAAAAAGGTCCACTTTAGGCATTAGATTTAAAGTGGACCAACACCCACCGCTGATCGGCCCGGGAATCTATAGGATTCCAGGGCCGATCAGCTCCCTGCCTGCCGATCGGGGGTGCCCCGCTGTGTGAAACCCCCCAGGACGCCCGCAAATCCTACCTGTTCCTCGTTCCAACGGCTCATGTGCAGGCCACCGTCGCCTCTCGCGCATCCCTCTAACAGGGCGCGCACCCGCGCCAGCCGTTTGTGAATGGCCGGCGCGGGCGCACTCCCTGTAAGAGGGACATGCGAGAGGCGGCGGCGGGCGCTCTCACCTTGTCCGTCGACGGACCTCGCTTGTCCGTCGCCGGTGATTGGTGGAGCGAGTCACGTGGGAGCGGGGTCAGGTGAGTTTTTGGGGCTTTCTGGGCGGTTTCACACAGCGGGGCACCCCTGATCGGGTTGCCCCGCGGAAGTGGACCAACACCCATGATAGTGAAAATCCTGGGTGTTGGTCCACTTTAAAGTGCAGGTCCAGGAATTAAAAAAGGCTATGCTCACCTTTTTTCCCCTGCAGCTCCTTCGTGCAGTGCTTGCATCTTTATACTTAACAATACCAGCGAACCAGCGATCTGGCGTCCTGCGCTGAGGAGACATGGCAGCATCCATCAGGCTGGCCTCTCGCCTCTTAACACACATACTTTATTCATTTCAACGAAGGGGGCATGTAGAACCCACCTAGGCAACCCCCCTCCATTGCAATGAATGGACTAGGCGGGTGGAAACAAGGCCCCCAAGATGCAGCCATGAGATTCTGCAGCACTGGGAGATGGAATCGTTGAATCCCTGCCCTCAGTAGGTATGAAGATGCCAGCGCTAGTCAAAGGAGCTGTGCAGAAACATCGGACCTACATGGAGAAACTACAAAAGGTGAGTATAGCCTTTTTTATTATAGCCCTGATATGACCTTTTTTTTTACCATCCTACGTCATGCATGCTGTATTAAAATGCAACATAGAATGCTGAATGAAAACAGTGGCAAGCTTACCTGCAGCTGCTTCGCTCCGGCTGTGCCATAAATGTTTCATATAATGTGTATGGTCTGGTCTTGCCAATTGGTTTGTGTTTTTAATTCTTAATTATTTTAATTCAATAAAATCCCTTATGGACATCTCATGCCTTGTGCCAAGTACTACTTCTATACTGAGTGTCAAAGGTAAAACGTATGTTCCTATTGTATGAACTGTATGAAATAGAAAAAAGTCTCCACACTGCCTCTATCTCCTGCATATTATTTTCAAAATTCTCCTTTGAAAAACTAGAAATCCAGCAACACAAAACTAACATATTTCACAGGGGTTAATTATCCTGTTTTATCCCAAGAAACACGGCTTTAGTCTGTAATCTGTGAGGAAATCTGCTGCTCTGCTCTCAAATCCTTCCCTCAGCCTGGCGATTATCAACTCCATTTTTGTACTAGAGGGAATTAATGCCACATACGGCCTAAGCAGCTTTGAAGTAGAAAGGCCTAGACCTGTATTAACTTTGCAGCACATCACCGACTGCTGTACAGCGACACAGATGTCCGCTGAATTCCCGCGTACAGTCGTACCTTTCATTTCCACACTCTACATCTATCCTGCTGTTCCTGGCCTTTGCACCGGGCCCCAGGTAACAGCGCATCGCCACCATTGCCGGCCGAGAGTTGCTGCTCTGATGCTAAAGGCTCGGTGGCTAAAAAGGGCTGATTGAAGTGTTTACTTTGTTAGAAACCTTGAGTGAACAAGCCACCGCTGCTAGGAATGAGATAAAGGGGAAACTGAGGTATTTTTGACAATTTTCATTTACTTAGTTTAGGATTATAATATTATTCTCTACAGCTACAGTATATACACAAGCAATTTGGTTAGGGCTGGCATTAGATCTCTAAAGAGGAAGTCATGAAAGATTATACTTACACCCCCCCCCCCCCCCCCGCAGCTGGGGTGCATCCCGGACTGGGCAGCTCTATACTTACCACTTCTGCATTCAATGGATAAGGCTGTCAGTCTGCTGCACCATGTGACCACCAGCAACCATTGGATCTCACCTGGTGGGTATGCAGGCCTCCTTCACCCTGTAAACCAAATTTGTCACTGAATGGCTGTCAGTCAGAGAAAAAGCAGAAGTGTAAGTATAGTGCTGTGTGGGCCTGGGCATAGTACAAAAAAAATCTTTTTTTGCATGCAGTAGAGAAGGATGACAACCGGTTTATCATTTTAAGGCATTTTTATACAGTACCCACTTCAGGGTTACATTGAAAAACTGCAGATTATGCTCCTTATTGCCGTCATTGGGTCCATATTACTCCTTCTCCTGCTGGTTCTCAAGTGCAACCACTAAAGACAAACTCCGACTGCAGAGAACAATCATTAATGCCCCCCCGCCCTCTCTACTGGAGTCATGATAAAAAGAATAAAACTCACTCAGAAAAGATTGCCTCAGATTCCACCCACCTCAGATATGTGTTGTTCAATCTTCTACTATTGTGACGACATTTTAAAGTGGACCAAAACTCAGGATTCTGAGTATGCTGGGTTTTGGCCCTTTCCCCTGGGGTACCCTGTTCGGGGGTGCCCCGCTCCAAGAATTGCCCCCCAGATCGCCTAAGCCAACTCAACTCTTCTCGGTCCTAAGATTCATGAGCGCTCGGAAACGCTGACATCACTTCGTCTACGGCCTCATCATTCACCATTCACGAATGCCTGGCACGGACATGCGTCCTTCTAGAGGGATAGCGGAGATGCAGCTGCGGCTCGCGCATGCACGGTTGGACCGGGAATCAAGGTAAGTGTATGGGGTGACCTGGGGGGTTTCACACAGCGAGGCATCCCAATTTTAGATGCCCCGGGGGTAGGGTATTGATCCGCCTTATAGATTCCCGGGCCTAGCGCAGTGGGTTTTGGTACATTGCCTGTGTGCAAGACCTCTAGCCTAGAAATTAATTTTTAACCGCATAGTTAAAAGAGCACTGTTGGGTCACGTAGCTATCTGAACTCTTACATGAATGCTCTGGCGCCCTACGTTGCATGCATTGTTTTCATACCTATTGTATCTTGTGTCTATATCATAACAATTCCACCAAGAATTCCTTGTGTATCTATGATGTACTTGGCAAATAAAATCTATTCTATTCCATTCTGGGTTTATTGTCAGCCTTGGTAAAGTCTTATTAGATTAAATGCGTGGATCAAGATGGAATAGCCTACAGTTGGAGCAGCCTGCAACACCCTGCAGCATTTACCCAATGACTTCTATTTCTGACAGATGCAGGAGGAGATGTAGAGTTTACAATACTTATATTTCTTTGCTATAAGCTGGAAACCCTTGATGTTATGCTTTTTAAACCTGAATGTTTACGAGTGTAATTTATTCTAATTAAATTACATTATTTGGTACAGTACAGTATATATCATGCTATGGACATTCTAATGTTTGCTATGTCATAGAGATTCTAATGCTGGATGCCTGGTTATAAAAGTAGTTCTGATAAGACCATTTATATTTTTGGTGGAGGTTTCACAGGAAGGTGAAGTCTAGAAGATCTCGTGCACTGGGAGGCCTACATGTGTGTCAGTCTGTATGTAAATTATTTGCGTCATGCCCTTTGTACATTGCTTCATATTTAGATTGAGTTTTACCTGCTAGCAACTGCCAATCAACATGAAGCTTGAACTGATCCCCCTCCATCCCCAGGTGGCTTCTCTTTCATTTTAACACATACAAACACATGTTTCCAATGGGGTTTTGGATTGTGGTAGAGTGATAGTGTCGGGACAGAGCCGGGTGTGCAGAATTGTAACAAAAGGGACAGCTCATAAGTGTGTGGCATTGGAAAGGGTGGGTATTTTTATTACACGCGAAAATACTGTGAGCTGCTTGAGATTAGGTGTCTTTAGGTTTTTAAAGCCCCTAAAAATATACTTGAGCTTTTAATCCTCTATCTAATAGATTTCTAGAGACAGTTTTCAGGTGAGATGCAGATATAGCTGCAAATGGCAGTGCAGCATCCCCCCAATGCAATTGCCTCAATTGCCTGGTTCTCTTTCCAGTTTTCTTACTTTTTTAAATATCCAAAATATCATCGTTCTCATTTAAAAATGTTCACAAATATAAATAATTTTACATTTACATTTGTACCGTTGGCTTGAAACATTGATATCTGTGAGTACAAGCATGCAGGAAAATCAGCCCTTGTCTAGAAAAGGGACCAAGACACAGAATAGCTGTGATGCGTTTCAGCATTTTTGCATATCTTCATCACTTCAGTGATAATTACATCTGAGAATTTCTGGTGACGTCCTTACAAGCTCTTTCCTTTTTTGTTTTCCCACCAGACCAGTGATGCCGGGCCTCCCAAGGCGGCCTGTTAGCGCCGATCAGGTGCTGATGCATCAAGACAGATGATCCTCTGCTGACAGATGGCAGAGTGACCTGGAAAACCTGCCCCCGTTTTCTGGGATCAGGCAGCAGATGACAGGTATTATTTCATAAAACAAAGTCTAGGAGGAATAATCGGGGGCCTGGCATTAATCTGAGGCGGCAACCAGCCATGGAATGTATGTGGCAGGACAAATCTGTCTCCGCTCAACAAGAGGAAAAGCACTTTTTGATGAAGATGTTCATCAATTTTATTACAATATGCTTGATGGCGTCTGATATAATCTCTCGTCCTTTTTTCATGTTTCATGTTAAAACTGGAGAATAGCAAAAAGATTTGTATTTGATACTGTTACATTTATAGGTCACAACCTATTTTGTCGAGATAGCACGTTGTGAATTAAATACATTGACTTATTTAAAAAGGACAGCTTTTCATGAATAAGGGGTTAATTTTATTATTTGGCTGAAAAACAGCTAATAGATTGACAAGGGTGTTAGTGATCTTACAAAGGTTATAGTGTCGTTTATTTGGCTGGAGGGGTTTTTATAATTATGGTTATTATCTGGACTGGTTGGGAAACCCCATGGGCAGTGAGGCATCCCCCCTCCCATTCCCAAAGGCAGTGTGACGACCCCCCTCCCATTCCCATAGGAAGTGTTGCATTCCTCCTCCCATTCTCATAGGCAGTGTGGCACCCCCCTCCTATTCCCCATATAGGCAGTGTGGCATTCCACCCTCCCATTCCTCATAGGCAGTGTGGCATTCCCCCATCCCATTTCTCAAATAGGCAGTGTGGCATTCCCCCCCTTTCATTCCCCATAGGCAGTGTGGCATTCCCCCCTCCCATTCCCATAGGCAGTGTGGCATCCCCCTCCCATTCCCCATATAGGCAGTGTGGCACCCCCTCCCATTCCCCATATAGGCAGTGTAGCTTTCTCCCCCTCCCATTCCCCATATAGGCAGTGTGGCATTCCCCCCTCCTATTTCCCATATAGGCAGTGTGGCGTTCTCCCCTCCCACAGTGTGGTATCCCCCTACCCCATTCCACATATAGGCAATGTGGCAGCCCCCTCCCTGTCCCCATGTAGGCAGTGTGGCACCCCGCTCCCATTCCCCATGTAGGCAGTGTGGCACCCCCCTCCCTGTCCCCATGTAGGCAGTGTGGCACCCCCCTCCCGGTCCCCATATAGGCAGTGTGGCTCTCCCCCGTCCCTCTTCCCCTTATGCAGTGTGGTATTCCTCTCAACTCCCGAAAAAAAACGATATACTTACATGAACAAATGAAATCTTGTTCATGTATAAAGGGGGGATATGGGTTTTCTCTTTTTCCATCCTCACTACCCAGCGAGGGACTGAAGTTAGGGATGAGGAATTGGCTTTTATACTTGGAGGCATGACCTCCATGGAAACTCCTTGACGTCATTGCTGATGTCACAGAAGAGGAGTGGCCTAGATGGGACTTTCCCATGCCACCCCTCTAGGCCCCTACACCTTTTCTGATGTCAGGGAGGTTCCACAGAGGCCCTGCCTCTTAATATAAAATTATCATGGAGTCCCTGGCCAAGAGCTGGGATGAACAGAAGGGGAATCTGCGTTCCCTTCCTTTCTAAATGTCGCAGGTGCATCCTTAGACGCCCAGTGGCATACATTTAAAAGAGCCTGTGTGGGAGCCTGGAGGGGGAAGGTAGGTATACGTTAATTAAGAAGAATACCGTTTTTTTTAAACGTGTGTGTGTGTTTTTTTACACTTTCCAAATGAACTGGTATAAGGGTCACATGGACCCTTATACCTGTTCATACTCCATTACCCTCACCACCAATTGCCAGGGTGGTGTGGATGAGACCGGCAGCCCATAGAATGGGCCTGTGCTATAGGGCATATGGACTTGTAATACTCAGGGCCAGGGGCCAGCTGGGCGGCACTTGGGCCCTGGAATAACGAGCCCCTATGCTTGGTTTGCCTGGGTGGTAATGCTCAGAAACTCTTGGTTTCCCAGCCACATGGGTTTCACATGTGGTGTCAATTGATGCCTGTGTCACATATTTGCGATGAGTGGAGAACCAAAACCTATTTCTATTGGCTCTATTTTTGATAAAAAGTGAGAGCAGCCTATTGATTCCAGCCCTGGAGTAACGAGCCCCTATGCTTGGTTTGCCTGGTTGGTAATGCTCAGAAACTCTTGGTTTCCCAGTCACATGGGTTTCACACGTGGTGTCAATTGATGTCTGTGTCACATATTTGGGATACCTTGAGACCATTTACTGCCATGCTAAGATTTCCTGGTGACATATGCACTTTAATCACCTCATTTATGTCCTAGTATCTGGACAAGTCCAATGGGCAGATATATGGTGCCTTCTTTCTTCTATTGGGACTGTCTTTGAGATATTCATTTTGTCTTTGAACTTTTGTGTATAAGACATTTGCTCTGCATTAGCGTAAAATATCCACTATTATGATCTTTTTTGTAGATTTCACTTTGCATTTGGTCTAATTACCTTTTAGTAACCAGATTAATACATATTTGCCAAACATATTCATCATTCTGATTTCTTTGTGACATCCTTTTTGTCATATTGCCTTATAAAACACTGCATAATCAGAAGATAACACAACTTATGTTGAGGCACCACTTCCTAGATTGTTCTAAGTAATGTTTCACAGTTTTACATTGTGTTGAAATTCCAGCAAATGCATCATATTCTTTTCCCTGGCAAATATTTACTCTGAAATAAAATCCAGTTAATATAAAATAAATACAAATGCAAATTTGTTGTTTTTCTTTAGAAAATATCATTTCGAATGAGCTGCATTCTAAATGCACATAAACATGTTTTCTAAAGATCTACAGTTAACATATATTTTCAGGAGGTTTCACATAAAATAAAAAAACCTAAATGAGTAAAAACGAAGAAGTTTTGCCAAGTTGAAAAGTCTATGTGCTAAGTGTATCGTTACTTAAAGGGGATGAGCTTTAATCTTAAAGCTGGTTGGGGCTCCTGTCGTGGCCAATGGCAATCTAATGTAAAATGTATTCATGAAATAATTATTTTTTATGCTGAGACAGCATATAAGCATTTAAGGGATCATGAAGATAAAATTATGCCATCAAGTGTATAAAACAAGACTGGCATAGTTGGACAAATTATAATGTCTATATTATACTCTCAAAGGGAAGGCTAATTTCATCTGCTTTCAATATTTAATGCCTGTTTTCTTCAAACATAGTGTTAGAAAAACATACTTAAGGGGGTGGAGTTCAAGATGTTTTAGTTTAAAATGGGGAATTGAAGAGGTGATTAATCATAGTACTTGCTACATTTACCCTCCACATCTTTAAGCAGCCAATGGGTCTCATGAGGAATTTCATAGTCCCAAATTTTGAACCATCATGTTAGGTAACCATTATTTTAGTTGTAAGTGTTTTAGCAACCGCTGGTTTAATTAAAAAAACTAATTATTCAGCAATAATTTAGCAACAATATTTCAAGCCTTTAAACGCCATGCACATAGAATCTACAGTGCTGCCTCTCCAACTGTTAAGCATCAGCTACATAATTCTATGTACCTGGCATTTCCCTCAGTTTGCAGCCCCATAAAAGGCTCCCCTCAGTACAGGATCCAGCGTTAGGGGTCTCCGCTTTCCATGTGAGGCCTCAGATACTGGGTCCAGGATCTTCAGCTGGGCAGAGAACAGTGATTCTCTGCCCCGCATGCCACCTTGCGACAGCTCCTTCCAGCCGCAGAGAGGATCCTTTTTTACCCACGAGTTGCTGATATCACACTCCACCAACATATGGTGGAAGCGATAGGTGATGCTGAAGTGAACGGTGGAAGCCTGTCCCGGCTTCCGTTGCTCACTTCCGGCTGCCAATAACAGTAATGGACGTCACAGGACAGCAGTGATCGGCATTGGAAGGAGAAGAGTAGGAGGGAAAAGGGAATTGTACTAGTGTGTGTGTGTAGTTTTTACACTTACCCCTTTGTGAACTGGTAAGGAGTTCATGAGACCTGCCAGCAAGCAAGTGACTTGCCAATCCCCCACCCCCATTTCCTGCTTCTCGAAAGCCCTGGTGGGTGCAGAGGAGCCCGGTACCCATGTGGGATAAACTTGCTGGTGGCTCTTAGGGCCACGGGCCCCGACAGCTGGTGCCTGGGCTGGTTTTACTGTATAGGAGGACCCCATGATGTTTTTTTCCAAAAGATTTAGGGCTTTAACCCCTAAACTAAACCCATACCAATTTAACCCTTGATAGTTTACTGCAAGGTGTAGGTAGTTATTTTTTAATTATAAAAAGTCATAAAGCGCTGGTTCAGTTTGAGGTGTCTCCTAGGCAGGAAAGGTTATCTACCTATACAAATGTGGTACCACAGTAGTTGGGAGAAACTGGGCTTTTATATGCAATATGATTAATTTTAAACTGTTAAACTCCAAACTACACTGAGAAAAAATTCCTGGAAATTGCCTACAAAAATTACAGTTAAACATATATAGCGTAAAATGGTGAAAACATTTCTGGCAACAGAGAGTGAAAAAATCTCTTGGTGGACTGGCAGTTAAAAGACTATTGGGGTTATTTAAGAAAGGATAGTGCCAGGTAGTGCCTCGTAGTGGCAGGCCGCATCTGGTGAACACCGGGCGCTGTACGCAAAACCACATTTAAGAAAGCGAATCTGGTGAGCACCTATAACAGCATCATGTAGCGTCACATGTATTAATCCAGGTGGCCCAGCGTATAGCACCCACTCTCTAGGCTCAGGAGCGCCATGTAGTACCTGCCACTCTGTAGCGCTCTCCCCTACATTTAATTGGGCTTCATTAGTTAGTGTATAAATAGCATGTTTGGAAATTTTTTTTTATTGCTCACATCATTGTGTGACCTCTCATGGCTGCAAACAAACACTTTTAGAAACTTTTTGGACTTTTTATATTTTTATGCAGAATTGTATTTACAGGACTGGCACTAAAGTGTTATTGTCCCAGTGTTGAAACAATGTCATGCCATGTGTTTTCGCTTTGTTACAAGTGTATATGTGTGCAAAAACAGACTTTAATCACACAGCGTCTGGCACTCTATGCTACAGCGCCCAGCTTTAGAGCGCCGACGCTGTGTGTGTTTTGTTAAGTATGGTGTGGAGCACCGAGTGCCAGACACACTCAGCTGGAGCTACCTCTCGCTCACTGCAGCGCTATCTTGTTGTTACAGCACCCAACATACAACACATTCATCAATGCCAGCCAGGTTACTTGAGCAACCGAGATGCTCTGTTACAGTGCCTGATACCCGCTTGCAGCGCCTACTAGCAGTCACTCTAGGCGCCGCTATACAGACGCTCATCTGGAAATACTTGGCGTTAGTAGTGAATCAGCCTCCATGTCTACTATTTATAAAGACGGACACTTATTACTCAAAATAGGTGTTGGTTTAGGCACAGAAGGGATGTTCTTAATTGCTCCCCATGCATACTACCCCCAAGCCCTAAGTATTCTTGTGTGCTCCTCATTCCAGAGTAAATTAGGGTCCCATGGTTGCCTGCTGGCAATCAAGTGGTCAAGGTTTCCCTCAGCACCCTGAATTCCAGAAGAGGACGCCAGATGTGACTGCCTGCGGCCCCAATTTCATCAAGAAGCTAAGAATACTGGGGCTTGGAGAGGGTGTATGCAAAAAAGTATCAGCAATCTTTATGCCCCCTTTACATTAAGATCAACACCCATTTTATGAAAATGGGTGTTGGTCCTCTTTTACATTGGAGCTGAGGTGGAACAAGAGGTCAAGGATTTTGTGTTTAGAAAAGTATGATCAGTAGCCAAAGGGGTAAGTAGAAATTGTAGTCAGATACACAGCTCAAAGGTCAGGGTCTAAGGTTCCAGTAGGCAAAAAGTGAGGCAGGTTTTTGCTAGGTCAGTCCAAAGAGACAAGAAGAAATGAAAGTGATCTATAAATTCAGAGAATACACAGCGTACCCAGCCTGACTAATTGCTATTAAGGTCAAAGTGTGAATTATTCTATGCAACATTTATGTGACCCCTGGTTGATCACAGGTCACACTGTGCAGGCCCAGGACTCTAGTTGCATTGTTCACCACCAGTATTTCCCCTTACTGGTCCAATATACAGCACTGCACAGCCAGTGAGCAAAAACAGTGTGTTTGTCTGTACACAAATGTGTTGCGTAAGCAGCAGATTACTTGGCACAAGACACCAGAGCCAACCAACAATGCCGTGGGAGCTCCAACCAAACAGGTGAATGGTGATTGCTTAACACTACTGAATGATGCCTTTAAAATGCTGTCTGTAGCCTGTTACCAATCCTGTTTCTTTCCCCTGACTTGAAAATCACTGTACACAAGATTCAAAAGGCAATACAACCCCATCCAGCACTCACATTAATAATGTCATTTAGTGCAATTAAAGCCAAACATCGTCCATGTCTTGTGATAGCCTCGGCAATCCTTGGGGTGTTCCATCACCGTCACTTGCTGGCTGCTCCTTGCCAGCTGTTTATTCCTCACAATTATTTCTCTACAAAGAAAATGAGTCGCTCTCAGCAACATCTCCCTTAAGATAAGTTGTTGCTTAAAGCAAACAAATATCACAATTGAATGTAATCTATTTTGGGGTTTTGCTTTAGTATTTAGGATTAATATCTATAGTATTGTAGGCAAATTCGGGTCACCCACAGCCAGCATGTCTATATTTTTAGTCTACTATTATTACTATTAGGCTGGCTGTTATTTTAAAATATTGGCGATTGTTTTACTAATTACTAAATTGTAGAATATGATGTGTTTGCGTTTCTTCTATGGTCCAAATGCATACTGGTAGGTTAATTGGCTAATGACTATACAGACCCTAGAGTATGTCTGTCTGTCTGTTAGGAAAATTAGACTACTAGCTCCACTGGGGCAGAGACTGAAAAGTACAAAAACTCATGTATATTGAATCAAAAACTAGCTAAAGAATTGAGGACATAGGAGAGTTAAAAGTGAAAAACATTTAAAATGGACTGACAGTTTTCAGTGGTGCAGAGAAAGTAATTTTTTAACTAAAATAGAGCAGACAGAATTTCACACCATAGATTGTTTAGCTTAGAAAAGAGACTAGTCTGGTCACTCTTTGATAAAAGCAGAGCTGTGGCGCAAACCCCTGCTGTGTGCTTTACTATGGGGGTGATCCAAATGATTCTACTTTTTTTTGGAGAGCCGTGAGAAGTTTTCTCACACAGCATACACTAAAGTGGAGTAAAATACTTTTTATCTATTTAAAAAAAAAACTGCATCTGTGATGGGACAGTTCTATATGTGAGAGCAGCTTATTTTTAATAGTGTAGATATTTGATTTTAGAAGTATAGAAACAGCCCATGAAGTATCCAAACACATCAAAAATTTGCCTCTTAAAATGTGTATGAATTTCTCACCTGCAGCTGTTGTTTTATAACTAATAACATATCTACCAAATTAAACAGAATTTGCATCTCACCTGTAATTCTGCCACACGCGTGCAGGGGACTTCTAAATAGAATAAAACTATTTTTAGTATCTTAAGTATATCTTAATTGAGTAAGAATAGCTCTGGCTGCCTCCCCAGAAAAACCTGGAATCATTTGGATAGTCCCCCCATATTTTTTTAATTTACTGGTTTTAATTTACTTTTTTGGTGGGGGTACAGGCTCTAGAAATAAAACATAGTGAAACACCTAAGGAAGTGGGTGGACAAAATAGGTGTGAGATCCTGCCAAATGATAATAGTGAACAAGAAATAGAATCCCTGCACCTGACAACAATAGGTTAGGTTGCAATAATATTTTTTTCAGATTAACACATAGGTGCAACTCAGAGCCACTGAACAGAACAAACGACACTTTAGGATCCCCCTAAATAAGACCCGGGTACATCCTGGTAGAGCTAATATTGTATTTACACAGAGTGGTCTGATTTCCTTATAAGAGCTTACAGGTGATACCACACAGGGTCAAAGACTGACCATCTGTATATCGTCATAATTTACAAGGGATGTGGCTAGTGTGGACTAGAAATGAATAGGCATCCTACATTTCTTAGTTAAAGAGTAACATGTGTATTGGGGGAATTATAAAACTTTATAGAATATCTATCATTGGCTGGTAAACTGTTATCTAACATTCATGTAGGCTGGCTAGGCACAATCCCAAGAGGGCTGGATTACCTGCATGAGTAATAACCCTGTACTCAGGACAGCTGGATTTGCTGTAGGACCCTGATACTTGTCATCATCTACATTTAAATTGCTATGTATTTCTGCCGATAACCTACTGTCAGGGACCGCTGGACACCCTTCTCTCGTGAGCCAACAATCCCCAATCTCCACCGCCTCTTGTGCCTATAGACAAGCCCCCGCTTGCTGGAGACACGGGTTATGCCTCTCCAGACTCGGTTGCCCCCAGGTCTTACTGGCGCAAAGATTGCTGGCTTACGATAAAGACGGATGAACTGCGGGGTATCCCAAATCAGGATTTCATGCACCAAAGTCTGTAAACGTCAAAACCAAGGGGCAAGGCAAAGAGTAGTCGGGACTGGCAAGGGTCAAGGCCGGGTGATCACAGAAGCGCGGTATCCAAGGGGTTAAGCAGAAACGAGGTCAGACAGGCAGAAGGTCGGTTCAGGCAGCGAGCAGGAGTAGTCAAGGACGAAGCCGGATCAAACACACTAAGACGAGATTCAGAAGCACACCCAAGCTAGTAAATGGCTATAACAGGCACTGGTGGTTCGGGCGGGAAAATATTTAAATGGTGACTGACCAATGGGAAGGGGAATGTGCTGATTGGTGCAACACACGATCTCACCCCTGATAGGAGAAACTCCAGGGACTGGACCGCCCTGGCCAGTCAGGCTGTCCATTCCCTGACCTTCCCAGAGCAGAGGATTCCTGGGTCAGGATTGGTCCTTTTAAATCTGCCCCCGGCGAATGCGCTGGGAGCAGCGCCGCCGGGGGACATAAAGGGAACGTGCTAGCACGCGGGCACGTGCACGGCCGTCGGCTGCCGGTGCGCCCGACACTGGAGGGGCGGCTGCCTGGCGCGGCCGCCGGAGGGGCCGCGCCACCAGTGAGCGTGCGGAGGCACCGCGGGACAGACTCCCAGGTAAGTTCCTTACACCTACTCTCTTATCTGTATCTCTTTTCCTGTAATATTGTAAGTCACAGCCTATAACATTTAAAGTTTTATGGGAAAACCTTAGGAATTTACTGGATTAGTTTAGGGATAGGCGCTTACATTTTACTGTGTTGGCCAATTTCTTACATCCTAGATTGTATAAGCAAGGCACTTGATCGTGTAAGAAGGGCATCAGCAATCGTTGATTTGTATCAATTCAATGGTTGTAGAGTCTATATTAATATTTGCGATACTACAATGTTGATCTCTAATCTCTAATAGAAATATTGGAGACTAATGTGCAGCAAGTATTAATATACCATACTTTCCCTTTTCTTAAAAAAAAAAACCAAAAAAATTATATATATATATATATATATATATATATATATATATATATATTAGTTTGATATTTTTAAGCAAAAATGCTCATATATGCCCTTAATGCAGAGATTGTTTATATACTTGTACTTGTGATGGACTTGGCTAGCATTCTGCTTTTCATGTCTTGTCAGTGTCTTATATGACTATATTGTTTTTTGGGGTGAATTTCATCCTTTGTATATTAGCAATGTGTACATTTTTCAATACATTTTCATTTGGAGCAGCTATGCTTTTTTAGATCATTTTCTAGGTTGCTTTACTATGTGCAGTAGGCTAGGACTAGCCAGCTAGGGTAGCAGGGAATTCCCTAGTAGGTCTATGAACTGAGAGACCTCATTGGTGGCCCCATCCCCGAAAATGGTTATTGTAATTGGTAAGATGAATTGTGTTTAATTGCTAATTGTCACTGATATCTATTATATTGTGTATACATCCTCCCTGCATTAAGTATAGCTTGCTAGTGGCATCCTAAAAGCACACATGCACTACAGTTTGGCATAATGTCTGTAAATATGAGTGATAAAAAGTTTAAGTAACTGTAGGGTGGGCTTTTAGCATTAGTTCTCCTGGTGGGTGCCAACCCCCCAGCCTGACTGTGATGTGCAGAGGGATGGGCTAGCAAAGTCTTGGCATGCAACCTTTTTAATCAAAGCAGAGAGTGCATCCAAAAGACCTGAATTAGCTTTTCATTATCATTATGAAGGAATTGATCAATATTTTTAATACATTGAAGTTCAGTAAAATGTGTAGAGTAATTTAAACAAAAGGATTTTACATGCACACAAAAACCTCACAAAATGTGAAGGGGGCTACAAAGTGATTTGGTAGACATTTAACCCCTTAAACAGGAACATCAGACCTAAAAAAAAAAGGGATGATTCCCCTCCCCTTCGGCCTCTAGTTACATTTGGGTGTCGCAACATTCGGTTGCTTCAGGGCCGAATCCTCTGTCCCGCATCTGTAAATTACAGCACGTCTTCAGCACCAAGTCGCGGGATTTCGAGTAGCTCCATTACATTCCAGTCATAGGCACTGTGCAGGCGTGAGATTGGGGGCTGCGCACAGTGCCTGATGGGAGGCAAGATGGTGCTGCTCGTCATAAGGTCGCCCGGAATCCGAGGGACCTAGAAGATGGATCCCTTGGCAAGGTGAGCAAATAGTGCCCAAAGGTAAAACCGGAGGA
This sequence comes from Gastrophryne carolinensis, assembly GCA_027917425.1. NCBI lineage: Eukaryota > Metazoa > Chordata > Amphibia > Anura > Microhylidae > Gastrophryne > Gastrophryne carolinensis. The sequence continues at coordinate 200,257,094 of CM051240.1, read as the reverse complement.
GGGGCAGCAGATCGGTGAGGATTGAGGGAGGTTTTAATCTCCCCCAATATTCCTCTTTGACTGACGCATACAAAATGAAGAAGCGGTTCGGAAAAAGTCTCATTTATTCATTGCAAATCTGAAATCTATGTCTCATGTCAATAAGGTGGGGGAATATCTCCAGTTTTTGAAATGCGTTTTAACCCCTTAATGACCCACCAAAATTTAGCCTGGAGGATCAGTGCATTTTTGTCAGTCAGCGATGGCGGGAGGACCGGCATCTCGGCAGAGGCGGTGTCGGACATTCAGACGGGCTGTCAGCAGTGGCGGCCGGACTGACATCTCGGAGGAAGCAGCATCAGACTTCTTAGTGGTGATAGCCATGGCCTGGCGGAAATATCTCAGTGGTGGAATTAGTGTGGAGAATCCAATGCTGTCACAGGCGGCCTGTCAGCAGTGGCGGCAGGACCAGAATCTCGATAGAAGCGGCATGGGACAACCAGATTTACTGTCAGCGGTGGCGGCGGGATCGGTATCTCTGCGAAAATGCTCTTAGCAGCCTCAGCGGTGGGACATCTTGTCAGCAGTGAGTAAAGAACCATACCCCACATGCCCAACACTTCATCTTAGCCCCTGGCATTCTCTTGGGCCTTCCTACTCCCTCTAGGCGCTAAAGGAACCCCCTTCAGTTCAGCTTGTCTCCACAATGGGGTAAACAGTTAACACACATATTCTGTGAACGTGCTGGAGTTGTCACTTGAGAGGTTGAACTAAACCAACAGCCTTTCACAGTTAAAAAAAGAAAAAAACAAAAATCACTTGCTCTGTCAGCATGCATGAAACAGAATCATTGTCGGCACTTACATTTGCTTCTGCATCCATCCAACCACTTTTCTCCTGGTCGTAGCTGTCTTGGAGCACCTGGGAGACTTCCCATCCCAGCATCCCAGCTGTGCTGCTGCATGGATTTAACCAACATAACCCACAATGCCCAGCAATGGGAAAACCAACAGCACTTCCTCTTTTCAAGCCACTGGCAGGTCCATAGAACCCCATTGAAGGGGAGGGGGGAAATCAACCACATCAGGAGTTAAAACAGTGAAATAAATTTTTATGTGCAGCAATCTGAATTGATCTGGGGAGTGATACATATGAGCAATGTTTAAGGGTTTTGTCCGTTTAAGATCCTTTGAAGTGTCCATAAGTCCTTCTTTTGTGCCAGGGATGGGCCTGGTCCACAGGGGCACAAAACAAACCTAACCTACCCCTAACTCCCCCCTTATGTGTGAGCCCTGCATTCAAAATTTGATACGCAGATATGGACAGGAAACAACTGCACATATGTGCGGTAGCCACGCCTCCTCAAACAGTAGGCATGCTTCAGTGTAGTGCGCACAGAGCTTCCAGAAGGGTAGTTCAAAATAAATGTCCTGCAGTATTTTTAACTTGAAGGATATTCCCATATATCAAAGCCTCACATAGGTAGATGCAGCTAAACAGACAGGAGGCAAGAGGCAATAGATCAGGAAGAGACAATAAATCAGACTGATGGGTCCCTGATTTCAGGTACCATCCCCAAATAGACCCCCTAAGAAAAAGAGGTTTGAGAAGACTAGCTCAAAAACATCTGGATGATTCCCCTATCAGCAATCATTCAAATATAATTCATTGCTCAAGACTTAATATATATAATATTAATGGTAGAGAGACAAAAACCATTCCATGTGATTACATTAATTTGTAGCCAGGGTTGGCTGCTGGCCTTCCCCTGGGGCATTTGAAATCAGGATTCCCCTTTGTGAACCCCTCCCAAGGAGAGGAAAAATTCACCTTCTTCCTGGCTGTCGCACCAAAGTAAATATCAAACAGCTGCATCCCCAGTATTGTTTGAGCTGTGTGAGAGCTTCCTCCACCAGCCATTCTGATGGTTGGGGGGGATGCTCATTGCTGGGGATTCCCCTCTTCTACCGACTGCTGGGTGCAGATCCATTACATATGCACGGCAAACTTCTCTGATTGGTAGAGAGCCCCCACATGTGCTGCGGGACCAGGGAAAGAAGAGTTATTCTGGATGATCTGGGAGTCGCACATTGCGTAGATGCCCCTGGGGCAGGAAACAAAGCATGGGATAGTATTGCTCCACTTTAGGCTACATGCCAATATGGAGCATGATTGTGTAGTAGAATAGCCCTGAATCAGCAGGAAGCTTACTTGGATTAAAAGCTTAATTCTGAATATGCTGGGACTGGAAATGCAGCTCCTGCTATGGCCATCAGAACCAATGGGTTCTATAGAAACAAACTAGTTACTACCCCAAATAAGGTGATTGGTGGAACGGAAGACGAAGCCATATGTGTCTATCCCCATTAAATAGACCAAGACAATGGTAGTTATGGTTGTCTTAATAGAGAATTGTTTACTAAAAAAATCCTTATTGCAATATTTTCCTGCCACACATAAAGGAACCTATACTGCTTGTTAGTATGGACCATGTGCATTTTCTTCCTTCATATCACACCTTTATTTTCAAGTCAAACTAGCCAATATTCTTTGTCTTATTTTTGTTTGTTTTTTTGCAATTATTATTACAATTTTATATGCACTGCCCACTGGGACAATACATGTAAAATTAAGACATCATCTTCTGTGTAATAAGCCAGGAAGTCAAATCTTTTAGTGAGGCTGTTGCTTGCTTTGACCAGTGCTTATATGCCTGATTGCTACTATTTGTATTGGACATTAGCTGTTGAGTAGATTAGCACCAGCATTATGTTATGCCATAGGTAAGCATAGGTCTCAGTGCTAGCAACAGGGACTAGACAACTGCTAGGTGGTGGAAGCAATATCACATTTCTGTGATCTTCGGATTCCTGTGCTGATGAGTCTGCGGAGACAAACGTGGCCTGGGATCATTTGCATAATACCTCAATCCCAACCTTATACCTTTAGACCTCTGTTGGCTGAAAAAAATCCAGTTGCCAGTATGCAGCAAATAGTCAGAAAACCTCAAAATTGAATTTCTGATGCGGACATTATTTCTCTTCAGCTTCCATGTTTATTCATTATAGCCATCCTTTATAAATACATAATCTAAAACATCCTACAAACCTTCTCATTCCCTACTTCACAGTGCCAATTATATTTTTAGGAACTCTTTACTTCATTTGCTGACTGCAGCCCGGATCATCTACACAGTAAACGAGGAAATGCATACACATTTTTGCAATCACATTAAAGAGCTGTTTGTTTTGTGCTTGATCCTAAATTTGCCGTTTATAGCATTTTTGGTTATCGCCTTCTCATTTTTGTCTGCATTCATTAGATTTTACTGAGATTTAGATTTTTTTCATAAGATGTATTTTTTTTTTCCCAAAATGGCTTGGACAATTTCAATCATGTCTTAATTACTTTTAAAAAATGCTACTCTGGCTTGGAAACAAGATGTCTAACTAGTTAGGCATTTGAAAATTCAATGCTATTGCTGGAGTTCTGGCAGTCAGTTCATGAGTACAGATTGTAACCTCCTTTTTGCCTCCAAGCCTGCCTTGGCTGCTTGTCCAGCGAGGGATTATGGATTTAGCAAGGAAGGTAAGTGTGACCATGAGCATTGGCTTACCATCTGCTCCCAACAGTGGCTGGGCCAACCTGCGTAGCTTGCGGCAAGACCCGAGCAGCGTGTTTAATTCAGCCCTTTCCAACCTGGCTTCAGAAGCCCATCATATTGAATCAGATGATTAGGTCTAAGTAGTCCATATGTAACTGAGTATTTTTCCTAAATAGCAAAATGAAAACAAAAATGACTGCCATTTTTCCCGTATTCTAATTTCTCTGTATATCAAGTTAAAGTTTACATAAATAAAGACTCTCTTAAGGTTTATGCAAATCATACACAAAAAAATAAAATGATGCATTATTTAGTAGGACTCCTATTTCAAGATCTAACAGACTTTCTTCTCTGCGTGTTTTTTCCCATGTTTATGTTGGACTTCTTTTCTGACTTTAGATTTTTTTTTCCTCTTTTAAATTATTCCTTTTAAATCATTATCTCATGTGACTTTGTAAATGCAATTGCACTAATTTATAATTAATTTTTAGTTGTGGATTAAGATTCATGGAAATTTTTATTTCTATTAACTTCAGAATTCACTTTGAAAAGTTACCTTTTAGTGAAGGATTGCCCTCGGTAGAATTGGATGAAGTTGTGATTGTTTACACATTAATGTTCCCCAAAAGTCAGCTCTGTTCAGCAATACAAAGCTTCTAAGTTATATTTAGAGCACTAGACAGCTTTACTCACCATCAATATTAGTTATGAAATAGAATGAGTCGGAAAAGTCTTTAATCACAAGCAGTGTGAATTATGCTGATTCATATTGGATCAAGAAAACTTCAGCCAACTCCAGTTTTTTGCTTTTAGGTTAATAGCAGTAGTAATTAATTGTCAGTCAAAAGCAGAGGCCCCTTTAGTAACCCTACATTAGCCCTTTGTCACAATGAAAGTCTTCGCTGTATCCTTAGAGGCATCTTTTTTCACCCAATCACTGCATCATCTCTGTCTGGCTACTGCAATGATTGGGTGACAAAAGTATTGCTCTGAATCCAGGCATTACAGTGGCATCACCACTAAATAAACAGAAATAAAGGACTTGTGCTGGGGGTATCACTGGAAGAATTCCAGATCCATGTACAGGGGTGGGATTTGGGTAATCTGACGTGAGGTAATGGCAAGTCACATGTTGCTGTCAGTAAGGAATGGCTCCCTACCATTTGATCTGCTTTAAGGGTCATTGGGAACCGTTACCAGTTCACAAGGCATCTGAAGTTCAGGGTCAGAGGTCCTCTGTCCTTACATCTGGGATCCTGCCACTGACTTTGAAGAAGACTTTTCTATACCAGAGGCAAGGTCCTTCCCTACTTACAATGTGTGCCACATTCAATGGATAGTGGTGTATCACATGCCTATATTTCTGCCGAATTACCTGCAACCTCTCCTGAGGTCCTAACCAGACAAAGTCCAAAATGTGGAGCTCAAATAGTTGTCATGCTACTTTATTTTTACCTCAATGCGGGGCAACAGCAATCTCATGAGTATTATCAATCCCAGCACAGTTCAGTGGGTAGTGGTGGCTGACTTGCCAGCACCCCTGCTCAATAACTTGCAACCTCTCCTTGGCACCATAGGTCTGGAAACTCAGGGCCCCAAGCCAAATGGCTGCCCTGCTGGACCTGACAATATACCAGACCCAATTCCTGGTGCGCTGCAGGGGGAACAAAATAAAACAACAGGGCAGAATAATTTGACCCAGATATTGTTGCTGTTTGGGTCTGTGAGGACCGAATGGAATAGGGAATAGATAGGAGTAAACACAACAAGTCTAAAAAGCAGAGCTCAAATATTGACAGTTGTCACTACTCAAGTTTCACATCAATGTGGGGCAACAGTCAGTGTTTCCAATTCTTTCACCAATATATTATACGCTTACCCTCCTCTGTAGGCTTTCTCTATTAGTGTCTATTATGATTATCAGCCAAATGTGCATGTTCGTAGCAATCCAGTCTAAATCTCTCAGCGATGTTATCCCATTCATAGAGCCATAGCATAATAACGTTTAGGTGTATTGTCCTTCCAACTAAAAATTGGTACTCACAATTCTGTTAAAAATAATGCTGATAAAAACACATGCTGTCATATTACAGGGGCATCCAAAACAGTGTCTCAGTTTTAGATTCCGCGCCACCTGGTAAATATACTGTGATGCCCAGCGGGACACCAGCCTTCTGTAAGCAGACAACCCCCAATCTCCACCGCCACTTCTGCCTATAGTCAAGCCCCCGTTTGCCGGGATGCTAGGTACGCCTCACCGGACACAGTTGCCCCCAGGTCTTAATAGGCACAAAGGAAGTCTGCTTACGATAAAGGCTGATGAAATGCAAGGGTATCCCGAAGCCAAGGTCGTTCACGGGTAGTCAGTCCAGAGTACAGGGATGAGACAGGTGCGTAGTCAGGGGAAGCCAAAGGGTCAAGCCGGGAGGTCAGAGATCGTGGGGTATCCAGAGGGGCAGGCAGGTTCGAGGTCAGACAAAGAAAAGGTCGGTACAGGCAGCGGACAGGGATGGTCGATCAAGCAGGGTCGGAAACAGATAACTAGCAGAATCACAAACGACTATCACAGTCACTGAGTACTGGGCTGACTCCATATTTATTGGGGAATTTACCAGTGGCCACCCTGGGGGGAGTGTATGTGCTGATTGGTGCAACTTACAACACTGTGAGTGATTGAAGACACTATCCAGGGGCTGGTCAGTCTTGGCAGCAAGGCTGATCAGCCCCTGATTCCCATCAGGTGTGGAGGACTCTGCACTGCCTGCCAATCGCAGTGCAGCACCTTCTAGTGGCGAAATTTACAGACTGCGGTAGGTGGCAAGAGTAACGTGTCGCGCTCCCTGTTATCCAGGAGCGCCATGCTCAGCAGCAGCCACAGCATCGAGTGCCGCAGCACCCAGCAGACGCTCGCCGCGGGCCCCCTGGCAGAGGTAAGTCCTTTACATAACCCCCCCCCCCTTTGAGGAGGGGCCCCAGGACCCTCCATCCTGGTTTTAAGAGGATTTTCTTTATGAAATCTTCTAATTAATCGGTCCGCATGCATCTCTAGCTGGAACCCAACTCCTCTCTTCTGGACCATATCCCTTCCTGTCGACTAAATATTGCAAGGAATTCCGGAGACTTGCAAGGAATTTGTGCGACTTCAAACTCCTGCTCACCATCAACTAGGATAGGACAAGGAGAGGAATCCTCCTCCACTCCCCTGGAGGGCTTAAGGAGGGAAACATGAAAGGAATTACAAATCCTCAGAGATGGTGGAAGTTTGAGTCTGTATGGGACTTGGTTAATTTTCTGGATAAGGGCTGATATATCGTGGTTCTAATTTTACAGAGAGTTGGCGTAGAGCTAAAGTTTTGGTAGAGCGCCAGACCAAATCCGCCACTTTATAGTCTGGATTATTGGATCGGCGACGATCCACAAAGATCTTCTGCTGACCCGATGCCTGGACCAAATGCCACTGAATCTTGGCCCATAAATCTGGCCACTGGGACAACCATTCATCTACAGAAGGCAAACCAGAGGACGAGCCTGAAAGTGGCGAGAACTTAAGACCTCTCCCATATACACACCGGAAGGGTGATACCCCCGTGGAGGAGTTAACTGCATTATTGAAGGCAAATTCAGCAAAGGGAAGAAATTGGGATCGCTCTGACTGAATATCGGAGGTGAAGCAAAGAAGATATTGTTCTAATGACTGGTTGGTCCTTTCCGTCTGCCCATTGGACTGAGGGTGAAAAGCTGAAGACAGAGAAACAGTGAAACCTAGCCGGGTGCAGAATACCCTCCAGAAGAGTGATACAAATGATACAAATGACCCCCCGAACTGAGACCACATATTCTGGAATTCCGTGAAGTCTGAAAATATGACCTAAGAAATATTGAGCCAATTCTTGGGCTGTGGGCAGCTTTTATAGGGGGACAAATTTTACTAAATCGATCTAACACAACCCAGATAACGGTATATCCCTGGGACTGTGGTAAATTAGTAATAAAATCCATTGTCAAGTGCGTCCAAGGCTGTGAAGGAATGGACAGGGGCACCAGAGGTCAGGCAGGAGCTGACCTGGGGGTTTTGCTAAAGACACAAATCTTACAGGCCTGAATAAATGCTAGAAGGGCTAAAGTCTTTTTAACCCCTGGATGACCCACCGTCTTGAAGTCATGAAACTGCTTAAGTACTGCCAGACAGTGGGACAGGGGTACAAAGAGGAGGTGATCGGGTTTGCCTGGAGGAGAATCCAATTGAAACCGGCTTAGCTAAATCGATAGGTCAGGTTGGATGATGGCTATGACCTTATGCTGTGGAAGTATGGGTAGAATCTCCTTTACAGGGGCCTTATCAATTGTGAAACTTTTGGATAAGGCATCAGCTTTAATCTTTTTTGTTCCGGGTTTATCAGTGATGGTGAAATTAAATTGGGAGAAGAAAAGAGACCAACGGGCCTGACGGGGGGTTAACCTTTCAGCCGATTCAATGTATTCTAAATTCTTGTGATCTATGAATACTGTGATTGGGAACTGGGCCCCGTCCAACCAATGTCTCCATTCCTGAAAGGCCAATTTAACAGCCAGAAGTTCTCGGTTGCCGATATCATAGTTCTGCTCAGCTGAATTAAACTTCCCTGAAAAAAAAGGACAGGGATGCAGGCGTTCAGGAGACCCACTGTACTGGGAGATGACCGCCCCTACACCAAGCTCAGAGGCATCTACTTTGACAATGAAGGCTCGGTGGATATCAGGATGGACCAACACAGGCGCCGAACTAAAGGCAGATTTTAGGTCCTCAAAGGCCTGGATGGATCGGCCCGACCAAGTAGGAATAAAGGCCCCCTTCTTAGTGAGGTCGGTGAGTGGGGCTACCATGGTGGAAAAGTTTCTAATGAAATGCCTATAAAAGTTGTCGAACCCCAAAAACCTCTGTAACCCTTTTAACTCTTTGGGTTGCTCCCATTGGAGGACTGCCGATACTTTGGCCTGATCCATCGTCAAACCGGTTTTGGAAACAATGTACCCTAAGAACCGAACCTCAGAGCACTTTTTGAGCTTAGCGTAGAGGCGGTTCTCCCTTAATTTTTGTAAAACCAATCCTACATGTTCCCTATGTTCGGCCAAGAAAATTAGTATATCGTCTAAGTAAACGGCTACAAAGCGGCCCAGAAACTCCCTGAACACTTCATTGACAAAGTCCTGGAAGACTGCCGGAGCATTACATAGGCCAAATGGCATGACAAGGTATTCATAGTGACTGTCCTGAGTATTGAAGGCAGTCTTCCATTCATCTCCTTGCCGGATTCTAATTAAATTGTAACTTTTTTAATTGAGTAAAATCAATCAATCATATACAATATATACAAAGTTACAATAAATATATAAATAAAATAAAATAAATAACTAAACAAAAAGAAACAGGCCTAACAATTCAGCATATATCATAATTCTATATACAACCTAACAATACACTATAAACAATTCAGCAGGAAGACTAAGAGACCCCGTCACCTGTGCACGCAGCCGTTCTCCAAAAATCAAAGTCATTGTTATAAAAATCTACGGGTGATAAGAGACAGAAAAGCCCACCCAGAGGGAAGTCATGAGGATTAAGAAGACCTGATGTTCCTCCACGCCTTCATCCAGGCCCCCGTCTAATTAAATTGTAAGCCCCCCTTAGGTCAAGCTTAGAAAAAAACCTGGGCCCCAATCACTTGGTTAAAGAGTCCCTCTATTAGAGGAAGGGTGTATTTATTTTTAACTGTTATTTTATTCAGGCCACTATAATATATGCAAGGACGCAAGCCACCATTTTTCTTTTCCACAAAGAAAAATCTGGCTCCTGCCGGAGAAGAAGATGCACAAATAAAACCCTTCTGCAGATTTTCAGATATGTGTTCCTTCACGGCCTTACTCTCTGATCGCGTCAAATTATATATCTTCCCCCTGGGCGGCATAGTTCTGTGTAGAAGATCAATGGGGCAGTCAAACAGCCTATGAGGAGGAAGTACATCAGCGGCTTTCTCGGAGAACACGTCAGAAAAAACTGCATAAGGAGAAGGCATTCCCTCAGCAGTCAAGTGGGTGGCCCGTATGGGTAGCTCAAGACAGGACTGAAAACACTGTGGCCCCCACTTGATAACCTGCCTAGAGACCCAGTCAATTTGGGGATTGTGTTTGGACAGCCAGGGAAGTCCCAAAACCAAAGGGGTAAGAGGCATCTTCAGGAGGAAACTTATTAGTTCAGTGTGACCCTCACCCACTCTAATAAACACAGGGGGTGTTCTGAACTGGATTAGGCCTTCGACAAGGGAGTATTATCGATGGCCTTGACTCTGATGGGCTTGGGTAATGTTTGCAATGGGATTTTCAAGGCTTGCGCCAGGCCCCAGTCAAAGAAATTCCCAGCAGCCCCACAATCCAAAAGGGCGTCAACTGACCTGGATCCCACATCATATTTAAGCACAACAGGCAATGTAACTTGTGTGCAGCAAAGAGGAAATACCTTGCAGCCTAGGTGGGTTTCCTCAACCCCACCTAGGCTCTGAAGTTTTCCAATGACTGTTTCCGAGGGCAGGATCGAACCAGGTGACCGACTCAATAAAGGCATAGCCCTTCCGACACCTACGTCTCTCAGCCTCGGAAAGCTTAGTAGTCGGTTCTTCAGAGGAAGAGGGGACTGAGGCCTCAACCTTCATGCAGACTTCGGAATGGGACCCTTTTCCAGGCATCTCTCTTGAACGCATCGATCAACGCAGATGGCCAATTTATGACCTCTGACAAACCAAGCCAAAATTGCCCACACAATGCAGGATCATTCCAACGAGAATCTACTGCCCAACGTCGGAATTCGAGCAATATTCCTCTGCCGGGCTTTGACCCTGCCTTAGGAAACGTAGTTTGGCATCGGCAGTGGCTCCTCGGTCCGGGTCGTCATACAGAATTTCCATGGCCTTGAAGGGCAGGGCCTGCACCTGTTCCAAAATTTGGTCCATTTAACGGCCCGTGATAATGTGAAGCGGGACACCAGCCTTCTGTAAGCAGACAACCCCCAATCTCCACCGCCGCTTCTGCCTATAGATAAGCCCCTGTTTGCTGGGACGCTAGGTACGCCTCACCGGACACGGTTGCTCCCAGGTCTTAATAGGCGCAAAGGATGTCTGCTTACGATAAAGGCCGATGAACCGCAAGGGTATCCCGAAGCCGAGGTCGTTCACGGGTAGTCAGTCCGGAAGGTACGTCAGAGTACAGTGATGAGACAGGTGCATAGTCAGGGGAAACCAAAGGGTCAAGCCGGGAGGCCAGAGATCACGGGGTATCCAGAGGGGCAGGTAGGTTCGAGATCAGACAAGGCAAAGGTCGGTACAGCCGGCGGACAGGGATGGTCGATCAAGCCAGCCGGAAACAGATAATAACTAGCAGAATCACACTCCAATCACAAGCAACTATCATGGTCACTGAGTACTGGGCGGACTCCATATTTATCAGGGAATCGACCAATGGCCACCCTGGGGGGGGCGTGTGTGTGCTGATTGGTGCAACTTACAAAATTGTGAGTGATTGGAGACACTATCCAGGGGCTGGTCAGTCTTGGCAGCAAGGCTTATCAGCCCCTGATTCCCATCAGGTGTGAAGGACTCTGCGCTGCCTGCCACTCGCAGCACAGCGCCTCCTGATGGGAGGCTGCCAGAGTGATGCGCCGCGCTCCCCGTCATCCAGGAGCAGCAGCCGTGCTCAGCAGCAGGAGCGCTGCGCCGTCGAGTGCCGCATCGCCCAGCAGACGCTCGCCGCGGGCCCCCTGCAGAGGTAAGTCCCTTACATATACAAGCTCCTGGGCAAGGGTGCGTCCTGGAGTCAAGCCTCGATCTGAATTTGGTGATGTCACTACCCTCCATTCTGGCATCAATGTTTCACCTACTGAAAATTTGTCAAGACAAGATAGGTGTGTTTGCTGGACCTAAATTCTGCCCAAACTGTATGCGTATAGTATAAAGCCATATGAAGCAGATGAATGGTTTTAAGCAGCTGTGCTTTATTTGGGTCGAGCTGGATTGGGATATTTATTATTTAAACAGAAGAATGGAAACAGATTTAGTTCTGTAGTTTTGCATACAATTGTGGTAACAGCTCTATGTGTGAGGTGCTGCTTCTGTGATGAGACCACCAGGTGACAAAATAAACTAAAGTGACTGAAAAAAAATATTTTGAATGACTGTGCAGGTATATATACATATATAAAAGTATTAAAGCAGAACAAAACCCTGAGTGGCTGACTCTGGAGTCTAAAAGACTCCAATGCCAGCCACGGGTCTTCCTCTGGGGCATCCCAAATCCGGATGCCCCACTCTGTGAAATGCTACCCAGATCACCACAAAACCCACCTTTTTCCTGGCTCCCATGGCGATGTAAATATCTGTGGCTGCATCCTCAGCATCTCTGGGCCTCTGGGCGTGCTCCCATGGATAGCCATTCAGATTGGCTGGGTGCCCAGGTATGCTGCTGCCCCATTGCTGAGCCAGTCGGGATTCGGGATTCCCCATGGGAAAGCCAGCGGCCAACCCAGGATCCTTTTAGATTCCAGACTGGCCACTGGTTGGTTTTGTTCTGCTTTAAAGGAAAACTCCCTTTTTGCCAGGGTTTGGGTGTTTTGCCTTACTGGTTTCCTCTTTTGGAATGTAAAATAAACGGGATTATGCCGGGATTATGCCCCCAGACCTGTGCTTTACATACTGTATCAGCATGCTGTTTCCAAGTCTCCTATATTTCTGTGTGTCTGGGATCCTAAGATGGGAGTATTCTTTCTGGCCTTGAGCAAAAACTACTGACTATAAATCGCAGAATCTTTCTATTGTAACAGGTGAACTCATCAGCAGCTTTGGCTAAGTCAAGTAGCATGAATTACCTTCCCAGCTGGGACTGCTGTTAGTAACCCTTTAGCTACTGGAACACATGGTTGAACTCCCCTCTCTGAATAAGTTGAATTACAGCAGAAGGGGTTAAACCTGTGGTCTCTGCCTAAGCCAATCAAATGATAAGCAAGCCAGCAACGAAGTCTATGAGCTGTACATCAAATGCACCAGTTGATGTACATTGCTAGGGAAAACTGTTTTCATTTATAACACAGATCTGCAAACAAATAGAAAAGAAAAAAGAACAGCCTTTCCTGATTCACAGACCTGATATGACCTTCCCTGGTTTAGAAGAGACCTGGTCCAACTCACAGGAGACCTTTCCTGATTTAGTAGAGACCTGATCTAACACACAGTAGACCTTTCCTGATTCACAGGAGACACTGTTCAACTCATAGATTACCTTTCCTGATTTACAGGAGACCTGATCCAACTCACAGGTGACTTTCCTGATTCACAGGGGACCTGATCAAACTCACAGGAGACCTTTCCTGATTTACAGGAGACATGATCCAACTCACAGGTGACCTTTCCTGATTTACAGGAGACATGATCCAACTCACAGGAGACCTTTCCTGATTTAAAGGAAACCTGATCCAACTCACAGGAGACCTTTTGTGATTCACAGGAGACCTGGTTCAACTCACAGGTGTCCTTCCTGATTTATAGGAGACATGATCCAACTCACAGGAGACCTTTCCTGATTTATAGGAGACATGATCCAACTCTCACGAGACCTTTCCTGATTTACAGGAGACCTTTTCTGATTCACACGTAATCTGTTACAACTTGCAGGAGACCTTTCCTGATTCACAGGAGTCCTGTTACAACTCAGAGAAGACCTTTCCTGATTCACAGGAGGTCTTTCCTGATTTAAAGGAGACCTGATCCAACTCACAGGACACCTTTTCTGATTCACAGGAGACCTGATCCAACTCACAGGTGACCTTTCCTGATTTAGAAGAGATCTATTCCAACTCACAGGAGACCTTTCCTGATTCACATGAGACCTGATCCAACTCACAGGAGACCTTTCCTGATTTACAGGAGGCCTGGTCCAACTGACAGGTGACTTTCCTGATTCACAGGGGAACTGATCCAACTCACAGGGGACCTTTCCTGATTTACAGGAGACATGATCCAACTCACAGGTGACCTTTCCTGATTTACAGGAGACCTGATCCAACTAACATGGGACCTTTCCTGATTTACAGGAGACCTGGTCCTACTCACAGGTGACCTTTCCTGATTCACAGGAAACCTGATCCAACTCACAGGAGACCTTTCCTGATTTAAAGGAGACCTGATCCAACTCACAGGAGACCTTTTGTGATTCACAGGAGACCTGGTTCAACTCACAGGTGTCCTTCCTGATTTATAGGAGACATGATCCAACTCACAGGAGACCTTTCCTGATTTATAGGAGACATGATCCAACTCGCACGAGACCTTTCCTGATTCACAGGAGACCTTTTCTGATTCACACGTAATCTGTTACAACTTGCAGGAGACCTTTCCTGATTCACAGGAGTCCTGTTACAACTCAGAGAAGACCTTTCCTGATTCACAGGAGGTCTTTCCTGATTTAAAGGAGACCTGATCCAACTCACAGGACACCTTTTCTGATTCACAGGAGACCTGATCCAACTCACAGGTGACCTTTCCTGATTTAGAAGAGATCTATTCCAACTCACAGGAGACCTTTCCTGATTTACAGGAGGCCTGGTCCAACTGACAGGTGACTTCCTGATTCACAGGGGAACTGATCCAACTCACAGGGGACCGTTCCTGATTTACAGGAGACATGATCCAACTCACAGGTGACCTTTCCTGATTTACAGGAGACCTGATCCAACTAACATGGGACCTTTCCTGATTTACAGGAGACCTGGTCCTACTCACAGGTGACCTTTCCTGATTCACAGGAGACCTGATCCAACTCACAGGAGACCTTTCCTGATTTAAAGGAGACCTGATCCAACTCACATGGGACCTTTCCTGATTTACAGGAGACCTGGTCCAACTCACAGGTTACATTTCCTGATTTACAGGAGACCTGATCCAACTCACAGGAGACCTTTCCTTGTTTACAGAAGCCTGGTCCAACTCACAGGTGACCTTTCCAGATTTACAGGAGACCTGATCCAACTAAAATGGGACCTTTCCTGATTTACAGGAGACCTGGTCCTACTCACAGGTGACCTTTCCTGATTCACAGGAGACCTGATCCAACTCACAGGGGACCTTTTCTGTTTTACAGGAGGCCTAGTCCAACTCACAGGTGACTTTCCTGATTCACAGGGGACCTGATCCAACTCACAGGGGACCGTTCCTGATTTACAGGAGACATGATCCAACTCACAGGTGACCTTTCCTGATTTACAGGAGACCTGATCCAACTCACATGGGACCTTTCCTGATTTACAGGAGACCTGGTCCAACTCACAGGTGACCTTTCCTGATTCACAGGAGACCTGATCCAACTCACAGGAGACCTTTCTTTGTTTACAGGAGGCCTGGTCCAACTCACAGGAGACCTTTTCTGATTTACAGGAGACCTGATCCAACTCACAGGAGATCTTTCCTGATTTACGGGAGACATGTTACAACTGTAAGAGGGTGAAACCAGGACTATTCTATAAAAACTGCCGTCCTGTTGTTTGGCCACAAGGGGCCACTGGTTCCCCTGTTCACACAGCTAATTCTCTGCAGAGACTTGTTGATCTTAAGGAGCAGGAAATCACATGTGCTGTGTGTGCTAGAGCAAGGAGGAAGCAGACTGGTCACCATTTTGAAAGAGAGAGAAAAAGGCCATGTGAGCAAGTGGTGGCCTGGCGTGCAGAAGATAAAGAAAGACTGACAACTGGATCTGAATCAGAGGCTGTGGATTTTTGCCTGAAAGACTCCTGAGAGCTGCGCGGTGCATCTGGTCGTTTTGTGAAGGAGATCTGTTCAGCTGGAGTTTACCAAAGGCCCAGGTCAGTACTTTAATTAATACATGCACGTGCTATAGACTGCCTGTTAGCTAGTTAGTTAGATAGAGAGACTTTACACAGGCCAAGACTTTGCTTTGCTTTGCTGTTGGATTCTGGATTCCGGATTACACAGGAACTTTGCTACAGGAGACATTGGCTGTTGTGCACTGAGCTGTCTGCAGTTTTACTCAGTGCATCCCTCTGGAACAGTGCCTGCTACGCAGTTTGGGTCAGCTTTGGGGTAGGGGAACTGTTGTTATTATTTCACTGTTTGCTGCATATATTTGAAGTATTTTCAGAAGCCTGTTTTAGTAAACGTGTTTTGCATAAGCTGGTGTCATTGTCGCTTTCTTGTCTGTGGCTTTGCTGTACCTTGAGAGACCTACCGGTGCACGACTTACATTTTGGCGTAGCTGGCAGGGTACAGCATTCGTTATGGACGGGAACGCGGCGGGAGATCTTCCCCCGGCGCCAGTGGCACCGGAGCAGGACCCAGCTCAGGGTATGCCGGCCCAAGGTCAGCAGGGCTGTAGCACCATGTCCCCCCCAATAGCATACATCCCGGTGGGGGCGCTGTTGCGCTATCTGCCAAAATTTGATGGGAAAAGCATGACTTTGCAAGATTGGACTGAGAGGGTGCGGAGTGCCACCAGAATGTGTAACCTGACCCCCGAACTGCAGCAGAGGTTGCACTGGGAACGCTAGAGGGTGATTTCAGGCGGACAGTGATGGTAAGGCCCGAATCTGAGAGAGACACTCTAGAGAAAACACTGTCCCTTCTGGAGATAGCTCATGGGGGCCATGCTAAAGTTGTACAGCTAAGGAGCCACTTCTTTAACCGCCCACAGCAGGAAGATGAGACTCTTATGCAGTATTCCAATGCCCTCCAAGAGATGCTCAATGAGATACAGCGACGAGACCCAGGTGGCATGGGAGCCTTCCGGGAAGTGGACCGACTGCTGAGAGATCAGTTCATAGTGGGGCTCTCCAACAAGTTCCTGCAGGATAAGCTGCGAGAGATGACCCGGGTGGCACCCGACATGTCATTTTATAGTATCTACCAAGCTGCCATGGAAAGGGAGGAGGAGCATGTCCCTGTGGAGGCGAGGGTTGTGAGCAGCTCTCATGCTATGAAGAAACACCCGGGATCTGAGGAATCCGAGTCCCTAAAGACAGTGGTCCAGGCCCTGCGAGCTGAATTAAGGGAACTGCGGTTGGAGGTGTCCCAGATGAAGACAGAATCTTCCCAACCCCCAGAAGTGACTCCAGCATGCCACACCACCCCACGCATGAGAAGTCAGGTGCGGGGACCTGTCAGAAGAAGCCCCCTCTGTTGGGGTAGTCGGCAGTACGGCCATATAGCCCGAGAATGCCCCGAACGGATGGAATCTGAGCAACCGTTAAACTGCCGACCGCCGCAGTAACTGGGCGCCCTGCGGTGGTATGTCAACAGCTAAGCCCTGTGCGAAAGGATCATGACTTGTATGCCAGCATCCCCGTCATGGAAGCTGAGTTGGAAGGTCAGAAGGTACGCTGCCTGGTTGATACAGGATCAGAGTGCATCCTTATGCCCTTACAGTTCTTTGAAAGACACTTTGGACATATGATGGAGCCGGAAGATGGAAGTGTCATCAGGTTGACGGCTGCCGACAATAAGGAGATGGATGTCCGAGGGATAGTCTGGATGTGGGTCCGAGTGCTTGGGCAAGATGTGGGCAAGAAGGGGGTCGTGCTGGTGGACCTCTCTTCTCGGAGCGGGATGGACGTGACGCTGGGTATGAATGTGCTGAGAGACCTAGACCATCAGCTCTATGCCAGAGAAGGGCCAAAGTATTGGCAACGGGCCACCACTCACCGGCCGACTCAGAAGGTTCTTCAACAGATGGTGAGAAGCTGTAGTCTGCAAAAGAGTAACCTCTCTGGTCGACCTGTCGGAAGAGCGAAGGTGCCAGGGGGGACCCCGGTGAAGATCCCACCGCGACAAGAACGAGTATTGATGCTGCCGGTGGGGGCTGGGCGACGACTTAATGGATTGGAGGTCCTGATTGAGCCAGCCCAGCAAGAGGAACCCCAGGCTCGCCCATTGATAGCTCGGGCCCTTGCCATTGTGACAAATGGGTGTGTACCGGTACGTTGCTCGAACGTTGAAGACTGTGAGCTAACCGTTCCTGGCAATGCTGTCCTGGCAGACATTTATGTGTCCGAAGGTGGTATACCCCGAAAGAGCCGCTTCACGTTACAGCCTGATAGAAGGTCGGCCTGGACTTATGCTGTGGAAGTCCAGCAGAAGGAGATCCCGACAGAGAAGTGGAATGGGAGAGTGATCACGGCCCAGTTGGGAGTGGACTGTAAGACCCTGACCCCTGGACAACAGAAGTTGCTGGAAGATACTCTCTGGGAATTTCAGGAGGTGTTCTCAAGACATGACGAGGACTTTGGGTGTGCTTCTGCTATTGAACACGAAATCCCCACGGGCGATGCTGCACCGATTAGAGAACGTTACCGACAAATCCCTCCCAAAATGTACCAAGAGGTGAAGGACATGGTAGCCAGCATGCTGGAAAATCGGGTGATTCAAGAGAGTCAGAGTCCGTGGACTGCCCCAGTAGTCTTGGTGCGGAAGAAAGATGGGAGTCTCCGGTTCTGCGTGGACTATCGGAAGTTGAATGCCCAGACCGTCCGGGATGCATATCCTCTCCCGCGGATTGAAGAGTCATTGTCAGCCCTGGGCCAGCCGAAATTCTTCTCGACCCTTGACCTGGCCAGCGGATATTGGCAAGTACCGGTAGCCCAGAAAGACAAAGCGAAGACGGCTTTCATTTTACCCATGGGACTTTACGAATTTAACCGAATGCCATTCGGCCTCACCAATGCCCCAGGGACATTTCAGCGGTTAATGGAGCACTGTCTGGGAGACCTCAACTTCGAGTCAGTGTTGATATACTTGGACGACATAGTGGTGTTTGGAGCTTCCTTCGAGGACCATCTTCAGAAGCTGCGACAGGTCCTTGGGCGACTGCGAGATCATGGGCTCAATATTAAGCCCAAGAAGTGCCAACTGTTTCGACAGCAGATAGAGTACTTGGGACATGTGGTCACCTCTGAGGGTGTAAAACCCGCCCCCAGCAAGGTGGAAGCCGTCCAGCAGTGGCCCCGGCCGGTGACATTACGAGAAGTACGGGCATTCGTGGGGCTGGCCAGTTACTACAGGAGATTTATACCCAAGTTTGCTCAGTTGGTGGGCCCATTGAACGAGTTACTGAGAGGCACCGCAGGAGGTCCGAAAAATCGCCCCATTGGTTGGGGGCCCCGGCAGCAAGAGGCCTTTGAGGCAGTGAAGGAGTCGCTAACCAGTGCCCCGATCCTGGCTTACGCGCAGTTTGATATACCATTCCTGCTGTACACTGATGGGAGTCTGCATGGGTTGGGAGCTGTGCTATCCCAAGTCCAGGATGGGCGCGAGAGAGTCATTGCCTATGGGAGCCGGTCTCTGAGGGAATCGGAGCGCAACCCCGACAACTATAGCTCCTTCAAGCTGGAACTGTTGGCTCTGGTGTGGGCCATGACTGAAAAGTTTGCAGAATACCTGACAGGCGCGGAAGTGACCGTGATGACAGACAACAACCCCCTAGCCCATCTGGAGAATGCCAAGCTCGGTGCCCTGGAGCAGAGGTGGTTGGCTCGCCTTTCTAAATTTCAGTATCGCATCAAGTTCCGGTCTGGTAAAGAGAACAGCAATGCCAATGCACTTTCCCGAGTCCCCGTGGGGGCACCGCCGCAGAGGGGTGATGAGGAGTTAGAGGACATTGAAACTCCTGACCTTGGTCGATTACCCGTGCTCCAGGACGTGGCACATGCAAGTGGGGTGGCGTCCGGAATGCCCATGGTGTTGGGGAAGACATTGACCGACTGGGAGAGAGTCCAGAACAGCTGTCCTGATCTGTGGAGAGTGAGAGAATGGGTCAGGACCAAGACCTGGCCTCGGCCGGAAGAAAGGGCCCGTTTGACTCCAGAGGGCCAAAAGTTGCTGAGACAGTGGGATAAGCTGACTGTTACCCAGGGCCTCCTGTGTCGGACCATATACCTACAGACAGAGCTGCAGCATCGGCAACAGATTGTAATCCCTATGTCATTGGGCCCAGAGGCTGCGCGGGAAGCCCACGAGAGGGGTGCTCATTTTGGAAGTGAGCTCCAACGATTTGTGTTTTGTCCAGATCTGGCCGACATGGTGGCCGAGGCCTGTCTTAAGTGTCGATCTTGTGGACTGAGTAAAAGCACCGAACAGCGGGCCCCCGTCCAGACAATCAAGACTTCAGCCCCGTTGGAACTGCTTATGATTGACTATGTGCAGATTGGGTACTCCGCCTCAGGACATTCGTATTGTCTGGTAATGACCGATCATTTCACCAAGTATGCGGTGGCTGTACCCACCAGAGACCAGACGGCTGAGTCAGCTGCAGAGGCTGTCTGCAAACACTTTATCCAAGTCTTCGGGTGCCCCCAGAGAATACACTCAGATCAAGGAGCATGTTTTCAAGGAAATCTGATGAATGAACTGTATCAATTGTATGGGATTGAACGATCCCGCACCACTCCGTACCACCCCCAAGGGAATGGGGCCTGTGAGCGCTTTAATAGGACTTTGATTCAGATTTTACGGACATTGGAGAATGGACAAAAGGCTAGGTGGCCCGAATATCTACCTGAACTGATGTGGGCCTATAACAATAGGGTACACAATACCACTGGCTACTCCCCCCATATGCTCATGTTTGGAAGAGCCGGACGAGAGGTGGAAGATCTCCACATGCCTGACCCAAAGGAACCACAACCGAGAAGTGCTACTGCATGGATGCAAGAGCACCGCCACCGTCTAAGAGCGATCCACAAAGTTGTAGGGGAACGCCTGGAACAAGTGGTGCACCCTGCCCCAGGACCTGTGCAGAGAGATAGTTATTCCCCGGGTGATAGAGTGATGGTCAGAGCTAAGCGACCATCTGGGAAGTTGGATGGGCGGTGGGAGGCGGTTCCATATATGGTGAAAAGGAGAGTGGACCCTGACATTCCGGTCTACGAGGTAGAACCAGTGGGGACTGGGGGACCCTCACGAAACTTGCTCCGTAACATGCTAAGACAATGTAACTTTGATGAGCCGGTGCATGAGGAAGAGATGCCTCCTCACGCTCCCAGAACAGAGGGGAGCCTCTCAGCCGATGAGGAAGATTGGTGGGTCGCCCCTGCCCAGAAACCCGCTGTTGCCCCAGGGGATCGGGTCTGCCACCCCGCGAGAATGCTGACAGAGTGGTGGCCCCTCCCTTGGCAGAGCTGCCTAATGCACCCGATACCCCTGAAACCATTGTGCTGAGAAGGTCAACGAGATCCAATGCTGGTGTGCCCCCGCAACGCTATGCTCAGGAGGAGTTTGTTTGGGGAGGGTTGCCGAGGACGACAACCTCTAGTGGGGTGGCATGTAAGAGGGTGAAACCAGGACTATTCTATAAAAACTGCCGTCCTGTTGTTTGGCCACAAGGGGCCACTGGTTCCCCTGTTCACACAGCTAATTCTCTGCAGAGACTTGTTGATCTTAAGGAGCAGGAAATCACATGTGCTGTGTGTGCTAGAGCAAGGAGGAAGCAGACTGGTCACCATTTTGAAAGAGAGAGAAAAAGGCCATGTGAGCAAGTGGTGGCCTGGCGTGCAGAAGATAAAGAAAGACTGACAACTGGATCTGAATCAGAGGCTGTGGATTTTTGCCTGAAAGACTCCTGAGAGCTGCGTGGTGCATCCAGTCGTTTTGTGAAGGAGATCTGTTCAGCTGGAGTTTACCAAAGGCCCGGGTCAGTACTTTAATTAATACATGCACGTGCTATAGACTGCCTGTTAGCTAGTTAGTTAGATAGAGAGACTTTACACAGGCCAAGACTTTGCTTTGCTTTGCTGTTGGATTCTGGATTCCGGATTACACAGGAACTTTGCTACAGGAGACGTTGGCTGTTGTGCACTGAGCTGTCTGCAGTTTTACTTAGTGCATCCCTCTGGAACAGTGCCTGCTACGCAGTTTGGGTCAGCTTTGGGGTAGGGGAACTGTTGTTATTATTTCACTGTTTGCTGCATATATTTGAAGTATTTTCAGAAGCCTGTTTTAGTAAACGTGTTTTGCATAAGCTGGTGTCATTGTCGCTAGGGATGAGCGAATCGATCCGGACGAACCCGGATTCGATCCGAATTTCAGGAAAAATTCGATTCGGATCGAATCCGAATTTCCCCGCGATTCGATCGCTCGAAGTTTTCCTTTAACATCCATTCATTTACATTACAGGCATTCTAAGATGGCGGACGGGACATGTCCAGACATCAACCCCGCGCCAGTGCAAGCTGGGACAGTCACATGCAGCCTATCAGCAGCCAGCAAGCCCGGTGACGTCACAGCGATATTTAAGGCCGGCCATCTTGCTTTCCAGCATCATTTCTCTATTGCATTCGTGACAGACAGAACGCTGTGTAGCTGAGGGAGAGACAGACAGTTAGACAGGCAGGGACAGACAGGGACAGGCTGGAGACAGGCAGGAGACAGACAGGAGACAGACAGAAAGTAAGCGAAAAACAGGGAAAGGAAGGGAAAATCGGAGGCTGTCAGTTTTTTTTTTTTTTTTCATCCAGCCTGCTTTGTTAGCGTTTTCAGGCTGCTTACACTAACTAACAGTGCATATATACTGAACTGATCTTAAGTCTGCTGTGAGGCATCCCATTCTGTGACTAAAGCAGCCTCTGTTTAAGACCATATAAGCATTTGCTCTTATCATATTTGAAATTAGCCTGATAAAGACACTTTTGCTGGGCATAGTACTACTGGATATTTTTTGGGGGCATCCCATTCTGTGACTAAAGCAGCCTCTGTTTAAGACCATATAAGCATTTGCTCTTATCATATTTGAAATTAGCCTGATAAAGACACTTTTGCTGGGCATAGTACTACTGGATATTTTTTGGGGGCATCCCATTCTGTGACTAAAGCAGCCTCTGTTTAAGACCATATAAGCATTTGCTCTTATCATATTTGAAATTAGCCTGATAAAGACACTTTTGCTGGGCATAGTACTACTGGATCTTTTTTGGGGGCATCCCATTCTGTGACTAAAGCAGCCTCTGTTTAAGACCATATAAGCATTTGCTCTTATCATATTTGAAATTAGCCTGATAAAGACACTTTTGCTGGGCATAGTACTACTGGATATTTTTTGGGGGCATCCCATTCTGTGACTAAAGCAGCCTCTGTTTAAGACCATATAAGCATTTGCTCTTATCATATTTGAAATTAGCCTGATAAAGACACTTTTGCTGGGCATAGTACTACTGGATCTTTTTTGGGGGCATCCCATTCTGTGACAACACCAGCCTCTGTTTAAGACCATATAAGCATTTGCTCTTATCATATTTGAAATTAGCCTGATAAAGACACTTTTGCTGGGCATAGTACTACTGGATATTTTTTGGGGGCATCCCATTCTGTGACTAAAGCAGCCTCTGTTTAAGACCATATAAGCATTTGCTCTTATCATATTTGAAATTAGCCTGATAAAGACACTTTTGCTGGGCATAGTACTACTGGATCTTTTTTGGGGGCATCCCATTCTGTGAAAACACCAGCCTCTGTTTAAGACCATATAAGCATTTGCTCTTATCATATTTGAAATTAGCCTGATAAAGACACTTTTGCTGGGCATAGTACTACTGGATATTTTTGGGGGGCATCCCATTCTGTGACTAAAGCAGCCTCTGTTTAAGACCATATAAGCATTTGCTCTTATCATATTTGAAATTAGCCTGATAAAGACACTTTTGCTGGGCATAGTACTACTGGATCTTTTTTGGGGGCATCCCATTCTGTGACTAAAGCAGCCTCTGTTTAAGACCATATAAGCATTTGCTCTTATCATATTTGAAATTAGCCTGATAAAGACACTTTTGCTGGGCATAGTACTACTGGATATTTTTTGGGGGCATCCCATTCTGTGACTAAAGCAGCCTCTGTTTAAGACCATATAAGCATTTGCTCTTATCATATTTGAAATTAGCCTGATAAAGACACTTTTGCTGGGCATAGTACTACTGGATCTTTTTTGGGGGCATCCCATTCTGTGACAACACCAGCCTCTGTTTAAGACCATATAAGCATTTGCTCTTATCATATTTGAAATTAGCCTGATAAAGACACTTTTGCTGGGCATAGTACTACTGGATATTTTTTGGGGGCATCCCATTCTGTGACTAAAGCAGCCTCTGTTTAAGACCATATAACCATTTGCTCTTATCATATTTGAAATTAGCTTGATAAAGACACTTTTGCTGGGCATAGTACTACTGGATATTTTTTGGGGGCATCCCATTCTGTGACTAAAGCAGCCTCTGTTTAAGACCATATAACCATTTGCTCTTATCATATTTGAAATTAGCCTGATAAAGACACTTTTGCTGGGCATAGTACTTCTGGACCCTGCCAGGTCCACTTCTGTTGTGGCATCCCATTCTGTGACTACAGCAGCCTCTGTTTAAGACCATATAACCATTTGCTCTTATTATAATTGAAATTAGCCTGATAAAGACACTTTTGCTGGGCATAGTACTTCTGGACCCTGCCAGGTCCACTTCTGTTGTGGCATCCCATTCTGTGACTACAGCAGCCTCTGTTTAAGACCATATAACCATTTGCACTTATTATAATTGAAATTAGCCTGATAAAGACACTTTTGCTGGGCATAGTACTTCTGGACCCTGCCAGGTCCACTTCTGTTGTGGCATCCCATTCTGTGACTACAGCAGCCTCTGTTTAAGACCATATAACCATTTGCTCTTATTATAATTGAAATTAGCCTGATAAAGACACTTGCTGGGCATAGTACTTCTGGACCCTGCCAGGTCCACTTCTGTTGTGGCATCCCATTCTGTGACTACAGCAGCCTCTGTTTAAGACCATATAACCATTTGCTCTTATTATAATTGAAATTAGCCTGATAAAGACACTTGCTGGGCATAGTACTTCTGGACCCTGCCAGGTCCACTTCTGTTGTGGCATCCCATTCTGTGACTACAGCAGCCTCTGTTTAAGACCATATAACCATTTGATCTTATTATAATTGAAATTAGCCTGATAAAGACACTTGCTGGGCATAGTACTTCTGGACCCTGCCAGGTCCACTTCTGTTGTGGCATCCCATTCTGTGACTACAGCAGCCTCTGTTTAAGACCATATAACCATTTGCACTTATTATAATTGAAATTAGCCTGATAAAGACACTTTTGCTGGGCATAGACTTACTGCTGCCTGCCAGGTGCACTTCTGTTGGGGCATCCCATTCTGTAACATAGCATACCCCTCTTTATTTACACTAAGCAGCTCTCTTATTTACACTAAGCAGGCCTGTTGGAGGCTGAGTGTTACTGCTCACTTTTGGTGTGCATTATTTTCTGTTTCATATAGACCCACCGCTGCCCAGGGGTTCTTTAAATATCACCTACTACCACGCCAGTTAGACTATGTCGGGCAGACAAGTGCCTGGAAGTGAAAAGAGGAGTGGCAGAGGCCAAGATTCCGCAGGCAGAGCTCGCATCAGACTGGGGGCCAGTAGCAGCAGGAGTCACGCTGAGAGACCTAATCTGCCAGTATCTGCTAGCGGTCGGGTCTCCACCAGTAACGCATCTGCCGTGGTAGATTGGTTGACGCGCTCATCAACAACATCATCACAACTTACGTCTGAGACCCCCAGTCTAGGGTCGGTAGGTTCCTCTGACACAACCCTGAGTTGGCATGCCCCGAGAGCAGTCCCTGTCCTCCCATTGCCTCTGTCCTACGCCGTTCCCTCCCCCAGCGACGTATCCTATGCTTTGGGTTCAGCTCCACTCTTTAGTGAGGAGGACGATCAGATACAGGAGGACAGTCAGCAGCTACTGCCCAGCCAAGAAATGGAGGTGGCTTCTTTAGCTAGGCAGACAAATAGTGATGTGGACAGTGTCGTGGGTGCTGCGAGCGTTCCAGCTCCTGCGCCAGACACTGTTGACGAATCCACGAACATCAGTGACGTACAGCCACAACTCGGTGATGATGATGATGACGATGAAGCCGATCGCACTTGGGAGCCGGGTGATGAAGGGGCTTCATCGTCATCATCAGGAGAAGAGGGGCGCAGGTTGCCCCGGAGTCAGCAGCTGAGGCAGCAAGGTGGTAGCAGTCAGCATGGGGGCACAATTCCAAAGGCTGGAGCCGGCCGGGGCCGGGGTAGAGCACCTGCTGTGCGGCAGTCTACCTTATCGGGAGGTAGTGGAGCAGGGGTTCCTGGAGTTGGCAACAGCAGCAGTGAATCAGTGAGGCCAGGGGGTGGGAAAAGTAGCTACTCGGCAGTGTGGCAGTTTTTCCTGAGGCATCCGCAGGAGGGTAACATGGCCACATGCAAGATATGTAGGCAAAAGGTGAAGCGTGGCCAGGGTCCAAATGTTGGCACCACGGCCCTGCGTCAACATATGATGCGTCACCATAAAACGACCTGGGAGAACCGAGGCTCCCAAGGGGTGGTCCAGTCTGCTTCCTCACCAAGTGAGCTCCCAATTTCTGCCAGCCAAGGCTCCAGCACCTCAGCCGAAGGCAGCTGTGCGTCATACCCATCCTCTGTCGCTCCTGCTCCTCCTCCTCCAAGTCATGCATCCCGCCAGCAATCCATCAGCGAAGCCATGTCCAAGAGACAGCAGTATGCGCCCACTCATCCTACGGCGCAGAAGCTGAATGTGCTCCTGTCCAAGTTGCTGGTGCTGCAGTCGCTCCCTTTTCAGGTGGTGGAATCTGCACCTTTCAGAGAACTGATGGCTTGTGCTGAGCCGAGGTGGAGAGTCCCAAGCCGTCATTTCTTTGCCAAGAAGGCAGTTCCAGCGCTGCACACTTTTGTTGAACAGAAGGTGGGCCAGTCCTTGAGCCTGTCGGTGTGTAGCAAAATACATGGCAGCGCCGACATCTGGAGCTGTAACTACGGTCAGGGGCAGTACATGTCGTTTACGGCCCACTGGGTGAATGTGGTCCCTTTGCAGCAGCAGCAGCAACTTGGACAGGTCACGCCGCTTCGGCCTCCGCGCTCTCTGCCCATTGGACCTGTGACACCGTGCGACTCGGCCTCCTCATCCTCCGCCATCTCCTC
Source organism: Gastrophryne carolinensis (assembly GCA_027917425.1). Lineage (NCBI taxonomy): Eukaryota > Metazoa > Chordata > Amphibia > Anura > Microhylidae > Gastrophryne > Gastrophryne carolinensis. The sequence continues at coordinate 200,230,459 of CM051240.1, read as the reverse complement.
ACCCTCCACTGTAGGCTCAAGTCTCAGTGCCCCTCCAGTCTACCATGTGTGCAGGGCACGGAGGTGTCACGCAGTGCTTCACATGGTTTGTCTTGGCGAACGGAGTCACACAGGGGAGGAACTGCTTAAATGTATTCATCAGGAAATCCAAACATGGCTTACTCCGAGAAAACTTAAAATGGGAATCATGGTTACCGACAATGGGAAGAACATTTTGTCTGCGCTGCGCCAAGGAAGCCTGACCCATGCCCCCTGCATGGCTCACGTCTTCAATCTGGTTGTCAAGCGGTTTCTGAAGTGTTCCCCCCATCTGCAGGACATCCTAACAACTTCAAGGAAACTTTGCATGCACTTCAGCCACTCCTACACCGCCAAACACACCCTTCTTGAGCTACAGCGTCAGAATGGTATCCCCCAACATAGTCTGATTTGCGATGTTTCCACCCGTTGGAATTCCACCCTTCACATGTTGGACCGATTATATGAACAGAGAAAAGCCATCACGGATTTCCTGATGATCCAAGCAGATAGGGGGACTCCCCTGTGTAACTTCAATGTCAACCAGTGGCAGCTCATACGTGACACCTGCCGTTTGCTCAGGCCCTTTGAGGAAGCCACTTTATTTGTCAGTCGGCAGGATTACGGGATGAACGACGTGATTCCACTGCTTCATGTACTACAGCACATGTTGGAAACCATGGCTGGTCAGGGCACTGGAGACATGGCGTTTACATCTTACGGCCACATGAACCCCGTTGGAGCTGAACTGGAGGAGGAGGAGGAAGAGGAGGAGGAGGAGTTGCCCAGCGAAACACAGTTTAGGCTTGGCGAAATGGCTGGTTTATCTAGTCAGCGGACAGGAGAGGAGGAGTAGGAGCAGCCAGAGGAGCTAGAGGTTTTTGAGGAAGGCGAGACAGAGGACCCGGGCACACCGTGGCAGTATGCAGTGGAGATGGAGACAGGTAGTCCATCCGAGTCACTTGCGCAAATGGCACGAAGCATGCTCACGTGCTTGCGTAGTGACCCCAGAATTGTTTCCATCTGTCGGCGGGATGACTTCTGGCTGTCCACCTTATTGGACCCTCGCTTCCGGCACAAAATGGGGGCATTTTTTAAACCCACCGAGAGGGAGGACAAACTCAACTACTACAAAGACATTCTACGTAGGCAGTTGGCCGATGCCTATCTGCGCCATGGTCCATATTCTCGCAGGTCTGACTCGAGGGGACCTCTGCGCTCACCTTCCACTGCCATGGCCGCTGGGGGGGTTGGCAGGAGCAGCAGCAGCAGCTCCATCAGCAGCAGCAGCCTCAGTCTTCAGTCGCTAATGAGTAGCTTTCTACACCCGCATAGTGAGGCTACTCATGAGCAGCAGGAAGACCTGGAGCAGGACCTCAACCAGCAGGTCATGTCATACTTTGACATGACCATGCCAACACACCTTGAGGATCCGCTGGACTTCTGGGCAGCCAAACTTGATTTGTGGCCGCAACTAGCAGAGTTTGCCCTGGAAAAGCTGTCCTGCCCGGCAAGTAGCGTGCCATCTGAGCGGGTGTTTAGTGCGGCGGGGGCCATAGTTACGGCGAGGAGAACTCGTCTGTCAACTAAAAATGTGGAGAGACTCACCTTTGTCAAAATGAATCAGGGATGGATCAGCCAGGATTTCCACCCACCAATGCCTGATGCATGCGACTAGATTCAGCATGGTGCCACGTTTTACACTTTCCAAATGGTGCAAAACATATTTATGTCTTTAGGCCATTTTTTGGGCTCCTGCTGCTGCTGCTGCCAACTCCAGGGTGTGATTCATCCAATTTTTGGGCTCCTGAGGCCAACCCCAGGGTCTCTTTAATGTAATATTTGGGCTCCTGCTGCTGCTACTGTCAACTCCTGCCAACTCCAGGGTGTGATTCATCCAATTTTTGGGCTCCTGAAGCCAACTCCAGTGTATATTTGGGCTCCTGCTGCTGCTGCTGCCAACTTCTGCCAACTGCAGGGTGTGATTCATCCAATTTTTGGGCTCCTGAAGCCAACTCCAGTGTATATTTGGGCTCCTGCTGCTGCTACTGTCAACTCCTGCCAACTCCAGGGTGTGATTCATCCAATTTTTGGGCTCCTGAAGCCAACTCCAGTGTATATTTGGGCTCCTGCTGCTGCTGCTGCCAACTTCTGCCAACTCCAGGGTGTGATTCATCCAATTTTTGGGCTCCTGAAGCCAACTCCAGTGTATATTTGGGCTCCTGCTGCTGCTGCTGCCAACTCCAGGGTGTGATTCATCCAATTTTTGGGCTCCTGAAGCCAACTCCAGTGTATATTTGGGCTCCTGCTGCTGCTGCTGCCAACTTCTGCCAACTCCAGGGTGTGATTCATCCAATTTTTGGGCTCCTGAAGCCAACTCCAGTGTATATTTGGGCTCCTGCTGCTGCTGCTGCCAACTTCTGCCAACTCCAGGGTGTGATTCATCCAATTTTTGGGCTCCTGAAGCCAACTCCAGTGTATATTTGGGCTCCTGCTGCTGCTGCTGCCAACTCCAGGGTGTGATTCATCCAATTTTTGGGCTCCTGAGGCCAACCCCAGGGTCTCTTTAATGTAATATTTGGGCTCCTGCTGCTGCTGTCAACTCCTGCCAACTGCAGGGTGTGATTCATCCAATTTTTGGGCTCCTGAAGCCAACTCCAGTGTATATTTGGGCTCCTGCTGCTGCTACTGTCAACTCCTGCCAACTCCAGGGTGTGATTCATCCAATTTTTGGGCTCCTGAAGCCAACTCCAGTGTATATTTGGGCTCCTGCTGCTGCTGCTGCCAACTTCTGCCAACTCCAGGGTGTGATTCATCCAATTTTTGGGCTCCTGAAGCCAACTCCAGTGTATATTTGGGCTCCTGCTGCTGCTGCTGCCAACTCCAGGGTGTGATTCATCCAATTTTTGGGCTCCTGAAGCCAACTCCAGTGTATATTTGGGCTCCTGCTGCTGCTGCTGCCAATTTCTGCCAACTCCAGGGTGTGATTCATCCAATTTTTGGGCTCCTAAAGCCAACTCCAGTGTATATTTGGGCTCCTGCTGCTGCTGCTGCCAACTCCAGGGTGTGATTCATCCAATTTTTGGGCTCCTGAGGCCAACCCCAGGGTCTCTTTAATGTAATATTTGGGCTCCTGCTGCTGCTGTCAACTCCTGCCAACTGCAGGGTGTGATTCATCCAATTTTTGGGCTCCTGAAGCCAACTCCAGTGTATATTTGGGCTCCTGCTGCTGCTACTGTCAACTCCTGCCAACTCCAGGGTGTGATTCATCCAATTTTTGGGCTCCTGAAGCCAACTCCAGTGTATATTTGGGCTCCTGCTGCTGCTGCTGCCAACTTCTGCCAACTCCAGGGTGTGATTCATCCAATTTTTGGGCTCCTGAAGCCAACTCCAGTGTATATTTGGGCTCCTGCTGCTGCTGCTGCCAACTCCAGGGTGTGATTCATCCAATTTTTGGGCTCCTGAAGCCAACTCCAGTGTATATTTGGGCTCCTGCTGCTGCTGCTGCCAACTTCTGCCAACTCCAGGGTGTGATTCATCCAATTTTTGGGCTCCTGAAGCCAACTCCAGTGTATATTTGGGCTCCTGCTGCTGCTGCTGCTGCCAACTTCTGCCAACTCCAGGGTGGGATTCATCCAATTTTTGGGCTCCTGAAGCCAACTCCAGTGTATATTTGGGCTCCTGCTGCTGCTGCTGCCAACTTCTGCCAACTCCAGGGTGTGATTCATCCAATTTTTGGGCTCCTGAAGCCAACTCCAGTGTATATTTGGGCTCCTGCTGCTGCTGCTGCCAACTTCTGCCAACTCCAGGGTGTGATTCATCCAATTTTTGGGCTCCTGAAGCCAACTCCAGTGTATATTTGGGCTCCTGCTGCTGCTGCCAACTCCAGGGTGTGATTCATCCAATTTTTGGGCTCCTGAGGCCAACCCCAGGGTCTCTTTAATGTAATATTTGGGCTCCTGCTGCTGCTGTCAACTCCTGCCAACTGCAGGGTGTGATTCATCCAATTTTTGGGCTCCTGAAGCCAACTCCAGTGTATATTTGGGCTCCTGCTGCTGCTACTGTCAACTCCTGCCAACTCCAGGGTGTGATTCATCCAATTTTTGGGCTCCTGAAGCCAACTCCAGTGTATATTTGGGCTCCTGCTGCTGCTGCTGCCAACTTCTGCCAACTCCAGGGTGTGATTCATCCAATTTTTGGGCTCCTGAAGCCAACTCCAGTGTATATTTGGGCTCCTGCTGCTGCTGCTGCCAACTCCAGGGTGTGATTCCTCCAATTTTTGGGCTCCTGAAGCCAACTCCAGTGTATATTTGGGCTCCTGCTGCTGCTGCTGCCAACTTCTGCCAACTCCAGGGTGTGATTCATCCAATTTTTGGGCTCCTAAAGCCAACTCCAGTGTATATTTGGGCTCCTGCTGCTGCTGCTGCCAACTCCAGGGTGTGATTCATCCAATTTTTGGGCTCCTGAGGCCAACCCCAGGGTCTCTTTAATGTAATATTTGGGCTCCTGCTGCTGCTGTCAACTCCTGCCAACTGCAGGGTGTGATTCATCCAATTTTTGGGCTCCTGAAGCCAACTCCAGTGTATATTTGGGCTCCTGCTGCTGCTACTGTCAACTCCTGCCAACTCCAGGGTGTGATTCATCCAATTTTTGGGCTCCTGAAGCCAACTCCAGTGTATATTTGGGCTCCTGCTGCTGCTGCTGCCAACTTCTGCCAACTCCAGGGTGTGATTCATCCAATTTTTGGGCTCCTGAAGCCAACTCCAGTGTATATTTGGGCTCCTGCTGCTGCTGCTGCCAACTCCAGGGTGTGATTCATCCAATTTTTGGGCTCCTGAAGCCAACTCCAGTGTATATTTGGGCTCCTGCTGCTGCTGCTGCCAACTTCTGCCAACTCCAGGGTGTGATTCATCCAATTTTTGGGCTCCTGAAGCCAACTCCAGTGTATATTTGGGCTCCTGCTGCTGCTGCTGCTGCCAACTTCTGCCAACTCCAGGGTGTGATTCATCCAATTTTTGGGCTCCTGAAGCCAACTCCAGTGTATATTTGGGCTCCTGCTGCTGCTGCTGCTGCCAACTTCTGCCAACTCCAGGGTGTGATTCATCCAATTTTTGGGCTCCTGAAGCCAACTCCAGTGTATATTTGGGCTCCTGCTGCTGCTGCTGCCAACTCCAGGGTGTGATTCATCCAATTTTTGGGCTCCTGAGGCCAACCCCAGGGTCTCTTTAAAGTAATATTTGGGCTCCTGCTGCTGCTGCTGCTGTCAACTCCTGCCAACTCCAGGGTGTGATTCATCCAATTTTTGGGCTCCTGCTGCTGCCAACTCCAGTGTCTCTTTAAAGCAATGTTTGGGCTCCTTCTGCCCCTCATAGTGACTTCAACTCTCTGCAATTGTGCCGCTCTGCGATTCTATTAGCGATGCCTCTGATCTGCATGTGATATTTCTTCAAAGTATTATTTAACTAACCCAGCACGCATCCTGTGCGTGTTACAGCAAGGCAGAATGGTTTACAACCCTATTGAGGCTCTAGGAGGCTCAGAAATAGCCGTTTTTAATAGCGATTCGTCGCGAATTTATTCGGGTCGAAACGATTTTTGTCGGAAAATTCGACGAATCAGTCGAATCGAATTTTTCAAAAGTTCGCTCATCTCTAATTGTCGCTTTCTTGTCTGTGGCTTTGCTGTACCTTGAGAGACCTACCGGTGCACGACTTACACAACTTACAGGAGATGTTTCCTAATTTACAGGAGACATGTTCCAACTCACAGGAGACCTTTCCTGATTCACACGAAATCTGTTCCAACTCACAGGAGACCTTTCCTGATTCACAGGAGACCTGTTACAACCCAGAGGAGACCTTTTCTGATTCACAGGAGACCTTGCAACTCACATGAGTCTTTTCCTGGAGAGATTTCCTGGTTTACAGGAGGCCTGTTCCATTTCACAGGAGACCTTTCAATACTCATAGAAAGGGGGGGGGGGGGGTGATATGGCAAACGCCACATTTCACATGTATTATACCAATAAAGCAGGTGTGATTATACGAAGTACAAATATACCTTAGGAATCATTACAAGATATACAAATTAACTTGAATGAACCTGCAATCAAGCAACTTGGAATTGCGACCTGATCCAACTCACAGGACACCTTTTCTGATTCACAGGAGACTTGATCCAACTCACAGGTGACCTTTCCTGATTTACAGGAGACCTGGCCCAACTCACAGGAGACCTTTCCGGATTTATAGGAGACATGATCCAACTCACAGGAGACCCTTCCTGATTTATAGGAGACATGATCCAACTCGCAGGAGACCTTTCCTGATTCACAGGAGACTTTTTCTGATTCACACGTAATCTGTTCCAACTTGCAGGAGCCCTTTCTTGATTCACAGGAGACCTATTACACTCAGAGAAGACCTTTCCTGATTCACAGGAGATCTTTATTGATTTATAGGAGACCTGATCCAACTCACATGAGACCTTTCCTGATTTAAAGGAGAACCTGATCCAACTCACAGGACACCTTTTCTGATTCACAGGAGACCTGATCCAACTCACAGGTGACCTTTTCTGATTTAGAAGAGATCTGTTCCAACTCACAGGAGACCTTTCCTGATTCACAGGAGACCTGATTTAACTACCAGGTGACTTTCCTGATTCACAGGGGACCTGATCCAACTCACAGGGGACCTTTCCTGATTTACAGGAGACATGATCCAACTCACAGGTGACCTTTCCTGATTCACAGGAGACCTTTCCTGATTTACAGGAGGCCTGGTCCAACTCACAGGTGACTTTCCTGATTCACAGGGGACCTTTCCTGATTTACAGGAGACATGATCCAACTCACAGGAGACCTTTCCTGATTCACAGGAGATCTTTATTGATTTATAGGAGACCTGATCCAACTCACATGAGACCTTTCCTGATTTAAAGGAGAACCTGATCCAACTCACAGGACTCCTTTTCTGATTCACAGGATACCTGATCCAACTCATAGGTGACCTTTTCTGATTTAGAAGAGATCTGTTCCAACTCACAGGAGACCTTTCCTGATTCACAGGAGGTGACTTTCCTGATTCACAGGGGACCTGATCCAACTCACAGGGGACCTTTCCTGATTTACAGGAGACATGATCCAACTCACAGGTGACCTTTCCTGATTCACAGGAGACCTTTCCTGATTTACAGGAGGCCTGGTCCAACTCACATGTGACTTTCCTGATTCACAGGGGACCTGATCCAACTCACAGGGGACCTTTCCTGATTTACAGGAGACCTGGTCCAACTCACAGGTGACTTTTCTGATTCACAGGAGACCTGTTACAACCCAGAGGAGACCTTTTATGATTCACAGGAGACCTTGCAACTCACATGAGTCTTTTCCTGGAGAGATTTCCTGGTTTACAGGAGGTCTGTTCCATTTCACAGGAGACCTTTCAATACTCATAGAAAAGGGGGGGGGGGGTGATGAGGCAAATGCCACATTTCACATGTATTATACCAATAAAGCAGGTGTGATTATAAGAAGTACAAATATACCTTTGGAAGCATTACAAGATATTAAAATTAACTTGAATGAACCTGCAATCAAGCAACTTGGAATTGCGACCTGATCCAACTCACAGGACACCTTTTCTGATTCACAGGAGACTTGATCCAACTCACAGGTGACCTTTCCTGATTTACAGGAGACCTGGTGCAACTCACAGGAGACCTTTCCTGATTTATAGGAGACATGATCCAACTCGCAGGAGACCTTTCCTGATTCACAGGAGACCTTTTCTGATTCACACGTAATCTGTTCCAACTTGCAGGAGACCTTTCTTGATTCATAGGAGACCTATTACAACTCAGAGAAGACCTTTCCTGATTCACAGGAGATCTTTATTGATTTATAGGAGACCTGATCCAACTCACATGAGACCTTTCCTGATTTAAAGGAGAACCTGATCCAACTCACAGGACACCTTTTCTGATTCACAGGAGACCTGATCAAACTACCAGGTGACTTTCCTGATTCACAAGGGGCCTGATCCAACTCACAGGTGACCTTTCCTGATATACAGGAGACATGATCCACCTCACAGGTGACCTTTCCTGATTCACAGGAGACCTGATATCACGCACAGGAGACCTTTCCTGATTTACAGGAGGTCTGATCCAACTCACAGGTGACTTTCCTGATTCACAGGGGACCTGATCCAACTCACAGGTGACCTTTCCTGATTCACAGGAGACCTGATCCAACTCACAGGGGACCTTTCCTGATTTACAGGAGACCTGGTCCAACTCACAGTAGACCTTTCCTGATTTACAGGAGGCCTGGTCCAACTCACAGGAGAACTTTTCTGATTTACAAGAGACCTGGTCCAACTCACAGGAGATCTTTCCTGATTTACGGGAAACATGTTACAACTGACAGGAGATCTTTCCTAATTTACAGGAGACATGTTCCAACACACAGGAGACCTTTCCTGATTCACAGGAGACCTGTTACAACTCATAGGAGACCTTTCCTGATTCACACGAAATCTGTTCCAACTTACAGGAGACCTTTCCTGATTCACAGGAGACCTGTTACAACTCTGAGGAGACCTTGAGACCTTTTCTGATTCACAGGAGACCTTGCAACTCACATGAGTCTTTTCCTGGAGAGATTTCCTGGTTTACAGGAGGCATGTTCCATTACACAGGAGACCTTTCAATACTCATAGAAGGGGGGGGGGGGGGTTGATAAGGCAAACGCCACATTTTACATGTATTATACCAATAAAGCAGGTGTGATTATAAGAAGTACAATTATACCTTAGGAAGCATTACAAGATATACAAATTAAATTGAATAAACTTGCAATCAAGCAACTTGGAATTGCAACTTGTGAAAATAAAAAAAAGGTGGATTTGTCCTGAATTGAGTTCAAACACATATCAACAAAGACATGAATCATTCATCAATCAGATTCCAGAAAATATACTGATGTCAACATCGCCATTCCGATCCCATTTCGCTCTGTATTATTATCCATGGAGCCAGGCAAGGAGCTAGCACATTCACTGCTACTATTAAAAGCGCCATTACCGAAGCTTTTTATGTCTAGACTTTTTTTATTTTAATCCGTTGTCTGTCCAAAAAGATCATTGTGTAAAGAGTCAACAATCTGTAGTCTTTTATTACAGAATATACCAGTATATTAAGTTACATTATCAGTCAGTAATGGAGATGTATTCCCAGAAATGAATTATTTACAGGCCATTTAAGTAATCTATATTCAGGTGTGGCGCAGAAAAGCTCACCATAAATCTTTAATGCTCACTGCTCAGGAGAGGTGAAGTGAGGATTAAAGACATTTTAAAACAAGACAAGAGCAGTAAAAGGACGGGGTCTGGGCCGTGCATCACTGGAGCGGGCCCTCTGCTAATACGCTGATAGATGGCATATGTCAGGTTCCTGCTTTCACATCTTTGCATTTGTTTTCCAAGAAAAAAAAGCACTCTACAAAGCAAACACATTTTTCTTTGAATAAAGCTCTCAAATGCTTCATTAATCGCCCTTTTCATAAAGGAAATTTCACAGCCACAACAATGAAAGCTTTTTTACTTACTTGTAGCTATTGTATGTTTTATTTTACTGACTTAGGAATTGACTGTAGGTAACTTGACACATCAGAGTGGCCCTCCAGCACAGAGCTATATTCCTGCCTACACTGGGCAACTAACCATGTACTCTCAATCTCTGCAGCAGCTTGGAAGGTGGAAGTGGGGCCGAACAGTGTCTAGCTCCTGCCATGGGATCAGAAACCCAAGGTCAAGAAATATGTGAGTTGTTTTTTATTTGGTCTTAGAGGAGAGAAGGTAAGGGGGTGGTACACATCAGACTAGAGGTCCTCTTTAAAGGTTTTCCATGCTCATAATTAGAGATGAGTGAACTTTTTAAAAATTCGATTCGACTGATTCGCCGAATTTTCTGACAAAAATCGCTTCAACACGAATTTATTTGCGATGAATTGCTATTAAAAACGGCTATTTCTGAGCTTCCAAGAGCCTCAATAGGGTTGTAAACCATTCTGCCTTGCTGTAACACGCATAGGATGCATGCTGGGTTAGTGAAATATTACTGTAAATAATTATGACATACAGATCAGAGGCATCGCTAATAGAATCGCAGAGCGGCACAACTGCAGAGGGTTGAGGTGGCATCACTATGAGGGGCCCCTATAGTGCCTGAAAAACACACCCTGGAGCTGGCAGCAGAAGGAGCCCAAAAATTAGCTGAATCACACCCTGGAGTTGCAAGCAGCAGCAGCCGCCCAACCATTGGTTGAAAGAGACACTGGAGTTGGCAGCAGGAGCCCAAAAATTGGATGAATCAACCCCTGGAGTTGCAAGCAGCAGCAGGAGCCCAAACATTGCTTTAAAAAGACACTGGAGTTGGCAGCAGGAGGCCGAAAATTGGATGAATCACACCCTGGAGTTGCAAACAGCAGCAGGAGCCCAACTATTGCTTTAAAGAGACACTGGAGTTGGCAGCAGGAGCCCAAAAATTGGCTGGATGACACCCTGGAGTTGCAAGCAGCAGCAGCAGCCCAAACCTAGCTTGAAAGACACACTGGAGTTGGCAGCAGGAGCCAAAAAATTGGCTGAATGACACCATGGAGTTGCAAGCAGCAGCAGCAGGAGCCCGAACATAGCTTGAAAGAGACACTGGAGTTGGCAGCAGGAGCCCAATAATTGGCTGAATGACACCCTGGAGTTGCAAGCAGCAGCAGCAGCCCACACCTAGCTTGAAAGACACACTGAAGTTGGCAGCAGGAGCCCATAATTGGCTGAATGACACCCTGGAGTTGCAAGCAGCAGCAGCCCAAACATAGCTTGAAAGACACACTGGAGTTGGCAGCAGGAGCCCCAAAATTGGCTGTATGACACCCTGGAGTTGCAAGCAGCAGCAGCAGGAGCCCAAACATAGCTTGAAAGAGACACTGGAGTTGGCAGCAAGAGCCCAAAAATTGGCTGAATGACACCCTGGAGTTGCAAGCAGCAGCAGCAGCAGCACCAACCTAGCTTGAAAGACAAACTGGAGTTGGCAACAGGAGCCCAAAAATTGGCTGAATGACACCCTGGAGTTGCAAGCAGCAGCAGCAGGAGCCCAAGCATAGCTTGAAAGAGACACTGGAGTTGGCAGCAGGAGCCCAAAAATTGGCTGAATAACACCCTGGAGTTGCAAGCAGCAGCCCAAACATAGCTTGAAAGAGACACTGGAGTTGGCAGCAGGAGCCCATAAATTGGCTGAATGACACCCTGGAGTTGCAAGCAGCAGCAGCAGGAGCCCAAACATAGCTTGAAAGAGACACTGGAGTTGGCTGAAGGAGCCCAAAAATTGGATGAATCACACCCTGGTGTTGCAAGCAGCAGCAGCAGCATGAGCCCAAACATAGCTTGAAAGAGACACTGGAGTTGGCTGCAGGAGGCCAAAAATTGGATAAATCACACCCTGGAGTTGCAAGCAGCAGCAGCAGGAGCCCAAACATAGCTTGAAAGAGACACTGGAGTTGGCTGCAGGAGCCCAAAAATTGGATGAATCACACCCTGGAGTTGCAAGCAGCAGCAGGAGCCCAAACATAGCTTGAAAGAGACACTGGAGTTGGCTGCAGGAGCCCAAAAATTGGATGAATCACACCCTGGAATTGCAAGCAGCAGCATCAGAAGCAGCAGGAGCCCAAACATAGCTTGAAGGAGTCACTGGAGTTGGCTGTCGGAGCCCAAAATTGGATGAATCACACCCTGGAGTTGCAAGCAGCAGCAGCAGCAGCCCAAACATAGCTTGAAAAAGACACTGGAGTTGGCAGCAGGAACCCAAAAATTGGCTGAATGACACCCTGGAGTTGCAAGCAGCAGCAGCCGCCCAACCATTGGTTGAAAGAGACACTGGAGTTGGCAGCAGGAGCCCAAAAATTGGATGAATCAACCCCTGGAGTTGCAAGCAGCAGCAGGAGCCCAAACATTGCTTTAAAAAGACACTGGAGTTGGCAGCAGGAGGCCGAAAATTGGATGAATCACACCCTGGAGTTGCAAACAGCAGCAGGAGCCCAACTATTGCTTTAAAGAGACACTGGAGTTGGCAGCAGGAGCCCAAAAATTGGCTGGATGACACCCTGGAGTTGCAAGCAGCAGCAGCAGCCCAAACCTAGCTTGAAAGACACACTGGAGTTGGCAGCAGGAGCCAAAAAATTGGCTGAATGACACCATGGAGTTGCAAGCAGCAGCAGCAGGAGCCCGAACATAGCTTGAAAGAGACACTGGAGTTGGCAGCAGGAGCCCAATAATTGGCTGAATGACACCCTGGAGTTGCAAGCAGCAGCAGCAGCCCACACCTAGCTTGAAAGACACACTGAAGTTGGCAGCAGGAGCCCATAATTGGCTGAATGACACCCTGGAGTTGCAAGCAGCAGCAGCCCAAACATAGCTTGAAAGACACACTGGAGTTGGCAGCAGGAGCCCCAAAATTGGCTGTATGACACCCTGGAGTTGCAAGCAGCAGCAGCAGGAGCCCAAACATAGCTTGAAAGAGACACTGGAGTTGGCAGCAAGAGCCCAAAAATTGGCTGAATGACACCCTGGAGTTGCAAGCAGCAGCAGCAGCAGCACCAACCTAGCTTGAAAGACAAACTGGAGTTGGCAACAGGAGCCCAAAAATTGGCTGAATGACACCCTGGAGTTGCAAGCAGCAGCAGCAGGAGCCCAAGCATAGCTTGAAAGAGACACTGGAGTTGGCAGCAGGAGCCCAAAAATTGGCTGAATAACACCCTGGAGTTGCAAGCAGCAGCCCAAACATAGCTTGAAAGAGACACTGGAGTTGGCAGCAGGAGCCCATAAATTGGCTGAATGACACCCTGGAGTTGCAAGCAGCAGCAGCAGGAGCCCAAACATAGCTTGAAAGAGACACTGGAGTTGGCTGCAGGAGCCCAAAAATTGGATGAATCACACCCTGGAGTTGCAAGCAGCAGCAGGAGCCCAAACATAGCTTGAAAGAGACACTGGAGTTGGCTGCAGGAGCCCAAAAATTGGATGAATCACACCCTGGAGTTGCAAGCAGCAGCATCAGAAGCAGCAGGAGCCCAAACATAGCTTGAAGGAGTCACTGGAGTTGGCTGTCGGAGCCCAAAATTGGATGAATCACACCCTGGAGTTGCAAGCAGCAGCAGCAGCAGCCCAAACATAGCTTGAAAAAGACACTGGAGTTGGCAGCAGGAACCCAAAAATTGGCTGAATGACACCCTGGAGTTGCAAGCAGCAGCAGCCCAAACCTAGCTTGAAAGACACACTGGAGTTGGCAGCAGGAGCCCATAAATTGGCTTAATGACACCCTGGAGTTGCAAGCAGCAGCAGCAGGAGCCCAAACATAGCTTGAAAGAGACACTGGAGTTGGCAGCAGGAGCCCAAAAATTGTCTGAATGACACCCTGGAGTTGCAAGCAGCAGCAGCAGGAGCCCAAACATAGCTTGAAAGAGAGACTGGAGTTGGCTGCAGGAGCCCAAAAATTGGATGAATCACACCCTGGGGTTGCAAGCAGCAGGAGCCCAAACATAGCTTGAAAGAGACACTGGAGTTGGCTGCAGGAGCCCAAAAATTGGATGAATCACACCCTGGAGTTGCAAGCAGCAGCAGCAGCTGCAGGAGCCCAAACATAGCTTGAAAGGGACACTGAAGTTGGCTGCAGGAGCCCAAAAATTGAATTAATCACACCCTGCAGTTGCAAGCAGCAGCAGCAGCCCAAACATAGCTTGAAAGAGACACTGGAGTTGGCTGCAGGAGCCCAAAAATTGGATGAATCACACCCTGGTGTTGCAAGCAGCAGCAGCAGCATGAGCCCAAACATAGCTTGAAAGAGACACTGGAGTTGGCTGCAGGAGGCCAAAAATTGGATAAATCACACCCTGGAGTTGCAAGCAGCAGCAGCAGGAGCCCAAACATAGCTTGAAAGAGACACTGGAGTTGGCTGCAGGAGCCCAAAAATTGGATGAATCACACCCTGGAGTTGCAAGCAGCAGCAGGAGCCCAAACATAGCTTGAAAGAGACACTGGAGTTGGCTGCAGGAGCCCAAAAATTGGATGAATCACACCCTGGAGTTGCAAGCAGCAGCATCAGAAGCAGCAGGAGCCCAAACATAGCTTGAAGGAGTCACTGGAGTTGGCTGTCGGAGCCCAAAATTGGATGAATCACACCCTGGAGTTGCAAGCAGCAGCAGCAGCAGCCCAAACATAGCTTGAAAAAGACACTGGAGTTGGCAGCAGGAACCCAAAAATTGGCTGAATGACACCCTGGAGTTGCAAGCAGCAGCAGCAGCAGCCCAAACCTAGCTTGAAAGACACACTGGAGTTGGCAGCAGGAGCCCATAAATTGGCTTAATGACACCCTGGAGTTGCAAGCAGCAGCAGCAGGAGCCCAAACATAGCTTGAAAGAGACACTGGAGTTGGCAGCAGGAGCCCAAAAATTGTCTGAATGACACCCTGGAGTTGCAAGCAGCAGCAGCAGGAGCCCAAACATAGCTTGAAAGAGAGACTGGAGTTGGCTGCAGGAGCCCAAAAATTGGATGAATCACACCCTGGGGTTGCAAGCAGCAGGAGCCCAAACATAGCTTGAAAGAGACACTGGAGTTGGCTGCAGGAGCCCAAAAATTGGATGAATCACACCCTGGAGTTGCAAGCAGCAGCAGCAGCTGCAGGAGCCCAAACATAGCTTGAAAGGGACACTGAAGTTGGCTGCAGGAGCCCAAAAATTGAATTAATCACACCCTGCAGTTGCAAGCAGCAGCAGGAGCCCAAACATAGCTTTAAAGAGACACTGGAGTTGGCTGCAGGAGCCCAAAAATTGGATGAATCACACCCTGGAGTTGCAAGCAGCAGCAGCTGCAGGAGCCCAAACATAGCTTGAAAGGGACACTGAAGTTGGCTGCAGGAGCCCAAAAATTGGGTGAATGAAACCCTGGAGTTGCAAGCAGCAGCAGCCCAAACATATCTTGAAAGAGACACTGGAGTTGACTGCAGGAGCCCAAAAATTGGCTGAATGACACTCTGGAGTTGCAAGCAGCAGCAGCAGCAGCAGCCCAACCCTAGCTTGAAAGACACACTGGAGTTGGCAGCAGGAGCCCAAAAATTGGCTGAATGACACCCTGGAGTTGCAAGCAGCAGCAGCTGCAGCCCAAACCTAGCTTGAAAGACACACTGGAGTTGGCAGCAGGAGCCCAAAAATTGGCTGAATGACACCCTGGAGTTGCAAGCAGCAGCAGCAGGAGACCAAACATAGTTTGAAAGAGACACTGGAGTTGGCAGCAGGAGCCCAAAAATTGCCTGAATGACACCCTGGAATCGCAAGCAGCAGCAGGAGGCCAAACATAGTTTGAAAGGCTGAATGACACCCTGGAGTTGCAAGCAGCAGCAGCAGCCCAAACATATCTTGAAAGAGACACTGGAGTTGGCAGCAGGAGCCCAAAAATTGGCTGAATGACACCCTGGAGTTGCAAGCAGCAGCAGCCCAAACATAGCTTGAAAGACACACTGGAGTTTGCAGCAGAAGCCCAAAAATTGGCTGAATGACACCCTGGAGTTGCAAGCAGCAGCAGCAGCAGCAGCCCAAACCTAGCTTGAAAGACACACTGGAGTTGGCAGCAGGAGCCCAAAAATTGGCTGAATGACACCCTGGAGTTGCAAGCAGCAGCAGCAGCAGGAGACCAAACATAGCTTGAAAGAGACACTGGAGTTGGCAGCAGGAGCCCAAAAATTGGCTGAATGACACCCTGGAATTGCAAGCAGCAGCAGGAGCCCAAACATAGCTTGAAAGACACACTGGAGTTTGCAGCAGGAGCCCAAAAATTGGCTGAATGACACCCTGGAGTTGCAAGCAGCAGCAGTAACAGCAGCCCAAACCTAGCTTGAAAGACACACTGGAGTTGGCAGCAGGAGCCCAAAAATTGGCTGAATGACACCCTGGAGTTGCAAGCAGCATCAGCAGCCCAAACCTAGCTTGAAAGACACACTGGAGTTGGCAGCAGCAGCCCAAACATTGCTTGAAAACACACTGGAGTCGGCAGCAGTAGCCCAAAAATTGGCTGAATGACACCATGGAGTTGCAAGCAGCAGCAGCAGGAGCCCGAACATAGTTTGAAAGACACACTGGAGTTGGCTGCAGGAGCCCAAAAAATAGATAAATCACACCCTGGAGTTGCAAGCAGCAGCAGCAGCAGAAGGAGCCCAAACATAGCTTGAAAGAGACACTGGAGTTGGCTGCAGGAGCCCAAAAATTGGATAAATCACACCCTGGAGTTGCAGGCAGCAGCAGCAACCCAAACCTAGCTTGAAAGACAAACTGGAGTTGGTAGCAGGAGCCCAAACATTGGCTGAATGACACCCTGGAGTTGCAAGCAGCAGCAGCAGCCCAAACACAGCTTGAAAAACACACTGGAGTTGGCTGCAGGAGCCCAAAAATTGGCTGAATGACACTCTGGAGTTGCAAGCAGCAGCAGCAGGAGCCCAAACATAGCTTGAAAGAGACACTGGAGTTGGCTACAGGAGCCCAAAAATTGGATGAATCATGCCCTGGAGTTGCAAGCAGCAGCGGCAGCAGCAGGAGCCCAAACATAGCTTGAAAGAGACACTGGAGTTGGCTGCAGGAGGCCAAAAATTGGATGAATCACACCCTGGAGTTGCAAGCAGCAGGAGCCCAAACATAGCTTGTAAGATACACTGGAGTTGGCTGCAGGAGCCCAAAAATTGGATGAATTACACCCTGGAGTTGTAAGCAGCAGCAGGAGCCCAAACATAGCTTGAAAGAGACACTGGAGTTGGCTGCATGAGCCCAAAAATTGGATGAATCACACTCTGGAGCTGCAAGCAGCAGCAGCAGGAGTCCAAACATAGCTTTAAAGAGACACTGGAGTTGGCTACAGGAGCCCAAAAATTGGATGAATCACACCCTGGAGTTGCAAGCAGCAGCAGCAGCAGCAGCAGGAGCCCAAACATAGCTTGAAAGTGACACTGGAGTTGGCTGCAGGAGCCAAAAAATTGGATGAATCACACCCTGGAGTTGCAAGCAGCAGCCCAAACATAGCTTGAAAGAGACACTGGAGTTGGCTCCAGGAGCCCAAAAATTGAATGAATCACACCCAGGAGATAGGGTGCAACGTGCAGGTTTGGGATACCCTGCGGCCTGGTGTTTTGACAGCAGGACAAAAACCAATTCAAAATGCAATAGTTTAATAAAGCTGAGGCTGAACAAGCTTATTTAGTTTAACAGATAGGGTGCAACGTGGTGGTTTGGGATACCCTGCGGCCTGGTGTTTTGACAGTAGGACAAAAACCAATTCAAAATGCAATAGCTTAATAAAGTTGAGGATGATTAAGCTGATTTAGTATAAAATATAGGGTCACATGTGCTGGTCTGGGATGCCCATGTGGGCTTGGGTTCTTACAGGAGGCCAAAAACCAATTAAAAATGCAATAGCTTAATAAAGCTGAGGCTGAACAAGCTGATTTAGTACAAATGATAGGGTCACATGTGCTGGTTTGGTATGCCCATGTGGGCTGGTGCTTTTAAAGCAAACAAAAACCAATTCAAAAATGCAATAGCTTAATAAAGCTGAGGCCGAACAAGCTGATTTAGTATAAAAGATAGGGTCACATGTGCTGGTTTGGGATGCCCATGTGGGCTGGTGTTTTTAAAGCAGACAAAAACCAATTCAAAATGCAATACCTTAATAAAGCTGAGGATGAACAAGCTGATTTAGTATAAAAGATAGGGTCACATGTGCTGGTTTGGGATGCCCATGTGGGCTAGTGTTTTTAAATCAGACAAAAACCAATTCAAAATGCAATAGCTTAATAAAGCTGAGGATGAACAAGCTGATTTAGTATAAAAGATAGGGTAACATGTGCTGGTTTGGGATGCCCATGTGGGCTGGTGTTTTTAAAGCAGACAAAAGCCAATTCAAAATGCAATAGCTTAATAAAGGTGAGGCCGAACAAGCTGATTTAGTACAAAAGATAGGGTCACATGTGCTGGTTTGGGATGCCCATGTGGGCTGGTGTTTTTAAAGGAGACAAAAACCAAATCAAAATGCAATAGCTTAATAAAGCTGAGGCTGAACAAGCTGATTTAGTATAAAAGATAGGATCACATGTGCTGGTTTGGGATGCCCATGTGGGCTTGGGTTTTTACAGGAGGCCAAAAACCAAATCAAAATGCAATAGCTTAATAAACCTGAGGCTGAACAAGCTGATTTAGTATAAAAGATAGGGTCACATGTGCTGAAATGGAATGACCATGTGGCCTGGGGTTTTTACAGCAGACAAAAAAAAAATAAAAACTAATCCAGTTATGAGAAATGCTTGTGTATAACAGATAGGGTTAAATATGCCACTGCCAAGATGGGATGCACAGTGGCAAGGAATAATTACAGCACAAAGAACACCGATTGAAAACTGATCTGGCAAATGAAAATAAAAAAAAAGCTTTCCCTCTCACTGTCCCTGCCTGGATCGTTCCTGATTTTTCCCTATCTTTCCCTATCTTTCCCTGGTTCTGTGTGCCTCTCTGTGGGTCTCAACAACTGTCCCTGCCTATCTCTAAGTCTCTCCCTGTCTGCAGCAACCACTGCTGTTTCTGGAATGCAAGGCTGAAATGCGCAAAAGGAAAATGGCCGCCGTTTATATAGCACGGTGACGTCACTGGGCTTCCTGGCTGCTGATAGGCTGCATGTGACCTTCCCATGATAACTTGCCCCAGGGGATATGTCTGGACATGTTCATCCACCATTTTAGAATGCCTGTAATTGAAATAAATGGAGTTTAAAGGAAAACTTTGATCGATCGAATCGCGGGGAAATTCAGATTCGTTCAGAATCCAATTTTTCATGAAATTCGGAACAAATTCGGGTTCGTGCGCATCGATTCGCTCATCCCTACTCATAATTATAGTATCCCTTCCGAACCGCACCTGCAGCTGATTCATCCTGTTGTGTTGTTGCAGGCATGTAACGCAAATGACTTACCTGGCTGCCACCACCACTGTGAACCCCATGCCCAGTGCTGGAAAGGTGGTGCATTGTCTGGCAGCTGTCAGAGGTGTCTCTTCCTGCAAGCTTCCTGCAGCCTACAGTGCTGCTCAGCCTCCGGCGTCAATCCGGCCAAAACAACAGCTAACTGAGAGGATGGGTAGCTTAAATCCCCCCTTCAGAAACTAGCATGCCACTGACCATATGCTTAGAGTGTGTTCAAAAACCCATGAGAGCCTTTTCTATGGCCAAGCCCTGCTGCAAACCTTGCCACGTTTAACCCTGCTACATCTGACCATGTCTTGCTGCAAGCCCTATTGCCAACCCTGCCACATCTAACCACATCCTGCTGCCAAGCCCTGTTGTCGACTCTACCACATTTGATAACCTCTTGCTGCCAAGGCCTGACACGTCTGATTATGTCTTGCTGCCAAGCCGGTCTGTCTCTTACCACATCTTGAGGCCAAGCACTGTTACTGACCCTGCCATGTCTGATAGCGTCTTGCTGCCAAGCCCTGTTGCCAACCCTGCCACGTATTACCACATCTTGATGCCAAGCCAAGCTGACCCTTAAATGTCTGACCCTGTCTTGCTGCCAAGCCCTGTTGCCAACCCTGTCATGTCTGATCATGTCTTGCTGCCAAGCCCTGCCATGTCTGACCACATCTTGCTGCTAAGCTCTGTTGCTGACCCTGTCACATCTTGTGCCAAGCCCTGTTGCCAGCTCTACCACGTCTGACCATGTCTTGCTGCCAAGTCTTGTTGCCAACCCTTCCACCTTTGACCACATCTTGCTGCCAAGCTCTGTTGTCCTATTAAAAAAATTCTTCATGCTCAAAGTAAATTCTGTTGTGTTGTTGCATAGGTATAAAGGCAAGCAACCTTCCTAACAAATGCTGCTGTGACAATTCCTATTTCCAGTGCCAGACAGCACATTGCGTGGCAACTGCCAGGGGCATCTCATCCTGGAAGCTCGGTTTCTGGGAGTGATGCGTGTGTCTGGAGGCAATGCTGATGTCAATACGGTCAGCGCAACAGCTGACTGGAGGGCAAGTAATTAAATCCCTCTTCAGAAACTAGCCCTGCACACCTATCACATCTTGCTGCCTGCTACCAACTATGCCATGTCTTACAATGTCTTGCTGCCAAGCCCTGCTGCTGACCCTGCCATGTCTGACCATGTCTTGCTGCTTGTGTTGCTGACCATGCCACTTCTGGCCACGTTATGCTGCCAAGCCATGTTGCCAAACCTGTCACATCTGACTATGTCTTGCTGCCAAACCTTGTTGTTGACCTTGCCACATCTGACCAAGTCTTGCTGCAAAGCTGACTCTGACCACATCTTGCTACCAAGTCCTGTTGCCAACCCTGCCATACTTGAATAACTTTTGATGCCAAGTCATGATACTGAGCCTATTACTTCTTGTGCCAAGCCCTGTTGCTATCCCTGCCACATCTGGCCATGTCTTTCTGCCAAGCCCTGTTGCTTACCCTACCATGTCTGACCGCATCTTGCTGCCAAGCCCTGCTGTTGTTGACCCTGCCATGCTTGACCAACTTTTGCTGCCTAGTCCTGATACTGACCCTATTACTTATTGTGCCAAGCCCTGTTGCCAACACTGCCACAGCTGACCTTGGCTTGCTGCCACACCCTGTTGCCTTGCCATGTCTTGTTCTAAGCGCTGTTGCAAACCGTGTCCCATCTGACTACACTCGTTTCTACATTTGGATCATTTTCACTATCTGTACTGGCCACCATCCCAGGTTTACAACTCTGATTTGTCTCTGACACCACTGGTTTCAGACGCTACTGCTGAGCTGCCCAAACTGGGGCTGCTCCGGTACCAACTTCAGGGCAGGCTTCCTCTGCATGTTTATTTTAGTTCACTGAATAGTCCCCCCCTTTTCACAGACTGAACCTAAAGGGACAGTCCAGTCAATGGCAATAATAAGGTAGCAAGAAGCTAACCTGAAGCCTGCCCCAAGCGCATTTGGAGCATGGTCATGGAATAATAAAAGGGAAAGGTGGAGTAAATTTGGAGACCTGCTACATTGTTAACCTACAGTAGTTGAACTGCCATAGCATGGAATATAAGTGAAGTGCTTACAGATGAGGACTTTCAGATGAGTAAAGCAGACCCCTGCTTATACACAAATTGAACAAGAAATTGGATGGACCTATGTGCTTATTTATGTGGACTATATCCTAATTTGTTCTGAGCAAGAAGGGGATGAAGCAGAAATACTGAAAACCCTGAATCAACATTTTTAAGATCTTGAAAACATAAAGAATTACCTCAGCATTCAGATTGCGAGAGAGGGGAAGATGGCTGCTTTCTTCTGAACCAAAAGCCCAGCATACAATAAATAATTGAAACTTTTGGAATGGAAGATGCAAAACCAGTAAAATGTTCCATGAAAGCTAACTACCTGATTGAGATAAACAGCCAAGATACTGCATGAGTAACTAACACTCAGAACAGAATAGCAATAGGGAAATTGCTGTATATTACCACCTCTACAAGGCTTAACATCGCAGCAGCTATTGGAATCCTATGCAGAAAGTTTTTATGGCCAAGTTAGATTCACTGGAATTCTATAAAGTGAGTCATCTTAAAGGTGCTTTACACTACAAGCTACGGTTACCAGCAAGTGATGAAAGCACCCTGACAAGATATGTGGATGCTGACCGATCCGGAGATGCAAGTGACAGAAAATCTACCAGCGGCTTCTTCTTTCTTCCATCAGGGGTGCTTTCAGTTGAATTAGCAGAAAGCAGCTCTCCGCTCTCAGCACTCAAGGCTTACAAAGAATGAAAGAATGAAAGATGGGTTTAACAGACTAAGCCTCAGCTGTTGAGAAGGAGTGTTGGAGATACTGCACCTTTTCTCTCTATGTGATCTGCATCTAAATTGCTAGGTTAATGCAATATACGATTGACAGTAGATGGTGCTGTTACATATATCCATGTGTAGTCTCTGTTTTACATTCTCTACTGCATGTTGTGTTTCCTGTACATTGAGGTGATCTCTATGACTTCTTTTTCCTGTCTACGTTATCCACCAAGTAAGGTGACCTTCTCTTACTGCACTCATTTACCAGTAAAACCAATTGCTATGACACCACAATTGTCTATCTGGATTTGACTCCGCTGCACCCAACACTGGTTATGGTCAACTAAAGTACCGTGTTTTTGCACTATAAGACACGCTTATTGTCTCTCTCTGTTTAAGTTGGAGGGAGATGTTTCATGGGAGCCGGGGAATGTACATTTTTTCTTGTTTGTTTTTGGGGCATCCTGCACACTGCCTGTATTTGGGATGCCTTACACTGCCTTTAAATGGAATGCTATGTACACAGCCTGTAACTGGAATGCCCACACACTGCCTGTATTTGGGATGCCTGAACACTAACTGTAATTGGGATGCCCACACTCTGTAATTGGGGTGCCTGAACACTGTCTGTAATTGGGATGCTGCAAACTGTGCCTTTATTTAGGATACCTCACACTGCCTGTATTTGGAATACCTCACACTGCCTGTATTTGGGATGCCTCACACTGCCTGTATTTTGGATGTCCGCACACTGCCTGTAATTGGGATGCCCGCACATTGCCTGTAATTGGTATGCCACGCACACTGCCTTTAAATGTGGGATAGCGCTTACTGTCTGTAATGTGGGATGCATCTCTCTGCTTGTAATGTGGGATGCCCCTCATTGCCTGTAATGTGGAATTCCCCTCACTTCCTGTAATGTAGGATACTACTCACTGCCTGTTATGTTGGATACCGCTCACTGCCTGTAATGTGGGATACCGCTCACTGCCTGTAACGTGGGATACCGCTCACTGCCTGTAATGTGGGGTCTGTTGTGGGGTATTTATCACACCATTTTGTTCAGAATATTTTTTTTCTTATTTTTCTCCTCCAAATCCTGGGTGCGTCTTATGCGCAGGTGTGTCTTATAGTGCAAAAAATATGGTTTATCAGCATTTACATACTGCAACAAATACTTTATATAAATATAAGACAGCAAGGTTGAGGTTATACAAAAGTAGGTATAATACTGAGCATACCTTTAGTTAGTTTACATGAGTTTCTGTAGATATATTTTCAAGATATATTTCATTTTTCTATCTTTGGTAGTAAATAAGGTTTCAAACAAAATAGATCTTGAAGTTAAAACTGTGCCTAACCAGCCAAAAAAAAAGGCATTCTGCCGCCCCTGTGTGTTTTGCAGATTATTTGGCTCTATATATCGTGCACACAGAGCCCGCAGATGTGTGTTACTACAAACTGATGGCACAATGGCCTATTCATGATAGTAAGGCATGTAACTAAATGACACGATTAATCCTCGTCACCCGAAACTGATAAGGCCTCAGTCTTTATATGCCAAAAGCATAATATAGATATTGTAACTTCACCCAGCTGGGAAATGCCCAGAGAAAGAGATGGTGATAATCACATACAAAACATTCTATACATAGAACTATTTTTAGGGACAGATTTTCTTTTATGGTATTTATAGAAGACCTTCAGTAGATGAAATAATTGTGAAATTATGAAATTAAAATGGCATTCTATTATGTACTGCATATATGCTCTTGCTGTATTACTGTGTGCTGCTGAACACCCAAAAAAACCCTACTGCTGAGTTAAAATGGAGTACCTTACTAAAATGTGACACACAGAGTCACAACTATCTCACTGTTGTACTGTGGTTCAGCTGTAGTCTACACACCAACCAACAAGCCATGGAGTCTACAAGGAATCAGTTCAGTGTTCTCCAACCCTCTTTTTACAGGTCAAGTAATCAGATCTGACAGAGCTATGGAACCGCCTGTGTGGAGACATAAATAAAACATGACCTGTTTGTAAAAATATGACCTGTTATTTGGCCTTGGGGAAAGGGTTGGATTTACTTTAATGTTTAATGATTGTGTGTTCTCCCCCTCACACACAATCTATAGCCAAGTTAATTTCCTTGTATATTGAAATGATTTACTTTTAGTTCTATTTTATGTATTCAGGAACTTTGGCTATAGGAACCAACAGACCTGAAATCCCTGTAGGGACAAGGACCTGGCAAACAAGGTTTCAGCAGTGGTGGATTGGGGTCAAAATCAGAGGTTTTTATCAACCCTGGCCAGTCCATGATCAGCCCATGAGCTGCTGAATGTTCCCTGTGCTCCCTATAGCCAGTCCACTCCTGGCTTCTAGTGAACAAGGGTTTAAGCAACAGCTGGATAAAACCATGGTCAAATCCTGGAACAATCTGATATTGGGGACAAATGGGAGAGGTTCATTAAGTTGTGCCCTAGAGATAAGGAAGCAATCGTGTGACTGAAGGGTTGCAGGTTCGATTCCCAGCATGAATATGACTGAAGAGCACCCTCAGCAGAGCACCTTACCCCCAACTGCTCCGCGAGCACCGACTTTAACACAGCCCACCACGGCAGGCATGTGTGAGCTCACTGCTTGTGTTTGTCTCACTTCAGGCATGGGTTAAATGCAGAGCACGCAATGGCCAAATATGCAAAAAAATCCTAAATCATTGTGCATGCTTTTCAGCCGTTATGATATCGTGTGAGTCCTTTGCATGCACAACTGTAATCTCTTCACTGCATGCTCACAGGAAGTTACATACATATTTTCCCCTTCAATTATTTTCAAGCTCTTGAGGAGTGGAGGTGAGCTGTGGAATCATGTGTGTAAAGCAACAATAGATAATACATCACAGATAGTTATGAGATGGCACATAACTCATGCAGATACACTATGGGTTATGGATCATACCTATTTAGAGGTCATAGGTAGATCAAGATGTTTGCAGGTGACAGGCACTTACTGAATCACCAGATGTATTTGGCTTAGTAGGCTTCACACTAAGGCCCTTATTTATCAAGGGCTAGCGCCAGGTAGTGTCTGACGAGCGCCAGGTACCGCCAGCTAACGGCGGCTACCGACTCAAATACGCCCGGCGGCGGTCACAATGACGCATTTATCACTCTAAATGAGGCTAGCGCCGGCGAGAGCGACAGCTAGCGCGGGATTCATCATGTAGCCGACTGCAACGAACAGCGCCACTGCTAATCCCATCACAGCGACAGGTATGACCTGTCGCTCCCTGGCGATGTCCAATGCATTTCAATGGAGCAATCTTTAATTAATCATAATTAATTCCTATTAATGTTTTTTTTTTTTTTTTTTTTTACGTCAAAAATTCTGTGACCACTTCTGCAATGTTAGGATTTTTTTTTAAGGTAAAAAAAAAATAAAAAAAAATTTGTGCAGAATTGATATTACAGGTCTGATATTAATGTATTCATATTACAAAATGTTTATAAAAACTTGTATAATTTTACAATCAAAAAATATGGTTGTTTGGGGGTTAAAAACTATTTTACACCCATCGCCGCTAGCGCTCTGGGGTTTAAACAAGGAATTCACAGCGCGAATAAATTCGGAGCGTGTTTTGTTAATGAATCTGCAGCAAGCCGTTCGCTCTGGCCATTCGTTGTCAGGCGCACCCATACAACGCTGAACCTGTGAAACAGCGACCCCCCAGCCCGTATTCAACATTACCGCACACCGACTGAGTCGCTGTCAACAAGCAAACCCCGGCCAAGCACAGAGAATACTAGCTGGCGCTGAGAAAATCACGCTACTGGCGCTCATCTGTCGCTACCTGGCGCTATTAATGAATCGGCCTCTAAGTCTATATTAGTGTTAAATATTCAATAGAAGGATGCCATAAAATATTCCTGGGTGTTCTCTCTGATATATGCACTTTTTAGGTCAATCTGGCTCCTGACTCAAGCCCTGTTTGCTTCGGTCTTGTACTGACTTTCCTAGTTTGCCACAGCTACCGTTCTTCATCTGTGCCGCCATTCGTGTCTGCACATGTGCCTATGCCTTCTGCATCTATTTTGGCTTCTTTCTGACCTTCCTCCAGTTGTTGACCTGATTACCTTTTTTGAAGTTTTGCAAATACATAAAAAATGCTGAACACAAACATTAACACTAAGACTATAATTCATACCACAAACGTTAGCTTTAAAACTGGCAGGAGATATGAGAACAGATCACACCACACCTTTAAACACAACATCACCTGTTGCGGATGATCATGCTACTGGCCTGTAGCCAGAGGCCCCATACCCAAATATGCTTGTGCAGGTTACATCGAGCAGTATATATCCATTTCTAATTCTCCAATTGATCATTGATTGTACACTTCCAAGTGGCCTGGGGAGGGCAAGCATGGTACTTGAAGTTGATCATCTGCCACTTTCTAGTGTACAACACTAGTAGTCAGATTAGCATTTTATGGCCATTTTCCTCTTCTATGGTAACACAAAGCAGGTACAGAGAAGAAGGCTTCTGGACTGGTAAACTGAACATACCAGAAATATAGTCGACTGCTTCATCTCAAAACCCCTTCCCCCGCTAACACCCCAGAGGTTATGTGTAAGGGCACATAGAGTATCTTTACAGCAAGGGCAGCTCACCGACTCTAGAAGGTCGATTTTCCTAAAGTGGACCCGCATCCATTTCCTACCGAATGGGCATGGGCTGCATTGTAACAGGCTGGGGGAGGGGGGACACCCAGGTTGCTGGAACCCCCCACTCAGCGCATCGACCCTGCACAAATGAGGTTCTGCGATTGGTCTTCAGCGGTCACTTTCTCTCTTCCGGTCGCCGATTAGGGTCAGTCCATGTAACCACCCGTGGCCAATCCCTGGCCTTGAAATGTTTCTGTTTGGAACCCTGTCTGAGTCTAACAGAGCAGTAAGACATATGATCTATTGACATGTACACCTATTTTATCACCATATAGGACTTTGGAATGCCTAGAAAGGCATTCCTGGTGATAAATTGCCAGGAAACACAACTTGTCATCCACAGATTCACTGCAAAGAGCTACAAGACCACAGCTCGATCTGCTCAGCTCAACACTCCTGGCATTTTTATCTTCACCTTCAGTGAGCGCAACCTATTCGGCTCTATAGCGAGCAAGATTATGATAGGCTGATATTACATATCATACCCATAATTAGTATAGAACCTGTTTTAGAATTGAGTGACCACTAAGGATTTTGGCCATAAGGGGTGAAATTAGAAGGAGTGGGCTTATCAGTTTGAGGACCACGTGCAAAGTTGTGTCTGGGGGCCCTAATCAAAGACATTTTTATATAACAAAATACAATAATAAAGAGGAACAAATGACGGAGAGAAGCTGCTTTCTTTCTCATGTAGCCTCAGCACTGACAGCATCACCAGTATTACACCACTAATCCATAGCCGCTTCCAGTGTTCACTCAACAGAATTCTGGGGGGTAGAGTAAAATATCTACCTGGGTTGTTGTCAGGCCTTTTACTGCTAAGACCACATTTTTGTTCTTCCAAGTAAAAATCGAAAATTTACTGCACAGAGCAGATAAAATGTGTAGCTTTTTCAATTACAGATTTATTACTAATTTAGAGTTTCATTCTGAAATTCTTCATCAGCACTGTTATTTTAAATGTAATGAGAGAATTAAGCAGCTCCTTATTTTAAAACAATATCCTTTTTAATTAGACAGGGGTTCTTCTTTACTATGTGGCATTGGTGTCTCCAGACACTTCGCGCAATTCTCTGCATCTACATTTTGCATACATTAGTCTAGGGAATTAGCCAAACAGCGTTTCCGAGATTTCACACCGCAACTTTCTCCAAGCTACTCCTAAAAGGTCATGTTTTGACGGTTGAAAGACATGTCAGTACCTTGGGTCCCCAGAGGAGCATTCCCCAGGTACACGCAAAAGGTTATTAAATTACCTTCTAAGCAACACTATCTCTTCGGATAAAAAATAATTACAGGCTTTTAGCAGCACCAGAATGCTTTCCTTTTTTTAAATAAGATGAAGATGCCATACCTAATGACCATTTTTCCTGCACTAAGTCATAGAGCCTGTCAACAATGACAGGACAAACGAGTGTAATGGAAAAGCTTAAAGGGGAAAGGTTTACTTTAAACAGTGACAACTAATATTCACATGGCATTGTTGGAGACCCATCAAGCCCAGGAAATGCTCTTCCAATTCCCAGCTACCAGATCATTTCCTGTATTTTTTTTTTCAGACTGTCAAATAATAGAGCTGTTAACATGGAACATCAGGTGCTCATAATAATGAAGTAAAAAACAAGAGCTGATGTCAGCTCTTGTTTTAATGATATATAAAGCTTCTGGTTGTATCATTTTAAATAATATATAAATACAAAAATACTGTCCAATTAATATTTTGTATTACATTAAAGTTATAATATATCTAATAAAATATATAAAGAAAAAAGTGGTAACAAACTCATCTTTTGCCCCCGAGCAGCTGATCGGTGCTAGCCTGGAGATCAGTGAGTCACCTGATTGTTGAATCTGAGCTTGCACCGCAACCCTTGCTTCCCGCATCGCCCCAGGCCTGAAGTTCATTCACCGGTGCTTCTGTGCCAGTTCCCACCCCTGCCCCATCAGTCACAGTGGTGCAACAACGCCCTTTCCACTCCCAGCAATGGAGAGAGCCTGTCAGGCGTCAACACTATCCCCTCCATTGCAATGAATGAACAGGGCATGGCAACGCTTCTGTGACAATGGCAGGTCAAAAGCCTGGTACGTCATCAATCTTGAGTGCAGGCACGGATCCAGCAATTAGGTGAATTGCTGATCGCATGACTACCCTTTCATTTTTTTCTTTGCCTGCTAAATCACTTTAATGAATGGGAGTAGTACTAAAAACAATATGCTGAAGCCTGGCACTAGCACTTACTCCTTCCAGCCTAAAGAGCCAAGCAGGCAAAGTGCAAAATGTGGGTAGGTACTTAGGGAGCCCAGCATAGGTCTTGCTCTGAGGGGGCATCCCTATTATGATGCCCTGCTGTACCTATCTATGTGGAAAACTAAGGACACTCACCTTTCTGGTGAACCCACAGCACATGCAAGGTCGGACAGCCAATCAGCAAGCTTTGCTTCATTAAGCTGACATCTAATTTTAATAGAACTTTGGGGTCATTCCCTGCTTATCTCTATCTGAGGGTTGTAGCCAGCTATTGACAAATGCCTGATGCCGGTAGGTACCACAGATTAACATATGCCAGAGATGTAGCCACATCCCACGCAGGTGCCGTGGTATCGCTGGTTATGTAGGTATAGACAGCAAAAGCCAGGGGATTCCTAAATCGGGATGCCCAAGGGACAGGGAATCAGTGATTCCAGAAGTCAGTGCAACCTAGTGCTTCTCACATTGGTGATTCGGTCACAGGAGTCAGCTGGGAAGGTTTGTCAACACTCGCGCTAACATTCAAGGAACAAGCATCTGTCTGCACTGCAGGGGGGGGGGGGGGGGCTACAGGTGCTTAAGTAAATCTAGCTTTTTTTTCTGACCACAGATACCCTTTAAACATCATAAAACTAAACACATACCCTTTGTAAAACTGATTACAGTAACAAAAAGTCATTACCAAGACTCTCCAAGATGGCCTACAAGCCCAGGTTGAGTAAGAGAAACAGTAGCAAGTGCAGACGTAGGAGAAATAAATATCGGAAACAAATGAGTAAAGTTGAAGTGTCGCCGGCTTTTATAAACATGCGACTGCAATAACATGTGACATTAATATTTAATTACGAAAGCACTGCTGCAAAATCTTTGAAATTAATGTTTTGCAAAATTAACATTCAGTGCACAGAAGCAAAGTCGTTCCAGGCGCGACTGTGATTAACAATCCCATTCACTTTACATATTATATTAATATATTATTCAAGCCACAAATTAACACCTCCTCATTTAAATAAGGTGCTACATATCACGATGAGCTAAAATGCTTTTCTTTAAATGGCCTGTCTGATTTAAAGCAATCTGTGTTTATCATTTAATATTTTGGTATCAAATAAGCGTCATGGCAAAAAGATGCTTCATGCTTCAATTTGCTTTGAAAATGGATCTCATTAAATTGGTCTCTCCACTTGCATTCTCACATTACCAACCAGTGCAAATGGAGCGGTTATGTTTTCCTGTATTGTAGGAGAAAAATGTTGTTACACGCTTGCTCCCGCACTAGATTATACGAAGTATACCGGACTTCATTTACTAAAGAGACTTTCATTGCAAGATGCTCTCCTATTGTTTCTTATTCCAGGTTCGAAGCACGACAATGCTCCAAGTATTATACAGATGCCTAAAAGACCTTGCTTGCACCATTCCAAATGATCAAAGGATTGTTTAAGTACCTATCAGTTTGTTCCCATGTTCTGTGGCTGCTGTGGTCGCCTGACAGTGTGCATTCCTGCTGCTGGCGTGGGAGCAGGCTCTTTCATTTATTGGCTAGGGTGGGGGCAATTGACCAGGGCTAGATTTGGACACACTATTTCCCTGGCCAAAATTAAAAATGGGGCCCCAAATCTTTTTTTCACCAGTAGACATGTCCTGCAGGAACATTTGTGTCCACATCTGCTTCCAGGGCAAAGAAGTGCACATCACCTCCATCCAACAATATAATGTTAATGCAGTCCAACACCCATTTTTTTCCTAAATGGGTGCTGGGCCACATTGTAATAGTTACGGAGGGAGGGCATCCAAGATTGCATAGTCCTCCGCAAACCCCACTTTCTCTTAACTCCATCACAACCTTCCCCTGCAAAATCCTCACCACATAGTCCCATAACAAAAGTTCATAGTGCCCCCCCTTAAAATGTAACTTGGCAGGTGGTCATACACGGAGTCTCCTGGATCTTTTTATTGCCCGGAGATCAGTCAGCCCATACAGATCTTTTTTTCTATTAGTTTTCACAAATGAGTCAATATCCAATTTCCTATGTGTTATTTACTAATTACTATGTATGTAATATATGTCACATGTGACCAACACTTCTGACATTACAAACCGTTGCTCTAGTATTACAGTAATTAACTTAATTTTCTACCTCAAGTGGATAAGCTGGGTTCCTTAGCTGTAGCGCTACAATGGCCAGCACTGCCCACTGCTACAATGACTAGAAAATGAAATAATAATTGCACTCTAGATTAAGTCTGTAGCCAGATCAATTAAGTTGTGTCTCAAGTCTACACATCATTTAAAGTGGAGTTCCAGTCAAAAAAAGTTTAGTAAAATGACACACACACACACACACACACACACACACACACACACAATCAGTGATGTAATCTATTTGCAGATTTGGTTATCAGGCAGATTCTATGCTCCTAAACTGCATTCGAGTGACCCTCTTGCCGCTGCTTTTGCAAAACCCAGTCCCGCAGTCAAAATGACCCTAAATTGTTGAAATAATGCTTTAGCTCTAGACAGAAATTTAAAGCCATCGCCTGAATTGACTGCTCAGAAAGATCTTACAACATTGTATCAACATTTTAAAGAACTGCAGCAATGATCTGCAGCTGATGCCATTGACTTACATTGATACATAGTTACATTTACATAGTTACATTTATCGCTGTCCCTGCCGTCCATGATCCTCGATGACTCCACCTCTACAGCTGCTTCTTTTCCCGCCGGAGAAGAAGTAATGGCAGCAGCAGGGACAGCAAGGGGCAGGCGGGCAGCAGGGACATCTGACAGGGATCAGTTAACCTGCCTGCCACTTCGGAATGTTCTGGCCTCCTATGGCCTGGCCAGTGGTACTGGAGTGATGTATATGTGAGTTTACATTTTTTTTATTTTTTTATTTGCATATGAGAATGGGAGGGGGGAATGGCCCACTGCCTATGGGAATGGAAAGGGGGGAATGCCACACTGCCTCTTGTTCAGTTTGCTGTGTTATGTGTTGTTTCTGGTTTACTGGCTTGTAGATATTGGTTTCCTCTGTGGTTTGCTTTTATTCATCTTTATAATAAACAACGTAAGCAAGTAACACAGTTTTGATTACCCCTTGGGTCTCTGCATACCCCAGACTGTAGCATCCCAACTTTGGATGCTGTACACACACCTGTCTCCAGAAATGGATGGGCCATTTACTTCCAGGCTTTATCCTTGTATCAACTGGACATGAAACCCACCAGCAACCAATGAGATTAACGACCAGCACACCCTAGGCTGATAAACCGAATTGGTAAAAGCTGGGTCACATGGTCAGGGCATAGGCTGCAAAAATGCAGAGGTATGAGTAAATGGAGCTTGATATCAGTAACCAAAAATAGGCACTCCCAAAACAACATACAACAGCCTAAGGGACTATGACCTTGCTACATATATACAACAAGTCCTATAGTCAGTTTTTTTTATTGTCCAAAATTTTCCCCTTATAGGATGTTGAATAACCCACAAGTAAAATGATGAGTGCAAGTAAATGGCGCTGAGGAAGCCGAATAGAGGCGAAACTAGTACGCCAGTACCGCTAGTACTCAATTTTGTGGAAATTTACTGTATTGTAGCAATGGAATATATGTGAATGGTGTGTTTTGTACTTTTTATACTGTTTATGAAGTTGTCTGTACTTTCTGGAGGAATATTATATTCCCATGATGGCACTTTTAAAATAAAACGTCAAAAGACATTTTTTAACCAGACTATAGGACTTGTTGTATATATGTAGCGAGGTCATAGTCCCTTAGGCTGTTGTATGTTGTTTTGGGAGTGCCTACACCCAATATTTTTTGGTTACTCATATGAGCATACAGCCAGGGGCATGTACCAGCTTTTACTAGTTTGAGCAGGTTTGGGTGTGTCGCTTCCTGTTTCCAGACAGGGTACACACTTTGCAACATTTTTTGTAAAATGAGTTTGATATCAGGCCTGATCTGGAATGTCCAGATGGATTAAGAAGCAGACACTTAATGAATTGCAATACATCATTGGTTGTTTATGTTATTTCGTGCCGCCATTGTAGGCAAAATGTGGTCTGCACTAACCCTAACGAGAAGATTTGCAAAGCACCTTAAAAGGATTAATGCCACAGATTTATCTAGAAGATCTAACCTGGCTAAGAATCTCGTTAATATACATCAGGGAAGCCCAGATTCAATAGTGGTGACAGCAATAGATAGAGTCAAATTAGGACCCAGGGGAGGTGATCTTAAAGAGCTTTTATTGAAGATCTCATTGTTCACCCAGAATTAGTATGTTTATTTAAAATAATTCTGATAAAATTGAATAGCTTAAATAATGTTAATTCATTAATTTGGCTTTGAGGTTCCCCTTGTTCCCTGCTTTCTACCTAACTAATTTCCCCTGGCTCTCTACTTATAGGACACATTTTTTGGCTTATTGTCTGTTCTTTGGCTTACCGCTTTAGTCTTACACTATAAAGTAGCTGGCTAATTCTATGCATTTCTTTATGATAATAAGATCATCATAATTGTTTATTTGTCTACATTAGGTAATTATATTGTTTGCAATATGTATGTGCACATTTTTCATGATTACATCAGTAGCATCTTAACCTGTTCCTGATTTGATTGGTGTCACAAGCATGTTTTTATTGTTTGTTATTGAATTGTAATGCCTGTATAGCTGAAATTAAGTTTATCCTGTTGCCTTGTGTTCGGTTTGTGGCTGGAGACTGAGAATTTGAGACGGCTCGGAGATTGCACCAGCACGGCTGTGGTTAACACAGCTTTACCTAATAGTGCTCTCAGTTGTGTCTCTATCCTCTGTCAGCATAAGGAGCACCCTGATCGGTTGGTGAGCTGTGGTGGGGCAGGATTGGGGGTGTTCCATCATCCCCCATAGGGAAGTTCCAGCTTTTGATTGGTTCTTGCACCGTGGGGGGTCCTCCTTATGCGGCCACAGCTCCCCGATTCTCCTGGCGCCACGGTTTCAGTGGCGGGCTTGGCACCCGGACACACCAGTTGAGGTCATTTAGTTTTAATATGCTACCCCTATGTACTTATGCACTCCCTCTACAATAATGCCAGCTGCACACCCAGACCGGTAAAGACCGATGGTCACGGAAGGGCTATGTGGTCAAGTTAGGTGAGAACAAATGGAGCCAGAACCTAAATGCCCAGATGGTGAAGGCAACAGCCCCTGTAAGTCCATGGGAGGGGGGGGGGGGGTAAGAACAATTAAACCTGATATCCTTGCATTTTTGTCTTTTAACCCATTTATGAGAATGAATTTGTGTACAACCATGGATCCTTTCCCAATACAATATGCATCTCCGATCTGGGAGTAGCCGTCATCACGTCTATTTTATGTGATCATCTAGATAAGAAAAAATTCTCATTGTTTTTCTTTTGTTTGCAACCAATACAGATGATACATGTATTTGTGTTTTTATTGATTACATTACCATCCACAGATGAGCAGTGGACGTTCAAAAGCATACCACAGCTGATTGGAAGCAGGTGAACAACAGTACAGTGAAGTTTTAGCATGCAGGATAACGAGGGATTGAGCCTGAGGGATGTCGGCATGGAAAAAAACTTTCACGATTTGAACCTGGGCCTAGGGATTAGGCCATAGATTGAATTAAAATTTATTGTGACAGAACCTGTCAAGGATAGGTGTAAAATGATGTATTGTTGCTGGCAGTGTACTTTGTAAAGATAGAAACAATGATGTAGGAGGGTTCGAGCCCCAACCACCTATCAGGGGAAAAAGGTGGTCATACAAAAATAAAAGGCTGGGCTAAAGAAAGGAATTAGATCTCAACGTGATTGGCTTTATTCAGCAACACATCTAGACCAAGCTGCATGGCATGTACGGTGACCTTGCTTTGTTTTTACACGTGGAGGATGATTCAAATCACTACTAAAGACAGGTATTGCCAGATGAGCGTCTGTATAGCGCCACTTAGAGCGACCACTAGCAGACGCTGTAAGCGGTTATCGGGCGCTGTAACAGAGCATCTCGGTCGCTGTAGTAACCTCGCCAGCATTGATGAATCTGATGCGTGTTGCGCGCTGTAACAACAGTATAGCGCTGCAGGGAGCGAGAGGTAGCGCCAGCTCAATGCGTCCAGCACTCGGCGCTCCACATCATATTTAACAAAACAATAGACACAAAGCGTCGGCACTCTAAAGCTGGGCGCTGTAGCATAGCTGTGTGATCAAAGTCTGTTTTTGAACACATATACACCAGTAACAAAGCGAAAACACATGGCATTGTTTTAACACTGGAACAGTAACACTTTTGTACCAGACCTGTACATACAATTCTGCATAAAAATATAAAAATTACAAAAAATGTATAAAAGTGTTTGTTTGCAAACAGGAGGGGTCACACAATGATTTGAGAGAAAATAACACAAATTTAAATTGCCAAACACGCTATTTATACACAACTAATGAAGCCCCATTGAAATGTATGGGAGGGCACTACAGAGAGACAGGTACTACATGGCGCTCCTGAGCCTAGAGCGGCGGCGCTATACACTGAGCCGCCAGGATTAATAAATGTGACGCTTTCTTAAATTTTGTTTTGCGTAAAGCGCCCGGTGTTCACCAGATGCTGCCTGCCGCTACAAAGCACTACCTGGCGCTAGCCATTCTTAAATAACCCCTTTAGCCTGGACAATTCTATTAAAGTGATCACAAATCATGGGGAATCCTGATTGATTCCTTCCCCTGCACAAAGCCGCCTGTAAACACAAAATCTGGGACCACAGAACTCATCTAATCTGAACTCCTCTTCTGGGTTCAGACTCACATGACTGCCGGCAGTCTATTGTTTATTGGGGGGGGGGGGGACATCTGCCAGTGGACTAGAATGTGGGGCTGCGTTAAAGGTCAAGTCCCATTCCAACCTAACTTTCCAGTTTTGTATTGCATTGATGGAGGGTTAGAACCAATTTGGTATTGTTTTTCTGTCTGTGATCCTATTACAATGATCTGTTCAAGTTCTTGTGTTTGGTTCACAGAGAAATAATGGTGGATCCTTGTTATCAGGCTAAATCGAGGAGGAAAGAGAAACAAGCCAATATGTTTATTATCACTTTGTGAGCAAACAAGCCAGAAAACAATTACAATGCATGGCCAATAACAAGAAATGTGCGTGCATGAGACAATTTAATAGAAACACACTGGGGGATGCCCCACAGAAAGATGCTGCACAACAATAATTAATCAAAAAATATAGAAAATGTATTAATGAAGTCACAGAATCACACAATAAGCTAAATCATTTAAAATACATTTACCACATAGCACATACACAGAGCAATGGCAGTGATGCAGGTGGTAAGGTGCAAAAAATGACTACCTAACAATTGATCCAGATCAATCATAACAAATGAAACAATTCTAAGTGAATCACACCAAACAAAAATATTAAGTCCAAATGCAGAACTATATCCTCCAAGTGAATACTGGATCAAGCAAAAACCCACAAGGAATAAGTGGGAAAGTGAGGTGCCAATTCTGGAAAATCAACAAGAAAATCAGATCAACATCACCAGAGTAAAGTATAGCTTCATCCTGCATCAAACCACAATAGACTCACAGCAGAATGGAATGCGTGTCCTAAGTTGGACCGAATAGGCCAACATCTGAGCTTGAAGGAAACCCTGCAGAGAGTCTGTGCAGGTGAGCATGCTTCAAATCATAAATCCAGACATGCTGGGGCAAGTAATTTATAAAGAATTAGGAAGCCACTATGCACGTACATAATCACAGACCGAACACATTATTTGGAACCTGGAAGTCCTAACGCATGCGAATGTGGGTCTCCTGTCACTTCCGGATGCTCAGGGCCTGAAACCTTAAGAATGGCAGGGTTTTGTCTCAAAGCGTGTCCAGAGCCCTGTTGGACCCAGTGACACCAGCAGGAAGTTAGGACCAATATAAGTTTTAGATGCTTGTATCTGGCAACTGCCAGGGGAGGAGATTGCGATTTATAAGTGGGAAGCGTCCTACCTGACTATAATTGTCTTATTGTCTGAGAGCCCTGGGGTCTTTTCTCTGGGGGAGGGGGTAACACCCTACCATGTGTGAGGAGGGACCAGGATTCAGCAAGCTCTACATGCCTCCTGTAGCCCTTTTCATCACATCACTAAGGACCAACAACTTACAGTAACTGATATACACTTTAACTGTTCAATTCTGAATGTCACTACTCACTTGTATTTGCCCTTCTGACCGGTAGAAATATCTATTCATTGTATATATGTAGTTTGTCTATGTAAAATATATTGCTTAATCTTGGGCTGCTCTCTTATTTTGATCCTATACCGACTCATCCGTACTTGTATTACACACTTCTGGCCTGATACAATCCCGTTAATAGATCAAAGGATAGCTCCATCCTGCATCAAACCACAACGGACCCCTAGCAGAACGGAATTTGTGTCGTAAGTTGGGGCAATGGGGCAACAACTGAGCTTGCAAGAAACCCTGCAGTGAGGCTGTGCAGGTGAGCATGCTTTAAATAAAAGTCCAGACATGCTGGAACAAGTAGTTTATGAAGAATTAGGAAGCCACTATGCACAATAATCATAAACCAGTATTATCAGTATTACACACTTCTGGCCTGATACAAAACCGTTAATGGACTGGGGTATGTCAAACAGAGCTGGTGGCATTCTTATGGCAGGGTTCCGTTCACTAGTGATAGCCTGCCTGTCAGAGTGCTCAAGGTCTGAATCAAGACACCGTGCCTTGATCATGATCTTGGTGTCGCCATTCAGGGGTGCAAAATAAACATTCCTCACACATATAAATCTGAAAAAACAAAAATTAAATATTCTGGTCCTTTTTATTTGCATTTACTCATCTTTTTTACTTTAAACAGCATCAGTAGAGCACATACTGCAGTGCTATCGCGCAGAGAACCCACTGGTGCTTCTTTCCTGTAACACATCACATGTGGATATTACAAGCAGGTGCTGTGTGACTGGCACAGCCAGGACGGACACAGTAATATGGCCCATGCATTATTCAGCATGTTTTTTTTCCAAAGAAACCACAAGGAAACAATGAACAGTGCCGGTGCTGAAGTGGGAAACTCCTCTGTCATCAACTAAAAGTTACAGATCGGGAAAGAATCATATTCCAGAGCAAGTGAAGCAAATTTTGACATTAGGAAACTATACGAAAAGACAACGTAACTGTAGAATTATAGACATTATCTTCAGATCCTTATAATTAGGAAACAAACTACGCAGTCCACTATGATAATATTGTGGGTTTTTTTTATATCATTGCCATTCTCACAATCAGACGGATTATTTCTCAGTTTAAGAGAAGAAGTGGGCAGAGCCATATCTATGTCTGAGATATGCATAAAGATAAGAGGCAAAAACAATTAGAAAAAGTAATCAAGTAGAAAAGACTCTTAGGGGCAAGTTGATTGCTATTATTGTCTTTTCAGTATTACCACTAGTTAGGCCTAATGTTTATACAGTAACTTTCTCCTGTCCCATTCAGATGCCAGAATGCCAATTTTTAACTAAATTAAATACACTTAAACTACTAAACACGAAACACCAAATACAATTGTGCTTTATTTCTATACAATTATTATTAGAGATGAGCGAACCGGTTCGGACGAACCGGAATTCGCTCCGAATTTCAGGAAATATTCGATTCGGCACGAACCTGAATATTTTGTGGTTCGTGCCGATCGAATTTTTCCTGAAATTAAAAAAAAAAAAAATGCCGGCCTGCTGACAGCGGAGCCGGCCGGCGGGCCGGTAAAGCCGGCCGGCCCGCTCCCACCATGCCGGCATTTAAGAAACAAAGAAAAAAAAAAAAAAGAAAAAATGTCGGTATGGTGGGAGCCGCGTCATCATGACGCGCCCTCAGATGACAGCTGAGAGCGGCGCCGGCCTCCACGCTCCGGACCTGCAGGTAAGTGTTTGCCTTTTTTCTCAAATGCCGGCATGGTGGGAGCGGGCCGGCCGGTTCCGCTGACAGCGGAGCCGGCCGGCCCGCTGCCACCATGCCGGCAAAAATGCTTTTTTTTTTTTTTTGTTTTTTAAATGCCGGCATGGTGGGAGCGGGCCGGCCGGCTTTACCGGCCCGCTGACAGCGGAACCGGCCGGCCCGCTCCCACCATGCCGGCATTTTTGATGGGGAACTTCGTAAAAGTTCGATTCGGCCGAACCCGAATTTCTTTGTGAAATTCGGCGAATCGGCCGAATCGAACTTTTCAAAAGTTCGCTCATCTCTAATTATTATATAACGTCTACAACCCAATGTTAACATGGCAGGTTTTTATCAAATTAGGAAGAATCAGGGACAGATTAAGTGTGGTGGAGGCCCCTGGGCACTGATGGAGGCACCAGATACAATATTTTTTTTACCTTTAAAATAATAGTCCAGTCAAGTTACTGGAACATCAAATCGAGTTCCTTGTGCCACTCTTGTGCGAGTTTGGCCGGGGAGTAGTGTAGTCGCCCAGCTGGTCCAGCAGAAATTCTGTCCCTGCATTGAGCTGCCAGGGGCTGTGCTTAGTGGCTTATGCGCAGTGAGTGGCCGCCGATTGACAGCTCTGCGTGCACCCATCACTGTGGCGTTGCTGATGGCGGCTTTGCTGCTCTAGACTGCCCTGTGGTGGCTTTGGTTGCAGGCTTACCCAGGAGCACCCCTGCTGCCGCCGATAGCTTTGTTTCTGGCCTGAAAGACTGAAAAACCTCCGGGACCAGACCATAACCGAAAGGTTGGTGGAGGCCCCCTTTGCCCCGAGGCGTGTGCCCCTTGCAGAATCAAGTTTCAACCTGTATTGTCAATAACAGGTTGTGTTTTGTGGATATCTACATAGCCAGCTCTATAACTTTGTCAGAACCCTAAAATAATTACTGCATCTGGTGGAGATTTACTGTACAAAACATGCTCTGTTTATAGCTTTTGGGGAGAAGGCTTGTTTAATTGCCCTTTGAATTATGAATCAACGTGGCACCTAGACTTGGCAATCTCATCCAGTATTACTTGCAAAAGTGCTCCAAATCTGTGCCAGGACTGGCTTCTATCTGCCATTCTATCATAGTGAAGATGACAGATTGTTGTCACATGCAGTTCACAACCAGTACTTGCCAGAAATTCCTGCAGCTCCTTTAATGCTGCTGTGGGCCTCTTGGCAGTCTCCCAGACCAATGTTCTGCTTGGCTTTTCTTTATTTTATTGAAAGCTGATTTCTCTTAGTAATATCATTGTTGTGACAAATGTATTAAATTGCTTTTGCAACCTTCTCCTGATTGGTCCTTTCAACAATGTGTCTATTTAGGGACCATAGGACTGAAAATGGGAAGAAAATCCTACTAGAAAAGCTGAATTTCATATGGGGTAATCAGAATCACTTTGAATGGCAGCTATGTACCGACTAATTGATTTATTTTATCAATGAAATTGTACAAATTATGGGTCAGTGTGATTTTTTAACATGACAACCTGACATTTTTATCAGGGGTGTGTAGACTTTTTAAAGCCACAGTACAAGCACAAATTGCACAAATCAGAAAAAAAAAAGGTCGAGGGCAGCAATGGTGACCTCCCTGTACGCCCTGTAGTTATGCCTGTGTCACAGTCTTCTATGGTGCTATATAAAGTAAAAATTGTAATAAGTAATGTACCAGTTATAAATAGGGAGGTACAAATAAAACTGTAATGGATGTTATGGCAAGGGGAGGCAGTCCACCAAATGTTTATGTCACCTTTGGGTGGGGCATAAAAAGGGCCACCAAAGATTGAGCAGTCGTCTCGTGGACAAGAGCTCAAATCCTTACTGACAATTCAAAAGGTTTCAGTCTTGCCAAAAGCCAAGACCTCCCATGGGAGGGGAAGAGGAAAAGAGGAGGAATTTATGTTTATTTTGCACAAAAAAAAAAAGTTAGACATCACTAGTGTACAGAGAGTAGCAGAGGCTGTTATTCATATTAACTGCATTTTTATTCCTATCGTAACATCAGGAAAGCTAATAGTGGGGTTATTAACATAACAAACGTAAACGTTCTATATAAATAATACTGTTCCAGGCCAGCGAAAGGCTCATCTGACAGCATTTAGGCACAGGCTCAACATCTGTTTATGAACACTTTGCCTAATAATATCATCCGACATCATTAAATGCGGCAGAACGCGGCACACGGCAGGTGCAGCTGCGTTCAGAACCCGTCACGGAGAATGAAAAGAGCTGCATCGCCTAGCCGAAAACCCATCATTAGGACAATTTTCTTCGACAATCCAGCCCTGTGATTTCAATCTGTATATCACCTGTAATTGTAGTTTTTAGCAAGAATCTGATTCTATACATTTGTCGCCGAATCACGGTGATGGCCTGAATGCCGAGGAACACATTTGTCCCACCAGCTGCGGAGGCTTTTTTTAGAGCTTCATGTTAACAAATTACTGCTAACAAGGCAGAGCTGAGAGAGAGAGTAAAAGAGAGCGAGATAGAGAGAGAGAGAGAGAGAGCGGCTTTGTCTGTCTATGCCGGAGAGCTTGTGTGCGGCTGAGTACAATTACGGAAATTAGCCATTGATTGGTTCTCAATCACCATTGATCAGTAGTCAATTAACCCTTTTCAAGCTCATCATTGGAGGTTAGATCGTGAAGTAAGTACAGATTTAAAAAAAATGATATATATATGTACATAAATACATATATATATATATATATATATACATATATATATATATATATATATAACTCTGATTCATACATTGCTCCCTGTGATAAACAAAACTGAGAAAAGCAGCTATTCGACGTCTCACTTATTTTGCCCTCCGGCAATCCAAGAAAGATCACAGAGGCGACCCAGTGGAATTTTCCTCTGCGGACGACACAGAAACATACACTGCGTTTTTTGCAGCTTATGTAGTGGATTTCAAAGTATTTTTATCTCTAGCTATCTTATTTATCCTTAATAAAGTTTTTTTTTCCATTTACCCTCATTCTTCTTAAATACCATTTCAACTGGAAACCGACCAATGCTAAAAATGAAAGGCGCAAAGTTCTGCTTTGAAGAGATCAGATGGAACATTTTGATAATGGTTTGAAGTTTGCTCTTGTGCACAGGCAAGTCTGATCTCATTGGAGTTTTAATTGACTATTTTATTACTACAGTAATTGTGAACTTGGCTTATTACAACCACACAACACTTTATTCTATTTATGAAAGGGTATTTTTTCAAGACCATCCCACTTCATTAATTTGGTAGCTATATGGCAGATACTCTTATAAAGACTAATTTAAGCTACAGAAATGGGATGGCTGGCAGACATGGTCGTAAGCCTTGAATTCTACGATAATAACATTGTTTTCCCTATAGGGTACTCATAAGTCCTATAGGTAAAGAGGAGAACCTTGATACTTTACAAGGCACTGGTGCGCCCACACCTGGAATATGCTGCCCAGTTTTGGGCACCCGTTCATAGAAAGGACCCTCTGACTATGGAAAGGGTGCAGAGGAGAGCTACCAAACTAATAAGAGGAATGAAGGATCTTAGTTATGAGGAAAGATTATGAGAATTAAATCTGTTTAGTCTTGAGAGGAGATGACCGAATTTGCCTAACCCAAACTTTGGGGGGGTTTGTCCATCCCTACATCTGGACAAGGTGGGTGCAATAGAGTTGAAGAATTAGCCTGGCGGTCTTTCAAGGGTGCCCCTGGACATACCCTTCGCAGCTTATCTCACTGGTATCGATAATCCACTACATTTTTTATCGATAATCCACTTCAATATTATTCCTGATACACTGCATATAAAACTCAATATTTGATCTGTCCTGGTGGCCTGGCTGTGCTGCTGACACACAGAACGAGCGGTGCTGAGGACACATTTGTGAGGTTTTTTTGAGAGCAGTGGATACCATTCAGGGTTTAACAAGATGGCGGTGACAGTAGCGGAACAAATG
The DNA here is from genome assembly GCA_027917425.1 of Gastrophryne carolinensis. Lineage (NCBI taxonomy): Eukaryota > Metazoa > Chordata > Amphibia > Anura > Microhylidae > Gastrophryne > Gastrophryne carolinensis. Next base: position 200,187,608 of record CM051240.1, on the reverse strand, counting down.
ATTTAGGTTAAAGGTGTCATTTGGTCCGGTCTTTTTAGAGTATATGCATGGTTGATGCAGTTCAGTGGACCACAGTAAGTATCCATAATGGTTGTTGTTACGTTCTCCCAACCCTGACACTTGGTTGAGCTTTAGGGACATACATATTTTTTCAACTGTATTAACTATGTAACTATGTAAGGAGACAGAGATTGATAATTTTCCTGCTCTCCTAATAGTGAGACCCAAAATGGGGGGGGGGGGGGCATTGAGTATGGTGGAATGCTAGTAGTCCATTCATAGAATTCCAAAGCCAACATTTCAAACTAAGATTAAAACAAAGACTTGTAACAAAAAATATCCAAGTCAAAGCTGTTCCCCTTTCTCAGGAATAAAGTTGGACTTTAACTTTTACAAGTGAGATAACTTTGTAACAAATTGAGAGTAACTTGGATTCTCACAGGACTTACTATCTCAAGCCATTTTTATGCAATTGCATCTGAAAATAAAATACATTTTGCTAAGTGTTTGTTTTAGAGTTATCCCTTTTTTTTGTAATAGCAAAATAATCTAAACATCAATTTACATTTGTGATAAGAAAAACACTATTAATTTATACTTTTGGAACAGATTGTAAAGAAAGATGTATGTTGGTTAGAAAGGTGGCTCTTTTCCTGAAGGAATTAGCATATTCTAAACAATGTCAGAAGTTTGTTTCCCACGGTTGCAGAGTGAAAACAGTGATTATCCTGAGCTATGTAGATCAGTACCTTAGCTCTGTTGCATCTTTTGTTTCTATCCACCCTGCAGGGTTCTTTGCATACACTGAACATTAAATGAAAATTCTTATAGAAGCACAGATCCGCCCATTGCTTCTTTGGACACTAAACATTACAAGCTTGTAATGTGGTTTAAAACAATGCCACATCCAATACCTCTTGAAGTAGAAACTTTTTAAAATTGGAAGTGCATATTTGTCATCCAGCTTCGCAACAAATGGACCATTTCTGAATCATTTGTTATACTTATTATCTTGTTGAAAAAAGGACAGGTCTTTTAGCATAGGGAGGGATGTTTTACCATGCCTATTGTGATGGGTCCATATTGAAGCACAGTATGGTACCTATAACTATATAAACTTTTCTTTAAAGTTGGAAAAATCATTAGGGATTCCAGACAGAGGGGAACAAGACCCATTACTGGCTAAACCTTCTGTTGAGATTTTTAGTTAGCCTGTAAGAGAGTGATTTACCCGCTATGTTTTAAGGATAGAAAACCTAATTTCCTGTATGCTTGGCCAATAAATTACACCTAGATAATACATTCGCTTTCAGTGATGAATGATCATCCTGAAATAGGGCAAACTAAATTACTGAGGTTTTAGACTTGAACCCAAAAATTTTAACTGAAACAAACCAAACACAAAAATGGACGAATAGTGTTGCTGCGGTCCACTTGACGTAGTGATGAAAAAGTAAAAAAAATGCAATTGTGAGTGATGCAAATTAAAAGTCACAAAAGCTGATGACACAAGAACCAAAAAATCACAAGAAAAATAGGGGTGGCGCATCACCCACTGTCATTCCTGATCCACCCAAGACCCTAGTGAAGGCAAATCCATATACTCATTCTGCATAACATTGACCCTGAAGAAGTTCAGTGGGCAGGACGCAATGCGTAGGTGCCCAGAGGTACTTCCCTTTATCTCACTCTCTGATGCCCATTGTGGTGCTGTAATGAGGAAGCAGCATTGGACTGCATTGACACACAGTACAGCTTCAAGCTTTGTGCTGCAATTGTATGAAGAAGAGGTGTTGGCGCTGCACTTTGGCCTGCAATTTGATGGCAGAAATACCCTGGCAGGGGCTAGCACCCTGAAAGCTAGACATGCATGGGCTTGGGAGTTCTAACTCTAACATCCCCTTCCCTCTCTACCCAACTAGAACCACAAGCCAAGCTGAGGAACCTTTTACCTGTGTGATGCAGTACTGTGCTGTTGCTGATCTTTTCTTATATCACCTTCTGGATTCAATCTGCAAAACCCGAGGTCATGAAAAGCTAACAGAATTTTATGGAAATTTCAATGGCTGTGTTTAGCTTATTATTATTCCCATCATTTTCTATAAGTGTACATTTTATTGCACATATACCACACAATAAAAAAATACACAATTCAAGAAAGACATTTTAAAAACAAGGGTATGCACCTAATATACACTGCCTGGGTCCCACCTGTATTTAGCTAAGCAAATAGGTAAGAGCCTCCCACTGGATAATTACTGCATGGATGTTGAAAGAACATCCTGTGGAAATATGTTTATTAGTGTTGGGTGAACTCCTAGAAGTTCGGCCAAACTTTGAACAAAAGTTTGGTTCGGCTACCCGAACCTGAGCCAAACCCCCATTGAAATGAATGAGGACCGAACTTTGGTGGCCAATTCTGCTCTGGTGCACCTCCACCACCACCTTCTCACCCACCGGGGAGGAGGGGGGCCACTTGTCAAGGGGCCCACAGAGGCAGAATCACCACCAGGACTGAAATTGTATGGGGGCACTTTAACCTATTGCAGAGTGTGCAGCAGGAAGCAGCTGGACACTTATATGAGCCAGCAATCCGATCCGCGGTCTGTTTGTCAATTTGGCTATGACCTGGGCTCCCACCCCGAGTGAGGACTCATGGGAGTGGTGGTAATATTTATGGCACCCTGGTCATAGCCAAATTGACAGCTGAACCATTCATATTGCCTACTGTACAAGCCTGTGGGTGCAGTGCTATGATCTGGGGTTTCTGCAGTTGGTCTAGGTTTAGGTTCACCAATGGTATGGGTTGCAGCTAGTTTACTAGCTGCAATGCATATCCCAACTATGGGGCTCATACACATAGAGTAGGGACCACACTAACACAGAGTGATTTGTCTGGGCAGTGTGGCTTCTACATGTATCTGCAGATATATGCAACTCATTTCAGTTTCAAAGATGACAATGCCAGGATTTATCAGACTCAAGTTGCAAAAGAGTGGTTCAGGGACCATGAAACCTCATTGTCACACATGGATTGGCCACCACAGAGTCCAGGACTGAACCCCATTGAGAATCTTTGAGATGTGCTTGGAAGGCTTTGCTCAGTGGTCCAAATCTCCGGTCAAGAATACAAGATCTGGGGAAAAATGAATGCAACTCTGGACACAAATAAATGTTGTGACATGGCAGAAGCTTGTAGCTTAAGAAAGTATTACAGTGTATGACCTTTTATTACCAGGCAATGTAGATTGCTTTAGAATAATTAAATAATGCCAACAATGTTCAATCATACCAATGCATTAAACAAAGTACCAAAAAAGAAACTAAAAAAAGAGTTCAGTAATTCAATAGTGCAATAAGCACCACACTAAAATACACTGCACTAATTTGCTATGAAATGTGCACCAATATAAAACGCCACATCTACTAAGTAATCAGCAAAAATATCAGCAAATAAAGTAAGAAGATAATCACAAAGTATCCATCTCCCTTCAAACACCCCATGTGCTTCATGGTATGACCACTTCCTGAGGGGTGAGAAAGTTATTCCAAAAGATTTGGGATTGCTCATTGTGCACGTAATGGCAAATTATTGCACTATATTAATGAAATGACTGAAACTGTGTGACTACAGTTTCTTTTTTGGTTCCTTGTATATGATTTTAGTGTATTTTTGGCACTATTAAATTATTCTGGCACAATTTATATTTCAATGTAATATATGACAGGAGAGGAATACCCTTGTTTTTAAATTGTTCTTTTATGTTTTGTATATTTATGTTGATCTCCTGTGAGAACCTTCTGGAGTGGAAAGTAAAATATTAAGTCATCATCCAGGTATCAAAACCAAAAACACTATTCTCACCTTTTATCTCCCCGCAGACGATCACTGCTAGTCTAACACTCTGTCACTCACCTAATCACCCCATCCAAGTCCCGTGCACCTCCCACGATTGTCTCTGTTTTTTGTAATATTGACATTGGACCACCCACTGCCATCCTTTACAGGGACTATGGCAGGCCTGCTCCATTGCAGTGAATGGATGGGGCATGCCATAATCCCTGTAATAGATGGTGGGTGGTCCATAATTAATATTAGCAGTGGAAGTGGGGGGTGTGGGACTTGGATCAAGCAATAGGGTAAGTATCAGAGTGCTGGACTTGGAGTAATGGTCTATGGGGGATGAAACATTATTATAGTGTTTTTTGTTTTATGCTTGGACAATGACTTTAACTCAAACAAACCTATGAGATATAGGAAAGGTATAAATTATTTTACATGTATCAGAGCAGCCAATTAGGGCCCGGTTTACCAGGTTTGGTACACTGAGCTATTAATGCAAGTGAAATTCAGAAGAAAGCATCTAAAAACCGTTTGACCTAAAGACTTGAGGATGCCGGTGCTCAGCTACAGATGCCCACTGCTATCGAAGGCAGCACCATTCCCAGATAAAATATAACCTTCACTTTATAGTCCTGTATGTGGATTTTGTTAACTACGAAGTAAAGACATTTATCTGGGAAAGGTGCTGGTTTTGAGAGAAATGACTATTATAAACAGTGCAAAGTTCGGCACTGTATGCGCAGTGAATGTGAACAGCATAGTCTAGCACAGACAACCCACACAATTATAATTAATAATGCTCGTGCAAATATGCACCACATGCCAGCACAGTCAGGCGTACTACTTGGTAAATCTTGCAGTCCTAATTAACTATTTACACACCCTGTATTAGATATCTAGTGTCTCCTGTAGCTATACACTACTAATCAACTACCACCCAGTGTCATTCGATGGCGCTGAACTGCAGTGGTGTACTGATTCAGCCAAGAACCTTCCATCACATAATTCCCTCCAGAGGTGCTTGGGGAGCCACAGTTTGACTAGAGAATAACAGCAAATCTTTGTTTGAACTCCTTTAGCAAACACCCCTGGATGGCTTTCAAAGATTTCCTAAGCCGTGATATAAACTGGGGAATACTGTATTTTTCTCCCTATAAGAAGCACTTATTTTTCCCCAAATGTGGGGGGAAAATCGAGCAAAGGTAAAAAAAAAGGAAAATCACATGTTACGGGCACTCCCCTGTTGCTGACCGGGCTGCTTGCCACACTGCAGGAGGCCACAGGAAGATAGAGGAGCCTGAGTCGGCGCAGACCACACCCACTTGCTGCATGGACCCAGGTGTTTGGAGTGACCATAGCATGTGGGGAACGGAAGAAGGGGGTGCCACACTGTCTATGGGAATGGGAGGAGGGGAATGACACACTGCTTATGGGAATGGGAGGAGGGTAAAAGAAAACACGGGTGTTGGTCCAGATTAAATGTCCATGTTGTAGTTAGGTGAGCATTGCTGTCTCTTCAGATTGGAATCACATACTGTAGGTAGGAGGGGAGGGGAGCTCATGTGAAGGCTTGCCAGGTAGATGGACCCCTCCTCTCTAACATTGGAGTTACCTTGAGACTATTACTAACCCAGTTATTATGTTTCTTCTGTACAATTTAATGAGTGGTTCTCATAATACTGAATGATAACATGTACTTTTTATATACACCTTTGCTCTATACTTGAAATTAAAATAACATTTCTGTTTAATTATCATTATTGAAGCACTGTTTCTATACAACACCTATCAGACGGCAAGGCCATAGCTTTTTTCCTAAATTTGTTCCAAGTGCCTTTCTCCAAGGTGCGCTGCCTGACGTTTAGACTTACCCATCCAAGGCATTTGACCTGCCTTCCTAAAAGTAAAGGGTTAAAATAGATTTCTGCTTGCCTCATGCTGGCTGTTAGGGGCTAAATCTTTCATTCACCAGAACTTTGCATTTCCCCATGAACCCTGCTGAACTTGACTCCTCTAACTCAGTCCCCAAAATGAATGCACTTCAGAGAGAACTGTCACACTGAAATATGCATGGGTAAGTCATCCTCTGCTGCTGAGGAGGCCCAATAGAAAAGAGGGAGTTCACTAGGTCACATTAAGAAATTTAAAGCAGGCTGAATAAAAGATACAGTCCCTCGCATTCATATAGAAGAAAATAGCCTAATTTATTCTTTGCCTGGAATGCCCCTGTCCAGGCAATTACATAAAAAGATATAAACTCACAGTTTGTCCCCCACAGCTCCTCCGTGCAGTGCTGGCATCTTCATACTTACAATTGAGGGAGAATGAGCAATTACATCCTCCATCAATCAGCAGACATGGCGGCATCCATTACAATGGCTTTACATCCCCTAACACTCCTACTACATTTATTGCATTACAGGGCATGCCGAGGCCTGGTTTGGCTCCATTGCAGTTATTGGAGTAGGCTTGTGGGGTCGTAAACAAGGCTCCATGGATGCCCCTATGAGTGGCCACTGGTGCTGGAAATATGGAAACGCTGACTTGCTGCCATTGGAAAGTATGAAGGTACTGGCACTGCATGGAAGAGGTGCGGGGCAGTGGGGTAACACCGGACCTGCATGAAGGAGCTGCAGGTGAGTATAGATGTGTTTTTGCCTGGACAATACCTTTACATTCCTGTAAGTTCCAGGCATTGTAATTAAGGGCCTTGGGGCAACAGGAAGACACAGAGTTTAAGGAACAGGGGTGGGGGGGCCTCATTTTGAGTGAAACCCTATACATGTAAACAGAGGCAGACTTATACTTTTTGAGGACTCATGGAAATGTGTTTCTAGGGGCCCTAATGAAATACAAATTTTGTATAGTGAAATACAATCTTAATGCATCTTGTCGGAGATGTAGCCGCAGCCTGCTTATGCCCCAGGGGGTTTCCCACACAGGGGCATCCTGGCATTGTCCATCCATGGCATAGTGAATTGTCCAGGAACTGCTCATATGGCTGTTTAATTTTTACTCCTTGAGGCATCCCAAACTAGGATGCCCAATGGTGTGAAACCCCATTAAATCTCTGCCCCCACTCACCTAACCTCATTCCAATGACGCAAACGCACGGCCTTGCTATAACTCTAGCTCAATGCATGCCAGGGGCAGCCACGGCCTGGGAACGCCCCCAACTAGAGGTGAGCAGGGATGCAACCAGTGCCCCCCTCTGAACCATGCAGCTCGCTAGCTGCTGTGATGTTGCAGCACTGAATGGAGCTGAGCACACTGATCTGTTTTGTACTAAGTGTACAGCGGCTCACATAAGTGTACAGTGGCTTCCTATCTGCTGCACACTCAGCATTGTGTTAAACGGTATCCCTCACTCGCCATAGGCTGCCGGCCCACCGAGTGCCGTTATTTATTTATTTTTTTAAACAAAAAGTTGCCATTGATCTGACCCTGTCTCTGGGGGCCCCCTGGCAGGTGGAGGCCCCATGCATTTGCATGGTATGCGTGGTGGTTAAGCATGCCACTGCATGTAAATAGCCAAAGATCCCTGGGCAACCTTGGATAGACTCAGTTCCCAATTTATCCATTGCGGTGTATGACCTAGCTTACTGTGCTCACTCAACCTAATGCACGCCCAGCAGTAAGTTTTTTGTTTGCAGAGCTCACATCTCTCTTCTTGAGGATCTTGATGTACAGTTGGGAATATCAATAACAACAGATTGCACCCATCCAGAGAATGGGGTGCTGAGCCCTACCCATCGCTCCCCCACTCAAAAAGCTGCACAGGTGGAGTAAAATAAATTGTCTGTTTATTTGATATCACACCACGAAGACACACGATACACAAAATACACTCGAAAAAACAAATATAGGAGGGTTTTACCCAGTAAATATATCAGTCACATACAATACACTACGCTATGTGGAAACAATCATATAGAGTTGGGATTCACAATGAAGAAGGTATTGCACAGTGTCCAAAAATAATAAACAGTGCCTAAATGCATTAGTGCCCCATATACAACTGTATATCTAGAATACTATCTAAAGTACTATAATGCATAAAAAGTGTCTAGTGTTAATGTGCAAAAAAGACTGAAAAACCCAAATCAATATTAAATATCAACCTTAATGCCAAAGGTGCAATAAAAATACTTATAGAGCACAAGTAACAATGGCACTAATGTATATCCCCTTTAAAAAGAGCCGGATACTGACCCGACCTGAGGATGAAGCACCTGCAAATCAAAGCACCGCTCCGATGTGTATTAAAGAGATGGGCCCATCCAGACACCTCCAATGAGTTACGTGACCATCACAGCCATTGGGAGTATGATGCAGTGGCTGCACACACACACTTTTTATGCATTATTTCACTTTAGATAACATTCTAGGTACACCATTGTAAATGAGACAATGCATTTATTTTTATTTTGGGACACTGTGCAATATCGGGTTCATTATGAACCCCAGTTCATAATGACAGTAGTATATTATTTATATGACTGAGATATTAATTGGGTAAATACCTTCTGTATTTGTTTCTTAGAGTGTTTTTTTGTGTATTGTGTGTCTGTGGTGTGATATCAAATAAGACACCTTTTTTTCATCCACTTGTGGAGTTTTTTGAGTGGCCAGTGGGGGGGATTGGTGGGGCTCAGCACCCCATACTCTGGTTAGGTTACTGTTATATACATCCGCTCCTACTAGCATAGTACACTTTATAATAGGTTTGTGCATCAAGTTTCTTTGTATATGGAGTGCAGGTAGTGAAAACTGCTTCCATAAAACACATCTTTGCTAACATAGAAAAATTCAATCATAAGTTGACTTACACTTACCTTTGTCTGCATATATTTAGCATGACCCCCACTAAGTAGACCTGCAGTCTATGAATGGGCTATTTCACGCAAGCGGGCAAGAAATTTTGTATGAACATGGGATGACTTGGAAAAAATGTATTTTTCCTGTATAAAGCCTTGTTTGTTGAAAACCATCAAGTCTGTTTTAGTTATATTTTACTGCAGGTGCTCCCAGCCAGTGGTAGTGGTTCAACTCAAAAGCCTATCAGGTGCTACTCGAGGTTGCAGATCGACCTGTATCCAAACCTGATGTGCTGCTATCTATACTTCACCTGAGCCTGATTTGAATCATAAGTAAAAACTGCTCCAGCAGGTGATGAAAACTATTTATGTGAATTATTTGTGCTTTTTATTTACTTTACAGGCTTTATTTATGATTAGAGATGAGCGAACTTTTGAAAAATTAGATTCGGCTGATTCGCCGAATTTTCCGGGAAAAATAGTTTCGGTCCGAATTTATTAGCGACGAATTGCTATTAAAAACGGCTATTTCTGGGCATCCAAGAGCCTCCATAGGGTTGCAGAACGTTTTGCTTGGCTGTAACATGCATAGGATGCATGCTGGGTTAGTGAAATACTATTGTAAAGAAGTATGACATGCAGATCAGAGGCGTCGCTATTAGATTCGCTGACGCAGAGTCTTGAGGTGGCATCAGCATGATGAGCCCAAATATTGCCTGAAAGACACACAGTGGAGTTGGCAGCAGCATAGGGAGCCCATATATTGCCTACAAAACACACCCTGAATTTGGCAGCAGCATAGGGAGCCCAAATATTGCCTGAAAGACACACTCTGGACTTGGCAGCAGCATAAGGAGCACATATATTGCCTGAAAAACACACCCAGGAGTTGGCAGCAGCATTAGGAGCCCATATATTGCCTGAAAGACACACCCAGGAGTTGGCAGCAGCATAGGGAGCTCATATATTGCCTGAAAAACATATTGGAGTTGGCAGCAGCATTAGGAGCCCATATATTGCCTGAAAGACACACTCTGGAGTTGGCAGCAGCAGGAGCACAAACATTGCTTGAAAGAGACACTGGACTTGGCAGCAGGAGCCCAAATATTGGCCTAAAGACACACCCTGGAGTGGGCAGCAGCAGCAGCAGGAGCCCAAACATTGCTTGAAAGAGACACTGGAGTTGCCAGCAGCAGCAGCAAGAGCCCAACATTGCTTGAAAGAGACACTGGAGTTGGCAGCAGGAGCCCAAAAATTGGCCTAAAGACACACTGGAGTTGGCAGCAGCAGCAGCAGCCCAAATATTGCCTGAAAGACACACTCTGGACTTGGCAGCAGCATAGGGAGCCCATATATTGCCTGAAAAACACATTGGAGTTGGCAGCAGCAGAAGGAGCCCATATACTGCCTGAAAACCACATTGGATTTGGCAGCAGCATTAGGAGCCCATATATTGCCTGAAAGACACACCCTGGAGTTTGCAGCAGCATGAAGAGAACAGATACAGATTTTCGGCACATATATCTTATCCGAAGAATATTAATAAAAAGTAAGACTAACGTAAAGCATTTTCTCAATAATTACTTGTGGTCTGATGCGGAGGAATGTCTGTAACTGGAGAGCAGCGCCTTAAATCTGTTTTGCACTATCCATATTTCTTTAGTGTTGGTCTGGCCCCATGATCAATCTACTCTAATGCATCAGGCATTGGTGGGTGGAAATCTTGGCTGATCCATGCCCGATTCATTTCCACGAAGGCCAGTCTCTCAAAAAAACATTTTTCAAGCGTACTGGAGCACATTGAATTGCTCTCATCAGAGCATCACATACGCACATATAAGAGTTTCATCACTTTGTTCCTGTTAAAGTCTTCAGGGCCTAGTTACTACTTAGTGAAAGGCCATAGATAGTTACACACCTGCTGCTGTTATCGACAAATCCTGCTTTAAGTGTAGTGTAGCGTTTTGTCCTCCCCTCATATACGCACTAAGTATGTCAGGCAGAGAAGTGCCAGGATGGGCACAGAGAAGTTGCAGAGGCCTAAATTCATCAAGCAGAGGTTGCAGCAGACTAGGGGTGAGTGGCAGCAGGAGTCTCAGTGAGAGGCCTGATCTCCTGGTATCAGCTAGCGGTCGTGTCTTGACCAGCAACCCATCTGCCATCATCCACTGGTTAACACGATCATCCACTGCATCACAAGTGACATCTGACACCCCCAGTCAACTGTCGGTTATATCTTATGTTTTGGGTTCAGCTCCACTATTCAGTGAGGACGATCTGATGATCAACAGCTACTGCCCAGTCAAGAAGTGGAGGAGACACTCGCCGCTTCTTCCACTAGGCGGGCAAGTAGTGATGAGGAGAGTGGCGTGGGAGGTGGTGTTACAAGCGTTTTGGCTTCTTAAGCAGACATTGTTGAGGAAGCTGAGGAGGACATCAGTGAGTTTTGAGGGCACTTTTAAAGGCTTGGAGTGATGGAGAGTGACATATTAGTAACATATTAGTAACATAGTAACATATTAGTAACATAGTAACATATTAGTAACATAGTAACACATTAGTAACATAGTAACATATTAGTAACATAGTAACATATTAGTAACATATTTGTAGTTAGTAACATATTTGTAATTAGTAACATAGTAACATATTAGTAACATAGTAACATACTAGGCCTCAATTCATCAAGCAGAGGTCTCAGCAGACTAGGGGTGAGTGGCAGCAGGAGTCTCAGTGAGAGGCCTGATCTCCCGGTATCAGTTAGTGGTCATGTCTTGCCGGCATCCATTGGTTAACACGATCATCCACTTAACATGGCTATATGAAAGATGTGTAGGCAGAAGGCGAAGTGTGGCCAGGGTCCCAGTGTTGGACCCACAGCCCTGCATCAACATTTGCAGTGTCACCATAAAGCGGCCTGGGAGAGTTGGCTCCAAAGTGGTGGTCCAGCCTGCTGCATTACCCAGTGGCACGCCGCTCTCTGTTCCAGCCAGCCAAGGCTTCGCCACCTCCTGTGTGTTATAACCATCCTCTGTCACTCCAGATGCTCCTCCTCCTCTTAATCCGAGTCAGTCATTCCGCCAGCAATCCATTGGCCAAGCCATGTCCAAGAGACAACAGTATGTGCCCACTCATCCAACGTGCAGAAGCTAAATGTGCTCCTGTATAAGTTGCTGGTGCTGCATTCCCTCCCTTTTGAGGTGGTGGACATTTCAGAGAACTGATGGCTTGTTCCGAGCTGAGGTGGAGAGTCCCATGCTGTCATTTCTTTGCGAAGAAGGCAGTACCAGCCCTGTGCAATTTTGTTGAACAGAAGGTGGGCCAGTCCTTTAGCCTGTCAGTGTGTACCAAAGTGCACGGCAGTGCCTAGGTCTGGAGCTGTAACTACGATCAGGGACAATACATATCCTTTAAGCCCCACTGGGTGATTGTGGTTCCTGCACAACCACAACAGCAACTTGGACAGGTCCCTCCGCTGTGGCCCCCACGCTTCTTGGCCGTTTTGCCTGTGACAGTGCACTTGCACTTAGCAATGGTGTCACCCGAAAAAGTGCCTAATTGACAATTACATATTAAATGTTAACATTTATCTTATTTGAACACATTTATAATAATAACATATAATAACATATAACATAATAACAATAACATATAAAATGTATCCAATTTTTTTTAGGTTAATTTTGCATTTTTTTTTCATTTTCTGTTTTTTTTTTAATCTTTTGTATTTTTTAAAAATATATATTTTTTTATTTTTTTTGTATTTTTATATATATTTTTCCATTGTCTTTTTAAAATATTTTTAAAATTTTTTTACTTTTTTTTTGTTCATTTTTTATTTTATTTTTTTGTATTTTGTTTTTTCTTAATATTTTTTTTCTGTATTTTTTTTTATTTTTTTATTTTTTTCAGTGCCCTTCCAGCCTACCATGTGTGCAGGACTCGGCGGTTTCACGCTGTTCTTCACATGGTTTGCCTTGAGCCACGGAGTCACACATGGGAGGTACTGTTCCACCCAAACTGCAAATGGGAAACATGGTGACTGACAATGGAAAGAACATCTTGCCTGGGCTGCTACAAGGAAGCCTGAGCCATGCGCCCTGTATGCCACACGTTTTCATCCTAGTTGTCAAGCATTTTCTGAAGTCTTCCCCCCAGCTGCAAGACATGCTAACAACGGGAAGGAAACTTTGCATGCACTTCAGCCACTCCTACACTGCCAAGCACACCCTTCTTGAGCTACAGCGTCAGAACGGTATCCCCCCACATAGTCTGATTTGCAATGTGTCCACCCTCCATATGTTGGATCGACTATACGAACTGAGAAAAGCCATCACTGTTGTTTGCTCAGGCTCTTTGAGGAAGCCAATTATTAGTCAGTCGCCAGGACTATGGGATCAATGATGTGATTCCACTGCTTCATGTACTACAACACATGTTGGAAACCATGGCTGATCAGGGCACTGGAGACATGGCGCTTACATTTCACGGCCACATGAAGCCTGTGGGGGCTGAAGTGGAGGAGGAGGAGGGGTTGGGGAACGGCGAAGCACAGTTTAGGTTTGACAAAATGGCAATTTTATCTAGTCATCTGACAGGAGAGGAGGAGCAGGAGCAGCCAGAGGAGCTAGAGGGTTGTGAGGAAGGCGAGACAGAGGACCCAGACACACCATGGCAGTATGCTCCCTCCGAGTCACTTGCAGAAATGGCATGATGCATGCTCGCGTGCTTGCGTAGTGACCGCAGAATTGTCTCCGTTTGTCAGCGGGATGACTTCTGGCTCTCCACCTTATTGGACCCTCGCTACCGGCACAAAATGGGGGCATTTTTTTACACCTACTGAGAGGGAGGACAAACTGGCCTACTACAGAGACATTCTACGTAGTCAGTTGGCCGATGCCTATCTGAATGGCCGATGCCATGGTCCATACTGTGATGCCCCCGCGGGCAAGCAGGCAACCCCCAATCTCCACCACCGCTTCTGCCTAAAGTCAAGCCCCGGTTTGCTGGGACTCTAGGTACGCCTCACCGGACATGGTTGCCCCCAGGTCTTAATAGGCGCAAAGGATGGCTGCTTACGGTGAAGGCCGATGAACCACGAGGGTATCCCGAAGCCGAGGCCATTCACAGGTAGTCAATTCGGAGGGTGCGTCAGAGTACAGGGATGAGATAGGTGCGTAGTCAGGAGTAGCCAAGGGGTCAAGCTGGGAGGTCAGAGATCACGGGGTATCCAGAGGGGCAGGCAGGTTCGTGGTCAGACAAAGCAGAGGTTGATACAGGCAGCAGACAGGAATGGTCGATCAAGCCAGGTTGGAATCAGATAACAACTAACAGAATCACACCCTAATCACAAGCGACCTGCATAGTGAGGCTAATCATGAGCAGCAGAAAGACCTGGATCAGGCCCTGAACCAGCAGGTAGTGTCATACCTTGACATGACCATGCCAATGCACCTTGAGGACCCGCTGGACTTCTGGGCAGCCAAACTTGACTTGTGGCCGCAACTGGCAGAGTTTGCCCTGGGAAAGCTGTCCTGCCCAGCGAGTAGTGTGCCATCTGAGCGGGTGTTTAGTGCGGCGGGGGCCATAGTCATAACAAGGAGAACTCGTCTGTCCACGAAAAATGTGGAGAGACTCACCTTTGTGAAGATGAATCAGGCATGGTTCAGCCAGGATTTCCAGCCACCAATGGCTGATCCATGGTAGTAGCTGATGCATGCTAGCTCCTTATGCTGCTGCCAACTCCAGGGTGTGTCTTTCAGGCAATATATGGGCTCCCTATGCTGCTGCCAACTCCTGGGTGTGTCTTTCAGGCAATATATGGGCTCCCTATGCTGCTGCTGCCAGCTCATATGTGTGTCTTTCAGGCAATATATGAGCTCCTAATGCTGCTGCTGCCAACTCCAATGTGAGCACTCTTAAAAGACACATGCTAGCATATTTGGGATGCCCCCCGGTTAAAGGCAATGGCTGCTGGCAATTTGACAACGTGACTTTCTTTACAAAATGCAACCAGTTAATAGACAGGTACTCTTGAAATATTAATGCTAGTGTTTGGGATGCCCCCTCCTCACATAGAGAGGTTGGCTCCTTTGATAGTGGAAAAGTGACATTGATTAAGAAATCCAACCAGCTAAAAGACAGGTAGTCTTGAAATATTTATGCTAGTGTTTGGGATGCCCCCTGCTCACATACAGAGGTGACCTCCCTTGATTGTGGAAAAGTGACATTAATTATAAATTGCAAGCAGTTATTAGACAGGTAATCTTGAAATATTTATGCTAGTGTTTGGGATGCCCAGTGGCCAGGGGTTTTTACAGCAGACACAAAAACAATTTAAACTGTGCTCTAGTTAGATGAAAACCCCTTTAAGAGCTGCTTGTGTGTAACAGATGGGGTTAAATGTGCAAACATGGCGTGCCCAGTGGGCAGGGGTTTTTACAGCAGACACAAAAACAATAAAAACTGTGCCCTAGTTAGATGAAATCCCCTTTAAGAGCTGCTTGTGTGTAACAGATAGGGTCAAATGTGCTGATATGGGATGCCCAGTGGCCTGGGGTTTTTACAGCAGACACAAAAACAATTAAAACTGAAATCTAGTTAGAAGAAAACCCCTTTAACAGCTGCTTGTGTGTAACAGATAGGGTCAAATGTGCTAATATGGGATGCCCATTGGCCGGGGGTTTTTACAGCAGACACAAAAACAATTCAAACTGTAATCTAGTTAGGAGAAATCCCCTTTAACAGCTGCTTGTGTGTAACAGATAGGGTCAAATGTGCTAATATGGGATGCCCATTGGCCTGGGGTTTTTACAGCAGACACAAAAACAATTAAAACTAATCTAGTTAGAAGAAATCCCCTTTAACAGCTGCTTATGTGTAACAGATAGGGTTAAATGTGCCACTGCCAACATGGGATGCACAGTGGCCAGGGTTTTTTACAGCAGAAACAAAAGCAATTTAAAACTATGATCTGGCTATTAAATGACATGAAAATAAAAAAAAGCTTTCCCTGTTACTTTCTCTGCTGTCCCTGCCTTGATCTTTCCCGATCATTCCCTATCTTTCCCTGGTTCTGTCTGGCACTCTGTGGGTCTCCCTGGCTCTCTGTTAGTCTCTCCCTGGCTCTAAACAGCTTAGTTCTGGCCGCAATACAACGCTAAAATACGCACAAGCAAGATGGCCACCGTTTATATAGCGCTGTGACGTCACCGGGGTTCCTGGCTGCTGATAGGCTGCATGTGACCTTCCCATGATACCTTGCCCCAGGGGATATGTCCAGACATGTGCATCCACCATTTTACAATGCCTGTAATTGAATTAAATGGAGTTTAAAGGAAAAATTCGATCAATCGAATCACGGAGAAATTTGAATTCGTTCAGAATCGAATATTTCCTGAAATTCGGGTTCGTCTGGATCGATTCACTCATCTCTATTTATAATGTGCGCCTTTTTGTATAATTTTTGTGGCTATAGCACCAGCTTCAGAGCACCAGCATTCCCGTCTTATCTGGTGCTGTGGACTACATTGGCGCTAGCAGTCACTGCACCAAATGATAAAAATTAGCTTTGATTGTTGCACTAGGTATCGGACGGCCTATGTCAGCGCCTGTTGGACCCGTCGGCCGATTATCCCAGCGTCAGTGAACGTCCCCTTTGTACTGCCATACTTCCAGTGCTCCCCAGCATTTTCATGATTTTTTCCCTCCTCAAAACCTTTGGCGCTGCATTTTTCCGGCACTGATCAGCATTTCTTTATTACAGTTATCAGAAATCACTGCTGAGGACAAAGGGGACAAACTTTACCGCACGTTTAGGTTGCATATAAGTTGTTGGTGTCCTAATTACACATTGTTAAGCAAAATAAGCCATTAAAATCAATTCTAATGACCCCCCCCCAAAAAAACATTTTGATCCATCTAGGTCCTGTGTTTCAATTATTGACCAGTCCCAATGCAATTTCTGTACCAAAAATGTGTGTAATATTAATTATAAGCATTAAACACTACAATGCAGTTCTGCCTGTTGGGCTCTATGCGATCTTGAGCTACAGCATTAGGTTTCAACTGGCGCTGCTTCAACCAGAGCCCCCGGTGCACGACGTTAGCCAGTGATTCTTAAATCCCACACTGAGTGTCGCTGAGGCCATAAAAATGTTGCTGTGTGGCGCTGACACTTCTCTAAATCTTTTGTGTTACCACGTGACTGACAACCCACATGCACCACCCAGGTGGTACTTGATATAATTGGAAAATGGTGATTCTTGATGAAAAAAGATTGGGAACCTCTGCTTTACTGATATAATGTCTCTACATAATAAAAGTAATTTGTATGAAGTCTGAAATTCATTATATATATATATATATATATATATATATATGTATTCCACCTCTCACATTGATTGTTAATGAAAACATACTAGTTTTTGGCACGGATGATAAAGTGTTTTGTCAGGTTTATTAATCCATGATCCATGTTTATATCATAGGACGCTGCGTAATGACAACACACCCTCACCCTCAGTGTCTCGAAACTATGGCAACTCCATATTATTCTACCATGAATACATCACTCCATTATTTAACGCTTGTTGCCACACAGACTAATTGAGAATGTCACCGCTGAGATACCGTCTTGTATGCGAGACTATGCAGCATTGAAAACTGGCTATGGCTCTTATAATTTAAAGTAGTGTCATTTCATTTTTTCATCAGTTTACTGCTATTATAACCTTGCTTGCATTTGATTGGGAGAAAAAAAAAGTTTTCCCCCTTTTTCACAAATTGTTATCTCTTCTCATTTGCAAGTTTATAAAAAATAACCTAAACAGGCTTTAGCCTTGGCCATCCATTCATTCATCTGGGTCATACAGCAGCTTTTGACAGCTCCAGTTCCTGATACCGGTAATATGGGACTTCTCTGCAAGGTCAAGAAGGTTAGCAAATACTGATTGCTAGCAGTCATTAAGCCTCAACTAACTTAAAGTGGACCTCGGGTAATGCACCCCATCTTTTGAGCAACCTGATTTGGGCACTGGCAGTCACAATGGTGGTTTTTGTGACCACTGCAGGCACAGAGGGTAACATAAGTTGTGAGGAAAAATAGTTATAATTTCACAGGAATGTCCTGTGATAACCTAGTTGTCAGTAACTGGTAATAATTGTATGGATGGCCTGCACAGGTCAGTAAACAATAGATCTTATTTAAACAGTGACAAATTATGTAACTAAATGTGACAGGACCCTGGTGTGAACATTAAATGGGTCTTTTACTGCTCATACTGTAAACATTATTCTGTCTTTTAACTCATTTGGATGCAGCTAGACAACTAATGACTGAGACAACAGACAACAGAGACAAATGTTGCTTCCTTATATTAATAATGATGCCCCTCTGACTTTCCCAATGCGGTCGCAACCTGTGCACTCCGTCAAGTGAAATCCTCAGCTGATGAAAGACACCATAGTGATATAGGTTCACACCCAAGGCTGAAAGCTGTGACAGAAAGCCTGACCAGCAGGTAATCCCCAGCCATGAGCTTTGTGCTGGATGCAAGCTTCAGAAAAATCCCAAAGACATAGTGGCTCCAGGGAATTATGAACTTGCAGTTCAAATTAATCACAAACTGATTACATTTTTGGAATCTGTAATTCATAACACCCGCAAACGTGGGTCATTCCAGGGCCTGAGATGTACAGAAATTAGTCTATATCAAGCAGAGGTGTCTGATCTCATAGCATGCACATGGGTTTGATGGCACCAGAATTGGATCTCTAGGACCTTCCATTAAAAAGTTATGTCAAATTATTATTTTAGGAGTCGTAGCTATCCACTTCTAAGAGAAGTAGGCTGAAGCCCCAGGAGGGATGGGGGAGTTACCAGCCAGGAGTTTAAATGTTTGGGAGCATCACTGCATATAATCTAACTGCAACAAAGTAACTGACATTTTCTCTGCTAGTTCTGACTGTACATTATCACTTGCATTTGCCTTTTTGACCTGTATATATATATATATATATATATATATATATATATATATATATATATATTCTTTATATGTTTTTGCTTGTCTACTGTGCCCTTTAAGGTGATGGGGTATATAAATAAATATGGGATGGCTTCTGGCCCAATATAATCCTGCCAGGAGGCAGTAGGGGGTTAGACACCTTGCTCAAAAGCACTTCAGTCATGTGCCATGGTCAGGAATTGAACCTGCAACTCTCCGTTCACAAGGCCGCTTCCTTACTTTTAGGTCATAACTGCCACGATTGGGTACTGTCTGTAGCCTTGGTCTTCTGTGACATGTTCATTGGGCTACACATGCACCTACAGACCTCCTCTAACGTATTACGAACATGTACTGCAGCAGACAAAAGAAATACAGGATACACATGGTGCCTGCTCAAAATAGGTTTCAGTCTGTCCAATCCTATTGACCTTTTGGATGTGCTTAACTGTATCTTGTTAAAAGTTCTTTCTATCCACCTGCCTATAAACCCCTGCTGTCTATCCTAACATTGCCTAAACCTTAAACACAATGCTTTGTTAGTTTCCATTAGGCATCTCATTTGAAGAGTTTTAATCGTATAAACTTTTTTAAGTCTCCACCAATTTAGAGCTCCACTCATCCAACCCCCCCAACTTTGGACTCTTCGCTCTGCCTCTGATCTGACTTATTATCCTGTCAGTTCCTCTTTATCCATGATTGGTCTTCGGGCAATGTTGGCCATACTGTTTAAAACAAGTCCAGACATTTTCATGGTACATTAAATTGTTGTGTGATTTGATTGTGTTGAGGTTGTTTGCAGTTATTCAGAATTGACAACTGCTACCCAAAACATGACACACTTTCTTGACTTATGGCTTTATGGCCTTATGGCTTTAAAGGGTAATTAAACTCTTAGTTACACGTATGTTAAAAAAAATAGTTTAGTTGCTTCTATAGTCCACATAACGCCTCACCACGCTGCACAAGTAGCTCATTAGCATCACTATGTCCTATTATATTTTGGTGGCTTTTTAATGTCACCCCCTCTTTATTAGATATTAAAGCGGATGGAAACACAGAAATTGGTCCTCCACTCCTCCCCCTGTCCAAGCAGCTGGGCACTGCTGTTGGCCTGGCGATGGGCCAGTTTTCCAAGAAAACATATGTTTTTCCCTGCCTAAGCCATGCCCTGTGGCACTTTTTGAGAGAGGCGATTGTCTGCCACAAAAGTGCCACTGTGATGAGGTGCAGCCGACGGGCCGCATCCCCGGTACGCTGTTTGGGCACGCTTTCTGAATGCTGGGTGCGGGCATGGCCGCAGAGAAGCCAGCAAAAAGAGGGCTCTGGACCTTCCGGGATCAGGTAAGATTACTGGCACTCCAGGGGTTACACAGCGGGGCATCTGGTGTAGGATGCCCTGGTGGGTAGGCTAGGCAGCTGGGTCTGGAATCTTTTAGATTCCAGGTCCGCCCGTGAGAGTTTTGACTCGCTTTAAGGGGTTCATTAATATGTGGTGAGCTCTACTTCTTACATGGCAGACCAATCATATGTGCCTGAATTTGCAGCTTAAGTTGATCTGTAAATACTGCATTAACATTTGATATATGATCACATAATACAGTGCTAAAATCCAATGATTATTGGGTCCTCCGGGTGAGCTTTAAACATTTTTTTATTGATGTACAGATGTTTTTACATATTACAAAATACCTCCTATAAGGCATTTACTATTGTGGAGATCTATCACCTCTATGCAAGATGAGGTTAGCTCAGCACATAAGGCAATGAGCTCCCCCACATGAGGTGGAGAGCTAGTCACATTGAACATCATAATGATAAAGCATTGCAAAGTAGCTTGAGACATAACTATGCCATTTTAGGAGACCTATAGTCTATTCTAGTCCACAAGGACCTTAGCCAAACCGAAACAACCGCGTGTCCCAGGGTGCATCCATTGGGCATGTCAAGCACACATTTACTAAATAAACAGCTTACATTGGTGCAAACAGGCCAGGTCTTGGCTGGTGTAGTGCTTACTGCTCCTATGGGACATAATAGGCAAGTTAAATAAGCTGATATTTTACCATTTTTCTTATCTTTTTATTTTACTTGGTAAATCAGGTTACTCACATTGCTCTCTTCTTCATAAAAAAATCTGATATAAAAAGCAAATGTCAGGTACTTATCCTATGTAGATTTAAAAATTAGTGTAAGATTTTTGAATATGTGAGCTGAATAAAGTGTGTTTTTTTATTCCAGTTTTAATGGTAAAATAAATGATAAAAGCCGATCTTGATTGTTAAAATTACCTTATGAAGTATCATTGATTGCCACCATCTTTTAGTGAATGTATCTTTTATTGGCGCGCCATCAGCAGCTGTGGTTTGCGGTAATAATTAGGGTTTCCTGATATACAAATGACACTTTGAAAGCGCCATTGTACGGCGCCGCAGCCCCGCAAGAGTTAAGAGAAATAATCCCCTCCGCTGCCATCTTAGAATAACATTAGTCAAGCTACTTTTGTTAATTCAGAATATTCATTGTTTTTTCACCGTGCGCTTCTCTTAATGATTTCTCACTTCTGCAATTGAGCCTAAATGAAAACGCATTTATTTACAGGTAATACAACAATAGTTACCAGGAAAAAAAAAGATGTTGTCTGGGGAGAAATTGTTTGGTTCACAGATCAAAGCTCAAATTAGAAACTTGATTGAGGGGAAAAAAAAGGAAATTAATTTCATAATTCTGAAGAGGAAGGCTTTCAGAATAAAAAAAAAAATCTTTTCTTTTACAATTTTCTATCTGTCAGGAACCATTGTGCTACTTTTTTCAAGGGGAAATTTAAAATTGACAAACGCCTAGCGTTGTCACCTCAACACAAACTGTGACACATTTTCTTCCTCACACATTCAAAACCCAACTTATCAGTCTTAACAAGTGCTCGTATCATGAGGCTGTTGTTGCCTTTGTTCATCTACTTTCACAAGTAAATTACACTTTTTAGGATTTATTAAGACAAGAGAAGAACTTTGACGAGGAGACCAAACTCTCCATGGAAAACCGTCTCATTACTTTCTAGCCCAAGGCACACTATTTGCTATTACATCCTTCCACTATTACAGTCACCACTATTCTTTACACGGTACATACTTGTTTACGTAATTTTATTTGGCTCTCCTTATTTTTTTTATATTTGTTATTTTTTAATAGTTCTTTCATTTTCTTCATTTAATATCATGTGCAATACAATGCTATATACAATATATCAGACTTAAGGGAATGGCATTTTTGAAAGTGTATATTTGATTGTGCCAAAGCATGTCCTCAAAGTGCTGTGTACTAGTACTTTATTGGCAGCAAATATGTGATTTATGGAAGCAGTTTTTATTGCCTGAAATATGTTGCTATTGGCAACTGCACACCAAACCTGCATCCCAAGACGAGAGCAGTGAGCCCTGTGCACACAGAACACTGTTGCTATGGCCGCTGCTGAGGTGAGGGGGCTCACTGATGCGCATGTCCAACAGCAGTGCCCTGTGTGTATATGGCTCACTACTCTCTTCTTTATATACATACTTGGTATACATTTGCCAGTAGCAACAGAATGCAGGTAGGGAAAACTGGTTCCATAAAACACACATTTGCTAACATAAGAAAAAATACTCAAGCATATTGAGAAAATCTTTTGGGCACACAAAACTATACACTTTAAAAAGTGGACTTTCTCTCTAAGTAAGACTTAAAATAAAATAACAAAAAATATTTCAAACATCTTATATAGTAGTTAAAAAATAATATACAATACATTGCTTATAAAATACTGTCTATTTCTGTTCATGTGAAAATATTTTGACGCAAGTAACAAAAAAAGCTATTAACTAACGTGATAATATATCAATTCACCTAACTGATATTCAGCAAACTTTGTACTACATTGGACAATATCTCCAACTCGACACACGGGGATAATTCATTAAAAGCAACTGTGAGTTTAAAGCTGCCCACCAGTCATTTTTGAGAATCAAGACAGAAAAGTCATTACAAATGAGGGATGACCCCTGCAGTTAGCACCACTGGATGCCTGATGTTGGGTCCAAAATACTCAGGCATTCTCCCACCAGATTGTTGGCAACTATGCTATGCAAGTCCGCCCTACGATCTTCACTGCCCACATATGGGCATGTAGTGCTGTAAAGCAGCATACAATTGCAAATGCAGGTACGTGCCATTGCCCCATATCAGGCTTACAATGGCATTGAGATTCTCTCAGATTGTTCCATTTATTGACCATGTAGACATTTTTAAATGGAGGATCTTTAAACAAAGGCATATTGACCTTACTCACTGGGGAATGCCCCCCCCCCCAGTATCCTTCTACACTATGAAATTAGTGAGTTAAACAAGGTCAGCATTTTGGTAAGGAAGTATTCTACAAAAAAAAAATTCAAGAAATGCACTTCTAATAAATACATTACTACGACACGTTTTACATGAAATAATGTTAGTTGCTGTTACAAAAACACCTGAATTCCTCTTTAAAGAGACGTCCAAACATAATGTAAAAAACATCATGACTCAGTAGCCTTAATCATATCTGCCCTCTCCCTTCGTCCTGTAACCTCACAGCAGCACCTAGATGCAAAAATTTGGCACTGACTTCTGCCACTCCCGCTTATTCCCCTAGTAGTTGACCACCAATCATTGGGCTCCACTGGTGGTCTATAACTTTGCCCCTGTGGCTGTATTGCAGCTTTTTGATTTGGTGTCAAAGTATGCTGATGCAAACACCTTGGCTTCTACCGTCCTGGGGAGTGGGCATGCCCACTGGCTGGAAGTTTCAAAAATAAATTTCTCCACTTTGGGAGAAGAAACGGGGAACATTAGGAGCTTAAGGGCTGTGAGATTATATGGTGTATGTAGTTGCCTGGACAATTTAATAAAATATACCACATGCCATACTATTTTGCCATTAAATCATTTTCTTTGCATTCACTAATAGCAGTTCTGAATAAAAGTATTATTTTATCTATATCTTTATGGTTGTACTTTTACATTCTTGAATGCTGTAATTTTAGCAGTATATAAAAATGCTTTCATTTACTACCGTGTGCTATAAGACGATGTATACACAAGTAATTAATATAGGAGGTATTTATTAGGATTTAGAGATACTGTTTTTTTTTAGAATTCTTTTCTACAAT
Source organism: Gastrophryne carolinensis (assembly GCA_027917425.1). Taxonomy (NCBI): domain Eukaryota; kingdom Metazoa; phylum Chordata; class Amphibia; order Anura; family Microhylidae; genus Gastrophryne; species Gastrophryne carolinensis. The sequence continues at coordinate 200,163,757 of CM051240.1, read as the reverse complement.
TTGATTTTGTGTTGAGTTGAAGATGCTTTCAATACACAAAGATATTCATTAACCACTTGAGCACTGCCAGTGGTAAACCTGTTCTTAAACATGCAGTTAAGGTAAAAAATTAAATAGAAGCACCTAGAATCAGCACCTAGGTAGAGTAAGCGTGAACTACTTTTTTTATTTTGTCGTTCCCTTTCAAGGTCCACCTAGAGGTTGATTTAGCACCAGATGTGCACTTTTTACTCCAAAGTATATCCATTTTGCACCTGATGCTAAATCAGTCCCTTTATTTTTAATACATAGGATTTAATTAAATTAAAACATAAAGCAAGGAACGATATGCATTAAATGTTTTTTTTTTGTTTTAAGGTTTGTTAGATTTTTTAGTTCAAGAAGTTGATTTCAAAGTTTAATATGCAACTTTTTGCCTTGTGTGACTTGATACTTTAAATTGTAAATAACCAAAATATAGTAGGTACATTTATATAATTTGAAATCATTATATTTTTAAATGAGATGTAGGTAAATACTTGAATATGTGAGAAGAGGTCAGCGTTAGGCTTTTACTAAGTCAGCAGTAAAAGCTGAGCATCATTCACTAATGATTTCTAGTAGTTCTAGTTTTACTAATTGTAGAGATTATATAGATAGGTTTGGTAAGGCTTTTAGTTAACCATACTGTACCTAAAGTCATTTCTCATTCAATCTTGATCTGAGGTGTCCGGCTATGTAAAAATCCATAGGCTCATTGGAGAAGCATGCCCATACTGGCTAGTAGACTAATCCTAAAAATACACTCAGAACTATCAAATGGATGATGTGTCCTACAGAAGGTTTACGGAACATTGCGCTAGGATTATACACAGCTAAATGGTCAGACATCAGGAAACACTTACACCAAAGTGCCAGCCTAAAGAGCATAGGGATACTTCAAAACCTCTAGTGCGGGGCTCCCCATCCTCTTATAAAGGCACGCCAACACAACATGTTTTGCCAGTCTCCATACAGACAGATAGATGAAGGGGAGATCCACAAAACTTGGGTCTTAAAGTATCTGCACCGCAAAATCGTGTCATGACATTGTTTTATGTTGTTTTGCTCTCTGCCATGGTCAGAGCCAGCTGCAGGACCACTGCAGCTTGCTGTGTTTGCTCATGCTAACAGCTCCAAGAAACAGGGCGGCTGTAAGACCACTTTATAGGTTGGAGAACTATAAAATGATGCACATCAACAGAGAAACCCCACAGAAGCTCTTCCAGGTTTGGGGTCCATGGCTTCAGGTTGTTTCTAACAAAGGCTCAATTGGTATGTAATGCTTCTCTTTTTTTCCTTTATCCCTTTTGTCAGCTCCATTTTTGAGTGTGTATTATGAATAGTTGACATTTTGTCAACTGTTTACATTTTATAAACAAAATTATATATAGTGATATATAAAAATACTGCGCTCAATGACAAATTAATAACAGTTAAATACAAGTAATATGTGATGTTAAATCAAGCTCCACGTGTAAAACTTAAATCTCACCCTTAAGTACAAACGAAAAATACAATATAACCACAGAGCTATAAATAAATTATTTAGAGTCCTCTTTAAAGTCCTCCAACTCAGAATTCTACATTCACCACGAGTGTCAGTAATCCAATCGTGCAGAACCACCACCGATTTGGTACCCTTACCGGAAATGATTAGATCACCAGCAAAATACAGCCGTTACGTAGGCACTTCCTCCAATCCACACCGCCCACTAGGGTATGTGTCCTCAATGTAGGTTAGTACGACCAATCAGATTTCCAGAGTATGTTCATACAGAAGGAAATAAAGAGGCCATAGTGCAGTATTGCAAGACTACAGATTCCTTTTAATAATGCCAATAAAATACTCACAAACGAACGATTAAAATGCGCATATCACAATGTGTATCAGGCCAATCCACGCTGCTGGATTCCAATCCTGTAGACCGCCGGCTCCCAACGCGTTTCGTCGCTCAACGCGACTTTAACCTAGTTAAAGTCGCGTTGAGCGACGAAACGCGTTGGGAGCCGGCGGTCTACAGGATTGGAATCCAGCAGCGTGGATTGGCCTGATACACATTGTGATATGCGCATTTTAATCGTTCGTTTGTGAGTATTTTATTGGCATTATTAAAAGGAATCTGGCAGCAAGGATAAATCAGGGCCCCCCGCAGGGTGCTGTGACTAAGTAGAGAACAGCTAAGTTTAGCCACAGCATCCAATGCAATCCCCACTATCCCTGAGGAGAGTCACAGCAAAGTTACTGCTAACAGTAAATGACATTGTGTACAAGCAGCGCCATCCGCTTATCGGCTGAGCACCCCACACAGTTTGGAATAGGGTGTGCGATCTCTTGTTCTCCTGTGATACTGTTTTCTGACTGAAAGCCAAAATATTGCTGAAAGTGGAAATCCTCTTCTTATCCTGCATCCTGCAATTTACATGTCATTGCCCCTTTACAACTGCGCGCTTTACAATTGCAGCTGTCCCGTTGGATAGGCCAGTTGTTTTCACAGATTCCGCGTGCCTACACAATACCACAATACCAGTAGCGGCTTGCTGATATCTCCTTAAACCTTGTTGGCGATGCAGCTGTAAAGACATCATGCTAATGTTACTTACAATAACACTGATTAAAACAAAAGTCCCAGTCGGAATTGCTGAACAGCCAGGAATTAGTGGCATATTTTCTATTACCGTCAAGCTGTAGAACATACAAATAAGGTAATGATACGAAAACAGAGACTTTTGTGCTATTTAATAACATGAATAGATAAAACGCATTCATTAAAAAAAAAAAAACTATATTGATGCCATTTTTTTTTTTATTATTAAAAAATAATCATCACGCTTGAACTTATTTTTTCCTCACTGTCCTGAATGCTTATTTACAAAGAACGCATAAGATGTTGTAATTTGGAAAGGGGAAAATGCTTTCTTATTTAATTATACAGAGCGCATCTGATGAACTTGCCAGAATAGAAGCAAAGTGTTCATCTTGGTACGCACCTGCAGAGAAGATTTAGGGGTTGGGTGGCTTAAATATCCACCCTGGGCTTTAAGAACTAAATGATAGTGAGGTCGCTTGGAAGAGTTCCAGCTCCTACCATCCACACTGTGCACTTGAACGAGAAATTAGTAGTTTCACTGCCGGACTAATGATGTTTGACATTTTTTTTGTAGGGAATACGGCATTCAAGACTTGGGATAAAATACAAATGGAGTGGGATGCAAAGCATTGAATCCTTAGTAAGAGATTAGCAAAAGCAAGAAGCAATCGAAATGTAATTTATGTAGCTTTGACAAGTTAAGTAAGAATTGTCTGTATATCTGGGTACATTTATCATATTAAAGGTGCTTGATTGCGAAATTGCCTATTATTAAAAATGTGTGTATGAGGGAGAGAGGGATATGATTAACGTATAAACATTTCAAATACAAAAAAATATGGAGAATAGCAATTTCATGTGAAATCCTTTCTAAAGAAAAGGTGGGGGCACTCCCTCAGTCTAGAGAAAAAAAGATTCAATCTCCAGAGAAGATCCTTTTTTATCATAAGAACTATAAATGTGTGGAATAGACTCCCACTGGGGCGTGGTACGGCAGCAACAGCTGATGCTTCAAAAAAATATTAGATGCATTTTTAGAAGAAAATAACATTAGCTGATATCTGTAAATAATGACAGCTAATGTATCGGACAAATATAAATAATACCTGCTACATTGGTTGAACTTGATGGACATTTTTTTCAGCCGTATTAACTATGCAACTATTCTCTAAATCAAGGTCATAGTTTTCCATAATCTTAATTCCTTTTAGCATCATTGTTGTGTGTTGTCAAGTAAAAACTCCAAAGTGTCTAGTGCCAGGTAGTGTCCCATCTATCATGAGGGGCAGCGATGGGATGAGTGTCAGTGCTGAGTTCCCTACAGTGCCATACAGACACTCACCCTGCACTGTGTGGCCTTATCCCATACCTTTCACATTTTTGGGGGGCTGGTGCATGTGCCACTGGATACCTGGGCTGTTTGGAATTGATTTGGTATGTTTTTTTAGCACTTTTGTCTTGCACTGCAAATTTGGGCCATGCAAAACCTGTGGCATATCTTTTAAATCTCCAGCTCAATTCCTGTTTTTTTTTAAATTTAATGTGCTGCAATCAATCCAAAAAAAGGGGGATTGCAACAGGCGCTGAACACCTAGACTCTGCCGTACGGGTGCTGTGTTTTTTAATAATCTCTCAGCTGGCGCTAGAGGTCGCTAGCGCATCGGCTTTTAACAGACCTGAGCTAGTGCCGACGGCTGGCTGATAATACATTAGGCTCCTCTGAAACAGGATTGTTGCCTTAGAAAGGGTTTAAAATGATGCCCTAGAACTTCCTTCTTAAAGATGTATCTCTGCTGGTGGAGTAGATGCTTGTTTGTACTGATTCGGCTGTGCCCTGATATCTAGCCTACTTAGTTTTCTCTTTCACGGGCCGATGACATTTACTTGTCATATGATCTTTGCTATCTAGGTCAGTTCGTTTTTTCAGTTTAGTAACTCTTCCATTTTTCCATTTTTAAAATTTATCTGTGCTTGGGATAATTTTCTTGTTGCATTATGAATTGCTGAAAAACGCTCAGGAATGACACCAAAGAAGACCTCAATATCTCCTGCTATTTAGGATTCCAGTCACTCTCGATTGGTCCTAGCAACCCACAAAAAATCCTAACCTAAACCCTAAGGACTAAAAATCCACTTAAGGTGGGATGATCATTTTAAAGTTGGAATAATCACTACACAATAACTTTTCACTACGCAGGAATTTGCCTCCATGTAGTTCTGGCTACACTGGAAAAACTATTTTTTGTATCCTACTTATACGTTTTTCTATTTTATTATAAACATTTATTCATTTTAAGAAGGATAAACCTACAGGATTTTCCTTCCTTTAAACTTTCTTTCTCCTACACCTGTGTTTTTTGTTTGAATATCACATATGAAGGCTGCTGCTACTTGTAAAAATAAATCTTTTTTAAGAGAAAAATGTATAAAAAGAAGCTTCTTTAGGATTTTAAAGTTTATTCACATCAGAACCTTAAAAGGAGGAAAACATGACCTAGGGTGATGGTAACTCAGGCAAATCAAGGAGTGAAAAGGGGATGTTGCTAGCAAGTGTTGCTGTGGTCACCAATCAGCTAGCAACTAAAATGGCATCTATATATGCCTCAATTGCCCTTCCATACTTCTCCATCAACACCCTTAGCCTGGGTAATGTCTTCCATATGCCTCCAGAGCAGTGTTCCTCAACCCTTTCCTCGATAGCACCAGGTCCCAGTATGTGGATCTACAGCTATGTCTGAGAACTAATTGCTTCACCTGTGCATCTGTGTGGAGATCTACAAAACCTGGGCTGTTGGTGGCTCTCAAGGAGAGCCTCAGATTAGCTCCCAAGATCACTACTGTTATGTGGTCACTAGCTGACATATCGCTGATGCTTCTTTTCACCAGTGGGCCTTCTCCCACATCAAGTTCATGCAGCTGCTGGGGCTGGACAGTTCATGTGTCTCCTACTCAACTCATTTAAAAGGAACTATAGGCATGCCACGAATTCCACATTCACGGTGTATGGCACAAAATGACAGTTAATCACGTGACCGCTGGTGACTTATCTGAATTTTGCAGTGGGCTTGCACATCCAACCTGAAGAGTTTCCATTGGTCACGTGATTAACTGCTATTTTGTGCCATATACTATTAATGAGGAAGTGTTTATTTGCCTATAGTTCCTATTTAATGAGGTGAGTAAGAGACACAGGAAATGTTTAAGCTCACCAACCAAGGATCTACTGGCTGCCTCCCCCATCAACACCGTGAAAAGTTCCATTTATGCCCTCACCTCATCACCCAAGACTTCTTTAAAATTGTTTTTTACAAGGCAGGCTTTTATATTCAAAGGCAGGGTCCTTATGTTTTTTTTAAAAAACAAAAGGTTCATGTGGCCAAACTTCTTTTTATCTTTAACCTTATTTAATGCTAAATTTCATTGCTGAAAAAAAATCTACACCTCACCTTTAGAACTTCTCTATTGCAACACCTAATGTTTTTATTAATATTATATAAATTAAGGAGAGTTGCATTTGTAACTCTCAGGTGTTCAATTAAAAATTCGTAAGGATTTCTAAATCAAATTGAAACACTGCCATATACTGCCATGTATATTTGAATGCAATAAAAAAAAAGAAAATAATGGAACGGGGCTAAAATGTAACTGAAATAATAGTAAGGTCTTCTTTCTGCTCCATTGAGACATATTTGACCCAGAGCTACATTGTATAGAATGATTGCAATTTGTACATTTCATATCCTCATTTTTTCCACAAAGTGTTTCAATCATGAATACAAATAATAATAAAAAAAAATTTCCAAACTGTAAGCCAGGCATAAAGACTTACTAAAAATTGCAGGGAATTCATCAAGTTGTCAGATGGACTATATTTATCGGCTTTGAAGACCTAAATCTGACAGTTCCTATTTACAATAAGTGCTGCTGTACTCTAATTGTTTCCAAAGCTATAAATAAAAAGATATCTCCCCCCCCCCCCCCACAACACATACACACAAACGCACACTTATTTTAAACAGATGTTCTCAAAATGGAAGACGAATTTGGCTATTAGATGTTGACTGTCAAAAAATGACCAATGTTCCTCGCCAAAGTTCTGTGTAAGAATAATCCATTGTAATTTATAACAAAAGAGCAGAGCTTATTTAACATTGATTATTTCTATTGTCATACTTTTAAACCTAAAGTGTGTAGACCACAGATGTCATGGTTAAAAATTACTATGAAAAATAAAAACTGGAAAAAAACAGCAAAACACATTTTTTAACAATTAGTCACATCTCCATATTTCAAAAAGAAGAGATGTCAGCTGTTCATTTAGCCCTGTGTATACAAAAATTAATGGGCATCAGGTTTTTCCTACCCCAAGCAAGATATCTAAATAAACCCCCAGGGAAACATTTGCTGACAGGAGATGCAGCTTTTGCATGTGGATCTAAGATGAGATCAGTATCTCAGTAGCTGGCCTTTCCAGCAGGATACCTATCAGTGTAGACTTGCAAATCCACACTAATAGGCAAGGGCACACAGGGCATTTTACTGACTATGACCAGCCCAAAAGCATCTGAGCCTTGTCCTCAATGTACTTTCCAACAGGTCAACATGTGGGATCCATAGACAGGGATGTCTACCCATTCCTGCAGGGTGATTTTTCCCCAGTCCTGAACTTAGCAATGATTATTTTCCTGAACACACTTGGACTTAGGTCTCAAGTAACAGGTGTGTTTAGGAAAATGAACAGTGCCAATTTCAAGGCTAGGGAAGACTCATTCTGCAGCAGTGGGTCAGGTTAATGTCTCTGCAGAGTTGAGGCTATAGCATTTCAGAGAAAAGGTCATGGGCAGGGGTGGATATGACCCTTCTTTAAGTGATGGCAGGATTGGGTATGACACCCACAGCCATAATTCTAAGGCTATATCATTGCAGGGGTGTCTTAGCTGAGGGGTAGAAATTGGACTGGGTACAGGGAGATGGGTTTGGGGGAGGCACAGGACCTGGGTGGATTGAGAGCTACGCTAGGTCCAGTCAACCCCTAAGGCAGTACCACTAACAAGTAATTCTTCCTAGGCAAGCCTGCCCTTGTTAACAGGGTTTTTGCTTAAAGTCATCCTATACCCAGAAAGGAAGTTTATGTAGTCACCTTATATCCCAAGCTCAGTGCCCCAAAACAGCCTGTGTTTCTGTGTTTTCTTTGCTAAAGTCTTTGCCCAATATTCATAAAAACACTAACAGGAAGCAGTATGATGCCCGAATGGCAGCCATATGTTAATTCATTCAGGTATAAACTAACCTGCCCCATGATGGCAGTTTGGTTGTAGTGGTTTCAGATTTAACGCATTGTTATTATAACTGATAAGGCTGACTCCCCCCAATGAATGTATCATTGCTAAAAAAGCACCAAGGAGCAATATGGCTGATGATTCGAGGCAGCTGACCATCCGGTTCATTTTTTTATGAATATTGGGCAAAGGCTTTAGTAAAAAAAGAAACACAGGCTGTTTTGGCACATTGGGATGAGGATAGAAGATGCCAACATAAACTTCCATTCTGGGTATAGGATCAATTTGAAGGAGGACTTTCCAACGCTGCAGCCAAAAAAAAGGAGAAAATACCCCTCTCCAGTGCATTTCCCCTATAATGCTCACTTATTTTACTCACTTAAGGCTCGATTCAGAGACACATTCGTCTGGACTTCCGTCTGTGAAAGTTTTAGTGGGTGTTTGTCATTTTTTTGCTTTTTTTCGTTCATTTTTCATTCGTACGAACGTTCGGGAAAATGTGTATATGCGCTTTCGATGAACGGAAGCAAATCAGATCCTTTCCGTTAGTTCGGATCATTTTCCAAACAAAATCTGATATTTTCCGTTCATTCAGATAACTTACGTTGTTGGGATGGGCTTACGTCTGATTCAGAGAGCTGATTTCCGACGGACCACCACCCTATAAATCCGTTTCATTTCTGATCCACTTACGGGTCCTTATGGCTCGGATTGCTATTGCTGAATATGTTTTGTGGCTATGTGGAGGAGTCTGCGCACCTTTAGCACCAAGGCATTGCATGTATCAGCATGGCATAGGCCAAAAATTGTATAGCAATGCATACCTGAATCAATACATTTCATTTATGCCTTATAGATGCATTTTATTTTTTATATATTCTTTATTTATAAGTTTTCAGGATATAACAACATACATGCAAGATATGAGATATGAACATATAAGTAATAACAAAGATAGCAATCAGAACTACAATTTAAATAAAGAGAAAGGCTAACAGTATGCTTCCACGTGTCTTATTATTCAGCTTGTCTCGGCGTCCAGTCTCCTTACAATATACTTTTACGGGGGCTACCACCCCAGCGCGCCCCCCCGCCCCCCCGGACAGGACACCCCAGGGATGCGGCCGCAAGGTCCATGAGCCGCGGGGGCCGCCTGTGAGCGCCCACCCCCTCTCTATTAGCAACGGCAAGCGATTTATAGATGCATTTTAATGCTGACCTTAATTAGTCCTTAGCATGTAAACATTTATTTTCCCACACATCCATATAATTGCTATATTTTTTTAGACTTATGTCCTTTGTGAATTATCTTTGGATTGTTGAACTTGAATCTTAATTTGTGGTAGGAGTTATTGTTTTAGTTGGTTACCTTTGCTTTGTGTAATTATTTTAGATTTGGTTGCAGGAACCGCAAGATGTGCCACTCACACAACATACAAGCAGTGTTTGGTCCAGCTATGCGATTCCTCAGTGTTCTTGCAGGGCATCCAGGGTCGTCCCCTGATGCTTATACACTACAAGAAAAGAGGGAAACCCACAGTACCCTCTAAAAAGTGCCAAGGATGAAACAGTTGCACCACTTTAAGGGTCTAAAAAATATTCAAATTTATTGACTAATTACATATATTTACAATCACAATAAACATTAAGACTATACAATAACAACTACATGACATAAACATTTAAAACCACAAGGGGGCGCTGGAGGTCTGTCTCAGTGCAAAAAGTAAAATACTCTCCATTAAAAGTGTGTATCCAAATCCTACATACTATAAATAATATGCTCTCAGATGCAAAGGTGCAAAAATACAACAAAAAATGTGCTAAACCCACCTAGTAATCAATTCAGGTCCACATGAGTGTACAAAAATAAAGCAAAATAACATACCATTGAGCAGGGAAACACGCCGTGGTGATGGAAGTGAAAGAGAAAGAAATGAACAAAAGTGCATACAGACCAACCAGACGTGGACCCCCCACAGGTAACAACGCCGAGCGCGTTCGTAGCGTCTCCTGCACTACTTCAAGGGCGAGTGACTCAGGAGAATTTTTGTACACTCATGTGGACATGAATTGATTAATAGGTGGGTTTAGCACATTTTTTGTTGTATTTTTGCGCCTTTGCATCTGAGAGCATATTAGTTATAGTATATAGGATTTGGATACACACTTTTAATGGAGAGTATTTTACTTTTTGCACTGAGACAGACCTCCAGCGCCCCCTTGTGGTTTTAAATGTTTATGTCATGTAGTTGTTATTGTATAGTCTTAATGTTTATTGTGATTGTAAATATATGTAATTAGTCAATAAATTTGAATATTTTTTAGACCCTTAAAGTGGTGCAACTGTTTCATCCTTGGCACTTTTTAGAGGGTACTGTGGGTTTCCCTCTTTTCTTGTAGTGTATTGAGTTTTGAGTGCTGGGATTAGTGTGCACACTATTATTGGCTTTATTGTTGACTTACCATTTGGCTTATAGACTGGTGCAACTTGACTAAAACTTGTACCATGATGCTTATATATTGCAGAGCTCCGGCTCATTTCGTCCGTTTGAGTCAGGAGAATTATCTGGTGGATGGCTCCAGGGTAAGTTTGCTCACATTCCATCAATCCATTTTCACTGTATGGCAATGAATATAGTTGATGACTCATGTCTTAAGCTATTGCTGTTTTTAGCCCTTGATGACATGTTAAAAAATATTGTAGCTTAGAATGTGTATTTTATGTTAGTATTTTTTTTTAATCATAGTTTTTATTAGAATAAAATCTGGAAAAAACAGTGTAATCTTACAGTCAGAGCATTTTCCAAACCGCGCATGAGGCCATAAAGAAGCGCCATTAATTAACAATCGTCCAAAGAATATGACCATTATGAGCAGAATACTGACAAACAAAATGAAAAATTATCCAAAAAGATAAAGAGAACATTTCTCAAGCATCATCAAAAGAAGAGCTTTAGAGAAAGGAAGAATAAGAGATGCTCGGAGTAGAGGGAAATAAGGGGAGAAATAGAAAGGGAAGGTAAAAGGTGGGTTCCAGGCCTTCGTTCATTTCTCAGGGAGAGACAAGGCAGGGTTCTATATTGTGAGGAGAACACAGTTGAGACCTCCCGGATGAAAATGAGAAATCCAGCCTTCCCAGGTGGATAAACAGGGGACAAAATCACCCTTTATCATGGCCGCCATCTTCTCGAACATCATAACTTCGTTGACCCGGGTGATAAGGCTTCCCCTGGCAATGGCTGGTTTCTTCCATGACTGGGCTATAATCACCTTGGCTGCCGTGTTAATGTGCCTTATGAGGTCAAACTGAGTACTCGTGCAGTCTGGGGGTTTCAAGTTAAGGAGGGACAGCTGAGGAGATAGGATTAGTTTCAGCCCTCTATAATAATATAGAGGACTCTGATCCAAAATAGTTTTACTATCCTACAATCCCACCAGGTGTGCAAATGAGTACCAGGGAGCCCGCAGCCTCTGAAGCAATCCCGCGAATATGAGGGGCAGAATTTGTGGATTCTTTGCGGAACAAGGTACCACCGAAGGAGGACCTTGGTGTTGACCTCCTGAGCACCAGCATTAAGGTAGCCTGAGAAGGTGTGCCTCCATACCGCCCTCCATTCCCCATTCGATAAGGTCAAATTCAGGTCATCACTCCAGTAAGCCGCGTGTTTCGGAGGTATCACCCCCCTCAGTTCAGAAAGTAGTTTGTAGGCTGATGCGATCACCCCTTTACCCATGGGCTGCTCAAGGCAGAGTCTTTTAAATGTCGTGAGAGGAGGGAGTGGGGCACCAAGCTTGCACTTAGACCGGCCATAATGGTTGATTTGCAAGACGCGAAGGAACTCCCTCCACGGCACATCATGCGGGGATCTCAATTCAGCAAACAAGAGCGGACCCTGGCGCGAGAAGAGATTCTGAACTCTGGTGAGATTATGGCTCCTCCACCACTCAAACTCCGCCGGTTCCAAAAAGCCCGGGGAAAATTCCAGATTGCCAAGAAATGAGAGAAGTGGGCAATGCGGCGAGGCTAGATTCCCCCGCCTCTTATTGGCCCTCCAAATTCTAAGAGAGTGGTTTAAAACGGGATTGGAGATTTTCCCACAGACCGCAGGGGGGAGCCACAGCAAATTATGTATGGAGACCGGGGAGCAATACGACTCCTCAATATCCACCCACAAAGGTCTATCGCTTCCCCCATGCAGGACTGTCAATTGGGCAATTTGACAGGCGTTGTTGTAGCGTGCAAGATTAGGGACACCCAAGCCTCCTTTCTGTTTTGCTCTATAAAGCGTTCCGCGGTTGACTCGTGGCCTACCCCCCCCCCCCCCCCCCCCAGATGAATTTGTTCAGGTCAGTTTGGAGATGTTTCAGAGCTGAAGCCGGCACGGAAATCGGCAACACCCGAAAGAAATAAAGTCATTTGGGGAGCCACGCCATTTTCACTGCAGCAATCCTACCAAGCCAAGAGAGATTAAATTTGGCCCAGTTACCTAGGAGGGATCTCAAGGTCTTGAAGATATGAGGATAGTTTGCCCCGTAGAGAGAGTTATAATCGGATGTCAGCTGTATCCCTAAATATTTAATAAGCCTGGCCTGCCAATGAAAATCAAAGGAAGCCTTGACTGTACTCAGGATTCTGTCGGGTAGGGAGACGTTAAGGGCCTGAGACTTGGTGGAATTAATTTGCAGGCCCGAAAGCCTCGAAAAGGAATCAAGGTCTTTGAAAAGGCTCGGGAGAGATATGACCGGGTCCTTGATCACCATAAGGATGTCGTCAGCAAACAGTGATATCTTATGCTCGTATCCCCCCACCTCAATGCCTGCAATACCACTATTGGCCTGGATAAGTCTGGTGAGGGGCTCAATGGCTAAGGCAAAGAGGAGGGGGGAGAGGGGGCAACCCTGTCTTGTGCCCCTACCCAGAATAAAGCAGTCCGAGGAATAGCCCAAATACCTAACGAACGCCCCCAGGTTGGCATAAAGGGAGGAAATCCAGTTCAGAAAAGACATGCCCAAACCCCATTTATTGAGAGTGAAATGCAAGTAATCCCACGCAACAGCATCGAACGCTTAGCGTACATCTAGAGCCAGCAGCATAGTATGGTAGCCTTCCACCCTGGAGCGGTGTATAAGGTTGGCGATCTTTATAATATTGTCTCCAGCTTGACGTTGTGGCATAAAACCCACCTGCTCCTTGGATATGAGCAGATTGATAAACCCGTTGAGCCGTGCCGCCAGAACTTTTGCCAGAATTTTAACATCAACATTCAGCAGAGAGATAGGCCTATAATTTGACCATACCATGTCATCTGTGTTAGGTTTGGGAATCATACTAACCGCTGCTGTGAGTGAGTCAGAACTCCAGGCGGCTCCCTCCCTTAGAGCGTTAAAAGCTGTCGTCAAGTGCGGGGCCAAAATTTGGCTAAACTTTTTATAATAGAGCGTTGTGAAGCCATAAGGGCCTGGCTGCTTGCCAACCTTTAAAGATGTTATGGCCACTTCATCAGACTCAACGGGCCTATCAATGGACTCCTTAGCACCTGGGGGGAGAGCGGGCAAGTTAAGTTGGCCGAATAGTTCCTCCGCTTTACTTACATTTAAGCATGAATTTGGTTAATATACGCCCTCCAGGTGTTTGGAAAAGGTAGCCACAACCTTTGCTGGGTTGCTAGAGAGGGTACCCTCTACTGTCCTAATACGTACAGGTTTGGGTCTTAGTGCGATACCCCTAAGCCTTTTTGCAAGGGGAGTGTTGGGTTTGTTACTCGTACGATACCAGTGGAACTTAGATTTGTTCAGTTGGCGGGCTGCTTTGCCAGATAAACACAAATTAAGCTGGCTAGCTACCTGGTTAAGGCGGATCCTATTCTGTTTAGAGGGTCGGTTTTTGAAATCAGTCGAGGCTACCTGATAAGCATCCGTTAGGGCCATGAGTTTCTCTTTGCATAACGCTTTACGTCTGGCAGATTCCTGCATTAACAACCCTCTGATCACAACCTTGTGTGCCTCCCAAAGCATGACATTTGAGCTTACTGAGCCTTTGTTAAAGCGGAAGAACTCCTGAATCCCTGAGCGAACCTTCTCCAGGAGTGCCTCATCAGCCAACTTATATATAGCTTCCAAGACCTCTGAGGGCCTCTCTGAGTAAAAAGGTCCACCGAGACTAGGTCGTGGTCAGACCAGGCTATTGGGATAATGCCCGCTTGGGAAAGCTGGGGGAAGGAGGATTGCTGCAAGAAAATGTGGTCGATCCTTGTGGACACCCGATGGGGACACGAATAGTGGGTAAAGTCCCGCTTGCTCGGATTGGACTCCCTCCAAGCGTCTACCAGGTGGTACCGACCTAGTAAGGCCTAAAATGCTTTCCCGGAGGGTCTAGTCTTGGCAGCCAGAGAGCATCTGTCATCCGGTAGCCTATCCAAAGTGGGGTGAAGGGTCCGGTTAGAATCCCCAGCTACAATGAGAAACCCTTTCTCTACTAAGTGAAGTTTCTTGAAGAAATCCTCCAGGAAAGCATTTTGGTTTTGATTAGGAGCATAATAGGTTGCAATCATGACAGACTGATCTTGAATCGTGTCCACTAGTATAAGATAACGACCCAGGGGGTCGCGTACCACACGCTCCAGGGAGAAGGGAGTCGAACGCTTAAAGGCAATTAAGACTCCCCGCTGCTTGGTGCGCGCAGAGGCTGAGTAAAACAAGGGGTAGTCTGCACTGAGGAATTTAGGGGTACCTTGCTTAGTGTAGTGCGTTTCTTGGAGACATACAATGTCAGCGCGGAGTGACCTCATTTGCCTGAAGGCTTTTACTCTCTTCTGGGGGGCGTTCAGACCCTGCACATTCAAGAAGATTAATCTAACCGCCATCATCATCCAAGCTTGAAACCATCATACGAGGAGGTTCAGGAACCCATAGGGACAGAAGGGGATAGGGGAGGAATAAATAAAAAGTAAGGATAACGTTACAATATATAAACAGCATGCAATGAAGGAGAAAACACCTTCCTAACTTTAGAATCCCATGGAGGCAGCATAGAATACCGCCCCTCAGGGAATAACGCAACAAAGTGATGGGTTTACCAGATTGGAACCCCATCACTTTAGAAAATGAACCACTAACCCCTCTGAGGGGACAAGAAGTTAGTGCTTCCATTCCCACTGGAGAAAGGGAGCAAGGAGTGCGCGTACGAGCGACACAGGAGCGCCCGACCCCCCTAAAAAGAAAAAAAAACTAGCATCAGCATTAGACCAGTGCTCTACTAACAGGATGCAAGGCCCAGGAATAGCAATGGGGGGAAGTGAGAAACACGGGGCAGACAAGCCTATACAACTTTAAGCATTTAAATTAACCAAATAAACATTGGAACAAACTTCAGAGATGCAAAGGAAAGGGCTAAACGCCCTAATCCATCGCATTAAAAGTGAACCCTTAACAAACAAGTAACAGATCCGTAGAACAACCTTTTCAGCCGCAGCCTAAGGAGGGCGAGGGGTAGGACCTCTGGATGAAAAGATAAACACAGGGTTACCCACCCCTCAGCCCTCCCCCGCCGCCGGCTTACCAAATCTGCGAATCAGAGCTGCTGACGATTTCCCGGGGGTCGGGGAGCTTCTCCGCAGCTCCCGCTTCTCCGCAGCTCCCGCTTCTCCTTGGAGGCTGGCGAAAAGGAAAGCGCTCTTTTCTTCTGCGGAGAGGCAGCCTGGGCAGCACTGTGGGGCTAGAGGTCCAGCGAAGCAAGCACCCGATCAAGTTTCTGAGATGAAGAAGCCTCAAAATGAGTGTCCTTATAAGAAAAAGAAATCTTGAAGGGGAATCCCCACTTGTATCTGATCCCGTGCGATTGTAGGATTTGCAGGGCTGGTTTCATAGCACGTCTTCTCGCTATGGTCTGGGGTGCCAAATCCGCATACAGCTGGTAAGAGAAGCTATGGAATTTCAAAGAATCCTGCCCGCACGCTGCAGCCATAAGTTGCTCTTTAGTGCGGAAGAAATGCAACTTGACAAGGACGTCACGCGGAAGGCCATCGGCCCTTTTCTTCTGCAGGGCCCTATGAATTCGATCAAACTCCAGTCTCTCAATTGGGATTGATGGAACAAGCTCCTGAAATAAGGCTGCAACTATTGATTGCAGGTGCAAGACGGATTCTGGGATCCCTCTGATCCTAATGTTGGCACGTCTGGATCTGTTTTCGACATCCTCAAACTTGTGTAGTAATACCAGATTTCCCTCACGCAGCAAATCCATATCCTGCCTTAGCGTGGATATGTCGGCGGAGTGAGTTGTTGCTTGAATTTCCAAGTCCCCAATTCTTTGACCCAGCTCCTTAATATCTAGAGAGGGTGTTGGTAATCTGGGTTGTGATGTTCATCGCCCACTTTTCTAACGCTCTTTCCAACATTGCTTCATATCTGTCGAGGGGGGGAGGATGTGATTTGGGGGACGAGCCATGGAGTGACTCATCCATCCAGGATTCATCCTCTGGAAGCAGATCTGATGTGTTGTGTGGGTCGCTATGGGAAGCGTTAGGGTCCGACATTGCGGGAACTGACTGGACCGGCAATAATGCGGATGACAAAAACAAGGCTGGCACGTCAAGGAGGATAAATGAAGTGTATTGAGTGAGGGGTGCGTTACACAGGGCAGATTGATCCCGAGGGTACAGCAGGCGGGACACGAGAGGAATTGTGCGGGCTGCGTTCCGTCTAGGGGATGCTGCTGAGTGGGGTGGGTATGATCTCCTGACTGGAGCCCCCTTACAGAGGGATCGATATAGACCCCGCAATACAATGGGTGTTCAGACAGGATGTGCCGGCCCTTTAAGAAATATAGCTTGCTGGTGAGCACGGGGGCAAATTCACTTATCCGGGGACCCTTTATTAAGGTGGGACCTTATAATGAGGGAAGGCAAGTCCCAGCTATGGAGCCGGTAGAGAAGAGGGCTGTACTATCTCTCAGAGCTCACTATGCAGCCTGGGATTTGCTGCTGCGTATGGGGTGAGCTCCACCGGCTGGAAGAGATCACAGGCAAAAGCTGCCTGCAGAGGGGGGAGGAGGAGCGCACTAATGGGGGAGGCTGAGTGCGCTCTAACACTTGCTGCACAGACCCGCAGCGTGGAGCAGGAAGCTGCGGTCTGCTAAGTTAAAATGGTGCCGGGGCCGGCAGCTCGATCTCGCCAGTCTCCTCCCGGGCGCCACACTCACCGACGGCGATTAGCCTGAAAGTTGGAGGGCAGGGTCCCCAGACGAGTGCGACCCTCCGGGGCCAAAAACCGCCGGTCTCTCAGGCGAGGGGGGGCCGGGGCACTCGGTCGGCAGGGACGCTGGTTCAAGCGACCATCACTGCCCTGCACGCATTCGCACCTCTTTATGTTAGTATTTTTAAATTCTTTCAGGGGATTCTGGATATCCACTCCTGCCCTTGCTCCTGATGCCCGTTCATTGCCTGCAGAATGCGGGCCAGGGGTTCTCTAATCGGGCACTATGCAAAACCAGGGCCATGGTGGCGAGGACCCTCTGGCTTTTGAAGTCCAGATTTAGGTGTTTGGACCATACGGGGGGGGGGGCACTGCAGTATGACCCCAACAAGGTTATACCAATATTTTAATTTATGTTTTTTAACAGGGACCACACGTGCCAGAGTGGCACAACTGAGTGTCAGGGTCCTTCAGTTGGTGGGCGAGATGCAGGAGCTGCGCAACTCATTGGGGACCACAGATGAAGAATAATGTTATGTGGCCTGCCATTGCTATGTATTTTGTATTTTTTATAGTTTAAAAATGTTATATTTTATGATGGAATCAAAAAAGATGTTACAGTGTCATTTCATTTACAAAATACATTAACACAAAACTAATGGGCCCAGAAATATTTAAAGATGAATATTCACATGACTGGTTTGGGTAAGTTTTAGGGGCTAAAATGGAAGAAGAACCTAACCATGAAATGGTTTGGGTGAGCTTTAATGGTCCAAAAGGGAAGATGGAGGATAGTGCTAAGTGGTTTGGGTGAGCTTTAAGGGTCCAAAAGGGAAGATGGAGGATAGTGCTAAGTGGTTTGGGTGAGCTTTAAGGGTCCAAAAGGGAAGATGGAGGATAGTGCTAAGTGATTTAGCTAAACATTGTAGTAGAAGTGAGGGTGGCAAATATGTAGGCAAGCACTTTAATGAGTTAAGTTTGTAGTGCGCAGGCGCAAGATCGTAAGGATTTCCGTCTGGACGAATATTTATTGAAAAAGGGAAAGAGAATCTAACGGGAAACATAAAGATTTGTGGGAGGATACGATGGGAAAAGGGCGAAAACGAAAGCCTATGTTGTAACATGTGAAAATGAAACGGAAAAGTCACGCTGGAAAATGACATACTCGTATTCGTAATCTGCCGTACGAACGGACGGAAACTTTACAGAAGGATTGCAATGCATGCATAAAATCGATCGTACACTCATACGAGAGCGGAAACATTTAAAAAAAAAACAGATCGGCACTAAAACGGAAGGTTTTTTTTGTCTCTCTGAATCGAGCCTTTATACTTACTTATTACAATTTGGATACCAATTACCTAATAACTCCAACTAATTAACACCTGGATAGGGTATGGGTAATAGGGCAGTGGCAGATGGCATACCAGCTCCTCTAACCATTGAATGGGTATAAGGGTCCCTCTTTACCCATTCACAAGTTGTTTAAAAAAGACATCACACAAAAACATTTATTAAACTACATGTACATTACTCACAGTCTCCATGTCTTCCTCTTGCTTTACCCTGCAGGTCTACGTCCTCTCCTCAGATCAGGGACCGTGTCGGGGGTTCAGTGTCTTGGGGTCTTCTGATGCCAACAGCCACAGCTTTAGCAGCCCCCCTGCTGGCATCTGCTGTTCAGGGAGACACAGGTTCTGCTTTCTCCCTACCGTGGTGTCCCTCCAAGACTAATGGCAGGCTGCCAGGGAGGGAAGGTTTAATACTACAGAGACACATCTGGAAAAAAGGAGCATGGAGGGGGATTCCCCGGGACCTAAGGCACAGGTATGGCACAGAACTGGGTTGCCAGCCCCAATGCCTGGTGCATCAGGCTAGTATTTTTTTTTTACAGTCTGGAATATTTGACCCGTATCTTGCTGCTACTTTATCTGGAATGTAGTGAACCGGACCGAATCAGATGTGAGTCTTTTCTAGCTTTTGCCTGGATCCAAAGGCCAACACTAGTCTTTATAATGAGGAAATTGCGTTAGAAATAAATCACTATTTTCTCAGTGTTGCATCTTTCCTGGGCTGCGGCAATGCTACCGCTAATCCCCAGACACATACCGCTTGTGGCTTATAAAAAAGTGCTAATGATGTACTTGTCAGGGTCTTCCAGCAAACCTATACACACAACCAGGAGAAGCCTGCTGGGTGACAGGTAGCAAACAATTATACTTATAGCATGAGAAAAGACAGAAAAACTAACATTACTTATATATTTAGAAGCCCCCCCCCCCCCGACTGGTGGAAGGGTTGTGCACAGACAGGCCTAGGTGGAAGCGCCACCAGCTGTTGGGGAATGCGTGCTTCCCAAAACAGATGAAACAGAAGAAGGGGCTGTATTTGGATATAAGCTCAGTTTTGGATCAACAGTCCTAGGCTAAAGGGAATTTAAGTTGTTGGTAAATTATAGAGATGAACGAACTTTTGAAAAATTCGATTCGACTGATTCGACACATTTTACGACAAAAATTGTTTCGACCAGAATTTATTGGCGACGAATCACTATTAAAAACGGCTATTTCTGAGCGTCCTAGAGCCTCAATAGGGTTGTAAACCATTCTGCCTTGCTGTAACATGCATAGGATGCGTGCTGGGTTAGTGAAATAATATTGTAAATAATTATCACATGCAGATCAGAGGCATCGCTAATAGAATCGCAGAGCGGCACAATTGCAGAGTTGAAGTGGCATCACTATGAGGGGCCCCTATAGTGCCTGAAAAACAGCAGGAGCCCAAAAATTGGCTGAATGACACCCTGGAGTTGCAAGCAGCAGGAGCCCAAACATTGCGTGAAAGAGACACTGGAGTTGGCTGCAGGAGGCCAAAAATTGGATGAATCACACCCCGGAGTTGCAAGCAGCAGGAGCCCAAACATTACTTTAAAGAGACACTGGAGTTGGCAGCAGGAGCCCAAAAATTGGATGAATCATACCCTGGAGTTGCAGCAGCAGCAGGAGCCCAAACATAGCTTGAAAGAGACACTGGAGTTGGCTGCAGGAGGCCAAAAATTGGATGAATCACACCCTGGAGTTGCAAGCAGCAGCAGCAGGAGCCCAAACATAGCTTGAAAGAGACACTGGAGTTGGCTGCAGGAGGCCAAAAATTGGATGAATCACACCCTGGAGTTGCAAGCAGCAGCAGCAGCAGGAGCCCAAACATTGCTTGAAAGAGACACTGGAGTTTGCTGCAGGAGCCCAAAAATTGGATGAATCACACCCTGGAGTTGCAAGCAGCAGCAGCAGGAGCCCAAACATTGCTTGAAAGACACCCTGGAGTTGGCAGCAGCAGCAGCAGCAGGAGGCCAAAAATTGGCTGAAAGGCACACCCTGAAGTTGGCATCAGCAGGATGCCAAGAATTGGCTGAAAGGCACACCCTGAAGTTGGCATCAGCAGGAGCCCAAAATTGGCCTAAAAACATAAATATGTTTTGCACCATTTGGAAAGTGTAAAATGTGGCACCATGCTGAATCTAGTCGCATGCATCAGCCATTGGTGGGTGGAAATCCTGGCTGATCCATCCCTGATTCATTTTGACAAAGGTGAGTCTCTCCACATTTTTAGTTGACAGACGAGTTCTCCTCGCCGTAACTATGGCACCCGCCGCACTAAACACACGCTCAGATGGCACGCTACTGGCCGGGCAGGACAGCTTTTCCAGGGCAAACTTTGCTAGTTGCGGCCACAAGCCAAGTTTGGCTGCCCAGAAGTCCAGCGGATCCTCAAGGTGTGTTGGCATGGTCATGTCAAGGTATGACATGACCTGCTGGTTGAGGTCCTGCTCCAGGTCTTCCTGCTGCTCATGAGTAGCCTCACTATGCGGGTGTAGAAAGCTACTCATTAGCGACTGAAGACTGAGGCTACTGCTGATGGAGCTGCTGCTGCTGCTCCTGCCAACCCCCCCTGCAGGCATGGCAGTGGAAGGTGAGCGCAGAGGTCCCCCCGAGTCAGACCTGCGAGAGCATGGACCATGACGCAGATAGGCATCGGCCAACTGACTACGTAGAATGTCTTTGTAGTAGTTCAGTTTGTCCTCCCTCTCGGCGGGTTTAAAAAATGCCCCCATTTTGTGCCGGAAGCGAGGGTCCAGTAAGGTGGACAGCCAGAAGTCATCCCGGCGACAAATGGAAACAATTCTGGGGTCACTACGCAAGCACGTGAGCATGCTTCCTGCCATTTGCACAAGTGACTCGGAGGGACTACCTGTCTCCATCTCCACTGCATACTGCCACGGTGTGTCCGGGTCCTCTGCCTCGCCTTCCTCACAACCCTCTAGCTCCTCTGGCTGCTCCTGCTCCTCCTCTCCTGTCCACTGACTAGATAAGCCAGCCATTTCGCCAAGCCTAAACTGTGCTTCACTGCGCCACTCCTCCTCCTCTTCCTCCTCCTCCTCCAGTTCAGCTCCAACTGGGTTCATGTGGCCGTAAGATGTAGACGCCATGTCTCCAGTGCCCTGACCAGCCATGGTTTCCAACATGTGCTGTAGTACATGAAGCAGTGGAATCACGTCGTTCATCCCGTAATCCTGCCGAATGACAAACAAAGTGGCTTCCTCAAAGGGCCTGAGCAAACGGCAGGTGTCACGTATGAGCTGCCACTGGTTGACATTGAAGTTACACAGGGGAGTCCCCCTATCCGCTTGGATCATCAGGAAATCCGTGATGGCTTTTCTCTGTTCATATAATCGGTCCAACATGTGAAGGGTGGAATTCCAATGGGTGGAAACATCGCAAATCAGACTATGTTGGGGGCTACCGTTCTGACGCTGTAGCTCAAGAAGGGTGTGTTTGGTGGTGTATGAGTGGCTGAAGTGCATGCAAAGATTCCTTGAAGTTGTTAGGATGTCTTGCAGATGGGGGGGAACACTTCAGAAACCGCTCGACAACCAGATTGAAGACATGAGCCATGCAGGGCGCATGGGTCAGGCTTCCTTGTCGCAGTGCAGACAAAATGTTCTTCCCATTGTCGGTAACCATGGTTCCCATTTTCAGTTTTCTTGGAGTAAGCCATGTTTGGATTTCTTGATGAATAAATTTAAGCAGTTCCTCCCCTGTGTGACTCCGTTCGCCAAGACAAACCATGTGAAGCACAGCGGGACACCTCCGTGCCCTGCACACATGGTAGACTGGAGAGGAACTGAGACTTGACCCTACAGTGGAGGCTGAAGAAACGGTGGAGGATGAGGAGTCGCACGGTGTCACAGGCACAACGGCCAGGGAGTGTGGAGGCCGAAGCGGCGTGACCTGTCCAAGTTGCTGCTGCTGCTGCAAAGGGACCACATTCACCCAGTGGGCCGTCAACGACATGTACTGTCCCTGACCGTAGCTACAGCTTCAGACGTCGGCGCTGCCATGCACTTTGCTACACACCAACAGGCTCAAGGACTGGCCCACCTTATGTTCAACAAAAGTGTGCAGCGCTGGTACTGCCTTCTTGGCAAAGAAATGACGGCTTGAGACTCTCCACCTCAGCTCGGCACAAGCCATCAGTTCTCTGAAAGGTGCAGAGTCCACCACCTGAAAAGGGAGCGACTGCAGCACCAGCAACTTGGACAGGAGCACATTCAGCTTCTGCGCCGTAGGATGAGTGGGCACATACTGCTGTCTCTTGGACATGGCTTCGCTGATGGATTGCTGGTGGAATGCATAACTTGGAGGAGGAGGAGCAGGAGCATCAGGAGGAGCGACAGGATGGGTATGACACACAGCTGACTTCGGCTGAGGTGCTGGAGCCTTGGCTGGCAGAAATTGGGAGCGGCGTGCCGCTTGGTGAAGAAGCAGGCTGGACCACCTCTTCGGAGCCTCGGCTCTCCCAGGCCACTTTATGTTGACGCATCATATGTTGACGCAGGGCCGTAGTGCCAACATTTGGGCCCTGCCCACGCTTCACCTTCTGCCTACATATCTTGCATGTGGCCATGTTACCCTCCTGCGGATGCTTCAGGAAAAACTGCCACACTGCCGAGTAGCTACATTTCCCACCAACAGGCCTTACTGATTCACTGCTACTGTCACCAACTCCAGGAACCCCTGCTCCACTACCTCCCAATAAGGTAGCCTATCGTTTGGCTCCAGGCTTTACAATTGTGCCCCATGCTGACTGCCAACTATGCTGCTAACACCTTGCTGCCTCAGCTGCTGACTCCGGGGCAACCTGCGCCCCTCTTCTCCTGATGATGACGATGAAGCCCCTTCTGCACCCGGCTCCCAAGTGTGATCAGCTTCTTCATCATCATCATCATCACCGAGTTGTGGCTGCACGTCACTGATGTTCTCGGTTTCCTCAACAGTGTCTGGCGCACTAACACCCACGACACTCTCCACATCACTATTTGTCTACCTAGCTAAAGAAGCCACCTCCATTTCTTGGCTGGGCAGTAGCTGCTGACTGTCCTCTATCTGATCGTCCTCCTCACTAAAGAGTGGAGCTAAACCCAAAGCATAGGATACGTTGCTGGGGGAGGGAACGGCGTAGGACAGAGGCTGCTCTCGGGCCATGCCAACTCAGGGTTGTGTCAGAGGAACCTACCGACCCTAGACCGGGAGTCTCAGATGTAACTTGTGATGATGTGGATGACCGCGTTAACCAATCTACCACGGCAGATGAGTTACTGGTGGAGACACGACCGCTAGCAGATACTGGCAGATCAGGTCTCTCACCGTGACTCCTGCTGCCACTCGCCCCTAGTCTGCTGCGACCTCTGCCTGCTGAATCTTGGCCTCTGCCCCTCCTCTTTGAACATCCTGGCACTTGTCTGCCTGACATTTTTATGTATTTGAAATGCGCAATAGGTACTTTAAAAAATGTGTTTACTTTAAAAAGCAAAAGCTAAATAAAATGAGGAACTGCTTCTTTGCACCAGATACTATGAAAATTGGCAATATGGGATACCCTGAGGCCTGGTGTTTTGACAGCAGGAAAAAAACCTATTCAAAATGCAATAGCTTAATAAAGCTGAGGCTGAACAACGCTTATTTAGTATAACAGATAAGGTGACATGTGCTGGTTTGGGATGCCCATGTTGGCTGGTGTATTTAAAGCAGACAAAACCCAATTCAAAATGCAATAGCTTAATTAAAATGAGGCTGAACAACGCTTATTTAGTATAACAGGGTGACATGTGCTGATTTGGGATGCCCATGTGGGCTGGTGTATTTTAAGCAGACAAAAACCAATTCAAAATACAATAGCTTAATTAAAATGAGGCTGAACAACGCTTATTTAGTATAACAGGGTGACATGTGCTGGTTTGGGATGCCCATGTGGGCTGGTGTATTTAAGGCAGACAAAACCCAATTCAAAATGCAATAGCTTAATTAAAATGAGGCTGAACAACGCTTATTTAGTATAACAGATAGGGTGACATGTGCTGGTTTGGGATGCCCATGTTGGCTGGTGTATTTAAATCAGACAAAACCCAATTCAAAATGCAATAGCTTAATTAAAATGAGGCTGAACAACGCTTATTTAGTATAACAGGGTGACATGTGCTGGTTTGGGATGTCCATGTGGGCTGGTATATTTAAAGCAGACAAAAACCAATTCAAAATGCAATAGCTTAATTAAAATGAGGCTGAACAACGCTTATTTAGTATAACAGGGTGACGTGCTGGTTTGGGATGCCCATGTGGGCTGGTGTATTTAAAGCAGACAAAAAACAATTCAAAATGCAATAGCTTAATTAAAATGAGGCTGAACAACGCTTATTTAGTATAACAGATAGGGTGACATGTGCTGGTTTGGGATGCCCATGTGGGCTGGTGTATTTAAAGTAGACAAAAAACAATTCAAATTGCAACAGCTTAATTAAAATGAGGCTGAACAACGCTTATTTAGTATAACAGATAGGGTGACATGTGCTGGTTTGGGATGCCCATGTGGGCTGGTGTATTTAAATCAGACAAAAACCAATTCAAAATGCAATAGCTTAATTAAAATGAGGCTGAACAACGCTTATTTAGTATAACAGATAGGGTGACATGTGCTGGTTTGGGATGCCCATGTGGGCTGATGTATTTAAAGCAGACAAAAACCACTTCAAAATGCAATAGCTTAATTAAAATGAGGCTGAACAACGCTTATTTAGTATAACAGATAGGGTGACATGTGCTGGTTTTGGATTCCCATGTGGGCTGGTGTATTTAAAGCAGACAAAACCCAATTCAAAATGCAATAGCTTAATTAAAATGAGGCTGAACAACGCTTATTTAGTATAACAGATAGGGTGATATGTGCTGGTTTGGGATGCCCATGTGGGCTGGTGTATTTAAAGCAGACAAAACCCAATTCAAAATGCAATAGCTTAATTAAAATGAGGCTGAACAGCGCTTATTTAGTATAACAGATAGGGTGCCATGTGCTGGTTTGGGATGCCCATGTGGGCTGGTGTATTTAAAGCAGACAAAACCCAATTAAAAATGCAATAGCTTAATTAAAATGAGGCTGAACAACGCTTATTTAGTATAACAGATAGGGTGGCATGTGCTGGTTTGGGATGCCCATGTGGGCTGGTGTATTTAAAACAGACAAAACCCAATTCAAAATGCAATAGCTTAATTACAATGAGGCTGAACAACGCTTATTTAGTATAACAGATAGGGTGACATGTGCTGGTTTGGGATGCCCATGTGGGCTGGTGTATTTAAAGCAGACAAAAACCAATTCAAAATGCAATAGCTTAATTAAAATGAGGCTGAACAACGCTTATTTAGTATAACAGATAGGGTGACATGTGCTGGTTTGGGATGCCCATGTGGGCTGGTGTATTTAAAGCAGACAAAACCCAATTCAAAATGCAATAGCCTAATTAAAATGAGGCTGAACAATGCTTATTTAGTATAACAGATAGGGTGACATGAGCTGGTTTGGGATGCCCATGTGGGCTGGTGTATTTAAACCAGACAAAAAACAATTCAAAATGCAATAGCTTGATTAAGCTGAGGATGAACAAGGGTATTTAGTATAACAGATAGGGTGCTACGTGCAGGTTTGGGATACCCTGCGGCCTAGTGTTTTGGCAGCAGGACAAAAACCAATTCAAAATGCAATAGCTTGATTAAGCTGAGGATGAACAACGCTTATTTAGTATAACAGATAGGGTGACATGTGCTGGTTTGGGATGCCCATGTGGGCTGGTGTATTTAAAGCAGACAAAAACCAATTCAAAATGCAATAGCTTGATTAAAATGAGGCTGAACAATGCTTATTTAGTATAACAGATAGGGTGACATGTGCTGGTTTGGGATGCCCATGTGGGCTGGTGTATTTAAATCAGACAAAAACCAATTCAAAATGCAATAGCTTAATTAAAATGAGGCTGAACAACGCTTATTTATAATAACAGATAGGGTGACATGTGCTGGTTTTGGATGCCCATGTGGGCTGGTGTATTTAAAGCAGACAGAAACCAATTCAAAATGCAATAGCTTAATTAAAATGAGGCTGAACAACGCTTATTTAGTATAACAGATAGGGTGACATGTGCTGGTTTGGGATGCCCATGTGGGCTGGTGTATTTAAAGCAGACAAAAACCAATTCAAAATGCAATAGCTTAATTAAAATGAGGCTGAACAACGTTTATTTAGTATAACAGATAGGGTGACATGTGCTGGTTTGGGATGCCCATGTGGGCTGGTGTATTTAAAGCAGAAAAAACCCAATTCAAAATGCAATAGCTTAATTACAATGAGGCTGAACAACGCTTATTTAGTATAACAGATAGGGTGACATGTGCTGGTTTGGGATGCCCATGTGGGCTGGTGTATTTAAAGCAGACAAAACCCAATTCAAAATGCAATAGCCTAATTAAAATGAGGCTGAACAATGCTTATTTAGTATAACAGATAGGGTGACATGAGCTGGTTTGGGATGCCCATGTGGGCTGGTGTATTTAAACCAGACAAAAAACAATTCAAAATGCAATAGCTTGATTAAGCTGAGGATGAACAAGGGTATTTAGTATAACAGATAGGGTGCTACGTGCAGGTTTGGGATACCCTGCGGCCTAGTGTTTTGGCAGCAGGACAAAAACCAATTCAAAATGCAATAGCTTGATTAAGCTGAGGATGAACAACGCTTATTTAGTATAACAGATAGGGTGACATGTGCTGGTTTGGGATGCCCATGTGGGCTGGTGTATTTAAAGCAGACAAAAACCAATTCAAAATGCAATAGCTTGATTAAAATGAGGCTGAACAACGCTTATTTAGTATAACAGATAGGGTGACATGTGCTGGTTTGGGATGCCCATGTGGGCTGGTGTATTTAAATCAGACAAAAACCAATTCAAAATGCAATAGCTTAATTAAAATGAGGCTGAACAACGCTTATTTATTATAACAGATAGGGTGACATGTGCTGGTTTTGGATGCCCATGTGGGCTGGTGTATTTAAAGCAGACAGAAACCAATTCAAAATGCAATAGCTTAATTAAAATGAGGCTGAACAACGCTTATTTAGTATAACAGATAGGGTGACATGTGCTGGTTTGGGATGCCCATGTGGGCTGGTGTATTTAAAGCAGACAAAAACCAATTCAAAATGCAATAGCTTAATTAAAATGAGGCTGAACAACGTTTATTTAGTATAACAGATAGGGTGACATGTGCTGGTTTGGGATGCCCATGTGGGCTGGTGTATTTAAAGCAGAAAAAACCCAATTCAAAATGCAATAGCTTAATTAAAATGAGGCTGAACAACGCTTATTTAGTATAACAGATAGGGTGACATGTGCTGGTTTGGGATGCCCATGTGGGCTGGTGTATTTAAAGTAGACAAAAAATATTAAAACTAATCCAGTTATGAGAAATTCTTGTGTGTAACAGATAGGGTTAAATATGCCACTGCATAGATGGGATGCACAGTGGCAAGGCAGTTTTACAGCACAAATTGAATTGAAAACTGATCTGGCTAATGAAAATTTAAAAAAAAATTCCCTGTCACTTAAATGCTGTTAAATCCTGCCTGGATCGTTCCGGTTTTTCCCTATCTTTCACTATCTTTCCCTGGCTCTGTTTACCTCTCTTTCTGCCTCTCTGTCGGTCTCTCTGACTCTCCCTACCTATCTCTAACTCTGTCCCTGTCTGTAACCAGCTCTGCTCTGGCCGCAATACAACGCTGAACTGCGCACAAGGAAAATGGCTGCCAATTTATATAGCACGGTGACATCACCGGGCTTCCTGGCTGCTGATAGGCTGCATGTGACTTTCCCATGATACCTTGTTCATACATGTTCATCCACCATTTTAGAATGCCTGTAAATGAAATAAATGGAGTTTAAAGGAAAACTTCCATCGATCCAATTGCGGGGAAATTCGGATTCGTTCAGAATCAAATTTTTCCTGAAATTCGGAACGAATTTGGGTTCGTCCGGATCGATTCGCTCATCCCTAGTAAATTATTCCATAGATAGACTTTATGTACAGCATAGTACTTTTTGTTCTTTCTTTTCCAAATCATGCCCGGCTAATAAGAAGAAAAAAGCCCCATAAACGCACAAGTATTTTTTCATTGCTGAATAATTACACCACCCAGGACGGAACGTGCTTTAACAACTTTTCATACCTAATTACAGGTTAATCCATCTGGCTCCTGGAAAGATAAATTCACTCAACCCCAGATGAATAAAAACTGAGAAATGGTTTGGGAATACAAACTAGAACACTGAACCAGTCAACAATCATTTGCTCTATGGCTAATTTTAAATAGTAAAGAAACTAGTGCATTTTTAGTTGCAAATAAAAATAGGCAAAGACTCCAAAGTAAAAATAAGAAAAAAATCAGGTGGTTACCAAATGTAAAAAAAGAAAAAAGCCTTTAGTTATGTAAGGTTATGCTACAACCAGCCAGCGTCTTCACACACGTTCAGTTTGAGTTTGGTATTACTAATTTGTTAACTCTGACGATTTCACACACAAAACCTTCTGTTGGAAAGTAAATTTCTCATGTAATAATTAGCTGTGGAATATTACCCCAAACAGGTGTCTGTAGCCTGACAAAGTCAGAACAGGTGATTTAGAATTAGCGTACTAAAAGAACTGTGAATTAGCAAAGCAAAAACGTGTTAATTTCTTCATCCATCTGTTAATATAAAGTTGCTGCCAAATATTTTACTTTGTAGAGCTGTGCTGAGATTGGCAAGAACATAAACTATTAAAAAGTTTAACGCTCAGAAATCGCGGCGTACGTTGCACAAAATTAAAAAGGTTTTGTCTGACGATTCTTAATAAACCTATTATAAGAGAGGGGGGAATGTAGATAATTATAGCTCAATAGCCATTATTAGTCTATAAGAATAAATGCATCAAGTGTGTCTAACAAGAAAAATAAAAGCCTAAGTAGCACGAAATGGAAAGGCATAACTGAGGGTAAATCCATACTGTGCAACATGGCTACTGCACTGGGGTCAAAATAGACAATACTGGGGTCATGGGGGAATTTCTCAGAAGATAAATCAGGTTACGTATCACCAGGCTTTACTGAGACTATAAACATTGTTATACAACCCTGGAAGCTGCAGGAGGGGGAATTATTTAAAGGAGTATATCAAAAACAACAGTAGGGACCCATAGGTACCCATGTCCCAACTAAAAAGTTGTTACAGCTGTCTCTTAGCTAGAAGCTGGGATACCTGTATAACAGTTATAATATAGCTAAGGATTTTCCTTTAGAGAGGAAAGAACCACCAGGGGAGTTCTTACCTTGGTTCAAGTTTCAAGTCTGAGTGGAGTTTATTATTGGATGTGTTGCCCAAAATGAAGGTTCTATGGAAGTTCCCCTTAAAGAGCTTTTTGTAACCCTGCAGCCACCCTGCCCTCCCCCTGTGCAGAGCCAGTTTGTTAAATTATAAAACACCTCTCCTGATCACCACAATCCTACCTTGATACCAGCGGAGGCTGGGACTCAGAATAGCAGAAGTGGTATGTAAGCTCTGCCCAGTCTCTGGATTGCTTCTCTTACTGTAGAGAAGATATCAGTTTATCTACACTCCAAAAGTAAACTTCTTAGGTTGGAACCAAGGTTTTATATTCTTGAGAATATGCCACCACAGCCCTACACCCACAGTTACTGGTTTGGACTTTGAACTTTATGACCTGACGTTCAGCAAACTTCCAATTATTACACTAAAGTAGCTGGAGCCCATTTATTTAAAGAGCTTTAACTTTAACAAATCCTGAACATCAGCCTTAACACCATTTAGGCAAGAAGGCATTACCGGCTCACCTACATCCACAAGGCTGGAGACCCAGAGCTGTTAAAACTTGAATTTTAATGCAAGATTTAAAGATTAAAAACATGCCGGGAGGACATGGCAGCATCACAGTGACTTATGGCGGGTGGGGGGGGGGCAAGGGTTAATCACAGAGACGCCAGTGACTAGAAATTGGGCCCAGACAGCGCAGGGCTCGATCTAGCAATCATGGGGAGGGGGTTGCTAAGCACTGGAGTCGTAGTGATCAGAGGAGGGATATAGACGGTGAGTATGGGTTTTGTTTCATGCCCAGCATTCTGCTTCTCCTCCAATAAGCTCTCTTAGCCATGCATAGTAATGAGTCCCATTATTTTGCCTCGACCAGCCCTAGAGCTAGCTCTTTGTTATTGTGTGGCCTAGATTTGTTTGCCTAATGGTTCAGTTGAGAGAGGGTTCGAATCCATTAAGATGAATCGCCCAACTTAGTTTAAGAAGAAATGTCAGATCCTCCAAATTTTCAGACTTGTTTCAGACCTAATTTTTTAAAAAGATTCAGACACAAATCACTGTGCTTATCCACATTCTGGATAAAATAAACCATTTGGCCAGTATTTGGGAATGGCAAAATGTTTCTGTGTATGGTGTATACAGTACGTATTTGCATATACATAAGAGAACTCGCTAGACTTACCAATGTCTACCTGATAGCGATAATTGCTGTATATTTCATGCAGTGCAACATTCAGGTTATATCAGGCACCTAATCTGCACGTATTACACATGAGCTGTGACACTCTGCCTGCAGGCGTCACACTATGTCCTTTTTATTCTCCATACATTAATGCCAAGGTGATAAAATCACTGTTTAAGGGGTAGGGAATTTATTTCAAGCAGCTTTCTATACATTTAAATTGGGTGTCAACACCAGTTTCCTATTTTCCATGGAGCTTTGCTATTATGGTTTTACTTCTAAAAATACAAATTAATTATCATGGTTAATATAACTAAAACTAAAATGTAGCACATTTAAAACCAACTCCTGGCAAAATTCTTATATACATATTTGTGTATATAACTGTTAGGAGCATCTTAAAGAGGAACATTGGGGGAGGTTAAAACCTCCCCCAAACCTCACTGACCCGCTGCACCCCCCCCTCCGGTTTTACCTTTGGGTAGCTTCCACTCACCCCCTGGGGGATCCATCTGCTGGGTCCCTCGGACTCCAGCGACCTTCCGACGGTTTGCACCATCTTGCATCCCATCAGGTACTGCGCATGGCCCCAGTACTCGTGTCTGTGCCCTTGCCCATGGCTGCGATGTGATGGAGCCGCCCGAATCTCACGAGATTTCGCTGATTGGCGCGAGCCTTTGAAGAGGCTGGCTGAAGCCATACTCTCATTTACAGATGGCTAAGCCGGCAGCAGTGGCGAGGATCAGGCACCGAAGCAGTCGGATGTCGCTGCAGCAGGCAGCGGCGACATCCAAAAGGTAAGTAGGGGCCAATGGGGGGGGGGGGGGGGAATCGGCCCCTTTTTAATTGATGTACGAAGTGCCTCTTTAAGGGGTGCTAAACTTTAGCCACTGCCAACTTGTGATTAATTAATGGTTTATTGATATTGCATAGGTATACTGCAAAAGTGTGTAGATACCCATCATGCACTGCTTTGTGCCAACCACCAGGTGAGTTCAGCAAGAAGTCTGCCCCTGTGGAACAGTAGGTCCAAAAACATGTCATCTTTGTTTTTATGAGTCTTTCGACTCTTTGGGAGAAAGCACGCACCCAGGAGAACCGCACTGGACAGCGGGCAAGGTAAGGTTTTTTTCTTTCTTTGGAAATCCCCTGGCGCTGAGGCAGGCAGGGTGGTTTTGGGGGGGTTAGGGGTCACTGGGTAACTGTAACTGATAACATGAGAATGAACATCACTCAGACAAAACTCTAACGCCATTGACATAGGAATGCTCAACTGACCATACTAAGTGGTGTAGTGCACTTTGGCACACCATAAATTGGAGTAGAACTGTAGGACCCTACTGCCTTTCCAGTGTGATGACAGTGCACTTAGTGCACTAAAACCCATGGCCTTATGCATCCCATTGCCTAATCTTTTACATGAAAATTAGGATGCTGACATCACTGATGACAAACGTGATGAAATATTGTGTATATGCTACATCTCCACAGTAGCAGACATTGCATGGACAGAAGGAAACCTGCAGGACAGACGCCAGCAGATGTTCCATGTTGTGTGTTAGTGAGGGAAACCAGCTTCACTTTCCAGCAGGCAGATGGCCTCCATCACTATACTATATTAATTAGTCAGTAAGAGTTTGAAAAATATTAATGAAAACAACCGGAAAAGGAAAGCATGTGTTTTAATTTAAACATATGTTGCATGTTATGTGATTACGTGTGCTTAGTGCTTCATATCTGCAGTGGTTCTCATAAGTGCAGAAGTGTGTGTGTGTGTGTGTGTGTGTGTGTGTGTGTGTGTGTGTGTGTGTGTGGTTAAGGCATGCCAAGAAAGCTCATTTACCTTGACTTATTTCCATTGATATACTTTGACCTAGCTAAATAACAACCATTGAAAACAATCCCGCTTACTGTATGTTCTTATTTAACATTTACTTTTAAGCCATAGGTGTTAATCTAGGATTCATTTGACTTTAGTGTAAACCTTGCAGGCCATTCTAATCTGAAGCCCAACAAACTTTAGGTTAAGCTGCGTGTAAGCCTCCAGGTACCAGATACGGCCAAATGTATAATTCTGGGTCCCTCCTGATGGCAAGATGACTATGTAGGATAACAGGAGGACCGTGATCACTAGAATAGAGATATTTTACAATGGCTGGTAGTAGGCAAGTCATCCAGGGAGGGTTTGTTAAAGTGCAGTTCTTGGCACTTAATATACTTTGACCAGTTACATGAAAACCTTTGCAGACGACACACCTGTACTGTATGTGCTTGTTGAACGTTTGCTCTCTAAGCCAAATGCATTCATCCAGGGTTCATTCCCCTCCCAACTGCTACCGTTTTCTTCTAAGAATTAGCAGTGGATGTTCATATTTTAAAACAGATTTCTATTAAGGTTCATATGAAGGCCAGTGAAATTCTATCATGCTTGGGGATTTTTTTTTAAGTATAAACCTACATCACAGGTGTGGCAAATTTAGCAACAAGCATTGAGAATATAGAGTAATTTGGCTCCTAATGCTAACCTTGTAGGCCATCGTAATTTTCAGACCATCTTGAATCCAACTGTAACATTCTGGGTTGCTCCAGATGGCGGAATAACCCTGTAGGTTCACAGGAGGACTATGTGACCAATAAAATACTTATATTCTGCAATAGCTAGTAGTAGGTGAGTCATTTGTTAAGGTGCAGTTTGGGTTTTCAGTTCGTATTTGGCGAAAACCAAATGCACTTTAGACCTGTATTTTTCTACCGTATTGAAGCGTTTCTTCATTACAGTTACAAGAAATCACTGCTGGGGACAAACTTCACAGTGTGTTTCAAATGTGTTTTAGTTGTTGGTGTCCAAATTACAGACTGTTAAGTAAAAGAAGCCATTAAATCAATTTTAATAACCCCCAAAAAAGAAACCTTTTTTCTTCATCTAGGTCCTGCATTTCAATTATTGGCCCGATGCAAGTTCTGTACAAAAAATGTGTTTAATATTAAATATAAGCATTAAACACTTCAATCCAGTTCTGCCCATTGTGCTCTTGAGCTCTTGAGCTACAGAACCAGGTTTCATTTGGCGCTGCATCTACCGCCTCGGCATTAGCGTTTTTTAGTTGTTAAATTTTATGCTAAGTGCCGCTGACAGTTAAATAAGGCTCTAAATGTAACAGTCAGTGGAACTTTTTACTGCCATCAGTGGTGTAACTGAATGTGACTGCGCCCTGGTGCAAACATTTCACGGGTCATACAGTAAACTTTTTTTCTGTTTTTTAATTGGATGCAGCTAGACAACGAATGAATGAAACAGCAAAGATTAACGGTGCTTCATTTTTCTAAATAATGCCAAATGAACACAAATATAATGAAAAAAAAGCTGGGAAAGCAACGATGATGGGTCCCTCTAACCTTGTGGATCCTAGTGCAGTAGCACCCCCTGCACCCTCTCAGGTTACGCCCCTGGCTGCCATGGAGTACATGTTTAGCTGTAAATAACCATAACTGCGCACTTTCAAGCACTTATAAACTCCTGTAATACTCTTACTTCTTTGAATCTTATCTTAATTAAACTCATGCTTTATTCTGAAAAAAAGCATTAAATCATCTTTTTTTCCAAATGATATTTTAGAATATTTTAAATTTACTGAATCAAGGCCTTAATTATTTATAATATCATTGGATTCCATCTTTCTCTGCTATTCAGAATTAAGACGTAAAACGTACAGAGTGCTGGCTGTGGAGCAGAGGGCCCCATGCATCACACATGGCAGACATTTCCTAAATGTGTGATCGGGTTTTGGGCTCAAGTCTTTGGGCTTCCCTTTCTGGGAAACAGGTGACAAGAGGCCCCTGGGGTGGCTTTATTCCACAATAAAATCTATTGTTTGACCAGAAAACAAGAATAGCTGACTACATTTATAATGCTAGTGCCCCAACAATCGATTGTGGGCTCATAAAAACAAACCTTTATCAACTAGCTATCGATAGATAGATGGCTTTCTGATAAATGAAAAACTTAGGGCTATCCTTCTAAATAAACACAATGCTTATCTAAAGATTTGGTCTCTCTGGTTGCAATATGCCCACCCTGGTGTGTCTAATACACACGTTGTGCACTGTCTCTCTCTCTCTCTCTCTCTCTCTCACACACACACACATTTCCCCCTTTTCTGCTTTTCCCCTTTTTCTACTACACACGCCTTCTTACTCTTCATGTTTTAGGTCACACAGTGGCACAATTTGTGCACATGATTATGTGACCCATATATCTTTGTGAACTTCCAGACTGGTTAAATACCCCGATAAAGATTTTGGAGCTTAGCTTCAATCTTTATTAGCAGATCATACTGCACTAACATGTTATTCGTTATCACTATTATGATATAGCTAAAGGAATCTGGCTATAACTTTGTAAAATAGGCCTTGGATGTATGGGCGTGCATACCATAGAGGCATGGAAGGCAACTGCTACCTGCTTGGAAACTGCTTGGTGGAAGTTGGGGTGTCTTTGGTTTGAGGAGACACTTATAGACTAGAGACCCAGCTTGACGGCCGCAAGCAAGGTGACAGAACTGAGTTTTGGTCCACTTTAAAGCAGCAGCAGAACAGAACAGCTGCAGTTGTCCTGGCACACACTAACTTTCGTCCCCCTTGTGCCCCCTAGAAATAGTATGAAAGTATCTTAAAATCCCAGATCCCAAATACCTTATTAAATCTAAGCAAAGTTGATTTCTTTGCTTACATTTCTGTGTCATGGCTGAGGTAGGGAAGGGCGTGTCAGCTGTGGGACCACTGTGGCTTTCCATGCTCACTCATGCTGAGAGCACCAAGGGACAGGGTGGCTGTTAGACCAATTTTTTGCCTGATCCTGGAGTATTGAAACTGAAAGAAGGGGATAACATTTCAGCCCCACTACGACTTCTGCAGGCGCTGCATAAAATAGGGGAGAGTCACATTGGACAGGTTAAGTTGATTGCTGTCTGATTTTTGCAGTTAGGTTTACAGTCCATTTAAATAAGCTCCTCTGAGTTATCTTTAATCCACCTACAGACAATGATGATATAGCTCTCCCTGTAGTATTGGGGTCTTGTCCATTGTAGCCAATCATGGACAGATGTCGATTACAAGTACTTTTGTCTGTTACTGGAATCACTTTTGGAGTACTGTACTGGTGTACTGGTTTAAAGTGGAGCAACCCTTTAAACAGATTTCTCAGCTTTTACTGACCTCTTAGCAGTGAATAAACAGCTCATTCAGAATTGAAATCATCTTCCAATTTGGTTCCACTCACATAACATTACAATGCAATAAAAGCGGTAAGCCATCTTAACAGATGACGATTTTTTTTCAAGTGGTTAGCAGCATAAAACTTAAGTATTCTCCAGAAAAAAAATAAATAAATAGAGAATACCAAACCAAAATGAAGGCTGAGTGCCATCTTCTTTCTTAGTAATGAGTTTCTTCTCATTCAAATTAATTTCAATTAAAACATTGCTGAGAAAGCAAACACCCATTCCAGGGGAAATGATTCCCAATCTTTGTGATAACGTCCTGCTATAGCAAACGTAATTATTTATAATCGTCAAAGAGTTAGTGTCCCTCTGTAAGCGGAGCTTATCTGGAGTGCCGCGGCAGACATTATGTTTTTTAGCTAACAATGTAATATTTCTGTAAACAGATGTGACGCCAAATTGGTTTATATTTCCATAATCATTGGATGAGTTTTCTCTATTTGGTTACACAGTGCATGTAGAAACA
Source organism: Gastrophryne carolinensis (assembly GCA_027917425.1). Classification (NCBI taxonomy): domain Eukaryota; kingdom Metazoa; phylum Chordata; class Amphibia; order Anura; family Microhylidae; genus Gastrophryne; species Gastrophryne carolinensis. The sequence goes on along the minus strand of CM051240.1, from coordinate 200,127,003 downwards.
AAACTAATTATATTAAAAGGTGTTATAAATAGGGATGTGCAAACCCCACCAAAGTTTAGATCCGGCATGTTTGGCCAAACTTTGAATAAGGGTGCAACAGGAAGCGCGCTGCTACACCTCGGCTCACAATTCTCTTTCTCTCAGTGGCAGCGGAGCGGGCAATGCTAGCACTAGAAGTGTCCTCACTCATGCTGGTGGCCATCTTACTGTAGACCCTGCTGGGGGCAAATTTAAATGCTGCTGCTGCACCGTCACTGAAAGGAAGGAGAACAGATGCCTAAGGTAAGCTACAGCAGCCACACCCTTAGGTTAGCTTTTTCGTGTTTGGGCCAGATGCCGAACCCGAACATGGACTCCCGAACTTGCAAAGTTGGGTACAAACCTGAACTTTGCGGTTCGGGTTCACCCATCATTAGTTAAAAATAAATAACCTTTACAGCCATAATAAAGCTAGGTCAATTATGCTCCCATTCTAAAACAATACTAACAGGGATCCTGAATGTGGACCAAAAGTCTAAATAAATTTTTGGTCTGCTGACAATATTTCCTTGGGTCGTGGGAATCACTACTGTAAAGGTCCTGTCTGAGCTATTTACTAACCTTCTTAACAGCATATATATATATATATATTTTTTTTAAGAAAATAAATAAAAAAGCAGCTCGATTGGAGCTCTCTATGCAGTGCTGCCTGAGGTGGCTCTCTCATTACAGGTGCACCCCTGCAATTACCACAATAAAGGTCTGGGTCACCACTACCAACTCCAGGTTCAGCAAGTAACTTTGAACAAAAGTTCGATTACGATGGGCAAACTTCCCAAACCATGGTCCCCTTGAAATCAATGGGGCCCCGTAAAGGGGAGCAGTGGCCCAGTTTTACGTAGACAATTTGCAAGCCACTGAAATGGAAGCAATGACCAGATTGCGGGGCTCAGTTAAATTACAGCCCACTTCCAGCTGCAAATCGACAAGTCCGAACATGGACTTCTGGCTAAAGTCCGTGTTCATGGTTTGGGAATATGAACTTGCAAAGTTTGGAATGAACCCGAACTTTGCAGTTCAGATTCGCTCAACATTTTTCAGAGCTTCAGAGTTCAAGGTTAATTAGTCTAAAAATAGCACTTTAGAGACAGATTTACACAAAATTTAAAAAAATGAAAACAAGAAGACATATCTATAATGTCATATGACTCTCATTGTAGATTTAAGCTGGGTTAACTACTTCTTGCCCTACTAAACATAGTCCGGTTTTAACTGGCCTACTAGGCCTCCAATAACTTGTATAGTCATACTCCTTGTGATCAGTCCTGTCAGTCTATTGTATTCCTAGCTGTGGATTTTCAATGGGACAGGCAATATTTCATACTTTTTGTGAATTTTTATTTTGATGGTAAAGAATATTAAGACCAGCTCTCCCGCTGGGGAGCCATTTGGTTTCCCCTTTTTATAGGCAGCAGGGTTCTTTTTAACGAGCCTCCTGCAAGACTGGTAAATAAATGCAGGATGGCTCAATGGATCAATGGCTTCTAAAACAGGGCAACAGAGCAGCCAATCAGCCTACTTCTTGCACTAGAAACCATTGGCCAGAAGGGACATGTGACCCCACCATATAAGAGGCAGGGTCCATGTCGCCAATCATGCGGGCACTCTGCAGTAAGTAGGGAAAGGTGCTGAAGCTGAGGAACAGATAGGGCTTTATTTTTTTACAAAGTCCTTGTAAGGACATTTATTCAGGGAGAGCAGCTGGACTGAGGGCTAGATAAGTGGTTTGGCACACTATTGTTCTTTTCAGGACATTTATTCAGGGAAAGTGGCTGGAGTGAGGGCTAGATAGGTTAGGTGTCAGTAGTGTTTAAAACCACTTGTTCAGGGCGCTTGTGTGCCACTACTCATTTCATTCCACTTGCTCAAACCACTTGGGTGTCATTACCCTTTAATACCACTTGCTCAAACCACTTGGATGTCAGTACTGTTTAATACCACTTGCTCAAACCACTTGGGTGTCAAAACTGTTTAATACCACTTGATCAAACTCTTTAATAACACTTGCTCAAACCACTTGTGTGTCACTGTTCTTTAATATCACTTGCTCAAACCACTTGTGTGTCACTGTTCTTTAATACCAATTGTTAGTGGAGTGCCCACTGGTTCAAAGTACTTGTGTGTCACTACCCTTTAATACCAATTGTTAGTGAAGTATCCACTGGTTCAGAACCCGTGGATTTCACTACAGCTTAATACCAATTGTTCAGGGCACTTGCATGTCACTACATTTTTATACCAATTGTTCAGGGCATTTGTGTGTCTCTACAGTTTAATACCAATTGTTCAGGGTAGTTGGGTGTCACTACAGTTTAATACCACTTGCTCAAACCACTTGGGTGTCACTGCTCTTTAAAACCAATTGTTAGTGGAGTATTCACTAGTTCAGGGCACATGTGTGTCACTGCTTTTTATTACCAATTGTTAGTGGAGTATCCACTGGTTCGGGGCACTTGTTTGTCACTACAGTTTAATGCCAATTGTTCAGGGCTGCTACACTTTAATACCACTTGCTGAAACCACTTAGGTGTCACTTCTTTTTGATACCAATTTTAGTGGCATATCCACTGGTTCAGGGCACTTCTGTGTCAGTGCTGTTTAATACCACTTGCTAAAACCACTTGGGTGTCACTACTCTTCAATACCAATTGTTAGTGGAGTATACACAGGTTCAGTGCACTTTTTTCCATCAATCTTTATAAAAAATACATACAACTTTAACATTCCACATATCTTAAATCATCATAATTAATTCAGTGCATTTATACTTTACCTCCCCATCAATTCTAGCATGCATTTTCCAAAAAGAAAAAAAACTCAGTGCTTATCATACATCACCCTTTTCTGCCACTGACCTAAGTTATCCTAAGCTGGTAATCAAGCTTCTGATGATTCTGTAGTTAGGCTCTACCAATTTATTAATAGGGGTAAAGATAACCATCCTTCCCCCTGTCCAAGTGTTTAACCCCTCCCATCCTAACTCTCCTAAAGATGACCCAACTTGGTTGTCAAGTAGCTAATCTCCCTAAAATGAGAAGCAACACACCACATTGGAAAGAAAGAAAAGAAAAAGGGAAAAAAAAACACAAAAGGAAAATGAAGAAAAGAAGTCTGCCCCCCAATCATTTTATTGCGGAGATTTCATTAATTTATGCCTGCATTTAATATGTGTGTCATTAGTAAGTAAGCATATTTATCCATAAGCACCAGTCTTTTACATAGCAGACTAATCCAAATATCTAGGTCCAGGCCGCACTTCATGACCGTCCTTATCAGTTGCTCTGCCAAACCGATCAATTTATTGGGCGTTCCCACCATATTTGTTCAAATGTCCCTTCTGCTCACACCACCACCATATCTCAGAAACCTTTGGAAAAGTCTGATGAATCATACCTGGGGTTTTATACCATTGCAACGCAATTTTGTAATTCAGTTCCCTCATCCATATATTCCTAGATAATTTATGCACCCTTCGCCTAGTCGTCTGCCAGCACTCTGTGCTAGTAGGTTCCTTCAATGATTTTTCCCACCTTTCTCTCCCGGCCAGCTGAAATCCGTTATCTTGCTCTTCCCTTATTATCTTATATGGCCCCCCAACAGGCGATCCTTAGGGTCTTGTCCGAGATCAGTCCATGTGCTGACCAATTTGCATATGCTGCTCAAAAAAACTCTTAGCAGGTTTTTCCACCATCTCTACTGTTTCATTCAGTTCTGTAAATGTCAAGCATGAGTTTCCTTTAATAAGATGAATTACATGAGGCCAACCCTAATAAAATCTTCAACCCTAGACCTGGAATATATTTAGGGTTGAATCTAATCCCTGTCATCAGTCCTGGAATTCTAAAAAGCATATTCTTCTTACCCATTAGTCTAAAGTTAGTTATTAGTCCAGTGATCGCTGCATGGTTTCTGTCCATCAGTTTATTGGGAAGAGGTTTTATCCAATCATATTAGTTTTGTAATATTTCACCAGGTCGGGCACCTGCAATCCACTGGTACTTTTATCCATACATATTTTCTGAAAGCTGATGTGTGGGGGGTTTATGTGCTCAGATATCTTGAGATATAAACCCATTAAATTGTCTAAGAAATACCCTAGAAAGAGTGATTGATAAGGAATGGATTAAATAAAGCAAGTTTGTTCCATTTTATTAGATCAGTTTTAACCTGTCTAAAAAATGGAACCTAATTCAGTTCAAAAAGTTAATGAGGATTAGAAGCTATCTGTATCCCTAGATAATGTATATGTTGCTTTTGCAAGTCAAAACAGAAAAGCTCTTGGTACCTCAGTTCAGGGCACTTAAGGGTAATTTTCCTGTTAATTTTGTCTTTTAATTGTCCATTTTGGGCTGCTGTAACTGTAGGTGTCTAACAAAATAGAAAGCAGAAAATAAGGGACAGGGACGGCTGTGGTGGTGCTACTGCTGCAGGTAATGGAGCTGGTGCTGCAGGGAGAGGACATGTTTCATCCTTGCCTTGCTACACCTTCCTCTGGTGCAAGCAGACACCAGGGTTTGGAGAGCATTTTTGTAGACAATACTGCTGGCACAGTGGTGCGGCCAGAACAAGTTGAGGCAGTTGTAGATTATTTGGCACACAGTGGTACCAGTTCCATTGGATTGTCTTTCACCCACTCCCCTTCCATCAAGAGTGTTGAGCCCTCCCCACCCCCCAAAAATCAGCAAGGCTGCTCCAGCCGCAAGTCATGAAGTAAGTACTGCTAAATGATGACAATCCTAGCTGGGATACTGTGGGCCATCCACCTGCCCCTGCCCCAGTTGCAGATCTAGGTTTCTCAGATGCCCAACAACTTATGTTGGAGGATGAGGATGTAGCCAGTGGACCATCACAGGACACCCTTGATGATTATGCAACCCTAGTGCCGATTGCTGCAGCTGTTGATGAGGGAAGGTAGCAGGGAGGAGTGGGTGGAAGAGGATGCCAGGGGTAATGGCGAGGCCCTAGAGCCAACCCCCATCGGAGTTCAGAGGAAGTAGTGGTGGTAACACAGCACCAAGGCAGCTAGCAGAACAGGGAGAAGGGTGTCAGCGGTCAGCCCATTGCTGCCACTGGCCACCATACCCAGGTACTAAGCGCGTCATGGCAGGCTCAAAGGATCTCACCAGCTTGGCATTTTTTTAATCGCTCCACAGAGGTCAAGACAGAGGTCACTTGTAAGCTGTGCCACCAGAGCCTGAAGGGAGGAAAATTAATAATCTCAGCACCACGATCCATGAACAGGTACCTGAATTCCAAACATAAGCCGCAATGGCAGAAACATCTAAAAAAACATGGAAACACCTGAGGATCCCTATGTTGCTTTGGTTGACTCCAACCACCACCACCTCCTCACCAACAACAAGGCCACCTGTTTCCCCCCAAAGGGAGGATGTGGGACCACCTCCAGCACCAGCAGCACCACCACCACTGCCAAGCCAGTCCACAACATCCCAGGGGAGCGTTCAGGGGAGCGCTTTCCATCACACAAATTTTAGGGTGAAAGCGAATGCCGTCCCACCCAAAAGCCCTGGCCCTGAATATGAGCATTTACAAATTGCTGGCCTTTGAGATGCTCCCATTCTGCCTGGTGGCGACACAGTTTTAAATATCTAATGGCAATGGATATTCCACAACACACCATTCCCAGCCGTCACTACTTTCCTGCCAGGTCACCCCTGCCCTGCACCAACAGGTTATGGAAAAAATAATATGTGCATTGGGTAATGGCATTATTTTCAGTGTCCACATCACCCATGACATGTAGACAAGTAAGCATGGGTAGGGATTACACATCTCTGTTACTGCCCACTGGGTCAATGTACTGGTGGCTAGGACTGAGGTGGGAAGCACTGTGGCACATATCTTTCCATCACCCAGGATAGCTGGAAATCAGTGGAACCTGTTGCCTCGTACTCCTCCTACTCTGCTTTCTCCTCTGGTTCCTCCTCAAGCAGTCAGCGCAGCCCCTGCACTGTCAATTTGAGCACTGCCATGAGGAAATGGTAGCATGTGGTGCTAAAACTCATCTGTCTGTGTAAAAGACCCCACACCACCCCGGAGCTGTGGACCGGCATCCAGGAGCACACATATGAGTGGCTGCTGCCATTGAATCTGAAGCCTGGCAGGTGGTGTGCAACAATGGGCATAACCTTGTAACAGCCATGGGCACAGCCGGGTTGACCCACATATTTTGCCTGGCGCATGTGCTCAACTTGGTGGCAGACTTTCGTGGCCCATTATCCAGACATGCTGGAACTGCTGCATAAAGTGCATAGCGTATGCTATATTTAAAGCAGGGTGGCACCCAGCACAGCTAATGAGTGGCACTGGAGCGTGGCTAGAGGGCGAGCAGGAGGAGACACCATTTTCCTTGACATAGGGCAGTCTGGCTCACATGAGCCACTGCATGCTCCAGTGCCTGTGTAATGACTGCAGTTTCCCGCATAGTCGCCAGTTACTGGGTGGTCACCCTGCTGTATCCCTGCTCTAAGGACAACATCAGCCTCTTGATATGAGCACTGGAGCAGGATCACAAAATGAGAGAGTACAAACACACTCTGGTGGATGCACTATTGGCGGAGTTCTCTGCTGAATTTGACGGCTCAGTGACCACACGAGGAGGAAGAGGAGGAGCAGTCACCAACACAGCAGGGGCACCGGCTCCACCTCCCAGGGGGCGGTGAGCATGGCCACAATGTGGAACAATTTATTCCATTGTCTGCCACATCCACCACCATTGGATACAACCTGTAATGCCAGGAAGCAGACTTTGACTTGCATGGTGGATGACTTCCTGCGCACGCATCTCCTGATACTGAGCGAAGGGTCCTCCCTGTTAAATTTCTGGGTTGCTAAACTGGACACGTGGCCAGAGCTTGCCCTCTATGCCTTGGAGTTATTGGCCTGCCCTGCGTTAAGTGTCCTATCAGAAAGTGTGATCAGCACTGCAGAGGATGTCATCACCGAAAAGAGAATCTGCCTATCCACAGCCAACATGGACATCCTTACATTCCTTAAGATGAAGAAGGCGTGGGTACCACGGGACTTGGCGGTGCCAGCACCTGAGTGTTTGCAAACTCCTCCACCTCTGCCACAGCTACCTACTCCGTCTCTTTCACTTAACCACCACAACACCTCCTCCTCCTCCTGAATCTCTGTCACCTGTAAAAAATAATTATATATATATATATATATATATATATATATATATTTGAATATATTTATATTCATTTATGTATATATTTATGTATATATATATATTGATTGATTCATTTTTTAATGTATGTATGTATTTCTAATTTAATTTCCCTAGCCCATTTTGTGCACGCTAATCTCCCATGTGTCCCCCCTCAATTTGGCCTCCAACCCCTGTAAAAAAAATAATATTGGCAGGCTGATTCATTACTAACGCCAGGTAGTGACAGATGAGCGTCTGTAGCGCGGATTTCAGAGCGACCGCTAGTATTCGTTGTGCTCGGCCATGGATCTTTGTTTCAGAGTGCCTCAGTCGCTGGCCGGCATTGATGAATATGTTGTGTGAGTCGCAGTACTAAGCTGTATGGGAGCAAACGGTAGTGCCAGCTCAGTGCGACCAACTCACACCACATTCATCAAAAAAACCTCAAACATCGCCGGTATTCAAAATCAGGTCGTTGTAGCCCATAGCACCAGGAGCTGTGTGATTAAAGTCTGTTTTTTAACATGTATCCACTAGTAACAAAGCAAAAACATATGGAATTACATTGTTAATACATTGTAACACGAACACTTTAATACCAGACATGTAAGGACAATTCTGCATAAAAATATAAAAAATCAAAAACATTTTTTTTAAAATGTCATTTTCTAGGCCAGGATACATGTCAAAGATTTGAGATTTTATAAAAAAAAAATGGGATCAGGAAAGGGATTTAAGGATCGTCCATAGAAATGTATGGGAGAGCGCCAAGTAGCGGAAGGAAATATGCGGCGCTCTGCAAGGCTGAGCAACGGCGTTGTACGCTGAGCCTGGGATAATGATAAATCGTACGCTACATGGCGTTGTTCCAGTCGCTCACCAGATTCGGCTTCATAAATGTGTAATTGCGTGCCGTGTCCGGCGTTCACCTGCCGCTACCTGCCGCTTACAAGACTTTACCTGGCGCTAGAGCTTCATGAATAAGGCCCTTAGATTTTTCATTTACATATATATTTCTTTATTTTGTTTTTTGTTTTCTGTTATTTTCTATTATTATAATGAGTACTTCGGCCAATTTTGTACAGGGCATCAACCTGATGTCCCCCTCAATTTGCAACCCTCTAGTCCTTACTACCCCCATTTTACAACCCTTTTTGGTTTCCCAGATCCAGGTCCTCTTGACGTCAATGGGGTTCGGGTTCAGATTCGGGTCCCGGTCAAGTTTGCGGACCGAACCAAACTTTAGCGTTAAACCTGAACTTCAGCGGGTTCGCTCATCCCTAACCATGACCCCATACACAGTATATGAACCACATACTAAACTACAGAACTAAAGACCAAATAAAGATGAAAATCTCCTGTATCATAGAGTATAAGGCTGGCATCCAGGTGCTAACATGATGGCATTTATAAGGTTAAAGTGGGCCAAAAATGTAAAAGTCTTTTTGCTCAGCAAGTATTTCCCCTAGGTGGCAGCCACTATTCCAAAAGAACCCTAACTGTGAGTAAAAATGTGTCAGGTCCCAGAGACACCCACCTTCCAATAAACCAGCAACCCCCAATCTCCGCTGCTTTCTTCACCTATAGTAAGCCCCCGTTTGCCGGGACGCTAGACACGCCTCACCGGACACGGTTGCCCCCAGGTCTTATTAGCACAAAGGATGCTGATTTATGCAGGGAAAGGCAGATGAATCTAAGGACTAGACTGAGTAGCGAAAACGGACAGGGGTCATACACGGGTGGTCAATCCGAGGTGGCACGGTACAGAAGGGTTAGACGGAAGAATGGTCAGGGGCAAGCCAAGGGTCACAACGGGAGGTCAGAAGTTCGCGGTACAAAGGAGCAGGCAGAATCGTAGTCAAGGGGCAAGCAAGGTCGGTCCAGGCGGCAATCAGGGATGGTCAAAAACAAGGCAAAATCACAAGGAGAAGAGCAATCCAAATCACACCCAGTAGCACGCTATAACGGGCAACGACTAACTGCAGGCTGTATACCTATATAGGATGTGGGCTGACTGGATTGGCTGAAGGGGGGGAGTGTAGTGATTGGGGCAACTGGGATCTCTGGGCTGATTGCCCAGTTAGAATAAGGAGGCGGAGTGTGTAATAGGGCACATGCCCTTTAATAGCAAGGGCTCATTGGCCCAACTAAACATAGGGAGGCGGACAGTGTTTGGGCGCATGCCTTTTAAATAACAAGGGCTCATGGCCCAATACAATCACCTCCGGCGGGCGCGCAGTGCGCAGCGCCGCCGGAGGGCATAGAATGAAGTCAGGCGCGTGCGCGCGCGCGTGTGAGGACGCGCGCCGGGAGCGCGCCGCACAGAGAGCGGCGCGGCCGCTCCCGACGCTGCAGGGCCGGAAGCCGCCCGAGCGGCTGCTCGTGACAGCCGAGCGGCGGGCGGGCAGGAGCGACGCCGACCCGCCGCCGGCTGCAACGGACGTGCAGCCCGCCGAGAGGAGTCGGCGGAGGAACGAGGGTCAGGTAAGGAGGTGGCCGTGACACTACCCCCCCCTTCACGAGGGGCCTCTGGACCCTTATCAGGCTTATCCGGATTCTCACGGTGAAACCTATTAATAAGGGTTTTGGCATGGACATCCTTGGCCGGTACCCAACACCTTTCCTCTGGACCAAAACCCTTCCAATCTATTAAATACTGTAAAGAGTTTTGAAACACCCGAGCGTCGAGTATTCTATTAATCTCATATTCAGGCACATCCTCCACTATGATTGGGGAAGGAGACGACACCTGAATATTTTTGGCAGATTTTAACAAAGAAACATGAAAGGACGACGGAATTCTCATGGATGAAGGTAACTTGACCTTAAAGGTAACGTCGCTTAGTTTATCAATAATAGGAAACGGGCCGATAAATTTAGGCCCTAGCTTAGACGAGGGTTGCCGAAGGGCAATATTTTTAGTAGAGACCCAGACCAAATCACCCACCTGAAATGGTGGTTCTAGCGACCTATGTCGGTCCGCAAAGACTTTATGAGTTCTAGAGGCTTTCTTTAAGTTAGTCTGTATCTCAGACCATACTTTAGTTCTTTCTCGTAGCCATTCCTCCAAGGCCGGCAAGTTGGAGGAAGGACGAGAAAAAGATGATGCCTTAGGGTTTCTCCCGTAATTACAAAAAAAAGGCGAAAACCTAGTAGATTCACTCGGCGCATTGTTAAAGGCGAATTCTGCAAATTCGATGAATTCCGCCCATTGTTCTTGGCGATCGGAGACGAAACAGCGTAGATATTGTTCTAAACATTGATTTACCCGTTCAGTCTGTCCGTTAGACTGAGGGTGATAGGCGGTAGAGAGCGACACTTTAATACCTAAACGATTGCAGAAAGCTTTCCAAAAACGGGATACAAACTGAACTCCTCGATCTGAAACAATATTCAGTGGTAAACCATGGAGGCGAAAAACGTGCTTAATGAATAGCTGTACTAAATCTGGTGCCGACGGAAGTTTTATCAATGGAATAAAATGTGCCATTTTACTGAAGCGATCCACCACCACCCAAATTACAGAATTCCCCTGTGATGGAGGAAGGTCAACAATAAAATCCATGGATATGTGCGACCATGGTTCAGCGGGGATTTCTAAGGGAACTAATAGTCCCGCAGGGGACCCATGAGTGGCCTTACTTCGAGCACATACCGGACATGCTTCGACAAAGGCGGAAGTATCGCGTCGGATGGTGGGCCACCAAACATGACGTTTGGCGATAGCCAAAGTCTTCCGAACACCTAAGTGACCAGCCGACTTGGCATCATGTAGTTCCTGTAAAACGGCCAGACGCAAATGAGGCGGAACAAATAAACAATCAGAGGGTTTACCCGGAGGAGAATCAACCTGAAATGGCACTAACGAGCTAGACAGGTCAGGGAGAAGAGTCGCCACAACACAACCTAAAGGTAAAATCGATTCTGGAGGACCGTTCTGGTCCTTACAATCCCCGAAATTACGGGATAGGGCATCTGCTTTGGCATTCTTATTCCCCGGCTTATAGGTGATAATAAAATTAAATCGAGAAAAGAAGAGTGCCCAGCGTGCCTGACGGGAGTTGAGTCTCTTGGCTGACTCTAAATACTCCAGATTCTTGTGATCAGTATACACAGTGATGGGGTGTAAGGAACCTTCTAGCCAGTGGCGCCATTCTTCAAAGGCCAGTTTAATACCCAAAAGTTCCCTATTCCCAACATCGTAATTGCGTTCAGCAGGCGAAAACTTCCGAGAGAAGAAAGCACAAGGATGTAGTTTCTCAGGATTGCCCGCATACTGAGAAAGAACAGCTCCTACTCCCAGTTCCGAGGCGTCAACCTCTAATAGAAATGGAAGCCGGGTGTCGGGATGTATCAAAATGGGAGCGGAGGTGAAAGTCTCTTTTAACACTTGAAAGGCGTTTTTAGCTGAGGGAGGCCACTCCTCAACAAAAGCGCCCTTACGAGTGAGATCTGTTAAAGGACTCACTATGGACGAGAAACCCCTTATAAACTGCCTGTAAAAATTCGCAAATCCTAGAAATCTCTGTAGCGCCTTTAGGGTTCTAGGTTGTTCCCACTCCAGAATAGCAGAAACCTTGGAAGGATCCATCACCAATCCCCGTTTGGAGATTATAAATCCTAGGAACGGGATTTCAGACACTTCAAAAACACATTTGGAGATTTTAGCATACAGACGATTTTCCCGCAATCTCTGCAACACCGCTTTGACATGTTGACGGTGCTCCACCAGAGAGCGGGAAAAAATCAGTATGTCGTCCAAATAGACCACGAGAAATTGACCCAAAAAATCACGAAATATGTCATTGACAAAATCTTGAAACACTGCAGGAGCATTGCATAACCCGAATGGCATCACTAAATATTCATAATGCCCATCCTTTACATTGAAGGCCGTTTTCCATTCATCCCCCTGCTGTATGCGAATAAGATTATATGCTCCTCGAAGGTCTAACTTAGTGAAGACCTGGGCCCCAGAGACCTGATTAAAAAGGTCATTGATCAATGGAAGGGGATATCTATTTTTTACAGTAATCTTATTTAACCCTCGATAATCTATACAGGGGCGTAAGCCGCCGTCCTTCTTCTCAACGAAGAAGAACCCAGCACCGGCAGGGGAGGTGGAAGGACGGATAAAACCTTTCTGGAGATTTTCGGTGATATAATCTTTCATGGCCTGTTCTTCAAATCTAGTGAGATTATATAGTTTCCCCCTAGGGGGCATAGTACCTGGGAGTAAGTCAATAGGACAGTCGTAGGCCCTATGGGGTGGAAGAATGTCGGCGGATTTCTCCGAAAATACGTCTGCCCAATCTGCATAGACTGGAGGTAGACTATCAAAGACAATCGGTGTGGTCCTAAGGGATATAGAGAAACAACGACTTTGACATGAGGGACTCCACTTCACCAGATCTCCAGATCTCCAATCTATCATGGGGTTATGGACTTTTAACCAGGGAAATCCTAAAACAACAGGGGAGACGGGACTTTCAATAATCAAAAATTCTATTTCTTCCGAGTGGGCAGATCCTACAACTAAATTTACCCAAGGGGTCTTGTGGGAAACCAACCCCCCCTCAATGGGCTTATTGTTGACTGCCAGGACCCGAAGGGAATTTTCTAATGGGATTAACGGAATCCCTAGAGTAAGGGCTAAGGATCTATCCAGGAAATTGCCAGCCGCTCCACTATCGATGAAGGCGGAGGCAATAGTCCGGAAAGGACCCCAAGAGAGTGTAACGGGTAAGAGTATACGATTGTCTGGAGGGAACGATACCTGACCGCCTAGACGAGGTCCCTCTGCAAGATCTAGGCGTTGAAGTTTCCCGCCACCGGAGCCTTGTTTGGGCAGGTCTTGGCAAAATGACCCGGATTACCACAATAGAGGCAGAGGCCTTGGGATCTGCGCCGAACCTTCTCCGCCTGAGAGAGATGGGTAACGCCAAGCTGCATTGGTTCCTCATGCGACAAGGAAGGAGAGGAAACGGCTGCCCCCTTAAAGCTTGACTCTTGACGTGAGGATCCCCACGGTTGGTCCTTGCCTCTTTCCTGGCGCCTTTCTCGGAGACGTCGGTCCACCCTGATGGCCAGCTGCATATATTCGTCTAAGTTTTTGGGCAAAGGATAGTTCACCAGGATGTCCTTGATGTTATCGGAGAGTCCAATTCTAAACTGGCTACATAAAGCCGGATCGTTCCACTGGGAATCTATAGCCCACCGCCGAAATTCTGCGCTATATTCTTCAGCAGAACGTTTGGCCTGTCTCAGGTTCCGCAACTTAGAATCCGCTGTTGCGGCTCGATCTGGGTCAGCATACAGAAGTTCCATGGCCAAAAAAAAAGAAGAGACCGACTGCAAGGCTTCATCAGTCGGAGCTAAACCAAACGCCCAGGTCTGTGGATCGCCCTGGAGGAGTGAAATGACTAGCCCAACGCGTTGCGCTTCGGATCCAGATGCGTGGGGTCGAAGGCGGAAGTAGAGTTCGCAAGAATTCTTAAAGTTAGAAAACTTCGCCCGATCCCCCAAAAATTTTTCCGGGAGAGGGATCTTGGGCTCGACGGCCGGACTAGGATCCACTGGCGCAGGCATCTGACGACTCTCTTGCGTGGCCACTCGTTGAGCCAGCTGATTAATGGCAGTGGCCATAGCTTGAACCTGTTGGATCAATTCTTCCATCTAGAAGATATTCTTTTTTCGATGGCCCGTTATAATGTCAGGTCCCAGAGACACCCACCTTCCAATAAACCAGCAACCCCCAATCTCCGCTGCTTTCTTCACCTATAGTAAGCCCCCGTTTGCCGGGACGCTAGACACGCCTCACCGGACACGGTTGCCCCCAGGTCTTATTAGCACAAAGGATGCTGATTTATGCAGGGAAAGGCAGATGAATCCAAGGACTAGACTGAGTAGCGAAAACGGACAGGGGTCATACACGGGTGGTCAATCCGAGGTGGCACGGTACAGAAGGGTTAGACGGAAGAATGGTCAGGGGCAAGCCAAGGGTCACAACGGGAGGTCAGAAGTTCGCGGTACAAAGGAGCAGGCAGAATCGTAGTCAAGGGGCAAGCAAGGTCGGTCCAGGCGGCAATCAGGGATGGTCAAAAACAAGGCAAAATCACAAGGAGAAGAGCAATCCAAATCACACCCAGTAGCACGCTATAACGGGCAACGACTAACTGCAGGGTGTATACCTATATAGGATGTGGGCTGACTGGATTGGCTGAAGGGGGGGAGTGTAGTGATTGGGGCAACTGGGATCTCTGGGCTGATTGCCCAGTTAGAATAAGGAGGCGGAGTGTGTAATAGGGCACATGCCCTTTAATAGCAAGGGCTCATTGGCCCAACTAAACATAGGGAGGCGGACAGTGTTTGGGCGCATGCCTTTTAAATAACAAGGGCTCATGGCCCAATACAATCACCTCCGGCGGGCGCGCAGTGCGCAGCGCCGCCGGAGGGCATAGAATGAAGTCAGGCGCGTGCGCCGCTCCCGACGCTGCAGGGCCGGAAGCCGCCCGAGCGGCTGCTCGTGACAGCCGAGCGGCGGGCGGGCAGGAGCGACGCCGACCCGCCGCCGGCTGCAACGGACGTGCAGCCCGCCGAGAGGAGTCGGCGGAGGAACGAGGGTCAGGTAAGGAGGTGGCCGTGACAATATGTCTTTACGCCTTCCGAGTGTGTGTGTGAGTTGGGCAACAGTGACAGTGATGAGGAAATGCCAACATTTTTCAGAAAAAGTGCTGCACCTCAGTTTTACATAGAACTGAATAAAACATTCAAAGCTGAACTTATGATGCTAGGTCTGCTTTAAGTGAAAAATGTCAGAAAGGTCTTTGGAATTCTGTTGCAGCAGCTGTTTCATGTAACACACACAGGGATATCATATGAAGATTAGAGAGCACTAAACTGCTCCAACAACTCCACCCTCCCTACACACGGTTGAGCCACCGTGGCTCATCAACGATGGTCCCACCACCCTACAATGCTTTAACAATAAAAGAAAACAGGTGGTGGTGAGAAAATGCCATAGACTCTCCCAAGCAGCTGCTGGTGAGGTAATTCAATCTTCAGCTCTGCCTTTCCATCATAGATACCGGAGATAAATAACACTTATACGTGTTTCTATTGCTTTGCCAAATGTCCCAGTGTGGCACTGACTTGGCAGGGGCACTCCCTGTGTATTTTGGAAGTGATGCATAGGTTGCTTTCAGCAGTTGCTCACATTCCATTACGGAATTCTCTCCTGTTCTCAAATCGGCCCTTGGGCAGCAGCAAACCACTGTAAATCTCAAATTACCGCTAGTTTCGACTCTACTAAGAGCTTGCTGACTATTAAATGCCACAAAGAAAAAAGATGACGGGACTGACCTCCCAGGTTTTGCTGTCAGTCCAAAACATTGTTATTAATATCCAGGAAGCCATTAAATGTCTCAGAGGGAAGTGTGCTATTGTGATTCCCTCTGAGGGAGATGTCTTTCAGGAGTGTAATAAAAAGTGAAGACCATATGGAGATTTTGCCATATAACCTGAAAAACAATCATGTTAAATTTTCTAAATTATAAGCTGCAGATAATCAGGAAGTGAGAGGTTAAAATGTTCTTAGTTTCGTCATTTTTCTTGTTGTTAAAGAAGACTGTGGTATAATGGCATTAGTAATAAATCTTATACAGAGAGGCGATCTCACCCAAGGGCTCAGGACAAAACCCAGGCAGTTTCACTGATGTTATAAGTTGAGCAGAACCAGAATTTTCACATTGGTTATTTTAACATGAAGCTACTCGTGTTGGACTGGGATGCCTGGGGCCTACCGTGTTTTTTCCTGGTAACCCTGTGGGCCAGTCTGAGCCTGAAGCTACTGTATAGAATATGGTAGAGCATGATTGTTTGACTTTTTTCAGTCATTAATTCTACTGTACAGTAGAACGTCACAATGCAAACAATGGTGCCCAGCCCTAACTATAAGTGTTGGAATAGCTTTAATGCAACAACTACATCCTGTATGTAACTGTCTGCTTGTTATGTTGTTGATAAAGTTAGTTTAAAAGAAAAACCAGGAAGTCTTAGGCAGACCATGTGACTATGCATAGTGTGTTTAACCTGCTAACAGAAAGGAGTTGTTTCCTTTGCTCAATATAGAGATATCTTGCTGTTCACTAACAGCAATCCTATCAAATTTAAGGTGCCATGCCTGACTAACCAGAACTACCAGTCCCGGAAATTCAAGGTCAAGATGCTATTGATAAGAGAAGGTACGTGGACATTTATTCAGGAACCTAATCCATTATTAGATAATTGGCTAAATAAGAATCCGAAAGCACAGAACACTATCTCCCTCTGCATAGATGATAATCAGAGTGTGAGAGCGTCCGCATCCCCTGCATCCTAGGGCTGTGCGCACAAATCCCAATTCGGGATGCCCCCCAGGGAATGGAACAAAATCAGGGAAAATCAAATTCCTGTGTTTTGTTCCACTAAGGTACCTTCACTAATGTCACCATTTGCAGCTCGACTCCAGCTCTACTCCAACACAAAGACATCAGGAAGAGAATCCTGCATATTGAAGTCAATGGGCACCTTCACGCTTCAATGCTTGTTGTGCATTGCAGCATTTTCCCTGCAGCACCATCACATGGCATCCCATTGAGGCAGTGCAGGTAAAGAGCATGTATTGCATTCTACTTGTGCATGCATTGCAGCCACCCTAACTTTTGAACTGGTATTGGAGTCTCTTGGATCTTCTACCTTGACATCTTGCCAACGCAATGGAGGGCCACTGGGAAGGAAGCCTTTATAGTATGGGTAGCCTCTGCGGAATATGTATCACTAGAGAGAAGGGGCTGCTAGGGGATACCCCAGAAAATCCCCTCCATTTTGCTCCCCTCTACTGATACAGATAGTCACATGGGTAGCTTGAAGATGCAGTCAGAGCTCAGCTCCTGGCTGTGGAACTGTGTGGGACCTAGTGCTTAGCCTCTTTTTAGTTTTTTTATTTAAAATTTGATCAACTCAGACTTTATTGGGGAGGGGAGTTATAGGAGGATTTTTTGAGAGGGACATAATGGACTTCTTATAGATGTCTGCTTTAAAGAACGGTAAAAGATTAGACAAGGATGTGGAAAATCCAGCCCTGCATAAGACTGTGAGCTACATGACATGTCCCCTGGGTGCCCAGTCTTGGAGGAAATATTGATCTCTCCATGAAATAAACAGCAGATAGAAAGCCGCATGACAAGCACACTTTATACTACACATATCACCATTTGTAAATAAAATAAGAACACACCAGTCAATCTAACAGCAAAGCGTTCTGTGACGTGGTGACAAATCCAGACAACATTCACAGCATGCCAGCGTTGTTGTTCCCTTGAGAAAGGCCCGCAATTCTCTTTGTCACCGACGGATCCATCAACCTACACGGCTTCTGAATAGCGTTTTTCATATTTATATCTGTATTTTTTCACTTCGACTGAAAGAGCGCTGTAACAAGGGAAAAGCCATCCCCAGCACCAGTATATATTTATTTCTGAATTTATTTAACTGCTCAGCTACTTTCAGAAGTCTCTGGAGTCAGTGAGATTTTTCATGGTCTTTATTCAAGCTGCCACTTGACAGATTGCTGAACTCTACGGTCAAACAGTGACAAGAGTGAGAAAAACAGAAGCCAAAAAATGTGTTTCTCCTGCAAACAATGCAGAGAGTTTTATAGTGATTAAACTATTTACACAAGAATTACATTTTATTTTTCAGCATGTTTTCAAATAGGAAAGGCAAAGAGGAAAGTATGGGGCAGCACGTACAGAGATCCTACCTATGATTGAGTGTCGCAGTCTATCGCCATTGCTGCTCTTTTGAATTTGAGAGCAAAACCGTGAAAGGACAACTGTTGATGAAAACAAAATCCTGCATATGGGGTTTGATCATTAACGGGATTTTCAGAAAAAAAAGGTTTAAAAAAAATAAACAGAATCTTACATTGCCAAGTGTTCCCCCAGCGCTATGCTTCCTCTCAGCTCTGCACCCTGAGTGAGGAAATATACTTCCTTATCTGTCTATCCAGTACCACCCTACTGATGTGGGCCACCAATACTAGCTTGTGGAGCTAGTCCAGGCCATGCCCTTCTGTATTAATGGCTTGAATGGAACTCTCAGAGCTGCCATTCAAGTCCAGCTAAACCCTCCCTCGTTCCTCCTAGCAAGCACTCTCACTCCCAACACTGCCCCACCCATTATGCTGATTATTATGCAGCATCACAACTTCAAGGGCCTCACCCACATGCTTTGGAAGAGAAATCATGGGATTAAACTGTAAACCTCAATATTTCAGCCATTTCCTCTTCAACTTAAAAATGGAAAACAGTTTAGGACACTGCCAAATGTAGCCCGACACAATGGTTTAACTATTGGCTATGTCTGAAATATCACTTTAAACTGTATCTTCTTACCTACTGTATGTATTACTTTTTCAAATGAGGACACATTTCAAATGAAAGCTCTTGTTAAAATGACCCAAAACTTGGGATTTTGACTGTCTCTGTTATGTTCCTTTTCTCTGGGGCATCCCCTTTAAAGTGGACCAACACCCAGGATTTTTACTATCCTGGGTTTTGGTCCACTTCGGCGGGGCACCCCGATCGGGGGTGCCCCGCTGTGTGAAACCCCCCAGAAAGCCCCAAAACCTTACCTGTCCCCGCTCCCACGTGACTGGACGGTCCAATCCCCGCCAACGTCCAGGCGGGGATCAGGAACGTCCAAGCGGCTGCCGCCACCGCCGCCTCCCTCGCGTCACTTTCGGCGCGCGCGCGCCCCCGCCGGCCATTCGCAGACGGCCGGCGCGGGCGCGAGCACGCCTACAGGGGCGCGAGGGAGGCGCGAGGGAGGCGGCGGCGGAAGATCAGGTAAGCTATTTGGGGTTTCTGGGGGGGTTTCACCCCGCGGGACATCCCGATCTCGGATGTCCCGCGGGGTGGGAGGTGATCGGCCCGGGAATCTTATAGATTTCCGGGCCGATCACCTCTCGGTGTTGGTCCACTTTAAGTAAAACTCCCGGGATCGCCACAAAAATGTACCTTCATGATGATTCAATGGTGCATAAATGGGCTCTAGTGTAATCACTGTATGAGAGACATGACAGAGCTGCTCTCCTTGTCAGTTGGAGATAGGTAAGCCCATTTAGCATTGTCAGTAAGGAAGAGACAGCAGCTTGTGTGCTTTCTTAAAAAAGGAAATTACAGATTTCATATTTCATCTTAAGACAAAAAAAAATACTTTCTTAAAATAGAGAGTTTATACATGGCATATACAGACCAATAATAACAGAATGTACCCATGGTTCTTAGCGGTAGGATGCACCATGCAAATCAACCTGTTTCATCTTTGTAGTATCTCAAATGCCTAGAAGGAGCTGACTGGGCGGGCAATACTTGAAAAAGGACAAAGGCAAAATCATCTGCATGGATCTGCCGACTGCTATGAGTCATGGTTAAATCCTTTTATTTTATATCTGTATGTATTCCATGTGAATATTTTCTGTTTTAGGAAAGCGCATTGAACCTCTTAATGGGGGGCTTTTCAGTCTCTTTTGCCCCCCCCCCCTATATTCAGGCTAATATGGGTCTTCCTAAGCTTGTCAATAGAATGAGTCTCTGCTTTGTGTTTCAGTGTGTTACAGGATTTATCAAGGAGGCTTCCCTAGCTCAGCTTTCATTGTCTCTTTTTTATCTCTGACATTGCTAGCACTGAAAGAACAATAAGTGTCAGTGATCTGCTATCTGAAATGATGAAGTCAGAGGAGTGTGGATTATACTGGAGTGTTCTTCTCAGAGTGAAAACTATCAGCGCACTTCAAAACCCACACAAAATAAAGTGGCTCTCCAGATAAGCCCTATAACCTAGACATCCTCCAGTTGCTCAATCTTTATCTTGTTGCATCAGCCGAGCTCTTAACTTATGGCCGTTTAGATGCAGCAATTATCGAGCGAGAAATATCTAAAGTGGCCTCGTATCATTTTGGCTGACCAAAAATTTCTCGTTCATCACTTGATGGTTGGAATGTGGAAACCGAAGTCGCCCACAATCGACATGAGCAATCACATTAGCGATCACTGGACCAACAAATCTTTGGTGTTCCAGAAAACCCATTACATCCAGTCAAGTATATACTGGTAAAATTATGGTTTCCATTACCACAGGCCAGACACAACAAGGATGCCATCAGAGATGGAAATATGTCAATTCCAGCAGGGGAAGGGGGGCATTTCGGGAACAAAATATGGGGGCAAAATTCTGGGTGTTGGCCCATATTAAGCAAACACTGACCATATTTTTACAGCTGATAGGCTGCTGGTATTACCCTGGGTCAGGGGTTCCCTACCCGTGGTCAGGTGACCATGAAGAAAGGTTGGAAAACCCTACTCTAGGCCAAGCTGCAGATCAATATGTGCAAAACACATAAATAAAAGTTCTGCTATATAACCATAGGACACTTAAAAGACCTACCTACCTAACCCCCCCCCCCCCCCCCAACAGCCGATTCTGCTTGGCCCACATCTTAAACACTTTCCCATCTTATAGATTCTCAATCCAGGTGCACCCCCCAGGCATGTTGCCTTACTGTATTTGCAATGATCAAAGCAGCAACAAATTAGTGTGAATGGTTAAACCCAGATGGGGGCAAACCCCCAGATATTTTGATTGGAATGGCCCAAGAATTCCACTGCACATGAAAATCTATTTATTTTCTAAAAAGGCTATAGGCCATGGGCCTCTGGATTTGGGATGGCCCACTGTGTTTAACTAAATTCATCCGATTCCTGGTTCTTACAATGTTGCTAAGCTGCAGATAAGGGTAGCCATAGCTCCAGGGCTGCAGAAACGTGCATCCCATGTTTTTGATAGGGTGCAGTCATCTGCGGAGAGAAGGAAGAGCAGGTGCATTTCTCGACAGCACTGAAAAATAAGGGAATAGTCTATCTATTAAGTCCGTTCTCTGGTTTCCTTTTACTCTTAGGCATCAGCGTGTTTTAAGATTTTAGGACTGCTTTAAATCTTTAGAAAACACAGATAAACAATCGTGTTTTATGTGCAGAGATAATACATAATACACAGGCTCAAATCTCGATTTACAGCCATTGCTGCCAATCATTTCTAATCTATGTACAATCCATTGCAATAACTTTGTTAAGAGTCTCCCTGGCAGGAAAACACTATACAAGGCTGTAGAATAAACAAGCAGGCTTGATCTCCATTACATGACACATTTACCACTGGACCTGGCAGGAGTGCTGAAAATTCTATGCCTCAGCGCAGAGTAATGTTACCTTTTCTATCCAACTGGATAAAATCTAATTAAAGCCCCTAGGACTTACTTGAAATTTATTCTGGGGCTAAATTTGAAAATATATTCAAAAGAAAAAAAAAAGAAAAGTACAATGGCACAAACATGTTATACACAAAAACAACTTAAAGGAGAATTCCACAAGCTCGAATCCAGGACAGCATAATAAACAAAAATGTGTTCAAGCATCATTTTATTTGCTCCCTGTTTATTTGCAGCCATGTTGTGGATATATAGGATTTTAATTAGGCCATCATAAATGTTTGAAACATGGTAAAAGTTATTTTAGAGCAGTGTGGGTAGGGTTAAACATAGTACAGTAGGTCATGAGGTTGTACTGAGGGTGAGACAGCTGGGCCTGTTATGTACAATGAGACCAGCAACTGCAGCATTCACTGCCCCACAATAGTATGTCAGCATTACAAGTGTTTAGGCATGTAAATCATTCTTTCCCAATTTTACTATGCCCAAAAGTGTCATGCTTTAACATTTGTAGAGTTGGGTGCTTTTAATCCCAGGCTCTGGGCATGATGCAGATCCTCCTTAAAACACTATTCTGCCACCTCAGGTTCCATCCTCAGCTTCTCTTATATGTAATGGTTGGTACTTGCCCAGTGTCTGTGTCCTCCATAATCTTGGTGTTGATTTTACCGCACACTTGTATAGAGGTTCAAATCCCACTACCTGTGGATCCTACACTTGATTAACTTTAATTCATTAAATAAATAAAAATCAACACATCATAAATGGTGTCTAGAGTGTCCCATATAACCAGAAATGCCAAGTCACCCTGTTTTCTATGGTGTCACCTGGTTTTGACGCCCCCTCACCCGGTCAAACTATGAAATCAACCTCCAAAACAGTTTATTCCTCCACCCCACTGTTTGGCTGACAGCCATCTGAAACCCATATGCAATTGGCTGGTAGATGCCACTAAATGGCTGGTCATCTGGCCCCTTTCTATTGAACAGCGTGGCGACTGCTGCAGTGAATGGGTTAGGGATAACACTTCTTTACTGCTGTTGCATTCACCATGGGGGGGGGGGGGGGGGTATGGCCAGAATTACTATGTAAGCTTTATATATTTAGGACCATTATATACCTGCAAATTGTCATGGTGGTAATAAACATGTGTCCCTCAAAAGTCTACAAATAAGCCACGCCACTAAACCTCACCCACCATGCCCATCACCCTGTAAATTGGTCTCCAAGGTTGGCATCTCAATATTGCGTGTTTCGTCACCTGGCATCATCAGACTCATTGAAATAGTTTATAGGAAAGTGTGTAACTAAATCTGACTTCCAATGCCTCGTTATAAATAACAGAACACATCTACTATGATTTGTGCAGGTATGACACTGTTGGAATATGTTTAATGCAGCAACTACATTCCTGTCTATGAGTTTGTTTATTAAGCTGTTGATAAAGCTAGAAAACCAGGAAGTCATGGGCAGACCATGGGGTTGATTCAGAGCCAGTAGAGAATTCTCCCTCCGTTTTTAGGAGAAAAAAATGCCATTCACATTTATTGTCTACCTTGGGGCTGATTCAGGGCCAGGTGAAAATTTGCTCTCAGTAGACAATGAATGGCAGATCAATGGCAAGTCAATGTTTTCTCTCTAAAAATAGAAGTGAGCATTCTCACCTGGCTCTAAATCGATCACATGTGACTAGATTATAGTGTGTGCTGTATGTCCATGAGAAAGGGGCTGCTGCTGCTGCTCTCTACAGAGACTCAGAATTACTAATAAGTTAAGATCTATATTTTGTAACTGATTGTTGCTGAACATTGTTCCTGCACGCTTTAAGAGTATCCTGTACAATCCACTTCCAGCAGACACATATACTTCAAGCTGTCCATCAGAGTTGTACCTCAGCACATCAGCACCTCCTCTGTCTTTCTATCTATTTATCTCTACATGAGTAAAGCGTCAAAGTTGAATCTTGGTCATCATGCTAATCTTGTACTGCTGGATGTTTTGGATAATTTCAAAAGGAAGGTATTAAAGGCCACAGTGCTTTTACTGGTAAGCTAGGAATATTCTTTCTCGTCTTGCCAATGTTCTGAGTCTATTATATTATCCAAGAGGTACTACAAAGTTTCCTTCAATGGAGGATCAATTATACAACACATCTCCAATAACCATGGTCTAAGACCTAGAACCACTTCAGAGCAACTGATTTCCATAGCTTTGGAAAGTTACAGATAGAAAAGGAGAGGAGAAAGTAAGAGAGAGAAGGTAGAACTGGATCAAAAAAGTGCACCAAATGCCAGGGAAAATTGCCTATATACTGTATATTTGTATGGCATTTTAAATTGGATTTTCATAACCAAGGGCAGACTTTGAGGTGTGCAGATGAAGAGCTTGCACAGGGTACCAATCTTGTTCTGCTCTCCAAGGAGTTTTTGATGTATTAAAACATTTTTCTCGGGCTATGTCACACTTTATTTTTATGACATATGAGTATGTAATGCTGGATCTTAGCCTTAAATGCATGTTTACTACCTAAGTGTTTGTACGCCGACTGGCTCCGCTAGGCTTCAAGCTAATTCCTATTCCTTTGCTTTTGTATTGACTTGTTGTATACTTGAAAATAAATAAAGAATTTAAAAAAAAAAAAAAAATTCTCAGTTTTCCAGATTTCCAACTTCTTTCTCTCTTTTCCCCATTCCCCCTGTCTCCCTTTTCTCCACCATTCTGAATTCTTTCGCAGGGTGCCTCTTAACTTAAGACCAGACTTGTTTACAATGGATCTCCTTTGAATGGCCAGTAAACCCAATGGCAATATTAAGGCAGCAAGAAGCTTGACTGATTTCTGTCCTATGTGCCTCTTCTCCATTTCCTAGCAGGACTCCAAAGTTTGTCCCTCCATTTAAATCTGTTCCTCCAGGATCACACAAAAAAGTAGTCTAAGAGCTTATCTGTTCCTTGGATATTTTAGTGTGAGCAAGCATGGCAAGCCACAGTGGTCGCACAGCTGTCTCTGAACATGCTTGTATGCTCATGACTCACCCTTCCCAGCTCCCTAGACCATAGTCCCTAGACAAAGAAAGCTGTTTACAACTAATTTGAGATTTGGAAATGCTTTAGAATGGCTCATTTTACACTGTTCCCACAGGGGTGATACAGAGGGGAGAGAAAGTGTGTATCGTGGACTTTAATCCTAAAGTAATTATTTCCAATGATTGAGTAGAGATTAAAAATAATTGCACCTTTTTATCATAAGGTGCAAAACTGAATTCCCAACAGTAGAATGATAGGGCTACTTTATAATGGGAGTAAATGTTCTTAGGGAAGAATAAAGTGAACACCGAGCAGGTCTATAGCAGTGCCAGCAGGTCTTCTCATGATCGCATAATAGCTGAGGCCTCAGCAGACGGGCTTAGAGCAGTGACATATAATGCTCAGGATCATTTCTTCCTTATCCCTTCTAAAGCTGATTTGGAGTTTTGGAGGAAGCGTGCACATGTCACAGAAGTGACTTACTGTATTGCTACATGAAACAAATTATATATGTGTGATCCTTGGGTACCTGAGATTTTAATATTATGTTTGCTAACTGTGATTAATTCTTGAAGATTAAAGTGCTACTGCAGGCAAAGGTAATTGTTACACCATTGTGTCGGTCTACATTTGGCACTGTCCTAAACTGTTTTCCATTTCTAAATTGAAGAAGAAATGGCCGAGATATTGGGGTTTACAGATTCAACTTATGATTTTTGTTCTGGAAAAAAAGTGGGAGTGGCTCTTAGATCTGTGATGCTGCATAATAATCAGCTCTCTGTGCTGACAGCAATTTGATGAATCTGTAGGAGGAGGCAGGAAGAGAGGGGGGCCAGCAATCCTGCCCCACTCCGCTGAGCTGATTGGAGGATGGGATGGAAAAAAGAATGTAATTGGCTGAACCTGTAAACCTCGATATCTTGGCCAATTCTGCTTCAATTAAATAACAGTTTAGGACAGTGCCAAATTTAGCCTGATGCAAATTTAGCCTGATGCAACAATTATTTTTGCCTGCAGTAGCATTTTAAGCCTTATTGTCTGTTTTTTTTTATAAACACTGGTGCCCAGTAGAAATGATATTGTTCCTGAGCCAGTGACATACATTTGGCCTCAATGACACAGCTAATCTGTATAGTCATCACTAGCCGTGAACTTCAGAGGTTGGTCTGTATATACTTTCTGTTAGGTTGGGTTCAGCTAGAACCTAATAGCATCAATATTACAGTCAAACAGTTTGGACCTTTTTTACATTTATGTTTACTTATTATGTGCCGTGAGTAAATTGCCTAATATATTGCCTTGTATAAAATGGTGATGGCTTTCCAGGAAAATACTAACAGCCATGGGCCCCTGGGGCAGAAATGGAGCTGGGGCCGCATTGCAAGTTTGCACTCTTTGACAGTTTGATTCAACTTTTGGCTAATCGAATTATTTTTTAAATAACCAGTAGTGTGCTTTTTATTGTGTATATTATCCTAGAGAATGCTTAAAGTGGTTTGAATAATAGTCTATCTTATATGTTTCCCACACCCTGTACATACAGATTTCTCACATTAAAAAACATCCTAGCTGCATCTACTGCATGTTATGAGCCTTTAAACATTCAAGATGGCGGCTCATGGAACATCAGGCAGCCTGCAAACAGGAAGTGCCTTCTGACTGTGCTGATCTGCATTCTGGGATTGCTGACCTTTTCCTGACCCCAGCTCTGCTCTGTCTGAGCAAAGCACAGCTATAACTCGCCCCCTGTACTTTATCCCGATTTCCTCTTCTCAGTAAGTGTGATGCTTCTGAGTCAAGATGGCGACGCCCGTATCCTAAAATCCTGAAGAGAGTCGCAGCCCAGTGGGGGAAAGAATAATAAGTAAGTGACTAAAAACTTAAAATATATTAACTTTAGATGCTGGGGAATCTTTTTTAAGGGTTTGGGCTTTTCAGTAAATCATGGTGAATGTCCGGTTTAAAGCAGACCAACACCCATGCGGGCACGAGTGTTGGCACTGCCGCTATAAGACCTGAAGGGGGGCATCCAGCCTGCTGGAGACCCCCCCTGCACATATTAATCCAGAATGCCCTTAATCCTTACCATAGCCTCGATCCTCTGCCGGGAATACAGTGAGTGGGACTTTCCGATAGCCGAAACAATGACTGTGCTCACTACCCAGGTGAGCGCCTGATGGAGCAGTGCTGGATTCCTGGTGGAGGATTGAGGCTAAGGTAAGATTTCTGCATGTTCTGGGGGTTATGTGCAGAGGGGGCTCCAGCATTCTGGATGCCCTCCAGACTGTCTTATAGTGGCAGTGCCAACACCCATGCCCGCACGGGTCTTGGTCCACTGGAAATGGTTGATACATGGGGTGTTGGGAGGGCACAGATAGTATGTAAGGGAAGCAGTGATAAGCAGGGCAGACTGGCCATAGGGAGACCCAGGAGAATTCCCAGTGGGCTGCAAAGCTTTGGGGGCTGGTTGGGCTGCTGCTTCTTAGACATTAATCCAATTCCTGGCTCCATAGTTCCTAGAAATCTTGACCAGTGCTCTGTCCAAAGCAAAATGGCTGGTGGAGTAAATTTCAAATTGGCCTTTTCCCCCCTGGTCCATGAGCTGTTCCTGCAATGCTATATCCTCAGCCTTGGAGAGCTCTCATTGACTGATTGACTAGGGGCTCACAGTCTAGTCCTGGATTGGCTGGGCTGATTTTTGGCCCCAGTCCACCATTGATGATGGGGCCCCTGATAAGGCCACTAGCAGCAATAGACTGAGGACAAAAATAGGCCTGAGATTTTACCAACCATTGGTCAGCCCATGACTTCCCAGTAGGTTAGCAATATGCAGAAGGCTAAGCATTGGGGGCAAAACATAGGCTGGGGTTTCTTGGCTTGGGGTAAGGTGGGGACAGAGGGCCTGAGGGGAAACTTTGAAGTTTCCCCAGAGCAGTGTGGCCTACTGGGAATTCTCCCGGGTCTCCCTATGGCCAGTATTCCTCTGGTCACTAGGTTAGCTAAGCCTTTCACAAAACCCCCAGAGGTTGCCTGTTTCTTTGTCAAGCACTGTGTTTTGTTGGTCTGCCCTTGCCCTCTGCAAAGCTCAGGTAATGCTCAGTCTCCACTGATGACTTGGAAACGAAGAATTGTGTCAATCACATTAGCTATGGTTACACAGTCATTAGCACTAATATATTTGCTGCAGCTTTTGGAAGTCTCGATCTCCGCTTCTATGGTATGGAAAATGCAGAAAGCTTGATTGTCATTAGAAACCGTCACATTTCCAAGATAAGAAAATACAATTATAATTGTTATTACAGGGGTATAATCACAGCCTTATTTAGTGTTAATGGTGAATTAACGCCTTACTTATTTTTTAATAGCATGCTGAAGAATTTGACCCTGTGCTAGAATTCTTATCCCTGTTGGAGAAATTACCCATTGTCTGTAGGTAGAAAACTCAAACATTATTTTACAAAATAATAAATATTAATGTCTAGTGTTGGTGTTCTGATTCAGATTACAGTGTAATGTGGCCAGAATTTTGCAAAGTTTTGACAATTTTGGGCAGCTCTATATTTTATGAAAAAACTTTGATGCCAGCAATTCATCGGCAAATAAATGCACTGTATCAATATGTCATGCTGTCAAAAATAAAGCAAGAATATCATGCAATGCTGATCCACTTGTGTTTGTGCCGGCTGCAGCAGAGGAAGCTGCCACCCTGGGCATGTGGTGCTGCTACTGCACTGTCTAAACAACTAACCAACATAGGCCCTTATTTAACAAGGGATAGCGCCAGGTAGCGAATGGTGAGCGAACGGTAATGATGGTCACCGCCACGAGAACGCCGGCTCCCCACCACAATCACAGAGCGAGAGAGCGCCAGATAGCGAATCATTCATCATTATTCCAGCCTCACCCCACAACGCCAGCGAGCGACCTTGAACAGCGACAGGTATGACCTCTTGCTACCTGGCGCTCTCCAATGCATTTCAATGGAGCAATCTTTAAATATTCATATTTGTTATTAATGTTTTTTTTTTTTTTTAACCCTTTAAACGCCAGCCACGTAAAATTTACGTGGCTGCCTCTCCTGCAGTTAACTGCCAGCCACGTAAATTTTACGTGCCTGACTTTCCCCACTAATAGTAAAAAAAGTTTTTAAAAAAGGCACTTACCTGACCCCTCGTTTGATTCAGCCGGGTCTCCTCTTCAAAATGGTGGTCTCCGATCGTTCACCGGACCTCCTCTGGCTGCAGGGGAGGGCCCGGAATAGGGTGCCCCCCCCCATTTCAGCTGCCTCCGGCTTTTCCTGTAAAATAAAAAAAAAAAAAAAAAATGACATTTACTTACCTCTGTGTGCGCTGGCTCCCGCCGACCCTCCTCTTCACCTGGGGGGCCTCCGATCCCCCCCCAGGTCATTCCGATCTTCAGGAGAGAGCCTGGAAGGCTCTCTCCCCTCTCCTGTTCCGATGGCGGCCGCCATCTTGACGCTAAGCCCCGCCCCTTTGGGGGGCGGGGCTAATGACGTCAGTCCGTGCCGTCGTCCCCGCTAAGCCCCGCTCCTTTGGGGGCGGGGCTATGACGTCATTCCCAGTCCCGATCACCGGCTACAGCTCTGTTAGCTGTCAGATGCCGGTGATCGGTGCCCTGGAAGGAGGTGACAGGAGATCCTCTGATCTCCTGCCTCCTCCTTCTCTGGATGCCGATCACCGGCATCTGACAGCAGATCAGCGAGGGACACAGGAGCTGACGATCGAAGGTGAGTAAAGAGTAAATTTTTTTTTTTTTTTTTTTTTAATAAATAAAAATTTTGTGTCCGTGTTTTTTTTTTTTCTGTTAACTCTTTGTGAACTGGTAAGGGGTCCATGAGACCCCTGTACCAGTTCACAAGGCTGGGGTCTGGCAAGTCACCTGCCCTAGCGGGTGACTTGCCATTAACCCCTGGCCCCCCAATTACCTGCCTCCCCAAAGCCCAGGGGGGGGCAGAAGAGCCCGGGCCCACATAGACTATGTGGGCTCGTAGGCTGCAGGGTGGGGGGGCCACAAAAGCTGGCCCCCCCACTCTGTGCCTACAAGCCCCCATAGCTGGTCCTGGGCTGGTTATGACGGGTAGGGGGGACCCTACGTCATTTTTTTTTTTAATTTTAAGGGTTAGGGTTAGGGTTAGCCTAACCCTAACCCTAACCCTTAAAATTAAAAAAAAAAATGAGGTCCCCCACCCTGTGAGGGGGGACCCTATGTCATTTTTTTTTTTATTTTAAGGGTTAGGGTTAGGGTTAGGCTAACCCTAACCCTAACCCTAACCCTTAAAATTAAAAAAAAAAACCCTAACCCTTAAAATTCCCCCCAAAAATGGGGTCCCCCCCCTACTTTTTTTTTTTTTTTTTTTTTTAAGTGGACCAACACCCAGGCTGATCGGCCCGGATCAGATCCCTCCCCGCGGGGCATCCGAAATCGGGATGCCGCACTGTGTGAAACCCCCAGGACGCCCCAATCGCCTTACCTTATCCCTGTTCCAACGGTGCATGCGCGGGCCGCATCTCGCGCTTCTCTCTATCAGGGCGCGCACACGTTCCGGTCGTTTGTGAATCGCCGACGCGGGCACGCTCCATGTTCGAGGGAAGCGCGAGATGCGGCTGCCAGCGCGCTCAGAGCCGCTGTGGTTGTCCGTCCCTTGTCCTTGCATACCACAGCGGCTCTGAGCGCTCTGATTGGACGAGCGCTCGCGCATGCGCCGTAGGAGCGGGCTGAGGTGAGTTTTTTATACCTTTCTCGGGGGTTTTACGCAGCGGGGCACCCCCGCGGAAGTGGATCAAAACCCAGGATAGTGAAAATCCTGGGTGTTGGTCCACTTTACGGGTTAGGGTTAGGCTAACCCTAACCCTTAGAATTCCCCCCAAAAATGGGGTCCCCCCACCCCCTGGGATTAAAAAGAAAAAATTAAAAAAAAATAAAATTTTAAAGAATTAAAATTAAAAAGAAGATGACATAGGGACCCCCTCCCAGGGGGGCCCACTATTTTTTTAATTTTTGGGGTTAGGCTTAGCCAAAAATTCTCAAAAAAAATTGGGGTCCCCCCCCCCCCGGGAGGGGGTCCCTATGTAATTTTAAATTAACCCCTTATGTTTATAGTGTGGATAGTAGTATTTTATTTGTAAATGTTATAAAATGCTCTTTTCAGTTTGGGGGGTCTCCTGGGCAAGAATGAGGGGCTATTGATACATATGTGGTACCGTTGTAATCGGGAGAAATGGGGCTATCACATGCAATATGGTTTTTATTACTAAAAAATGTTTTATTTAAAATAAAGGAGACAATTGTATATATATATATATATATATATATATATATATATATATATATATAATTTTATTTATTTTTTTGTTTTTTTTTACGCAAAAATATTTAAAAAACAGTAGAAAAATTACAAACAAGACATTTAATGTTAAAGCCTAAATTCTGCTGCAAAAAAATATATATATATTTTCCAAGAAATTCCGACAAAAATCACGGTTAAACATGCCGCAAAATGGGGAAAAATGACCAACTGAGGGCGACAAAAGTTCAAGTAGGCTGGCAATTAAAAGGGTTAATAGTACCTATGCATGTTGGGTATTGTTCTGCTTGGGGGACCTTGCGCTTTCAGATTTAGCTTGTTTTTTCTTATTTGCATATTGATATTTTAGGAAAAGGTGTTTTTTATTCTGCTTTTTTATAATTTTTTTTGTGAAACCCTGTGCAACCTAAGAATTCTTCAAGGGATTACTTCCAGAAAGATGAGCCCACGACAACAAGCTGGGTACGCTTAGAAAGCTTAAAATGTGTACTTTCAGGGAATATATGGTTTATGGGGGATATTCTAAATGTAAAGGGTTGTTTTGGTAGAAAAAGCACAAGGTGCGCACTTTGTATGCAGAGCTGAAATTTTGAAGTAAAATTACCGTTACGCACATGCTTTACTTTGGTGTGTTTGGCAACTCTTCCCTTGACAGTAGCTATGCATGCTGGGTATTGTTCTGTTCGGGGCATGTTGCTTTTTCAGATTTTCAGTTTTTTTCTTGTTTGCATATAGGTTTTTTTAGGAAAATGTGGTTTTGATTCTGCTTTTTTATACTTTTTTAGAGAAACCCTGTGCAACCAAAGAATATATTGAGGGATTACTTCCAGAAAACTGCACCCATGTCAACAAGCCTGGTACGCCTAGAAAGCCTGAGGTGTGTACTTCCAGAGAATATATAGTTTGTGGGGGGTATATCAAATGTAAAGGGTTGTTTTTCTTGAAAAACTGCAAGGTGCGCTTAGCACGTAGCATAGTTGTATTTTATCTGAAAATCTCCTAAAGAGTTGTTTCAGTTTGGGGGAGTCTCCTGGGCAGGAAAGGGTGTCTACCTATACATATGTGGTATCACTGTAACTGGGAGAAATTGGGGTTTCACGTGCAATAAGATTTTATTGACAAACTTACATTTTTTATTACAAAAAACACTACAAATTGTAAAAAAATGTTTTTTGGGGTTTTTTTTGCACATATTTCATCCAAAAATATTGAGAATACACCTAAAAAATGACAAACAAGACATTTCATGTTAAAGCTTAGACTCTGCTGAAAAAAACAATATATCACTTTTCTGGGAAATCCCTGGAAATCCCTTCAAAAATCACAGTTGAACAAGGGGAGCGCAAAATAGTGCAAAATGGTCTGGCAACAAAGGGTGACAAAATCTCAAGGTAGGCTGGCGGTTAAAGGGTTAAATGTCAAAAATTCTGTGACCACTTCTGCAATGTTAGATTTTTTTTTTATGGTAAAAAAATTAAAAAAAAAATTTGTGCAGAATTGATATTACAGGTCTGATATTAATGTATTCATATTACAAAATGTTTTTAAAAACTTGCTTTTTTAGGTTTCCAAAAATATGGTTGTTTGGGGGTTAAAAAACTACTTTTAACCCATCGCCGCCAGCGCTCTGGGGTTTAAACATGCATTTCACAGTGCGAGAATTTTTTGAGTGTGATTTGTTAATGAATATGGTCGGAGCCGTTCGCTATGGCCATTCGCTATCATGCACTCCCATACAGCGCGGAACCTGTCAAATAGCGAATCATCACCTTGTATTCAACATTACTGCACACCGACTGAGTCGCTATCAACAACCGAACAACGACCAAGCACAGCGACTACTAGCGGGCGCTGTGAAAATACCGCTACAGTCGCTCAACTGTCGCTACCTGGCGCTATTAATAAATCAGCCTCTAAGTAGTCAGCCACGGGCAGTGCAGCAGCTCAGGAGCAGTTTCTTCTGGGGGGGGGGGGGGGGGCTCCAGTACTGTAAAGGTGAGTCCTTTCTTTATGTTAAACTCCCAAATGTGGCCCAAAGGGGTTGCCTAGCGAAAGCAAAGCAAAAAAAAAAAATTCAGGTCAGCTTAATGGACACCACCATATCTGCACAGTGCTGGAGGAAGGGAATCGTTATCCCTAACCGGTAAGCATGAATATGGTGGCGCTGCCTGGACAAGCTGCAAGGGACAAAAGGAGAGCATAGATTTTTTGCTTTAATTTCTGGACAGGGACTTAAAAATCAACTAGAATTTTTGCTTAATCTGTTTAATCAAAACAAAATATTAAAAAAAAAGAAGCAAAAAGAAAACAGAAGACAAGCATCCTATTCCAGCACTGCTATTAGTGGCTAGCTCTAAATGTTACATTACCAGCTTTTCACACACTAGTCATCAGCAGATGCAACAGCCCGAGGTACCTAGTATTCCAAAAGCACACATTGTAACATTTTTACAAAGCCACTTAAAGTTATCATCCTGCTCGTCTTTTTGTTCTATGTGTTTCCAAACACAATACAACAACATTCTGTTTCCTATTTACCCCATATGGATGTCCCAACCTTATTAAAGCCAAGTGTTTTACATAATTGTTTTGATTGCAACAATCTATTGGCATCAAGCATAGATTGTTAGCGTGACCATGTGCTACTGCTCTCAACCTTTTAAAGGTGTTGCTTTGGAAAACCCTTGGAAAATGGCTCTTCAATAAAGTAAATTTCCCTTCCTTAAAGAAAAATCCCTTTAAGTGGACTTTCCCACAGATCCCAGATCAGGGGTTGTCAGAGGGCTCAAGACTCCCCTGCTTACCTTCCACCTGCTTCCGCACCACTGATCACTGTCCTATTGCCCTATTGAAAGGATGCCAGGAGATGCAATCCTGCAACTTGGTGTGACATGTGTATGAAGGCTACTATTGAGAATAATAAGTAACTTTGTACAGGGAACTTTCGACAAAGGGGACATTCTAGGTAAAGGCAGAAGGTCACAGCAGCCATCACATTGCCCACATAGTGTTTCATACATTTTCAATTTGATGATCAACGTGCAGAGGGACCTAGCAGGGCGGAACAGTCCAAAAAATAGGCTGCTTTCTCCCAGGTAAATGCAGAAGGGCACAACCACCATCACATTGTCCACATAGGGTTTTTATAGTTTTTATACTTGATGAAGAAAGTTCAAATATTATCCCATCTCCTGCCTTTTGTTTTCTAGGTGCTGCCTTGGTTTACTTCCTTTATCGGGGGCATTTAGAGACATTGGTGGAGCTAAGGGTTGGATCCCCAAAATGGTTAAGTATCAAAATTCCAGACTCTAAAATCAAAGACAAGTTCTTTTTTTTTTTTTGCTTTTGCCCACAGCAAGCCTTTAAGATATATCTTACAACAGTGGTCCTCAAACCTCTTCTACAAGGTTCATGTTTTGAGGATCTCTTCATAGCTGCCTTTATAGCTCTGCTTCTGCGCTAATTACTTCACCTAGGCATATGTATGGAGATCTGCAAAACCTGGCCTGTTGGTGGGCCTTGTTGGGGACCCCTGCCTACAGGACTGGGGTGATAGGCACATCTATTGAGTTTAGTCGATTTTAAAGCATACAGAAAGCATGTGGGAGGTGGGGGTGGAGATAAGGAAATTTCCTTGAAACTACTGATACTGAGAGAAGTGTAAACCTGCTGGCAGAAAATGCTGGGTGTTTTGGTATTTTTGTAATTAAGTTGTCTCCTGGGTAAAACGACAAGCA
Organism: Gastrophryne carolinensis; assembly: GCA_027917425.1. Classification (NCBI taxonomy): domain Eukaryota; kingdom Metazoa; phylum Chordata; class Amphibia; order Anura; family Microhylidae; genus Gastrophryne; species Gastrophryne carolinensis. Next base: position 200,092,393 of record CM051240.1, on the reverse strand, counting down.
GAGTGGAAAATTGCCGGCAGTGGCATAATGGGAATACCCTTAGTGGATTTCGCATGACAATCCGACACAAGCCATTGTCCTTGGCCCATCCGTCTGTCTGCCGTCACTTTCCCTTCTGCAAACCTCCTCACTTAGATAAGTGACCTGAAAAACAACTAATGTGAGATTACTGTCAGTATTATTATTACAATTATTACTCTGAGCTGACAGGACACGTAAGATGCCGCAATATTCCTCGACAAACATCCGCTAATGAAGGATGCCGGCCTGTCATCGGGCAATCACACGGCGGAAAGTGAAGCCGTCTAAGAGGTTCCTGGACCATCGGATAAAATGGTTCACTTGCTTCTCAACCCATTCTGGAGTGAAGAGGCACATTTCACATTTTAACAAGCTGCTCTGGGAATAGACTGTATAAACACTTTGTTTACTTCAGTTTACACATTGTCACAAACAACTAGCAGGAATTGTTAAGTGTATTTACGGAAAATAAATACTTGAGCTTTGTGATCTGTGTCTGTACCGCCATGATCAGCCGTCTGGCCAGAATCGGCATGGAGGAAGTCTCAAGATTTTATAGACTTTGGGGCAACGAGGGTCAATGTGCAGGTTGAGATTATATATATACAGTATATATATACATAAATATATATATATATTTTATTTTGTATTTTTTTACTAAAAATTATATATGTATTAATTGTAGTGCTCTTGGCCTAAACACATGCATACACATAGGGTTTTCAAGTCAAAATGTTTAATTTATTTTTATGTTTTTATTTCATTATAATTTATGGCTATACTTTATAGGATTATGGGGGTTATTTGTGTGATTTATAATATGAGAAGCAGTGAGAAGTTACTTAGCACAAAATACAATGAACAGAAAATTGCTTTTTTATGTCAAAATCAAAATCTCCTGCAAATAGTAAGGTGAGGGACAGATTGTTATTTAATGCAGTAGATATTTTATTTAAGAAGTCTAAAAATAAATGCGGTCTATAGGAATTCAACAACATCACTGCTTTAGTTTTACTTTTAGCCTATATAACCCCTTAAAGAGGAACTATAGTCAGAAATGTTTGTAGTCCCTCTTTAATATGCAGCTGTGCAGCATCCCAATCTGTGCTGCCCCGCATCGCCCAGTTAAAAGAAAGAGCCAGGCCGCCCGGGTACTCACCTCTGATAGGCTGCTCATGGTAACGTGGGAGAGCAACCCGGAATAGGTGAGTATGCGGGCAGCCGTTTCTTTCTTTTAGCAGTGCAATGCATAGCGGGGCAGCCCAAGTCAGGCTGCCCCGCTGCTGCATATTAAAGGGGGGTTATGGTCATTTTTGACCATAGATTCTCTTTAAAATAACTAATAAATAATTCAAAGTTACATTTTAGAGTAACATATTAAAACTTCTGTGTTATGGCAACTCATTCTGTGCATCCCCTTCTCTGATGGTGACAATAATCTTTGCTGGGCAGGCATGTAAAACATTGTGCAAGGGCACCCAGCAAACCCAGTTATCCAATGGCAGCCATGTGGGCCACAAAAATGGCACAAGAGGTAAATTGTCTTGATTTAGTCCTATAAGGTGGCTTCTTAAAGGACCATGGAAATATGTATGTATTATTAATTTCAATGATACAGTTGCTTGGGGTCTGTCAGTTTGACTGGCAAAATACTGGTACATGCAACTTTTAAAACAACATGTCTGCCAGCAATATGTCAAATTGCCATTCATATTGTATTAGTGTAATGTTTATACAAGGAGCCATGAGCTCGCCTGGTTCTTAAGATCATGTCCTGCTCAAGGTGTCCTATTCACTATAATACAGTAAGTCTTATATCTGATTAAGCAAGAACATAAATCATGTCAGTATTATATATGACTTGTTACGTTGTATTTACATGGCATTTCCTCTTTGTGCCTTTGGCCTCTGGGTCCTTCACAGCTAGTTAATGAGATGAGCTCTGTTCGCTATTCTTGCCTGATTAAAGGATGCTTTAGAGAGAAGCTAGACAAACAAATCAATGGCCAGAAATAGTAGAAATCCAAGATTTTTACAGGTATGAAAAGACAGGTTGCTGTCAAAATGCACTTTTCACCCCCTAGCTACCCCTGGGGTGAAAATTACTAAAAGCACGTTTACCCTACTGCTCAGCAAGGACAATCATTAAATTTTACTAAAAACTAAAAATACAATCTTAAAGTGGACCAACACCCACGGGTGATCGGCCCGGGAATCTATAAGATTACCGGGCCGATCACCTCCCTCCCCGCGGGACATCCGAGATCGGGATGTCCCGCGGGGTGAAACCCCCCCAAACACCCCAAATTCCTTACCTTATCTCTTATCGCCTCCCTCGCGCCCCTCTAGACGTGCGCGCGCCCGCGCCGGCCGTCTGTGAATGGCCGGCGCGGGCACGCGCGCGTCAAGAGGGACGCGCGGGATCCCCCCTTTCAATCATAACCAGCCCAGGTACCAGAATACACAACAGCATATAGAAGAATATATAGGAGGAGTGGAACAATGTCACCTGCCTTCAGTTGCGGTGGGCGGGATGTCGGGGGTGATCAGAAAAGGGCAGGTGTGAGAGGAGGGGACTCCAATCCCCTGCCCACACACCCACCAACACGAATTATCCCCCACTGTCAGTGACAGCGGTATAAACGGCGTTGGATCTGAGGTAAGTAGTGTGGATGACTTGCCATTAACCCTTCGGCCCCATTACCTGACTCCCAAAATGCAGGGGGGGGCAGAAGAGCCCAAGGCCTGTCAGGGCTATGTGGGCTTGTGGCCTTCAGAGCCAGGGGCCACTAAGGCTGGCTTCTGCACCCTTGTCTACAAGCCCCCATAGCTGGTGCCTGGACTTTTTAACCATTGCATTTCATTTCATTTTTTTCAATTAACCCTTGATGTCCTATCATTTAGCTGGTATAAGAGGCCTCCAGCAGCAGAACAGCAGAAGCCAGAGTGATCGGTGTGGGACATAGTGATCAGGGATGGATCAGAGGTAAGTATAAAAAGAAAAATTACCTTTTTCTTTGTGTCTGCATTTTTTATAACCCTTTAAATGTTTTAAAAAAGTCCTGCACCTCCACTGACATTTTTTTTAAATGTAACCCTTGATGCATTTCCCCAAAAATAGGCCTACTCAAAAATAGGCCCTGGATAAAGAGGGCAGCTGAGCTGCCCCCATTTGTGCCTGCTGGGCACAATGCCAGATGTGGCAGCTGGGCAGCTGCTGTCTCCCTCTTGTCAAGGACATTTAATGCGGAGGGATGTTGATGGCTATCTATCCCTCTAGCAATCTGTCCCTCTGACCACCTATCTTTCTATATAGGTTTATAAGTATCTATGCATGTTGGATATTGTTCTGTTCAGGGGACCTTACTCTCTCAGATTTAGGAGAAGGAAGATGCGGTGAAAGTGAGTTATTTTGTTTACATGTTTATTTATGTGTATTTTATTTTTTAATCCCTATACCAGTTTACACATTGTAGTGGTCGGAGGTGGTTGGGAGTACGAATGACAGATTCTGTGGTCTATCCAGAACCAGATCTAGGGGCTTCAGGGGCTTCAGAACCAGATTGTCCACGCTCCAGCATTTCACTAATAATACCTAATTTGCATAACAGTCCTGACTTTTTCTCTCTCTCCATTAGGGGTCTACCTGATGCCACATGAAGAAGTAATCCTAAACCTTCCTGGTGACATTTTTACTTTTACTTTACCACTGTGGATTACAGGCATACTGTCTCTACTTTCTTTAATTCTTCCAATGATCCCAATGTAACTCTCATGTTGGGTATTCTCCTTGATCATTAAGTCACCAAATCACTCAATCTGAGCCCCTGCCACAGCTGCCATATCCCATGCATTCACCAACGTTTGCAGGTCGGGACTCCCGCACCATCAGTCACAGGGGCGCGGCCACAGCCTCTAGATTCACTACAATGGAAGTGGAGATGTATCAGGCCTTGGCCCACTACCTACACCACAATGAATGGAGAGGGCATGGCAGGGCACTGTGAGTGATGGCGAGTCGTGATACTGATCCCTATATCGAACATGACCCCAGGGGCAGCGCAGGATGTGACAGACCTAGTGATCAGGTGACAGGTGTATTTTTCTATGCTGAATCACTTTAAATGGGGATGTATCAATCAGCTTTCCCCAAGGAATTCCCCCTGCGGACAGTCTGACCCTGCTCATGGGCAATGGCATGTATCTACATAGACTGTCTATAAACATGCTCATTGGCCGTTAAACCTTTTTTAATTAAAGTCCCTGTCCAAGCACACACTAACTTTCTCTCACCTCATCCTCCTTGGTGACAGTAATAAGGGAGCCATTTCAACATATCTCAAAATCTAAATTATATATAAATACCTTATGTATTTTTAGGCAAAGCTGCTATCTTTGCTTCAGTTTTTGTGTCATGGCATTGCTGGAAAGGGCATGCCATGTGCAACTATGAGTCATGTGCATTCTCTGTTGTGGAAAGAGACAGCTGTGGGACCACTGAGGCCTGTGATGCTTGTTCTCGCTGGGAGCTCTAAAGGAAAAACTGGCCACATTCTTGTGTGGTCCTGGAGGAATAGAAAGGAGGGCAGACTTTATTGTCCAGCTATGGCTTCTACCCATTAGATGAGTTTCTGTTTTCACTGCATATCAGCAATATACTTAAATCATTCTCAGGTATGACACAAATTCCCCTATTGGGAGGCAAAATAGGCAACTTACTATCACATCGTGACACATATTTAGACTCCTGAGAGCAATAGGTATTACACTTGTTGGTCTGATCTCTTGCACTTAGGATCATTTAAAAATGTGACTAAGATTATCACAAACCTAAATCAGGAATTGAATTCTGATGAAAGACATCTTCAAACCTTTTGGCTGTATAAAATATTAGGTAGGTTGTTGATTTAACAGTGACCAGTGAAGATGCTTTGAGGACTAAATGTACAGTGCCTTCTTGTTCCCAATGGTAAATCAGGTTTGGTAGAAAGGCCTGTAATAGTTCTGTATGTATGCAGAGTTGCACCTCTGAGCCCCTTAGAAGTCACTGGGGGTTTGGTTATGATATTGCATGTTCATTGCCTGATGAAGCAATGTGCATTCTTTTTCTCTAAAAACAAATACTGACTGCATAAAGGCGAGAAGAGAACCCGTTCCAGCAATCGCCCCTTTAACGGCACCGCGATTATAACTGGTTAACCTGTATGCAGCTGATATGAAATGAGGCGTAAGGTGGCACGCTCCAATCATGCCCAGGTAATGTGTGGAAGAGAATTGTTTTAGTTGACATAATTACCTCCTAAATGAAGCTTATTGTCCCTAACTAAACAGATTATTTACGGTAAGATGAGACATCATTGTCGGAGACGTGTCCAATTTATGCAGCAATCTTCCGTGTTCCGCACGCACAGCAAAGAGTCACAAACAAAAAACAGAGAAAAGGAAATGAGCTTAAGAGGAAAATGGAGGTCGCATTTAATGGAATACATTTTACAAACAACATTGTGCTTCTTTTATTTGCCATCATGTGAACAATGCTGTATGCATGGCTAGATTTCAGTCATTTATAGGCGTCATTTTGGATTCAGTGAAAACTGTAAATTTTCATTCGATTTTCAATTTTGTTGTAAGATTTGTTTGAATTGCTCTGAAAAGTTGAGTATGGCATTTTGAGGTTGCCCCTTTGTGCAGTGTGATGTATGGAAGTGTTTTTTTTTCTGCAGCTATCAAAAATAGTCCCAAAGTGAACCTTAAAAAGTTGGACTAAACTTGATTCTTAACTCATGATTTTTTTCAACTATAACTGTAAAATGAATGTAAAAGAACATTTTTTCTAGACTGCTGCACCCAGTTTCATAGAACCACAAAATACGTCACAAATTACTGCAAAGGGTAGATAACTGGGATCATGTAAAAAAGTTGTAACCATCTCACAGGTTGATGATGTAAATATAACATTTCTAGGGGCAGTGAGGCGTCTGAAACGAGTCACAAGACCTCTTACATTTTGCAAATCAATGGGTATGAAATATGATACTGATATCTTTTAATCAACAGATATAAATTTGGATTCAGAATTTTAAGGATTGTTTATTTATAACTGGACAGGACAACCTGTGAAATGGTTACAACTTTTTCATTGTCGTCTGCGATCGGTCACCAAATCACTTAGTGACCCACAATCTTCAAAAAGTTAAATGCCTGTATAAGAAAAATACATTTCAGTTAACTCAATGTTTTAAATGTAAACTTTAAGCAAATGAAAAGTCAAAATGAGCCATAGTGTCACCACCACCCCCTGAGAATCCCAGTTTAGGATGCTCATCTGTGCTTCCTAGGGGATTTCATATAGATGGGCATACCAAATCAGGAATCCTGGTGTGGGGGGGGGGGGGTTGTAGCAGTCCTTAAAAAAAAAGAGACTAGAGGTCCCAATGATTTGGGATCTTCCTGTGTGTGCAACTCCACATTTCCGCCATTACTTATCTTAACCCTTTAAATGCCAGCCACGTAAAATTTACGTGGTTGCCTCTCCGTCACTTAAGTGCCAGCCACGTAAAATTTACGTGCCTGGCATTTACCCCTGCTAGTGGGCAAAAAAAAAAAAGAAATACTCACCTGACCCCTCGTTGGATCCGGCCGGGTCTCCTCTTTAATTTGGTGGCAGTATTTTTTTTTATAAAATACTTTTGTGTGGTGTTTTTTTTTAGTTAACCCTTTGTGAACTGGTAAGGGGTCCATGAGACCCCTTATACCAGTTCACAAGGCTCTGGGTCTGGCAAGTCACCTGCAGCTAGTGGGTGACTTGCCATTAACCCCCAGCCCCCCATTACCTGCCTCCCCAACGGCTGGGGGGGGGGGGGCAGAAGGGCCCGGGCCAGTTAGTGGCTATGTGGGCTAGTAGCCTGCAGGGCCAGGGGCCACCAACGCTGGCCCCTGCGCCCTGTTCTACAAGCCCCCATAGCTGGCCCGGGTCGGTAATGCTGGGTAGGGTTTTTAACCCTTAAAATTCCACAAAAAAAATGGTGTCCCCCCCCCCCCCTAGGAGGGGGAACCCTATGTCATTTTTTTTTTTAATTAACCCTTTTGTGTTCTGTCATCCAGCAGCTATAAAAGGCTTCTAGCAAGTGAGCAGAAGCCAGTGATCGCCGAGGGACAGAGTGCTCCACTATGGATGGGAGGTAAGTATAAAAAAAATAATAAAATATTTTTTCTCTTTGTGTGTCTGTGTTTTTTTTTTACATTTAACCCCTTGTGAACTGGTAAGGGATCCATGACCCCTATACCAGTTCACAAGGCTGGGGGAGGTGGCAAGTCACCTGCGCTAGCCGGTGACTTGCCATTAACCCCTGGCACCCCCATTACCTGCCTCCCCAAAGCCCGGGGGGCAGAAGAGCCCGGGCCCACTGGCTATGCGGGCTTGTAGCCTGCAGGGCCAGGGGCCACAAAAGCTGGCCCCTGCACCCTGTTCCTCCAAACCCTGCATAGCTGGTCCCAGGCTGGTTACTTTGGGTAAGGGGGGGCCCCATGTCATATTTTGTTTTTATTTTTTAAGGGTTTTTGACCCTTAAAAATCCCCCCAAAAAATGGCTCCCCCCCCCCCCTCCTGGGAGGGGGGACCCTATGTCATTTTTTTTCCTCGATTTAACCCTTTGTAGTGTGGATGGTAGTTGTATTTTATTTGTAAATGTTAAAAATTACTTGTTTCAGTTAGGGGGTCTCCTGGGCAGGAACGGGGGGCTACCGATAAATATGTGGTATCGTTCTAATCGGTAGAAATGGGGCTTTCACGTGCAATATGGTTTTCCCTAATCAAATACATTTTTTATTTAAAATAAAGGAGTCAATTTTCTAAAAAAAAATTGTATTTATTTATTTATTTTTTACTTAATAATAAATAAAATTAATAATAAATAAAATTTACAAACAAGACATTTCATGTTAAAGCCTAAATATATATATAATTTTCCTGAAAATTCCAGCAAAAACGACGCAAAACATGGCGCAAAATGGGGAAAAATGACCTGTCAACAGAGGGTGACAAAATCTCAAGTAGGCTGGCAATTAAAAGGGTTAATAGTACCTCTGCATGTTGGGTATTGTTCTGTTCGGGGGACCTTGCGCTTTCAGACTTAGCTTGTTTTTTTTTGTTTGCATATTTATATTTTAGGAAAAGGTGTTTTTTATTCTGCATTTTTATAAATTTTTTAGGGAAACTCTGCGCAACCAAAGAGTTCTTTGAGGGATTAATTCCAGAAAGATGAGCTTAACATGTGTACTTTCAGGGAATATATGGTTTATGGGGGATATTCCAAATGTAAAGGGTTGTTTTGGTTGAAAAATCGCAAGGTGCGCACTTTGTCTGCAGAGCTGAAATTTTCAAGAAAAATTACCGTTATGCTCATGCTTTACTTTGGGGTGTTTGGCAACTCTTCCCTTGACAGTAGCTATGCATGTTGGGTATCGTTCTGTTCGGGGGATGTTGCTTTTTCTGATTATACCTGTTTTTTCTTGTTTGTATATAGTTTTTTTAGGAAAATGTGGCTTTGATTCTGCTTTTTTATCCTTTTTTTAGGGAAACTCTTTGCAACCAAAGAATACATTGAGGGATTACTTCTAGAAAACTGTGGCCACATCAACAAGCCTGGTACAAATAGAAAGCCTGAGGTGTCTTCTTCCAGAGAATATATAGTTTGTTGGGGGTATTTCAAATGTAAAGGGTTGTTTTTCTGGAAAAACTGCAAGGTGCGCATAGTGCATATCACAGTTGTATTTTTTCTGAAAATCCCCTAAAGCTCTGTTTCAGTTTGGGGGAGTCTCCTGGGCAGGAAAGGGTGTCTACCTATACATATGTGGTACCGCTGTGACCGGGAGAAATTGGGATTTCACACGCAATAAGATTGTATTGACAAACTTACATTTTTTATTACAAAAAAACACTACAAATTGTAATTTTTTTTTTGTTTGCACATATTTCGCCAAAAAATATTGAGAATACACCTAAAAAATGACAAACAAGACATTTCATGTTAAAGCTCAGACTCTGCTGAAAAAAACAATATATCATTTTCCTGGGAAATCCCTGGAAATCCCTTCAAAAATCACATTTGAACATGGGGAGTGCAAAATAGTGCAAAATGGTCTGGCAACAGAGTGTGACAAAAACTCCAGGTAGGCTGGCACTTAAAGGGTTAAACCAGCATTCCCACAGGCACATCAATGAAAGATCATTGCCAACTTTTGGCTAGCTGAATATTTCCAAGGGGCCATCCCAATAAGGGACCCCACAGCCTGATTGGCATAACCATGTATTTCAGGGATGTCATGTATTTTAAATCCAGCAGCTACACTCCCCTCAATGTGCATGCCCCAATTGGCAGATAACAGGTCTGTCAGACACTCCATTCAGCAGACAGCATGGGATCCCAAAAGTACAGAAGCGCTATCTCTAGCACATCATGATCAGCTGAGGGCGGAGAGGCTGGGGTGCTGGACAGCTTGTTACAATGTAAGAGCAGAACGTATTACACTGTACAGCATGAGGTGCCAAGGCAACAGCACAAGGTATAAAACTTTTATTACCCCAAACAAAGCAGCCTCTGTAATTGAGTGTACCATTCCAGCTGTGTGGAGTTACCAAGAGCTCTGCACTCTGGGAAATCCCTAATCATGGGATCTTTTTGTCTACTTTAACTAGATAAGAGGACAGTCCATGCAATGGTAATAATGGCAATAGGTGACTCTTCTCCATTGTACAGTACGAGGTACAGAGGAATCTTTTGACCCCCTTTAAATAGCTATGTTAAAGGGACAGTCCAGGCAATAGCAAGGAGGACATATCGATGGGCCTAAACCATTTGTTATGATGTGTTCACTGTGTTCATTGTGGTCATTGGGAGGCCAAGGCTGGGAAGACAGTGACAGCATGCCTGCATCAGTAAATCAATAAGTGAAGGTAGGAAGAAGCTTCTGCTTGCGGCTTCAGGAGCAAATTCCTTTGCACAGCAACAAGATCAGCCTGGATGGCAATGACATGGCATGACAAGGATCAGTGGTGGCGGGGCCCGTCAAAAATGCGGGTAGCTTGCTCCCCCCTCAACGCTTCATAGAGAGAGCGCTGGAAACAAGCTACAGTTGTCTCTTCAGCCAGAGGCCTGGAGCAACAGTGGCGAGTATTAGAACCAAGGACAGCTAGGGCAGTAGGATTCCCCCCAGGATGGCACAAACTGACTCGCATTGGACTATTACTTTAAAGAAAATAAAATACTGGAAAAGAGGCCTCCACCAGATTTTCTGCCCAGGGGCCTCTGCCACACTTAATCCATCCCTGGTTGTGGGTACAAACTAGGTCGATCTTGTGTTGTGGGTGAAAGGACATAGGATTTTGGGATTCGGGCACACATATTAGTCTTCATCTGCAATGAGCCACCTTGTATTTCCTAACTAACCTATCAATGCTCATAGTGAACTGCCTCTATAATGATTCAATCATGTAATCCCACTAGCTGGCAATCCACTGGGTGGCAGCAGTGTGTAAGAAGCGACAAAGCAGAGCAGCCATGCTCCGCAAACACAATAACACAATAAGGCTTTCCAGTAATATAAAACTCTCTGCGAGGATGACATGCTAAAAGCACTGAGCGTTTTGAAGTCTACGCTGCAGCCTCTCCTGCCTATCCCCATACTTGGGACGGTCTTGATATTTGCCTGGCTCTGCTCGCCTCTCAGCTGCCATCCTTGACAGAATCGCTTCACATGCACATTAAGCATTAGCGGCAGTCGCGCTCGATTTTCTGAAACAAAGAACTTTGCCTGTGGCTCAAAATAAATATTTTTATTTCAGATGGACAAACAACATCTGCGGTTCCCTGAAAAAAAAAAGAATCTGCTGCCGCTGTCAAAAATGAAACGATTCGTGTAATTTTACAAAAGGCACGTGTGGCCGCGCATGAGTACATATGTGCTGCCACTTGCGAAAAGTTTTATAGGTAGAAAAAAAAGACTTTAACTAAAAGAAATAAAATTAACATACTAGAAGGAAAAGCTATTTTTTTTAAAGGCAATGGATAACGTGTTACCTTTACAATGTTCATTGCTTTATTTATATACCTCAAGCCAGGTTCACACCACTGTGTATGCAGCCTAGGTGAAGATTCTAGGTATTTATGGCTTGCCGTTTGGGTTTCATTTGGGCATTAGTAGTGCATGTTTTTTTGCATGCATGTGTATTTTGCATTTTAAGTAAAAGAAAAAAAAATGGCTTAAGAGTCCCCAGGGAACCAGATATAGGGGCTGAAATCCCCATGGCTCAGAGGCTGAAAATTCAGCTTCCACCCATGCCAGTATACAAGCCCTTATGTGCTTCGGTACAGGTCTGGTACTTTGCCAGGGAGGACTCCCTGGAAGAACTACAGGTCCATACCAATGGGAACTTCCTCACTCGTAGGTTGGTAGGGGTGCAGGTTATCCTGCAGCAGGTATCAGTAAGTCACCAGCTGACAGGTGATCCTTACTGTTTCAAGTGGTATAGGGAGTCCTTGCCAGTTCTCAAGTAGTGAAAGTTGTCCCATTGTCTCAGGCTACACATTGCACTGTCCCAAACTACAATCCATTTTTAAAAAGACCTTGTAGTAGTTATCTTTAAAAGCATTAGAGCATTGGAGATTCATGGAAAACAGAGGGTGTGCAACAGCAATGTAATGTAAAACCCCTTTGATGAGTGTGAGAGCTGCAGAGAGAGGCAGCCAATCAGAACATTTGGGTAGAGAGTGGGGGGTGATCCTGTTCTTGGCCACTGATGGACCAAGTCAGCGGGGTGGAGACTGAAAGCTGAATGAGAAAATTATTTTCCTAAGTATGACTGACAGAGAAGGAAGCCCAATTCTTGAGCCACTCAATGAAACGTAAGCTATTGATATTTATTTTTTAACTTTTGACTTGCCAATCACTTTAAGATAAAATACACACACTGTGAAAAATATTTAATAGGGGGGCGTGGCTTGACATGGCGGAGTGAGGCTGCTTTGGGAAGGAGCTCCGCACACAGAGGAAGCAGAAGCCAGGCAAACCGCCGAAATCGCACCCGCAAAACAGATGACCAGGCGGGGGAAGCTGCGGGGATCATCCAGGGGGGGGCAGGACGCACACCATTCCTGCCCTATTCTGTCGCCGGAAGCCGGCTGATAGGAAGATGGCGGCGGCAGGAAGAGAAGGGCGCGCACGTGGGCGCGGGACCGAGACACAGCGGGGAGACGCCGCAGCATATTCGTTGACCCCGGCTGGGGACTCACCTGTGTCCCGAGGAGGAAGCGGGGAGATCGAGAGCCCCCACCCCGGTGCAGAAGACGAGCGCCGGTCAACTGGAGTCAGCGGAGAAGAAGGAAGCGGCGGTGGCAGGAGGAGGTGAGCCCGCACGTGGGCGCGGGTCCGCGGCGCAGCGGGGAGCCGACTGGTTGTTTTGGCTGCGCCCCCCCGCCCCGGCCGCCGTCCTGGTCGCTGGTCCCGGGCTTGGGACCCCCCCTGTATTGTTTGCTGAAAGTTGTTATTGAGGTTCATCGTTTTTTCTTTGAAATGTTGTAGTCCATTGTCTACAGAGTTGACTTAACTGGTCTGATGTGCGATTGGGTGTGCGCCCCCCTGGGGTCTTCCATCTGGGCAGCTGTCAGATTGTGCTGCCGGGCAGGGCGGTAACCCATTTTGACCTTTCTCCTTGAGCAGCGGGGCTTTGCCACCTGCGAGTTCACGGCCGGGATGTGCCTTGCTGGGTAGCTACAATTGATGTGCAGCTCCTCATCCCTAGACCACGGGCCTAGTCTTCCAACCCCCCCCCCACACTTGGTGCACCCCTCTGGGGAAGCCCTCCGGCCTTCTCCAGACGGGACTAGACCTTGCACAGGGCTCATCCGCCCGGGGATCAGGGACCCCCTGTGGCGTCCCCCCTACTAAGTGCATACCGAAAAGGCACCTTTTCCGGACTTCTTTGTCTCTAGGCGAGTGACCGGTGGACTATTGGTTAGTCCTTCGTGTTCTCCCCTGTTATTGGTGTTCTCCCCCCCCCAATTTTCGCATCCCCTCCCTGACTCCCACCCCCCCGCTTCCCCCCCTTCTTTGGTGTGTGGGACCGGGTGCGTGACAAATAGTGTCGCTGCCCGATGCTACCTGACCTGACGGACCCTGCCCCCCTACCGGCTGCCTCAACCAACATGACCTCAATTAAATGTGTTACTTTGAATGTGAAGGGGCTCAATACCCCCGCAAAGAGAACTATCCTGAGCCAGGAGTTAAAAAAATGTGAAGCGAAAATCGTATTTTTGCAGGAGACGCAATTTTAGAGGGATGTTGCCCCTAAACTCTTTAGCAAGCAGTTCCCCCACGCGTTCACCAGTTGTGCAGCGGACTCAAAAAAAGGGGTGGCGATCATGATTGCCAGAGACATACCTTTCATCTTCGGGGAGGTTTGGAAGGATGAGTTGGGAAGGGTGATCAAAGGGCGGATCAACCAAAAGATGTACACGTTGGCCTCCATATATGCACCCAATCAAGGACAAATTCAGTTTCTGAAAAACACACTAGATAAGGTAGAAAGGTTCATGGAAGGGGAAGTCATATTGGGGGGAGATTTCAATTTGGCCATGGAGCCCCTCCTGGACTCATCGGTGGGCAGGTCAGCGATCTCCCATTTGGCTCTGAGATCCCTACGGAAGAGACTGCATGACTTGCAGCTGGTGGACGTGTGGCGGGTCAGCAACCTCGGGGCGCGGGATTACTCCTTTTACTACAACACTCATGGGACGTACTCCAGGCTGGATTATATTTGGGTCTCACACAGGTTATTGAGCCTGGCCTCCGGAGATGGGATTTATCCGACCTCCTTTTCGGATCATGCCCCGGTATTCCTCGACCTAGACCTCATAGACAGACCCCCGCCCGCTGCAATGTGGAGATTGATCGAGTCGCTCCTCCAGAATGCGGTAGTAGCGCAGAACATAAGGGGAGGTCTAGAGTCCTACTTTAGGGTCAACAATAACGGAGAGGTCTCGCCTCTAACACTGTGGGAGGCACACAAAAGTATGATAAGGGGTCTCCTGATCAGCCACGGAGCGAGGCTCAAGAGGGAGAGATTAGCTCAGATAACTAAGCTCTCAGATAGGGTTAAGCACCTGGAGCTGTCCCACAAACAGGCTGAGGCTGTGAAAGTCCTTGGGGAACTGACCCAGACAAGAGAGGCCCTAAATGCCCTATTGAGACAGAAGGCTAAACATGTAATTAGGAGATGTAAACGCACATATTACGAGTATGGGAATAAGAACAGGGCACTACTAGCTAGGGCACTCAGACAACAGCGATCTCAGAATTTCATCTCTGAGATCCTGGACAACACCCAACAAACACAGCATACCACAGAGGGGATAGCGGATAAATTTAGAGCTTATTACTCAAATTTGTACGGCCTTGGCGAGGGGTAGCGGCGCGGACGCGCCCGGGCAAAATAGAAGAATACTTAGGGAGCTCTGGTATGCCATCGGTTCCCGAGGGGATCTCTGCCCCACTAGAAGACCTGATTGGGCTAGAGGAACTGTTGGAGGCGATCAAACAGCCCCTGTCGGGAAAGGCTCCGGGACCAGATGGATCCTCGGTTAAATACTATAAAACTTTAATCTCATTGTTAGGCCCATGCATGTTCAGGGCATGGAACTCAATTACAGACCCAGATGCGCCAGGCGCGTTCTCAAGCAGGGACTTTGCTGCCCACATCTCTGTCTTGCATAAGCTGGGTAAGGACCCGCTGTCTTGTAAAAGTTACCGCCCCATCTCCCTTCTCCATGTGGACCTGAAGCTTTACGCTAAAATCCTTGCCAATAGACTTGCCCCGGTGGTGGCCCAAGTGGTCCGTTTGGACCAAACGGGTTTCGTGCTGGGAAGGGAGGCCAGGGATAATGTGGTGCGGGCAATTAGCACAATATACACTGCGCAGCACTCTGACATACCAATGATGCTCTTATCCACGGACGCAGAGAAGGCCTTCGATAGGGTGAGCTGGCCTTTTCTAAAAGAGACCCTTAGACACGTGGGACTGGGGGACAATATGAGAAAGCTTATAGAAGCCCTCTATAGGATTCCCTCTACTAGGGTTAAGGTGAATGGCCATCTATCTGCCCCGTTGGACACGTGGACATAGGGGGATTAAGACTCAGAGGAGACATCCATAAGGTCGCTGCTTACGTCTATAGGATTCCCTCTACTAGGGTTAAGGTGAATGGCCATCTATCTGCCCCGTTGGACACGTGGACATAGGGGGATTAAGACTCAGAGGTGACATCCATAAGGTCGCTGCTTACGTGGATGATCTCCTTTTCTTTGTTACAAACCCCACTATCACTGATGAAGGAGTTTGAAATTTATGGAAGACTCTCCTTTTTTAAAATCAACTTCGAGAAATCCGAAGCATTAAACATATCACTCTCGGGGGATGTGGCCAGGAGTGTTCAGCAGACATTTTCCTTTAAATGGGCTGAGAGTTCGATAACATACCTCGGCACGCAGCTGACGAACCAGTTGTCGAAGATCCTGGCGCTGAACTTCCTGCCCTTGTCCCAGAAAATAAAAGCTGACCTAGATAGGTGGGACTCCCCCACCTTCTCTTGGATGGGCAGGGTGAATATAATTAAAATGTCGGTCCTGCCAAAATTGTTGTTTCTGTTCCAAGCACTGCCGATACATATCCCTACGCGCTTCTTTAGGGAGCTGGATAAAACTCTCATGGGCTTTGTTTGGCGGAAAAGGAGGGCAAGGCTCAGGTGGCAGGTACTGTGTAAGCCCAAGCATTTAGGGGGCATGGCGATGCCGGACGTCCAACTATACTGGGTGGCTTCCCATTTACAGAGAGTATGCGAGTGGCACACCTGCAAGGGAACAAAGAGGTGGGTCCATCTGGAGCAAGCTCTGGCGCCGGCTCCATTGGACACATCTGCTTGGAATAGAGAGACCCATGCGCTAGAGGTGAGATCCCACCCTACAATTGCGGCCACACTCGGAGTCCTACGGGGCTACAGGAACCGATTAGTTGTGTCCCCTTGGCCCTCCCCCATGATCGCGTTAATAGATAACCCGTTGCTTTTGGCAAATTGTTCAAGGACGGACCTTAGGGAGTGGGGGAGGGTGGGTCAGCTAAGGGGGAGCGATTTGATAACAGAGAGGGGGTGTATCTCCTTGGGTGACCTAAGAGTTAAGCTAGAGAATGGGGACTGAGACCCATGGAATCTCTTAAGATTTCAATCAGTACTGTCCAGGATAGGCTTTCAAAAGGAGAACATCAGGGGTTACACAGATTTTGAAAAACTCTGCCTGGAGGGGCAACCACGCCCTCATTTGATTTCCAATCTGTACTCACTCCTCATAAGTGGGCGAGAGCTCCCCCCCCCTCGTTCTGGGGAGAATGGGAGTCTGATTTGGGTAGGATGACAGGCGAGAAGGAGAGGATCAAAATAGCGTCCTTGTCGCACAAATCCTCGTTGGCCATGAGGACTCAAGAGGCCAACTACAAGTTACTAACACGCTGGAATTACACTCCGGATAGGCTGGGTAAGATGTTAGGCACAGTCAGCACAAATTGATGGAGATGTGGGGAGGGGCGAGGGACTCTGTTCCACGTGTTCTGGACGTTCCCCAGGACCCGGGAGTACTGGGGGACGGTCCTGCGTACCATGGAGCAACTTAAAGGGACACAACTACAGGATGACCCGGCCCAGATCCTGCTCCATTCTACGAGGGTCCCGACGGGAAAATACAAAAAAACCTTATTGGTCCATCTGTTGAATGCGGCCAAGCAGACAATCCCTAAGGGAGGTCATGAATTTTAGGGAGATGAAGGACTTGACGCTGGCTTTGCATGACAGAGATGAGCAATATAGAGCTACCTGGCTGCCCTGGCTGATATATGAGGAATCAGCAGACTTCAGGAGTCTGCTTGAACAGTAGATTCTGCGGTGTGTCGGCGGCGCTGCACTGTACCGCCCCGCACGGATGGGGAGAGACCTGGGTCAGATGCCGGGCGTGGGGGGACAGAGATGAATGCCCTGCGTGGACCCGTGTCCCACATGCCAAACTCAATTTACCACTCCCTCCCTCTCCATTTTCCCCTCCCCCACCCATGCCCCTTATGTGCCCCCCCCACACTTCCCTGGAGGGTAGTATGGCTACACCTAACCTTGGGGTAACTCCTAGACCCGGGCTGCCTTAGCCACAACGAATTTTGATCTAGGAGGGGATATTTACCCCCTATGCAACAGCGGCAGCTGAGGAATCTTTTACCATGCATTGTGTTCTGTCAGCAAATGGCGTGGCTCAGACGTAAACTTACACTTGATTTGTATTGGTGTTCCCATGTGCCTTCCCCTCCCCCCCCCTTTTTGTGTAATGTACTGTATTTCCCACTGTTTGTATGTCTAAAATTGCAAAACCTTTTAAATAAAGAATTAAAAAAAAAAAGTATATATATATATATATTTGATAAATCTTCATTACTCCCCTCCAGCATCTTCCTCTAGTGTTTGGCAGATCAGTGGGTCCGCTGGAGCATAGCATCCCTGGGATTCTCCTACTGCCCCCTAGCTGCCTGTGAAACTAGGGAGAATCCCAGGATAGCCACACTCCAGGTTATAAATGCCCCTACCTGTGTTGGCGAGACACCAGATGAAAGTATTACGTGTACATATTTAGTATTGAATTTTTTTTCATATTTAATGATTTGTTAGGATGCTTTAAATATGAACCCTATCTCCAAAATCCCCTATAACGATCAGGGCCATTTATTGCTCAGGGCGGCAGGCTCCCCTACACGGTAGCAACCCACCACACCAATATGACACAGGCGTGATGTGACAGCCTGTGTCATATTGTGGAGCCACTCTTATGCTGCATGCAGCAACCAGGACTTGTAAGTATAGGACACGCCTCAAGTTGCACACACGCATTTTTACTGTTTGTGAACTGAGTCTTAGCAGTTCACAGGGTAATGGGAGCCATAGTTCCTTAAAGAAGAAACATGAAATGAGGATGGCCTTCACTAGGTCAGTGTAAAACCGCACCACCAAAAGATCAATAACCCATATAAGAAATCTATGTTGTTTATAATTAACACACACACAAGACAACACCTTAAAAACAATTAGAAAACATATACCGACAATACATGAGGTAAGCCATGCAGATCCAAATCCTAAATATATTAAATTTATATAGCATAGTTATACAGAACCCCCCCATTTTGCCCCACACTATCCATTCCTCAATAACTACCTATTTCCTCTTATCTAAACATCATACTATATATATTCCATACAGTGGATGAAGTGCCAAAGTGCCAGAGTCATATACCTGCAGGCTGATTCATTACTAGCGCCAGCTATTGGCAGATGAGCGTGATTGGCTATTGGGCACTGTATCTGGAAGCTAGAGCACCGGAGCTATATGCTGAGCTGCCTGATGAATCGTACGCTACATGGTGCTCACCAGAATTGCCTTCATAAATGTGGAATTGCGTACAGCGCCCAGCGTTCATCAGATGCTGCCTGCCACTACAAGGCACTACCTGCCGCAACCCCTTGATGAATACACCCAAAAATATTAATTATTCAATATATTAATCAATATATAATAATAAATAATAATATCAATTAATCCATGTCTAATAATAAATACAATGCTTATAAAGTGTAAAGAAATCCTGGGGAGAGTAATCAAAATGGGGAATAGGGTAAAAAGATGGATGGAAAGATTGGAAACAATGGATTATCGCCAATAAATCTAGGTCCACAAGACACCCCACTCCTGAGTCTACTCGTTCCGTGACAGACACCCCGTCACTTCCTCAAGGCAGTTACAGTCCCTGTATTCGTCATTTAGAACTACAAAATGTTTGATACTGGATACTATCCGGCTGGAGGGATTCAAACCAGATAGGCTACATCTCCAGCTCATAACTAATAATAAATAGAATGTTGCTTGGGGATTATGGGGGATTCTTCTTTCACTTTAAACATATATTATCTGGCTTAAGATGACCTCTTACTTTTTATATGCACTGTGTTTCTTAGATGTTTGATATTGGGGATATCTAACTGCATTAGTTGCATGCAAGAGACCAACTTGAATTCTCCACCCCGACTTCCAACACTTTGGGAAAAACTCAGAAAAATGCATTCATAGTGAACAGAGGCATATTGAAGCAATACTAATGCACAATTGCTATGAAGTCCATGCATGTACTGTTGTTTACATGCTCATATTTGGTGACAGATGCATTTTACCTAGCACAGCATTTTAAAAGTTTCACCTACCAGATTACTAATTTTTTATGCCATAATTGACATAATGTTTTAAGATTTTCATTTTTAAACTGTAGGAATAGAGCGGAGCTTTTCTTGTTGTCAATTAATTTAATGGCTTACATTCATCCGACACGGCAAAAAACAAATATCCCCCTTCAAGGTATTAGCTGATTATGGCAAGATTGTTTGTTGGAGGTCTTTTAGCACTTTCTAACCCGGAGCCAAACATACAATAAGGTCAGCTCCATTGCCGACATCTTCCCCGGTGACCTGTCAGATGTATTGAATTCAGGGAGGCAAACAGCTGAGACAAGACCAAGTAGGCAATCATAACATAACAAAAGAAGGAAAACTAGTACAGCTGGAATTTCGGAAGGTTTAGGAACCAGAAAATATCAAGCATATGCTAATTTACTTTAAGATACTTCAATAACTTTTAAGAGGCTACATATTTCAGCCCATTCATTATTTAGTTGTGTACCTATCAGCCCAGTATGTCTTTTTGTTATATTAGATATAATAATATATAGATCTGCCTTGCATCAGCACCAAAATTAAAGCTCAGCTTGAACAGAGAGGGGTAGAGCAAAAAGAAAAAGGTTTCTATATTTTTGCTTTTTTTAAACCACCATTGGGGGAATTTAGAAATAAGGAAAATTCTGAGATCCTCACTTTTTTTTGGAAAACTGCATTATAGCCACACTTTGCTATATACTGAAGTAGCTCTCTACCCTAAAATCTAAACAGAATAACATTTTTTATATTTAAAACAAAACAAAACTCACCAGTTGCTGCCAGTGGCTGCTTTTAAATTCCAGAGCCGGCCACTGGCTTTCTCAGGGCACTGGCAATAACTCACCTCCATCGGCGCATGCACAGGCTCTTGTCCAATCAAAACTGTTTGCCTTTCGGGAGTGGCAGTGCCTGCTCCTCATTGAATTTGATTACAGCCCTTTGCCAAATGGTGAAGTCAAGGCAAAGGGCTCTGATTGACAATTGGCACGCATGCGCCGTTGGAGGAGAGATGAGGATCAAGTTTTACTGGGCATTCTGGGGGGTTTCACAAGGTGGGGCATCCCAATTTTGGATGATACAGGGTATGAAACAAAATTTGGAAAAGTCAATTTAAAAAATTCAAATTTTAATTTATCAAGGCCAGAAGCAGGGGCATACCTGTGGTGGGTGCAGAGCACCCGGGCACAGGAGGTCAGAGGACCTCCATCACTGTTGCTCCTCCGCCTTATTTATCAAATTTGTGCTCACTTTTAGAGAAATTAAGCACTAGTCACCTCGCTGTTTTAGTCTTTAGTTGTCTTGCTGCATCCAAATGAGTTAAAAGACAGAAAAAAGTTTACTGTATAAGCCTTAAAAGGGCCCCATTTAGTGTTCGCACCAGGCTTGTCACATTGAATTACGCAACTGACCAGAAGGTGCAACAATATTTTTACTTTTTTTCCAGCTAAATTGTATTTGATCAGATAGCAACAAAATTGCCCCTAACTGCACCAACTAGAGAGAAGCATGGTTTTATCAAACAGGGGATTTTCTTGGTACCTTACACTTCCTTTGCCCATGGACTTCTGGCCCATAGGTTTAGCTTATTCAGATGGTCATAATATAATTTTTTATGCAGGGCATATTCCTGGAAAATGGTATCCAGTAATATTCCTCTCAACCAAAGAACCAAGTACTAGGGAGAACTCCCTATGACTGCTTTATCATCGACCACCAGTTTGTTCACTTATCCAGACTGACTCAAGATTTGTAATAAGCTAAAATAAACTAGTTTCATCAAAGACATGTGAAAAAAGTTATGACAGACGCGTGTCCAGTCGACAGGTCACTGGAAATTTCCTTTGTTAAATGGCCCCACAAATCTCAGAGCACACTTCCTGGAAGAAAATCTCAAGGCAAGATTCTTTAAAAAAGCCACTGATCACCTGAAACAAAATCAGAAGCTATAGAAGAAGCTATAGGGGTGATGATTACCATAAACATAATAAAAGGTGAAACTTGAGTTAAAAATGGGTTTGATTTTTAAAGGCTCAAGGCAGGAGATCAACCTTATTGTCTTGCTCTTGGTGCATAAAAGAGTGAATTATTCACTCCAAAGTTTTTTTTCTCACTCCGGTTTGTCCATTAGACCCTGGATGGTAAGCAAATGAAAGTAAAATTTTCTATGAGGTGCAAGAAGAATACTAGAAGGGATGTGAACTCCCCTGTCTGAGACAATATTGACAGGTAACATACATAACACTTGACTTTGGCCTATTTAGGGAAGCTTAGGCAATGGAATTAAAAGTGTCAACTTGCTTATTCTGTCAATAATTATGCAGACAACAATGCAGCTGTCACAGCAGGCTTACCTTCAGCCCGATGCGGCACAGGCTAGGGTTGCTGGCCGGGACTCCTTCCATCCAGCAGCTGCATTGAAGCTGGACGCAGGCTTGAACAGCACCGAGCATACCCGCCTCCTCCTCTCGCCGCTTTCCCTGCTCCTCACACGCAATCAGCGCGGCCACCGGAGTTTAATTTAGAGGGCCAATGAGCCCAAAGATTACCGTTGGGTGAAACACCCTAAAAGTTTAAACGGGCCAATCAGCCCACAGATTATTAATAAACCAATGTGCTCAGTTTGTCCGTCCTATCCCCTGCACCCATGTCCTATGAAAAAGGTCATTCAGTCATCGCCTGTGATAGCGTTTAGCTGGGTGTGATATTCCTGAGACTCCAGTTTTGTTTATCCATTGCCGACCTTGCTAGCCTGAATGTTCCTGACTGCCGCCTGTACAGACCTCTGCCTGAAATACGACTACATTCCCATCTTATCCCTGGTGCTGTGAAGCTCTCTGATCTCCTTGACCCTTGGCGTGACCTTTGACCTTACCTGTGTTCTCCCTTGGAGCTGCTATTACAAGAACTGTAAACTGTGTATACCTCGGCTACCTGATTACGCCTAGTCTTACCTTTGGTTCACCCATCTTCACCCCCGTGAGCTTACATCCTTTGAGCTAACAAGTCCTGGAGGCAGCCGTGTCCAGTGAGTCCCAGAAAACGGGGGCTTGGCTAAAGGTGAAGCTAGCTGTGGAGATTGGGGTTGTAAATTCACTAAGAAGATGGGTGTCCCTGGGGTTTGACAACAGCCATATGAGGGAGGATGTTTCACAAGTAGCAACATGTGTCCAAGGAGCCACTGGTATGAGTAGCTAGCCCAATAGTTGATGAAGATTAATGCATGCCCATGCCTTACAGGCTTTTAACAGGCAGTTACATCTGCTCTGATATTTGGTTGTCAGTTATGATTCCAGGTGACCAGCCAGCAAGGAACTATGGCCCTCCTGAAGGACCCTCCTATGTAGTTGCAACAGATAACTTGTTCACTGCAGTAACATCCTTCTGGAATTGTTGGCTCTCGGCAATAACACAAGCAGACCACAAAATAGACTGCAAAAAAGTCTTCTGGGTAGCTAGGATGCTTAGAGATAATGCACCAACCTGTGTTTTTCTCTTAAAAAAAACCCAAAATGTCCATCTCACTAGCCAATTGCTTAGTCTTGGGTTTGCCCAATGACACCTTCAAAGTTTACCATGTGCTATTGTAATTACATAAATAAAATATTGAATGAATATTGCTATATTATTATTAATATTATTAGTAATAATTCTGATAATAATAATATGATATAAAAATAAGTGCTATAAACACAATCACTGGTGGTTCATATTGCTGGGCTAAGAAAGGAACTGCATTGCAAAGCTGGCAAGTGGAAGCTGTGTAATGGGAACCAGCCTCAAGGTATAAGCAGGGGTGAACCTAGCCTCTCTGCTGTCTGAGGCAAACTATAGAAAGACGCCCCTCCACTCCTCAACAAAGCAATGCAGGGAGGAGGAAGTGGAGGTGGGCTGGGGCTGCTGAGCCACCAATAGTTGACTTAAAAACATGACAGCAGTAACCTGACTCCTCTACACTTGCACAGATTGTGCAAACATGATTATGGATTACATTTCAGCTCAACCTACTTGATTGCAGTGCTGGGCTGGTCAGGAAGGCGTTAATGGCAAAATGGGCACTTGAATCCCTGAGATATTACCTCCTTTCTAGAGAATTCAAACTCCTGGCTGACTACACTCCTGAAGCAATAGTAAAGAGGGAAATGCCAGATGGTTTAACTGCAAAACTTTAGTTTTGTGTTGGAACACAGGCGAGGTAGGCTTCAAACAAACGCTGATGCCCTGTCCTGGGTACACTGCATGGAGGCTACCCTGCCCTTCGGTCAGGAGAAGGGGCAGGGGATGTAGGCATGCAGCGGGTAAACTCATGGAAGGAGTATATATCTCACAAGATGGTATGCTGGGTGAGATAAAATCATCCAGGAAGCTACTTGGCTTCAGTCCTGTTGGAGCACTGCAGATGTTTTGATTATTATTATTGTTTATTTATAAAGCGCCATCAACTCCGCTACTTCCGTAGTGCTTTACATGGTATGATTACAGACAGGATAAGATATATAGTACAGAGAACAATACAAAATTAGATGCCACAGGTTAAAACCAAGTGTTGTGAGCACAGGAGACAATCGGGAGCAGTGAGGTTTTGATGAGGTTTTCATGGGCTTGGATTTTTATGGAATGGCAGGTCTGTTGGTAGTATGACTTGCCGTTCTCTTCTTCCCACACAGGTGAATGAGTTTAGCCATTGTTGGGCTAAGAAAGGGGCTGTATTGCAAAGCAGTGAGGAGAAAGGTTGTAATGAGTCCGAGCCAGTCTCAAGATACATGTCTGTGAAAGAGACATTTTGCTGCATGTCTGTGGACCTGGAATACTGGTGTGTTTGTATTTAAACTTGTTTCCCAACTGCAATGAACTTCGCTGTGAGAACTGTTTCCAGAGTTGCCAATAGCAACCCCGGTCCTTTATATAGAACAGTCAATATCATTTGTTTTTTCTATATCTGTGATATCATTTGTAGCAATAATAAAATAGTAGTGGCAGCAGGAGTTAACTAAAAATAATTAATAATGCTAATCTGATTAACTGTGCAATGAGTGTGATATCAATAAAGAAGGACTATCGTGAAATAAAATGGCCCAATGATAAAAATCCATATAAATATGCTGGATGGCAGAAGGAGGGGTCACTTAGACATCCGAGGAATAGACAGAAATAAACAGCCAGCTTGTTTTTTTCTTTTAATGAAATGAAGAGAAAAACGGGGGGGGGGGGGGGGGGGCAGGTTCTGTCCCCCCCGATACACACAAACCTGTCAGCCCTGGATTTTATTACTACCAGGAGTAAAATAAACACAGGCTTGGCAGTAGTTTTATTCAGTTTGGATGTATAAGTGAACCCTACTCTCATTAGCCAATATGTTTATATGGATTTTTAATATTACACAATTTCGAGATACACCTCCTAGCATTACTAGTAGTAGTATTAATAACACTTGTGGCATTCAGATACTAAAATGAATATAGTGTTGTAGTTTTAGCACTGCCGTAACTTTCTTACATATATAAATATCAATATTATTATTATTTGATATTATTACTGGCTATATTAACATTAATTATAAGCAC
The DNA here is from genome assembly GCA_027917425.1 of Gastrophryne carolinensis. NCBI lineage: Eukaryota > Metazoa > Chordata > Amphibia > Anura > Microhylidae > Gastrophryne > Gastrophryne carolinensis. Next base: position 200,067,468 of record CM051240.1, on the reverse strand, counting down.
ATACTAATGTCATCATTTAACTACAAAAAAAATATAGCCAACAGTTGTATTCAATGTCCCATTTTATATCCACCTCCAGAGAGGTAATTATAGGATAACAACAACCTAATCTGCTGAGTGACACAGAAGCTGATCCTTATACTGTTATTACCACCGTTTCCGTGTAGATGACAGTTAGGATTATTTAAGATTATACTGTAATCCTTTTAATCTTCAATGCTTTAAATTTCAGACTAAACACCAAAGTGCACTTAGTAAAAAAAAAGGAACCAGAGTTGTTTCATAAATCGTTGTCCATTCGCCAGGTCTGTGATGGAGGTTTTTAGCCTTACTTGATGTAAAAAAAACTGACCGGTAATTGCCTTTAAAGGGAAAGTAATTGGTTCCTTTGTCTATTTTTTATTCTGTTTTACCCAACAGTCCCTGCTTACCTTTGCATTTCTGCTCCGGCGCTAATTTAACAGAAAATAATAAGCAATAGATCCTCCGTATTATTAAGCCAACGCCGAGCGACGTAATACATTTGGATGCAAATGCACCTGCACTCTGTCTCATTACAGCCCCATAATTAATATCTCCTCTCCGATATAATGGATTTTAAATGTAAACATCGCTAACAGGTATAATTTGGTTTCACCGATTCCCCCCTTATACAAATCATTCACTGGTCATTTTCCATATATAATCAATTATTCATAGTCCTAAATTGAAAACTCAAGGGCTAATTTCAACAACGGAATCTTTACTGACATTTATAAGGGAACACATCAGCCTGGCTAATTATTAGCTCGTTTCACTGTGTGGTCTTTTATGACTCTGTAGGTAATGAAACACACAAAAAATTAAAAATAAAAATAACACAATGCTTTATTGCTGTATTAAGCTGCAGGCTGGAAAGCATTGACCAAATGTAAGCAAAGGACGCCACGCTCTAACACATCGATCTTACAGAGCTAGGTAGCCGTAATAGGTTTTTTTTTATTACTTTTCAAATTAAAGGATATTATAGTAATGATATAACAGCAAATAATGTATAATGGCAAAACAAAGCTGCATATTATTTAAGTACTGTAAATGGGCACTATTTAGTCTTGTCTGCTTAAAAAAGCATAAGACTTTTCCTTTGCTTTCCATAAAAAACAAGTAATACAACTCCTTAATTATCGCATGCATGCTGCAAAAGTGGACCAACGACCACATAAAATAAAACTGTGTCAACCTCCTGCCTTACTCATGTACCAGACAAAGAGCCTACAGTGCCAGTCAGACTGTAAGGCCCTGGGGTAAGGTGGTTCAGCCAGCTGACGCAGCAGGGTGCAATCTGATTTTGAGAGTGAATCAGATGACAATTTTTCAATTTAGACTACAGAAAAAATGTATTAGGGTTAAGGAATGAAATGTTTTTCCACCCTACTTGAGGAACACTTTAACCTCAGCAAGCATTTGGCTTAATTATACATAGGGTTGAGCAAATCGATTCAAAAAGAATATAATCTGGCCCAAATGTTTTATAAAACATGTAAGAACAAAACTAATTTAAATTTATTTCCGACAAATCATTTTCTTATACTTTGGGCCTTATTTATGTTTCTGGTGGCTATAGAGCCAGTTTTGGAGCATCTGCGTCTCTTCCTTCCCTCTTTTTTGGCGCTGTGATTTTCATCGCCCATTGTTAACTTATTTGCTTTGGTTGTAGCATTAGGTATTGACCGGCCTGTGTTAGCACCTGGGGCACTCAATTGCCGAATATAAAAGCACCAGGGCGCAACACTTTATACTGACGGCACGGTATATTTATCAATTTTTGGCACCCTGAAAAGATTGATGCTGTATTTTTCTGGGGCTGTTCAGCGTTTCACCATTGCAGTTGCAAGAAATCACTGCTGGGTGCAAAGGGGACAAACTTTACAGTGATTTTAGGCTGCGTTTTAGCTGTTATTGTCCAAATTACACATTGGTAAGCAAAAGAAGCCATGAAAAATGGTTATAGCTGAAAAATTTATGTCCTGCATTCACAATATTGACTAGTCACAATGCAAGTACAAATAAATGTGTGCAATAATATTTATAAGCATAAAACATTTCAATGCAGTTCTGCACATTGCACTCTATGGGATTTTGATCTACAGCACCGTGATAAACCTGTGCAACTTCAACCAGGGCACCCATCGCTGAGACCTATATGGCGCTATGGTTAAAATAGGTGCAAACTTGCGGCAGCATCGGTGCTGTCGTTTTTTATTTGTTAAATCTCAGGCTGAGTGCCACAGAGTAAAAAAAAATGGCGGTGGTTTTAGCAGTATTGTCCCCGGTATACGGCATTCGGTACTCCTGAATGCTGGATACAATAGCTCTGGCCACCGCAATAGGGTTGCTGAATCAACCCTGATTTTTGAACCGTTATAGGGGTCCATTGAAAAAGAAAAAAAAAAGAGAAAATACATTCTTGAAATAAAAATAACTCACTGTTGCTCCTTCTCCCTTCATCTGTCCTTTACTAGTTGGCATCCTTTATGCAGGTCCATTCAATCAGGGGTTCACTCCTGGGCTGTGATCTTCTTGATGCTGGGGAGGGGTTACACAGGCCCTCCTACTCCTTCCTTAGCGTCCCTCCAAGCTAATCCTGCCCCCCTGGGAAAGGGAGACTTTTATACCCCAGAGAAGAAGTCTCTGTGGAATACCCCCATGAGGGACATGGAGGGGGAATTCTAGCTGAAATACCAGCTCCCCGGCATCATGAAGATCACAGCCTATTGGACCAGAAAGGAGCCCCTGACTCCACTGGCCTGCAGGATAGGACACTGCCCGGCGAGGGAAAGAAGAAGGAAGTGGCAATAAGTTATTTTTTTTATATAAAATCGGTATTTCTTTCTTTTTTTTCTTTTAAACTGTTTGTAACCTGGCAAGGGGTCCAGGGGATCCCTATTCCAGTTCACAAGGTAGTGATGACCGGCAGATAAATTTACCTGAATCTTGCAAATTGGCAAGATCCAGGTTGAATCTAGCTTGGGCCCAGATCTGAAGCCCATCACTAGTAATAAACCCCCCGGCTACATGATAAACTGCCAGATTGCTGTTCACAAAACTTACCTAACTTTGGAACTTTATCATCTGCTGTTTAAACATACAGAATATCTCACAGGGCCAAAAACACCTCTTCAGATACAAAACCATTGGTAGGTTGAACATATTGGATCCACTTTTATGACCTCAACGGTTAATACAGTATAACTATAAAACATTTTATTCTTTATAGTATCTTCCTTGAACTTTACACCGATTTGGTTAAATTAAACCACTGATTTTGAAGAAAGCTGAATTTGTGCATCTTTGGTCAGCTCATGATCCTTAGAGCAGTGTCATTTAATATGGGGCCCTCCAAATAGCTAATGACTAGAGATGAGCGAACTTCTTGAAAGTTCGATTCGGGCGATTCGCCGAATTTCCCCAAGAAATTCGGGTTCGCCCGAATCGAACTTTCACAAATCGCTCATCTGAAAAAAAAAATGCCGGCATGGTGGGAGTGGGCAGGCCGGCTACACTGTCAGTGCAGCAGGCCTGCCCGCTCCCACCATGCTGGCATTTTTTTAAAAAGCAAACACTTACCTGCATGGTCGGAGCGTGGAGGCCGGCGCCGCTCTCAGCTGTCATCAGAGGACGCGTCATCAGAGGACACGTCATCAGAGGGCGCCTGAGAGCGGCGCCGGCCTCCACGCTCCGACCATGCCGGCATTTTTTTTTTTTTTATTTCAGGGAAAATTCGATCGGAACGAACCAAAAAAAATTCGGGTTCGTGCCGGATCAAATTTTCCCTGAAATTTGGAGCGAATTCCGGTTCGTCCGAACCGGTTCGCTCATCCCTACTAATGACCAATGCCTTAATACAGTCAGCTTGTCTGTTGGAAGCAAGTCTGCTGCATGGATATGAGAAGACATTTATATAAGTGTGGAGGTAAGACTAGTGGGTTTAGCAGTGCCATAGGGGGGTAGCTAGCCTGGAGAGTAATAATTCCCCATAATGGACTTACTTTGTATCATAGGTTTGTATAAAAGAAAGCAGAAGTCACTCACTGTAGTGTTAGGAATAGACCAGTTAAGTAACTAAATATTTGCTCAGAGCCCTTTGGGGCTCTTGGAGTTTTTCCAAATAGCATGGACATTAACCCTGATATGTTTATTCCGCTACTTTGTGACTGAGTGGCATCAGAGATACAGTAAAAGAAGTAGGTAAGTAATTAACCACTCAAAACTAGCTCATAAATTGTTCTTCGAGTGAAACCAGCAAGAAGCCTGTGGAGGGAGCAGCCAGAAGCAGTGGAGACCTGAGGCCAGAACTAGTAGCTGGTGGAGGGATCTAAAGGCCCAGGTACCTACTTTTATGAGTTGTAATGTGCTATGCCAGTTGCTGTTAAAGGGCAACCTTATTGAAACCCCTGCTATCTGGAGATGGATCTGGATGGGGCCTTTCGTAAACGTATATGTAGGCTTGACAGCAGCCACATTCCGTGAGTACCACATACGACAAGCCAGAGTCCAAAAAGAATCCAATCCCCTCAAGGAATTACTTTTTCGATAATTACCATATTATGGTTTACTTACATTTTATACCATCATTTGCACAACCTATACATGTATACTGACCGAGTACTTTATTTATTCACATTGACATTTAATTAAAACCTTAAAAATATAGAATAATTACCAAGTCTAATCCAGTATATGAAAAGTATCACCTTACCTGGAACACATTCTTACGACTGGATTTATCACTTGTCCACTCAATAAATGCTCCACAAAGGTCTATGCACTCGGATTTGGTGCCCAGTTTCTAAAAGCAATAAAGCAGTATTTGTATATTTAAAAAAAAATGCATAATTTTAATACAAAAACTACAATGTTCTAAATGAAAAAGCAATAATAACAGCAAAGCTGTGTTAAAAAAAGCTTTATACAATGCAAAAATGTTTTCCAGAAGTACACATGGGACATGTTAGTTTAATTGTTTATGATGTGGATAATATTGATATATGGGTTATTTACTGTAAGCACAAAGAAACTCTCCACTTTATGAGGAGCATCCTCTGTCTCAGTTGGCTTGTACAGGTATTTGTTGTATCTATTAACATCTGGTGACTCATGGAACATATTTTCCCATAAACAATACCCCACTGAACCCCCTCAGCAATTCCTACTATTGGAAGCTGGCAGATGTGTTCTGGAGGGTCAGAAATTAAAGAAACATGGCAATGGAGAGGGGGAATACCATAACCCTGATATTAAGTGAGGGTAACTACACTCTATTGTAAAAACTTCTTCCAGCATTTTTGACTACAGAAAGATCTTATAGCTAACCAAGGCTTTGAGAAGGAACGTCTGCACTGGTGATGAATCATAGGCGTTTCATAGGTAAAAGGGTTGGTTACTTAAACAAAAAACTGCACCTAATCTAAGTGAGGATGGCGGCACCCATCCCCTTCCCCTCAGTAAGCTAAATTAAAGTGAAACAAAACCCACCAGTGGCTTTTCCCAGGGCATACCAAAACCGGATGCCTTACTGTGTGAAACCCCCCAGGGTGCCGGTAATCACCTTTTCGCAGTCTTGTTCAATCAGAGCTGCCCACTGAACTGACGTAATTCGGCAAGGTTTACTATGGGGCTGTGCAGGCACTCCCACCCTAGGCCAGGGCATGAACGTGGGGCAGCAGGGGATGCGGCCACTCTCGCTCCCTGTTCACTCTAATCAGAGCCGTTCCCCCATTTACATCCCCTCAGGAGGCAGCTCTGATTAAACAGGAGCCTGCGCAGGATCCATTGGACCAGGAAGAGGTAAGTCTGAATGTTATGATGGTGGGGGTTTCACACAATGCAGCATACCAGGGCGGGATGCCCAGGGGGCATGGAACAAAACCTGTGAAAGTGAACTCGTAGGTTTTGTTCCATTTTAAAGGAATGATGTGAAAAACATTACCTGCTCACTGTGATCCATTTATATAAACGGTAGAACCAGGGCCTGTGTGTTGCCTGCCATACTTTTAGGAACCTTCGTGACCCGTGAGTCATTCAGTCACACAAAAAAAGAGTGCATTGGTGGAAGTGAGGCTTCCGCACTTGTTTGCCACCAGTGCCAGATCCCCTGTAGGATGGATGCCAGCAAAAGATAATTATCTTCTAAATGTGGTGGGAGGAGTTATTGGAGCACCATGGACACCCTGGCACAAACTTCTACTTTCAGGTCTATAGCTTGGCTGGCCTAAAGGGTGCAGCTAGGGTGCCACCATCCTAGGAGCACCATTAGGGAACTAGAATTTTTTCCTATTTGGCAAGTTTTCTTAAGTAGAAATGCACCATGTGGTCCAGATAGAGCTCATGCTCCCCCATGTTGCTTTTTGGGGGGTAAGTGAGGTTCATTGGAGGTCATTTTTTGTCACTGGAGGGGAGGGAGCAAACAGTATGTTTTATCCTGGGGAGCACTATCCTGTAGTCTTGCACAGGAAGCTCCCAACGTTAGGCCTGCCATATTATCAGCATATGTAGCACCCCTGCACAAGAGTTTTTGTGTGTCCCATGGGTGATCCCCACTGATATATAACTATCATTATTATAATATGTATAATATGTTTTAAACTTTATTCTAACATTAGATCTCTCTGCTTGCTATCCGTCTCCTATTAAGTGTGCAAAATTCTCCTCAAAAGCCTCCTATCACATAAAATAAATCAAACACATGATGGCAAACATGACCTAGCAACAACTAAAGGAAAGCAGAATGTGGAAGTATTTAACAAGGAACCCATTCCTCAAAAAATGATTTTCAACTAAAATGTTTCAGTGCTCTTATTTTGACTTTTAGTGAGTCAATGTCATCGGGAGAATAATTCTCAACGTTGTATCCATAAATGGCTCTTACATAATCTCTAATGAAGCTTGCTGTTTCTGCCTTTGTTAAATTATCATTCTTCAGTTGCTAATACACATATTGGCGTGGAGCAAGACACATCACATTACACACAGCGACCTGCATTAGCGTCTCTCGGCAGATCTGGGTAATGCTCAAGTTAGACAAGACAGCTCTGTGACCATTCTCTCTATTGAACAATATTGCTCTGATGTTCCTAACAAGGTTATATTGGCACTGATAACATTGTCACTTAGTTATTTGGGTTGGAAAAGTTCATTGACTTAAGCCCTCATGCTCTACATGTTAGTCCATGGGAAACAGGGTGCTTCAGATAAGCTGGAAATTCATTAAAGGTTTTATGTAAGGCAAAAAAAAAATGTAGAAACATTCTTTGGGTACCAGAAACAATGGTTTATTTATTAACTTAAAATGTGTCTTTAAAATGTGGAGGTGCTTGCTGTCTCATTTGACTGGTATTCAAAAAAAACTTGAAGAGCATCTCCAGCTTGCAGAAATTACTGTTGGTCTGCTGCACATCAATTGTTGATTCCCCCACATGCAAAACCCTCTTTCAGCTACTAAAAATATCTTCCTTGTCCCCTTGATCCAACCACTAATGGGTCAGTTCTGAGCCAAGTGAGAAAACCTACTCCTTTTTATGCAAGAAAACTGCCACTCACTTTTATTGTCACCATTGAGGCTGATTCAACACCAGGTAAAAATGTACATCTGGCTGCTGAATCAGCCACAGCCACAAGATGAATGGGAGTGATTGGCAGTTTTTTCTCCTAAAAGAGGAGTGAGTTTCCATCAATTCACTATACTATGATGTGCAACCTACTGGGCTGAGTCCCAAAGAGGGACTCTGGTAAGTAGAGGTCAAGGTGAGGAATAAAACCATATATATATATATATATATATATATATATATATATATATTAACCATTTAACACAAACCTTAAACTCCTTGGCTAAAAAAGAGAAGAACATATCCTACCTCTGTGGCCCAAATAGTCAAAATTTGCCTGGTCAAGATCATAATGTAAACCGAGAGAGTGACATAACTTGATATGAGCCGAAGAAAGGTCCAAACACGCCACAGACAAAAGAATGCCTGTTAGGCATAAATATTTTACAGTGTTAACCCGGTTCCACGAGATAATGCTACCCCTATGCAGTTCATCTACTTCCATGCCTACCCAGGGATCCAATGAATGCACGATTTACTAGTTTAACATTCGCATTCTCTGATATCCGCAGACAAGAGGCCTCGCTAAAGTTTCCATCTTAGTGCTATGGCATTTATCTTTAAAAATTATTAATAAATGACCAGAGAATCATTACGAACAAATTTTGTGCAGAAAAATAAATTAGTTAGTTTTAGTTTAGGTTTTAAAAAACATTATAATTTAAACAAATTTTGACGAATAAAAACAGTGCCCATGATTTGGAGCTACCCTACCTATATCCCCTGATGATTATGGATTAAGTTTGTTTTACTTTGCCCTGCTGGGACATGACGGTTGGCAAATGTTTGAGGATGCCTCGCCAGAACAAACTGAGACACCATATGAGAAGGGATTTTAAATATATTTAACTTACAACATTTAAATAGAAAGTTTCAGGAACATTTACTGCTATTCCAAATCACCCGCAAACGACTTTCATGTCCACTCCAATGAAATATCCAGGGAAATTCTGATGTTCATTCCCTGCTCTGACAACATACAGTAGTCCACCCCCCTTCTTTGGTGTCAGTGACAAATATTAAATATCACTTTCTTTTCAGATGTGTTTTTCATTTCTTTTTCTTCATTTATGAGAAAGTAATCTGTTATGACAGATCCTCTTGGCAGCAGGGACCGAAGTGATCTTTTTCACCTGCCAAAATAGACATGGGTTATTCTAAGTGACTCAGGCTTCTAAAACCACCTTCCCAGGCAGCAGTGATGCCGATAAGGTATGGCAAGTCTCATCCAGCCTTGGGTATCCTTCACAATAGGGCTCAGTAGAAAGGCGTCCGTTCTGCGGCCGTGTTATCATGCTCTCATTGACTACTTCTCCCTTTCCTGCCACGCAAAGAATTCTAAACTGTAAGAGCATCCTATTTAAGGCGATGAGAATTGTCAGAACAACTTCGCCATCATTCCGTTGAGGGCGATGATCAATGGCCTTACCTCTGGCAACATGTGCACCAGTTGTGGCTGATAACTTTGGATATTGCATCAGTTATAGTTAATATAATCTAAATTGGTCAACTTGCTGGACACAAAATACCTTAAAGGACAACTAGTGTACAACCGACCTAACATCTAAACTGAACGCACACATGCAGTATAAATAAGCAATGGGTGTATTTAAATAACTAGTTTTTGGAATAAAATGTGAACTTTTACAGATTTGGGTATATCAGCATAGCAAATAAAAGTGTTTTTTTTCTTACTATATTATTGTTAAAAAATGTTAATAACAGCTTGGCACACTCGACAGGACAGGTTCTAGTGGTGGGTGGGGCATTCGATTGCACTGTCCGAGAATGTATTGCATCACGCACAATTCAGCAGACACCTTTTTACATGCAAGTGTAAATTGGCACGCAAGTCCAGACTTAAGCATGTATTCTCATTTTAAGTTCTCGCAAATGTGGTTGTACTTACATGATTTAGGATGCACAAGAAGCCCTAGGGACAGGCTATTAAGGTAAGATATTGGTGTGAGAATTCGCCCCCATAGTTTTAACAGCGAGAATGGTTCTTTTGGTGATTTTCAGTTCCCTTTTTGAAGAACTGGAGAGATTAATATTCACTGATCCTCTGTTGATTCTAGGGGCTTTTTTGCTTTTACTTACTTACATACTTATGTATTTAATATTATTTATAGGAAAAAAGGATCTATCTTAATTATTTGAACAAAATTAAATGGATACATTCAAATTACTATAATTTACTAATTAAATGTTATTTTTATTAACAGTAATTATATAATGATATGATATCACGATAATAATGATTACAGAGGAATTAGGAATTAGAGTCACGTCATAACATACATGTTATGATATAACATGTTAAGGTATCAATACTAAAATACATAAATCATACATTTCTCCAAATCAGTATGGGGAACAACTAGTCTTCAAAGTATGGTAGCAGGATAAAGGAGGGACAGTCAGCTGAACCTTTGGAGCAGCAAAATTCATGCAAGCATGCTTTGCAGCGGGAAGAATGATGCAAGAGTTCTTTCAGTTCCTACTAAATTGCCAGTCACACAAAAACACACACACACACACACAAACCTCTCACCAACTATACTGGCCTCCAATGCCCCGCACTTTCTCCTCAAGCGTTCATATGGTGGTTCGAGGAGCATATCTGGGGCTCCCTCTTGGTCTGAATAGCAGTGCGACAAGCTTCAGGGGGACTTCTTCTCTGACCTCCCCATGCTACCAAGGGTAGAGGCATTTATGCATCAGAGGCATGGCCCCTGGCGATTCCCCGGTGATGCAAATTGCACCACTCAGAAATAACCAGAGGCAACCTTGGCTGGCAAAAAACACCCACCCACCTGCCACTTTTTAAACATATTTCAACATTTTTCATTTAAACAACATACACAGCTAAATGAGGTTCTATTTGCATTTTTCTATCACTTTTACAATAGAAAGCACAAGCTAAGTTATGTGATTTTCAGCTATAGAAGGGAATGAGGAAGAGGTAAGCCTTGGCTGACTTACCATTATTTCCTCTTCAAAGTTAAGAGGACTCTAAACCCAACGGCTATAATTAGCCAACAAGCAGCTCACCCGATGCCTATCTCGTGTGCCTCTCCTCCATTTTTCACAGCGCAGGGTAGAAGCCGCAGCAGGATTCCAAAATTTACCCTTTTTTCATTTTATTTTCCTCCAGGACGACACAAAAAAAGTGGTCCTACAGCCATTCTGTCCCTTGGTGCTCTCAGTGGTGTTCCAGTTTGTGGTAAAAGAGAAGCAACAGGCAGCATGCAAAGTTTAAGCAGAACCTAATCCATAGGAATATACAGAGCTTGAGAGAAAACCACTCTCAGAATATAAATTAATATGCAGAATATTATCAGATCCCACTGCCCAGCTAAAATATTAATAATGTATACAGACAGCGAAAACACTTCCTGCCCCAAAACATAAATACAGCATGTAGAGTGTAAGCGGGACCCATGACAAAAAACTGGGGTAATGTTAGACTTTTTCTAGTCCATGCCAGCTTCCTTAGCCTCCATCCTCTACCTGGCATCAGAAAACATCTTAGGTCACTCTCCTGAGCTATGTATAGAGAGACTTAAGCCAGGTAAGTATACTGCAATACTTCCCAGTCACACCAAACCTTGGGTTATGCCACTTCTACCCTCCTATACCCCTCTCCCCCAAGTGCTGGCACTGGGCACTGAAATAAAAAAAATTTAAATGGGACCCCAATTTCACAACAAGCTCTGCCACCTGCCCAGATGTGGCCATGGACCAGGCAGTGGACATCCAGTTTTTACTGCCCACAACATTGTGAAATGGTAATGGTTACTGTGAGGAATAGGACAAAAATGATATTTTATTCTCTGATACCCCAGCCCCATAACATTAGACTCCCTGTTGGCAAATTTTCTCTCTCAAAAGGCTGTTGCTGTCATGCCATCTTCTACTACAGCATTTGTCACAGCAGGGGGAACTGACACATGCTGCAAGACATAAGCAAACACAGGTTGTCATTTCAAAGACACCCCCCTTCTGCCGGATCACTCACACCTTTGTCCAACTGAATGAAACCACAAGGGATCCCTGATTAGGAAAGCTCAGGTAGCTGAGCAGCTTCACATGGCCCAACCAATCTTTCAGGCTCTTGCACAGAACTGAGAATAATTGGGCTGCATCCAAACATAGCTTCTTCATTTCTGTACTGTGCTCAGAACCTGAGAAAATGGAGATCTCCAGTAATGATTCATCCCAAAACTCTATAACCGACTCACCAGGTGCGTGGAATCATGCCCAATAGTTTAATATCAGAACTAGGGTTCTGGGACCCTCCCAGCAAAAGTTATTATGACCCAGAAATGGTTATGTCAGTTTTCCATCTGTGAACTAGGAGAGATGGGACAGCCTTCTTCCAAAAGGAGAGGAGGGAGTGAGGAACCCCAGAATAAAAGCACGCCTGAGGCTGGGCACTGTCGTCACTATTTGGATGGAAGTCAAGCATCATCATGTTCCTAGGAACTGGAATTCCATAGGCCATCCTCATGCTTCCCTGGGGTGCCCTACATCACTACACTTCATCTGTTTGGCTAAGGTAACCTGATTTTCTGTTGCATCTCTGTGTGTAAGTACTCACATTTAAACCTGTAACCCCTTTTCAGACCCTTATATGTAATATTTTATAATACTAACAAATACTAACTTGTATTTTTGCTAGTGTGCACTTATTGCATTAAAATATATAATTTAACTTGAGCTTTCTGTTTGCCTTATTTCGGCTTCACAAGTTTGTGTTTTTCGTTTAAATTACCCATTGCTAGGATGGTTTGAGCCCGATGTTTCCCAGCCCGGGGTTACTAAAGTTTACAGTGATTCCAGAGACTGTGGCATCAGCCAGTTACAATATACCTGAGCCAACAGACAGCTTTTATTCTGAATTTAGGTGGCCAGTAGTAAGATCCCACTTGTACAGCTATCAGCAGATTTAATTTTTAACGAAATTAAAGATAATATATTGGAAAAAATTGTTTCTGTGAGCCCCATGATAGCTCATCCCATGGGCAGCACCAAGTTTGACTGTCCAAATTTCAAGATTGCTTAAAAAAAATCTTGCATTTGTTATGGAAGAAAACTTAGCACCGCACTCACCACACTCGCTGTCAGGTCTTTGGCATCTTTGTAGAATTCAAGTTTCTGCTCAGAAAGTACAACATATGATGGAGCCCAGTTTTTCCTACAAATAAAAATTAAAGTCAGTATTAAAGAGAGGGAATACAAAAATCTTGCTATCAAAGATGTTAAGAAAACCAATCTGCTGAAAGAAATTAGTTTTAGCGGACCAATTTTTTTTCTGATATGTATACTGATGATGGAGCCTATTGATCCAACCTTATGTCTCCACTCTTACCCTTAAGATTGTCTCCATCCTTATCCTTTAGATTCTCTCCACCCTTACCCGTTAGATTGTCTTTTTGTCTTCTTTTTCTCTCTGTTATCGAATTGTAGCAGCTTTTCAACTTACCTGAGACCCCTGATGCGTTCATCGGCGGTCGGCGTTCCGCTGTCAAAATGTCCATGACCGGGGCAATCAGAAAACTGGCCGCCCGCATGAGGGAGGAAACTTTACCTTGTAAGGTGCTGCAAGTGTTTTTGCTGCCATTTTTCTGAAGCCCCTGCCGTGGACTTTTTGACAGGGGAATGGCGACCGACCTCACAGGTCTGAGGTAAGTTAAACAGCAGCTTTCTTTAGGTGAAGCTGGTCAGCAGCCCATGAACCAGCATTTCCGCGGCGTTCGGGCTGAACTCGAACACATACTTCTGAATGAAGTCCGTGTTTGGGAACCCAAACTCGCAAAGTTCAGTACAAACCTAGACTTTTCGGTTTAGGTTTCCCCAACACTAATTAAAAGTAATGTATTATTTTACCCTGTTTTGTAATTTGTACGCCGCTATGAAATAAACAATAAGGATAATAAGGAAAAGGATATGTTTTTTTATACTTTATTCTAAAATGACACTCAATGCAATGTAAAATATTTTAAAAACCTTTTAAGGCACAATCTGGGCTGATAAAAAATATATGACCTTTACCCAGCAGAACTTCATCCGATGGGGAGCAGGAAGTAGTGGCACACTCTTGAAGCAGCCTCACCTCCTCCAATTGCAGACATACATTTTTCATTTCAGTGCACAACTATTTTGTGTCTCAAATCCTATGGATTTTAAATCGTGTTACCCAAGGAAAGATTTTAAAATCAAGGTTTGGGTCACTGAAAGTAGAGAGTAAAGAGAGGGAGCACAAACAGGCTCAAATTAAAGGACAAACAGAGATGCTTATGGAGGAGAAGAACAGTATACTATAATGAAAATGGGGGGGAGGTGATAGAGAAGGTACCTCTGGTTCTGGTGGTGGAAACAATACTAAGAGATTCGCTAAATTTAAAGTGAGCCTTCAAACAATAATGACTCATGGTCTTTACAGACACACATCTGGAGAATCCACAATTTGCCTGCCCTGTTGGTAAAAGACTCTAGGTGGGCAGAAAATCTTCACTAGAAGACATCCCAAATCTTGCCCATGCCCCTGGAGGTCTGCTGGTAGGGATGCCATGACAATGCAGAAAGCTCCTCGGCATACCACAGTGAACTTTACAATTTCACTTTCACTTCTAGCACAGGAAATTCTCCCAGTGCTCCCTGTGGTCAGTCCACGACTAATCACAGGCACTCTCACCTGGCAAACTCATTTTGCCCTAGTGGTAGCAAGGAATGTGCAAGCTGTGTGGAAATATAGTCCCCAGAGTTATTTTGTCCCATCTCTGATTTCCTGATAAACACCTTATTCCTTTAGACTGTAAGCTCGCAAGGGCAGGGCACTCCTCCCTATTGTCTCCTGTGCTCACAACACTTGGTTTTAACCTGTGGCAGCTAATTTTGTATTTTTCTCTGTACTATATGTTTTACCCTGTCTTTAATCATACCATGTAAAGCGCTACGGAAGTTGATGGCGCTATATAAATAAACAATAATAATAATAATAATACCTAGAGTCTAAAAGACTCTAGGTCGAGCCGGAAAGGGTTTATGCTGGACCTAGCGACTTTTAAACTCTAGGTTAAGTGTTTGTCCGCTATAATGGAAAACCTGACATGGGACAAATAATGGGAGGGCCCGAAAAGTTGATTCTCACTGTCATGTATTCAGTGTTCTATGAGCTGAATAAGAGTAAGATGCACTGCATACAATGCTAACTAAAAACAGCCCACAAATGCGCTGTGGGATAGCGGAAGGAGGTGAGAAGACCTGGCGACCTGAGAGGCAATCTGAAATGCCCCAGTGCAATTCCTCTTCAAACTCCTGCTTGTTAGCTAAATTTTTCTGCACTTCACAGGGGGATTTACACTCTGGCAAACCAAAAACTTGCATGCAACCATGCACTTTGTGAGCCATGATGACTAGGGATGAGCGAACTTTTGAAAAATTTTCAGACAAAATTTGTTTCGGTCCGAATTTATTCGCGATGAATCGCTATTAAAAATGGCTATTTCTGAGCTTCCTAGAGCCTCAATAGGGTTGTAAACCATTCTGCCTTGCTGTAACACGCATAGGATGCGTGCTGGGTTAGTGAAATAATAATGTAAATAATTATGACATGCAGATCAGAGGGATCGCTATTAGAATCGCAGAGCGGCACAATTGCAGAGAGTTGAGGTGGCATCACTATGAGGGGCCCCTATATTGTCTGAAAAACACACCCTGGAGCTGGCAGCAGCAGGAGCCCAAATATTGGCTGAAAGACATCCTGGAGTTGCAAGCAGCAGCAGCAGCAGCATCAGGAGCCCAAACATAGCTTGAAAGAGACACTGGAGTTGGCAGCAGGAGCCCAAAAATTGGCTGAATGGCACCCTAGAGTTGCAAGCAGCAGCAGCAACAGCCCAAACATAGCTTGAAAGAGACACTGGAGTTGGCAGCAGGAGCCCAAAAATTGGCTGAATAACACCCTGGAGTTGCAAGCAGCAGCAGCAGCAGGAGCCCAAACATTGGCTGAAAGAGACACTGGAGTTGGCAGCAGGAGCCCAAACATAGCTTGAAAGAGACACTGGAGTTGGCAGCAGGAGCCCAAAAATTGGCTGAATGACACCCTGGAGTTGCAAGCAGCAGCAGTAGCCCAAACATAGCTTGAAAGAGACACTGGAGTTGGCAGCAGGAACCCAAAAATTGGCCTAAAGACACACTGCAGTTGGCAGCAGCAGCTGCAGGAGGCCAAAATTTGGCTGAAAGGCACACCCTGAAGTTGGCATCAGCAGGAGCCCAAAAATTGGCTGAATGACACCCTGGAGTTGCAAGCAGCAGCAGCAGCAGGAGCCCAAACATAGCTTGAAAGAGACACTGGAGTTGGCAGCAGGAACCCAAAAATTGGCCTAAAGACACACTGCAGTTGGCAGCAGCAGGAGGCCAAAATTTGGCTGAAAAGGCACACCTTGAAGTTGGCATCAGCAGGAGCCCAATAATTGGCCTAAAGACATAAATATGTTTTGCAGCATTTGGAAAGTGTAAAACGTGACACCATGCTGAATCTAGTCGCATGCATCAGCCATGGTGGGTGGAAATCCTGGCTGATCCATCCCTGATTCATTTCCACAAAGGTGAGTCTCTCCACATTTTTAGTTGACAGACGAGTTCTCCTCGCCGTAACTATGACCCCCGCCGCACTAAACACCCGCTCAGATGGCATGCTACTTGCCGGGCAGGACAGCTTTTCCAGGGCAAACTCAGCTAGCTGCGGCCACAAGTCAAGTTTGGCTGCCCAGAAGTCCAGTGGATCCTCAAGGTGTGTTGGCATGGTCATGTCAAGGTATGCTGCTGCTGCTGCTCCTGCCAACCCCCCCAGCAGCCATGGCAGTGGAAGGTGAGCGCAGAGGTCCCCCGAGTCAGACCTGCGAGAGTATGGACCATGGCGCAGATAGGCATCGGCCAACTGACTACGTAGAATGTCTTTGTAGTAGGTCAGTTTGTCCTCCCTCTCGTGGGTTTAAAAAATGCCCCCATTTTGTGCCGGAAGTGAGGGTCCAATAAGGTGGAGAGCCAGAAGTCATCCCTCTGACAAATGGAAACAATTCTGGGGTCACTACGCAAGCACGTGAGCATGCTTCCTGCCATTTGCGCAAGTGACTCGGAGGGACTACCTGTCTCCATCTCCACTGCATACTGCCACAGTGTGTCTGGGTCCTCTGTCTCGCTTTCCTCACAACCCTGTAGCTCCTCTGGCTGCTCCTGCTCCTCCTCTCCTGTCCGCTGACTAGATAAACCAGCCATTTTGGCAAGCCTAAATTGTGCACTGTGCCACTCCTCCTCCTCTTCCTCCAGTTCAGCTCCAACGGGGTTCATGTGGCCGTAAGATGTAGACACCATGTCTCCAGTGCCCTGACCAGCCATGGTTTCCAACATGTGCTGTAGTACATGAAGCAGTGGAATCACGTTGTTCATCCCGTAATCCTGGCGACTCACAAATAAAGTGGCTTCCTCAAAGGGCCTGAGCAAATAACAGGTGTCACGTATGAGCTGCCACTGGTTGACATTGAAGTTACACAGGGGAGTCCCCCTATCCACTTGGATCATCAAGAAATCCATGATTCTCTGTTCGTATAGTCTGTCCAACATATGCAGGGTGGAATTCCAAGGGGTGGAAACATCGCAAATCAGACTATGTTGGGGGCTACCGTTCTGACGCTGTAGCTCAAGAAGGGTGTGCTTGGCGGTGTATGAGTGGTTGAAGTGCATGCAAAGTTTCCTTGAAGTTGTTAGGATGTCTTGCAGATGGGGGGAAGACTTCAGAAACCGCTTCACAACCAGGTTGAAGACGTAAGCCATGTAGGGCGCATGGGTCAGCCTTCCTTGTCGCAGCGCAGACAAAATGTTCTTCCCATTGTCGGTAACCATGGTTCCCATTTTCAGTTTTCTTGGAGTAAGCCATGTTTGGATTTCTTGATGAATAAATTTAAGCAGTTCCTCCTGTGTGACTCCATTCGCCAAGACAAACCATGTGAAGCACAGAGTGACACCTCCGTGCCCTGCACACATGGTAGGCTGAAGGGGCACTGAGACTTGAGCCTACAGTGGAGGGTGAGGAGATGGCGGAGGATGAGGAGGCCGAGTCGCACGGTGTCACAGGCACAACAGCCAGGGAGCGCGGAGGCCGAAGCGGCGTGACCTGTCCAAGTAACTTGGAACAATCACCATAAAGAGGCAACCAAGAATAACGATAACAAGGGTGGGTCAAAGCAGGCCGTGCCATGAAAGAACAAAAACAATTCTACAGGTGAGTACTCACAGAATTGCTTTTTTCTTTATTGCATGGCACGACCGGCTTTGGTATTCATAACAGTTGGGACATCCAAAAGCAGTGTCCAAAAGTAGGGTGGGATCCCCAATGAGCAACAGCTGGCAGTTCAAGTCACTACCGCCTGAAGCGCCTTGTGGCCAAAAGCAGCATCCGCTGAGGCCTTAACATCAACCTTGTAAAACTTGGAAACAGTATGAACAGAAGACGAAGTAGTGGCCTTGCAAACTTGTTCAAGCTTGGTGCTGAAAAGCCCAAAAAGCACCAATAGCACGAGTGGAATGAGCAGTAATTCTAAAGGAAGGTTCCTTCCCCTTAGCAGAATAGGCTTGAACCGCCACCTGACGGATCCACTTGCTGATAGTGGATTTAGCCGGAGACAAACCCTTCCTAGGTTCAGAAGTGAGAACAAAAAGAGCATCAGATTTCCTGAAAGGCTCAGTAGCAAACAAATAAAACTTCAGAGCCCTGACCACATCCAGAGAATGCAGTGTCCGCTCCTTGGAACTGGCAGGATTAGGACACAATGAAGGCAAGACAATGTCCTGGTTGAGATGAAAGGCAGACACCACCTTAGGCACCTTATCCTGATGCCTCTCAAAATAAGGAGGTTTGATGGAAAGTGCCGCCAGCTCAGAAACTTACAGAAGTGATAGCCACCAAAAAGGCTACCTTAAGAGTCAGAATGGGCAAAGCAGCCCCACGGATAGGCTCAAAGGGAGGACCCTGCAGAGCAGCCAACACCAGATTCAAGTCCCAGACTGGTAGCATAGGCTTACGAGGTGGACGCACATGGGTAACACCCTGGAAAAAAGTTTTAACCAACCGGTGGTTGGCAAAGGATCTTTGGAAAAAAATTGCCAGAGCTGAAACATGGCCTTTGAGGGTACTTCGCTGAAGGCCAGAAACCAAACCATGTTGCAAAAATTCCAGAATCCTGAGAATGGAAAAAACCCGACAGGGAAGAGACTTGGACTCACACCAGGCAATGTAAGCATGCCAGATCCTGTAATAGATAAAGGACGAGGACTTCTTCCTAGCCCGAATCATGGTATCCACAACAGAGGCAGGCATCCCCTTCTCTATCAAGATGTAAGTTTCAGCAGCCAAGCCGTTAAAGCTAGCGTTTGTAAATTGGGATGGCGTAGCCGTCCCTGAGTGAGAAAATCTGGATCCCTAGGCAAGATGTACTGGTCTACTGCCAACTGCACGACATCTGCGAACCACACCCTTCTTGGCCAACAGGGGGCCACCAGGATGGCTGACACCCCCTGCTGGGCAATCTTGTGCATGACCCTGCCCAGTAGAAGGAAAGGAGGGAACACATAGGGAAGCCGAAAAACTCTGTGCAAGGCATTGCCAGTGCAACCGTGGCGAAAGCCAGAGGATCCTGTGACAGGGAGACAAACCTGGGAATTTTGTGATTGTGATGGGAAGCAAACAGGTCCACATCCGGCTGACCCCAGCGGTGCCACAGGGAGAGAAACACCTGGTAGTTGAGGGACCATTCCCCCAGGCGAGACATCCCCCTGCTCCGGGAGTCCGCCACCTGGTTCTCCACCCCCGGAATGTATACCGCTGAGATGCAGGAGACATTCTGTTCCGCCCAAGACAGTATCAGAGCCACTTCTTTGAAGGCTCGCTTGCTCCGAGTCCCCCCCTGATGGTTGATGTAGGCAACCGCCATCTGGTTGTCTGTGCGGATCTGAAAAGCCCGACCCCGAAGGTGTGTGGTCAGGTGGGACAGAACCAACCTGATCGCCCTCAGTTCCAGGACATTGATGGGAGCATGGGCCTCCTGGGGGCCCCAAGGACCCTGGAACTGAAGGGACTTCCAAAAGCCCCCCCAGCCCGTCAGACTGGCATCTGTGATGACAGTCTCCCAGCACGGGGGCAGGAAGGTCCTGCCCACCAGAAGATTCCTTGAGTCCAGCCACCACGAAAGGGACTGCCTGGCCAGGGGGGACAGAGCAAATCCCTGATCCAGGAACACAGGGTCCTGATCCCAAACTGACAAGAGGTGCAACTGAATAGGTCTCATGTGAAACTGAGCGAAGGGGACCGCCCCGAAGCAGGACACCATCAGGCCCACCAACTGCATTCCCAGACGGATGGAGGAATGAGGACACAAGAGCAGAGCCCGTGCCTGCTTCTGAAGGCCCTCCACCTTCTGCTGAGGAAGGAACACCTTGACCTGACAGGTATCCAGTGTCATGCCCAGAAAGGACCTCACCAAGGATGGGGACAGTGAAGACTTGGGAAAATTGATCATCCAGCCGAAGGACTCCAGAGCGGAGATCACCACCTGAGTGTCCAGTTCGGCCTGATGAAAGGACTGAGCCACAATGAGGATGTCATCCAGGTAGTGAAGGATGCAAATGCCCCGGGTTCACAGCAGAGCCATCACTCCCGCTAGCACCTTGGTGAACACCCGAGGCGCCGAGGTGATGCCGAATGGTATGGCCACAAACTGGTAATGTTGATCCTCCAGCACGAACCTCAGAAATCTCTGATGACCTGGGAAGATAGGCACATGAAATAAGCATCCTAGATGTCCACGGTGGTCTTGAAGTCACCCGGGTGAAGGGTACCGACAGCAGAGCGTAGAGTCTCCATGCGAAAATGTTTGAATCTGACAAACTTGTTGAGGCCCTTCAAGTCCAGAATGGGCCTCAGAGAGCCATCCTTTTTGGGGACCGTGAAGAGATTGAAATAGTACCCCTGACCCTGTTCATGATGGGGCACCAGACAAATGACCCCTGACTCCAGCAGGCATTGAACCGCCAAAAGTAACCCTCGAGCTGACAGGGGGTTTAAAGACATCCGGGATCTGATGAATCTTGGGGGCGGCCAGGCTGAAAACTCTATCTTGTAACCCAAGGACACCACCTCCTGAATCCACTGGTCTGAAACGTGAAGCCTCCGAGTCGAAGCCATCCCCCCACCCAGATGGGTGAGGGTGCCCCCTCATGCCTGGGGGGCCTTGTAAGGAGGTTTGGGCTTGGAACCCCAGGAGAGACCGGGACGTCCACGGGATCTGCCACGGCCCCAAGACTCTCTGAGGCTACCTGAGAAGAGGGAGTCACGACCTCCTCTGAAAGAATGAAGGGAGGGGAGGGAGACAGAGGTCCCCCGAAAAGGCTGGGGCTGCCTCCTACGCTGAGGCAGCCTGCCATCCTTGGCCAAAACATCAAGACGCTCACCAAAGAGCTGCAGCCCCAGTGAGAGCCTTCTTAGCAGCAGCATCAGCTGCCCACTGACGTAACCAAACAGAGTGGCGCCACCAAAAGTGCAGAGGCCCTACCGCCCAGCCTCACAGCATCATTCATGGCAGTAAGGATAAATACAACAAAATCCGAGCAAAGCAAGAGGGCCCTATAATCCTCCCTCCTCCTACCAGCCATAGCGCCATCACAGAGACGCTTGAGCAGTTCCTTAAGGGCAATAGCAGTAATGGCAGCAGCACAGGCTGGGCACAATCCAGCCCCCACACAAGTAAAAGCATGGCAGGCCAGTTGATCCATGCGCCAGTCCTCGCTGTCCTTCAGAGTGGTAGTGTCAGGAGAAGGCATGACCGAAGTGTTACACAGGGCTAGCACGGGAGCGTCCACCTCAGGGGGACAGGACCAACGCTTTACTATATCAGCAGAAAAGGGATACCTCTTATCCAATCAATGGGCACAGCGGCCATCCTGTTAGGACGTTCCCACTCCTTAAGCACCATAGAAGTGAAATGGCCCTGCTCAGGGAACTTCAGATGCTGTTTACCAGGACAAAAAAGCTCACCCTGCTTTCTGTTAGCCACCTCAGGGGGAGCAATGTGCAAGATTTAAAAAATTTGTGACAACAGATTGTCAGTGTCCTCAGGGTACTATGATTCCTTCCCGGACGCAGACCCAGGGTCACTAATGCAACCCTCCTGCTGGTCCCCAGAGGAGTCAGAGTCCTGGAACAGTTCCCCTTCCTGTAGGGAATAAAGTCCCCCAGTGGCATCAAACTCCTCATACTCCTCTGTGGAGCTCGAGGGAGTGGAAGTCAAGTGCCGCTTCTTGGCAGAGGCCTTCCTAGGAATAGGCCCGGGAAGCTGCTTCTCAATGTTGGCCACACGAAAGGCCAAATCAGACTTTGACCCTCTGCTAGCATCCCCCTCACTGAGAGCTAATTGCAGCAGTGAGGGGGGGGGGGGGGTAGGTGATGCCGAAGGGGGTGCAGAGCTGGGAAGTGATGCAGGCAAACCAAGCTGGAGCGCATGGCACGCACACCGTGACATCATTATTGATAGGGTATACCCTGCACATGGAACACAGCCGGGATTGCCCCGAACGACCCCCGAGCACGCTATCCCCAGAAGCCTGCATATGGTGAATAACACAGGCGCAATAGGCCAACGCTGGGTAAAGGCTAATACAAAAGCCACCCGGGATGTCCTCCCATGGGATGCCCCCAGATCAGAAAAGGGTGGGGGGGATGAGGGGGAGGAAGGAGTAAAGCCGGGAGAAACCACAACCCACTGGTATCCCGCTTGAAAGACATAAGTAAAATTGACACATGAGCATCCCACAGCACATGCCCCACAAGACCAATAAAAAACCCCCAAAGGGGGAGTCACAGACCAAGAACACCGCAGGGTCACCAAGACACAGACCGCAGGTTGAAGCGACACACCGGAGGAAACAGTGCTGCAGCCTGGAAGGGAGAAACCCAGACTCGCAGCTTATACAAAATGGCGGCGGCAGAGGTACCTCAAGGGGCGGGCCGCAGGGGGGCGACAAAAAACACCACAACTAACACTACTCACCGCTACCACCCCGCTACGCTACCAAAGTCAGAGAGGGGGAGGGGGGAGAGACAGAAACGAGAAGGCAGCGGCGAGTATCCAGGCCAGGAGGGGGGGGGGGGGGGGGGTTGGGAAAAGAAGGGGACACAGTCCCAAAAACACTCACCCCATCAGAAGCCAGGAAAGGAACTCTGCATCCCTAGTAGGCTCACCATAAAGCCTATGGCCGGCTACCCTTTGTGGAACAGGGTCTGTGGCTTGGAGCAGCACTCCTGGAGCACTTGACCCTAGTGCTCTTCTACCCTCACCCGATCTGTCAGCCAAGGCTGGGAGGCAGTGAGGGTCCAGAAACGGGTGGAAATAGACTTGCAGTGCCGCAGCCTTGGTTGCCTCGCTCACCCGTGCATAGAGAGAGCCATCTTCTATCTTCGCAGTTTCACTGCAGAGGAAACACTGGGAACTCTATGGTTAATCCTGTTTTTGTAAGGGGCGGGAGATGCCACAGCTCTTCTGCAGTACACTGCACCACCTTGTGGCGGAATAACCCAGCTGTTATGAATACCGAAGCAGGCCGTGCCATGCAATAAAGAAAATGTACATTTTAACACAACCAAATGAACACGCTATTTTAACACAACCAAATGAAACCCTATTGCAATGTATCGCAGAGCGACACTGAGCGAAAGGTAATACGTGGCCCTGCTGAACCTAGAGTGCCGGCACGAACACTGAGCCGCCTCTAGTAATACATATGATGCTACATGGCTCTGTTAGAGGTGCTCACTAGATTCGCTTTCTTATATGTGGTTTCATATACAGCCCAGAGTTCACCCGATGCTACGTGCCGCTACGTTGCATTACCTGGCACTAGCCTTTTTTAAATTACCCCCATGTCTACAAACCAAAGATCTGTGTGAAATTCTTGCACATCTGGGTACAGCAAAGCAATATTTGCTGGTTACATTTAGCGTAGTCGTTGGGACCAATCTTCTAGTATTCCATATTTGTAGTGGCCATCTCAGTTTGGTCTAAAAAACCACTGGGTTCCTTACATTTTTTAAATTAAATCTAGGAGCAAATGTTCAGCTTAGGTGCCAGTTTAATCTTTATCCTTTTTATCCTTTATGATATTATTTAAATATATAATCATTATCAATCAACAATTCAGTGCAGCCACACCAATTATAAAGCAGAATATCAGCCACGGTGCTTTTCAATAAAATTCCTGCCTAATTCCCCCCTTAGTAGTCTTATGAAATCATTTATTTCAGGTATTTTATCTTACTGCCCTCTGTGATGAGGGTCAGCCCTGCAAAGAAACAAATATAGAACAAAAATGACACAATTTGCATTGCTTAGCATAATGACATGAAGTCAATTTATGACCCAGCATCATGATACCAAAATATTATGTCATTGAATCTAATATTGGGGAATGGTATCATTATGCAAACATTATGCAAATCAGATCCCTTTTGTGTCTGTTAAATACAACCTTTGATAGATCTGTCCCAAAGGTGCAACGTCCTATTGTGTATTGTGATTGCCCCATACTTACACATTATATGCTATAGATTTGGTTTTTGAAGTTAATAGTACAAAGTATAAAGAGGTATAAAGAATAAAGTCCATGAAGATACTGAATAATGTATCTGATATATGCTGGTGAATACTAGGTTATTATTCCGTATAGTATTAAAATTTTCTTCATGATGTGCCTAAGAAAGGTGCTCATAAGGGTATGATGTAGGTAACATAAAAAATGATGAAAGAATAAGTGAGCTTTACAGCAACAAGTAAAAAAAGACTTTAGGTCCACATAACCCACCCCTTGCACATTGCTGTAGCCATCCCCTGATTAAAGCAAATTAGCCAGCTGCCAGTTGGTTTCTTTTCAAGACTCACTCCAACTGCTGTGTGCTCCAGCCCTAACTGAATAGCTGTTAGATGGTCATTCAGGTTTCCTAGCCTCTCATTCATATGTACAGCTAAGAAACCTGAGTAGAACTGCTCGAGCATGCACTATGGGATAGTCAGTGAGCTAAGAGGTCCCCACAGCAGGGCATCCCAAATCAAGATGCTGCAGAGGCACTGACATGGACCACTTTAAGCACCTGGCCTACATACATAGTTCACTGGTTACAGTACTAAAATAAATTAACTCTTCTTCTAAACATGTAAAGGTGTTGAAGGGGTCCTTCAGCCTGCCAATCAAGTATTAGGGGACTGAAAGCATGGTTACACAAACCTTGTAAGATTTTAAAATAAATGCACATGTCTCTCTCTACAATTCTCCATGGGGATTTTATTTCTCGTTAAAGAAGAACACCTTCGTCGTAAAGATGCCAGGGAGGACAATTTTGCCATTTCTGGGGCATGCCCAGAAATGGCAAAAAGCGGAACTTCAGTTAAAAGTGACCCCCCCCCGCCCAGTCACCCTGGTGCACCCCTCCTCTGGCGCCGTCGGAGTCACATCCCCGGGCTCCATGCATACTCCCATCCACCCATTAAAGAGAATGAGGGGGCAGGAGTGCACTTTGCTTCTTTTCCTGCAGTGGGCGTGGAAACAGGGGGGAGCAGCAGGGGCGTCTGGCTAATATAACCTCCCCCGTCCTGCCTCAGCTCTAGGGTAGGGTGGCAGGACGGGGGGTCACTTTTAACTGAAGTTCCACTACAATGTACTCTCCTTTACTGTATTCTACCAAATAAACACCAGATGGCAGTATAATATCCAGCCTAATGAGAACACTCAGATTGTCCTCAGCTTGAAAAGCAGGTGCAGAATGTCCACACTGATTCTCCATGAGCTTAACTGGAGCCATAAGGTCTTATTAAATACATTGGTTACCTTAATTTCTTCCCCTTTTCCACAATCTTGGCTTTATTCAAAACACCTTCTTTAGTTTTGCTTTCCTGGTAATACAAGAAGTATGTTATAACTTTTAATCCATATTCATAAATGTATTCACAACATGTGATATCATTAATAAATTTAGCCACAATTATTTTGGTAAATTACCACAAGTCCATGGAGTCCATGAAGCTATACCTGTCCTTCTTCTCCAAAAGCTGGCCATTTAAAAAGACATACATGCTAAAACCAGTTCCCAAACTTTTAACAGACTTTTATCAGACTCTCTGCTCAGTGCAGTGGGTGGGTGGGACCTGCACCAAGTCGGCGCAGGCTACTCCCAACCACTGTAGGGAGCTGGGTGTTTGTGTGCCCCAGCCAGTAAGAAGCAGCAGTGGTGGCTTCCTACCGGGAATGGGGGGGGGGGGGGAATGCCACACTGCCTATGGGAATGGGAGGGAAGATGCCACATTGCCTATGGGGGGATGCCACACTGCCTATGGGCATGGGAGGGGGGATGCCACACTACTTTTGGGAATGTGAGCGGGGTGCCACACTGCATATGGGGAATGGGAGGGGGATGCTACACTGTCTATGGGAATGGGAGGGGGTATGCCACACTACCTATGGAGAATGGGAGGGGGGATGCCACACTGCCTATGGGAATGGGATAGGGGGATGCCAAACTGCCTATGGGAATGGGAGTAGGAATGCCACCTTGCCTATGTAGAATGGGAGGGGGGATGCCACACTGCCTATGGGAATGGGAGGGGGGAATGCCACATTGCCTATCCGGGGAATGGGAGGGGGATGCCACACTGCCTATTGGGAATGGGATGGGGGATGCCACACTGCCTATGGGAATGGGATAGGGGGATGCCACACTCCCTATAGGGAATGGGAGGGGGTAATGACACACTGTCTATGGAGAATGGGAGGGGGGTGCCACACTGCCTATAGGGATTGTTAGGGGGATGCCATAGTCCCTATGGGAAATGGGAGGGGGGATGCCATACTGCTAAATGGAATAGGAGGGGGATGGTACAATGCTTAAGGGAATGGAATGGAGGGAATGCTCCAATGCCTATAGAGAATAGGAGGGGGAATGACACTGCCTATGGGGAATGACACACTGCCTATGAGAATGGGAGGTGGGGGGGGGGTGACACACTATCTATGGGGAATAGGAGGGGGAATGACACGCTGCCTATGTGAAATGGAAGGGGGGAATGACACATTGCCTATGGGGAATGGGAGGGGGGATGACATACTGCCTATGGGAAATGGGAGGGAGAAATGACACTCTGCCTGTAATTGGGGGATTCTGCACCTTGCCTATTATTTGGTTCACAACATTTGGTTCAGAATATTATTTTTCTTATTTTCCTCCTCCAAATCCTAGGTGCGTCTCATAAGTAGGTGTGTCTTATAGGGTGAAGTCACTGGAGGGGCATGAGGAGGGATACTCCAGGAAATCCCTCTCTATGCCGTTTCCCTCCCTTGACATAGATAGTCACATGTGGGGAATCCACCAGGCTTCACCTCTGAGCTATAAAAGCTTCATCTCCCATGGAAAGCATTACTTCTGGCTAGATGCCAGGATGGAAGAAGGGGGAACCTGTTTAAGAGATGCTGGCGGGGTGCCTGCTTTAGACAATGTCAATGGCATTAGAGGACCACAGCAGTGGACCGGAAGGGAGCCACCGACCCAGTGGACCAGGAAGAGGCAATGTATCAGGCATGATAGTAAGGGCGAGTGGCCCACCAGTCATTTTTGTTGCTGGCCTGCTTTAAATTGGGCTAAAACTGGTATTTGCCAGAAAACTCTAGAGCCTTCTGATTTCCTATGCCGGGGATATTATAATGTGGGATGCCCCACTGTGTGCAACCAACTATGATCACTGGTATACTCAGGGCCGGATTATGAGAGGGGCGCAAGGGGTGAGAGCCCCAGGTCCTCCACCACTTGCTCTGCAAAGGGGGTCTCCACCAACCTTTGGGTTATGATCTTGTCCAGGAGGCTTTTCAGTCTTTGTTCTGACGGACCGTGGGGCCAGCAACAAAGCTATCGGCGGCAGTGGGGTCCTCCCACGTTTGGGCAGCAGGATGGAGAGTCTAGAGCAGCAAAGCCGCCATCAGTAACGCTACAGTGATGGGTGCATGCAGAGTTCTCACTCAATCTGATGGCTCCAGTAAGTGGGCGGGTGCCAGACAAACACCAATCAGTTAATTGGCTGGACTGTTATTTTAAAGGAAAAAAAATACTGTATCTGGGGCATCCACCAGATTTTGTGCCCAGGGGGCCTCCACCACACTCAATCCGGCCCTGGGTATACTTAGCTCACAGCTGATCCCATGATGCATGTACAATACCAACTGCAAAAAGAGTTCTATTCCCTCCTGCTTGGGCTCCCCTGACCATGGCACCCTGTGTGATGGCACACCTTGCACACCCCAAAGGCCGGCCCTGACTACTGGGGGTGTGGAAGAACCTAGTGACTATCTGTATGGGCCCATTGTTTTCCAGGGTCCCCCAGTGTAATACAGTTTATTAGCTATAAAAGGGGTGCCACTGTGTTGCCTGAGGCAATTTATAGAAAGCTGCCCTGTATATCATATATGATTGGTGCATGGCATAGTTTCTTTTAACATATTTCATTATAGGTGGCTGAGTGGCCCAGTGGGGATGCTGGGCCACCAATGATTGGGTGTATTAATAAAACTTGACGGCAGGCAGTGGTTCTCTTATGCACTAAATCTTCAATGAACCACCAAAAACAAACAGGTTTAGCAATTGCTTCCCACTCTAAATAATGCTGTAGAGGCTGGGGATCAGCCCTTTGGCCCACTGAGCCGTGGACCACCCCCCATACCCAGGGGCGAACCTAAGGGGGGCTCCCCGGATCTGGACCCCCCTCCCAGAAGGCCAGTGAAGTGTTTGAACTTTTTTTGTGAAAAAAAATTAAAACAACTTTTTTTACAATTTCATATATAAATATATGAACAACCCTGGTGCAATATTTCAAAGATATTTTGAAGATACATCATATTTTTAGGTCCACTTCGAAAGCAGATTAGTTTGATACAAGTGACTCACTGATTCAGATCTGATACAATGTAGAGATCCAAGCTTACACTATGGATATTACAATCCACAGCAGTAAAACTACTGAAAAGACTAATGCAGGGATAGCCACCTATTTACATATATTATCCCCATCATATACCTATTGCCCTTGTTCTTTACCACTTACCTAACCCCTCCAACCCCTGCTGCTGTCCTTTACCACTCATCTAACCCCACAACCTCCTGCCGCTGTCCTCTACCACTTACTTAACCCCTACACCCCCTGCCACTATCCTCTACCACTTACTAACCTAACTCCAGGACATCTTAGAGTAAGGGGTGTGGCTTAATTGTGAATGCCTATCCTTTTCCTCTTCTTTCCCATTTTAAAAAGTTGAGAGGTGTGCCACACCTCACGGGACACATCTCTTCCAGGACTACACCCGCCCAAACCGGACCACCACACTTCTTTTTCATTGAAAACAGTGGAACTTGCTTCATTTCCCCATCAGATGGAAGCTTAAAATAAAAAACTGTATAAAATACATTTCACCTGCTATCATGCACAGTTAAAAACTGTTTGGGTGTTTCTCTGGATCACCGACACCTGAACATTTTTCGCTTGCAGGCAAGAATTTTTGAACAGCACGTTCACAAGGTGCTGAATCGACCTTAATATGTCAATAATAATCATCTTGATAGTTTCAAAAAATACAATTCTGTGATTACTCACCTGTAGAATTGGTATTATACGTATACAGCACGTTCTGTTACAGAAGATATTCCTTACTCTTGGGTAATACATCCAGTAGATGGCGCTGGACTGCAGAGACAGAAAAGTGGCTCCTCCCGGCCCCATATATACCAGGGACCTCCCACAAATTCCCCAGTATTGAAAAGCAGTTAAAATGAGACCAGGAGAACTATAACCATTATATGAAAATTATATAAAAATTGAACATAAGAACAATCACCATAAAGAGGTAACTAAAAATTGGGTGTGGAACAGGACGTGCTGTATACGTATAATACCAATTCTACAGGTGAGCAATCACAGAATTTTATTATTCTAAGTATACAGCACATCCTGTTCCAGAAGATATTCCTTACACTTGGGACATCCAATAGCAGTGTCCGTAAGGTAGGGTGGGATCCCCAAAAGTAACAGCAGACAGATTAAACCACTGCCGCCTGCAGAACTTTGCGACCAAAAGCAGCATCAGCTGAGGCCTTAACATCAACCTTGTAAAACTTAGAAAAAGTACGAACAGAAGACCAAGTGGCGGCCTTGCAAACTTGTTCAACAGAAGCTTGGTGCTGAAAAGCCCAAGAGGCACCAATAGCACGAGTAGAATGAGCAGTAAGGCGGAAGGGAGGCTCCTTCCCAGAGTAGGCCTGTATCACAGCCTGACGGATCCACTTGCTGACAGTGGACTTAGCAGGAGCCAGACCTTTCTTAGGTCCAGACGGGAGCACAAAAGGAGCATCAGTCTTCCTGAAGGGTTCAGTAGCCACCAAATAGAACTTAGAGCCCTAACCACATCCAAAGAGTGTAAAACCCTCTCCTTAGAATTACTAGGTTTAGGACACAGAGAAGACAAAACAATAGCCTCGATTCAGAGACACATTCGTCCGGACTTCCGTAGCTGTCTGTGAAAGTTTTGGTGGTTGTTTGTCATTTTTTTGCTTTTTTTCGTCCATTTTCTACTCGCACGAACGTTCGGGAATGCACAATGATGATCGGAAGCAAATCGGAACATTTCCGTTAGTTCGGATCATTTTCCAAACAAAATCGGAAATTTTCCATTCGTTCAGAAAACTTCCGTTGATTCAGAGAGCTTCCGTCTGATTCAGAGAGCTGATTTCCGACGGATCACCACCCTATAAATCCGTTTCATTTCCGATCCACTTACAAGACCTTAGCCTCGATTCAGAGAGACAAAAAAAACTTCAGTTTTAGTTCCGATCTGTGAAATGTTTCCGTTCTTGTATGAGCGTACGAGCGATTCTATGCATGCATTGAAAACCTTCTGTAAAGTTTCCGTCCGTTCGTACGGCAGATTACGAATTACGAGGATGTCATTTTCCATCCAGACTTTTCCGTTTCATTTTCACACGTTACAACGTAGGCTTTCGTTTTTGCCCTTTTCCCATCGTATCCTCCAACGAATCCTTTACGTTTCCCGTTCGATTCTGTTTCCCTTTTTCAATAAATATTCGTCCAGACGGAAATCCTTGCGATCTTGCGCCTGCGCACTACAAACTTAACTCATTAAAGTGCTCGCCTACATATTTGCCACCCTCACTTCTACTACAATGTTTAGCTAAATCACTTAGCACTGTCCTCCATTTTCCCTTTTGGACCCTTAAAGCTCACCCAAACCACTTAGCACTGTCCTCCATCTTCCCTTTTGGACCCTGAAAGCTCACCCAAACCACTTAGCACTATCCTCCATCTTCCCTTTTGGACCCTTAAAGCTCACCCAAACCACTTAGCACTATCCTCCATCTTCCCTCTTGGACCCTTAAAGCTCACCCAAACCACTTAGCACTATCCTCCATCTTCCCTTTTGGACCCTTAAAGCTCACCCAAACCACTTAGCACTATCCTCCATCTTCCCTTTTGGACCCTTAAAGCTCACCCAAACCACATCTTGGTTAGGTTCTTCTTCCATTTTAGCCCTCTAAAACTTACCCAAATCACTTCTCGGTCATGTGAATATTCATCTTTAAATATTTCTGGGCCCATTAATTTTGTGTTAATGTATTTTGTAAATGAAATGACAATGTAACATTTTTTTTTATACCATCATAAAATATAAAATTGTAAAAAATTTTGAAAATTTCAAATTTTTACAACTATAAAAAACAAAATACATAGCAATGGCAGGCCACTGAACATTATTCTTCATCTGTGGTCCCCAACGAGTTGCGCAGCTCCTGCATCTCGCCCACCAACTGAAGCACCCTGACACTCAGTTGTGGTCCCTGTTAAAAAACGTAAATTAAAATTTTGTTATAACCTTGTTGGGGTCATACTGCAGTGCCCCCCCCCTCCCCCGTATGGTCCAAACACCTAAATCTGGACTTCAAAAGCCAGAGGGCCCTCGCCACCACGGCCCGGGTTTTGAATAGTGCCCGATTAGAGAACCCCTGGCCCGCATTCTGCAGGCAAAGAACGGGCATCAGGAGCAAGGGCGAGTGGCACATCTTGCAGTTCCTGCAACCAAATATAAAATAATTACACAAAGCAAAGGTAACCAACTAAAACAATAACTCCTACAACAAATTAAGATTCAAGTTCAACAATCCAAATATAATTCACAAAGGACATAAGTCTAAAAAAATATAGCAATTATATGGATGTGTTGGAAAATAAATGTTTACATGCTAGGGACTAATTAAGGTCAGCATTAAAATGCATCTATAAGGCATACATGAAATGTATTAATTCAGGTATGCATTGCTATACAATTTATGGCCTCGGCCATGCTGATACATGCAATGCCTTGGTGCTAAAGGCACGCAGACTCCTCCATATAGCCGCAAAACATGTTCAACAATAGCAATCCGAGCCCTCAAAGGTCTCGTAAGTGGATCGGAAATGAAATGGATTTATAGGGTGGTGATCCGTCGGAAATCAGCTCTCTGAATCAGACAGAAACCCATCCCAGCAACGGAAGTTTTCTGAACGAACGGAAAATTTCCGATTTTGTCTGGAAAATGATCCGAACTAACGGAAATGTTCCGATTTGCTTCCGTTCATCTGAAGCGCATTCCCGAACGTTCGTGCGAGTAGAAAATGGACGAAAAAAAGCAAAAAAATGACAAACACCCACCAAAACTTTCACAGACAGCTACGGAAGTCCGGACGAATGTGTGTCTGAATCGAGGCTCTTTGAGGGCTCGGATTGCTATTGTTGAACATGTTTTGCGGAGTGGAGGAGTCTGCGCGCCTTTAGCACCAAGGCATTGCATGTATCAGCATGGCCGAGGCCATACATTGTATAGCAATGCATACCTGAATCAATACATTTCATGTATGCCTTATAGAAGCATTTTAATGCTGACCTTAATTAGTCCTTAGCATGTAAACATTTATTTTCCCACACATCCATATAATTGCTATATTTTTTTAGACTTATGTCCTTTGTGAATTATATTTGGATTGTTGAACTTGAATTGCTTTAGTTGGTTACCTTTGCTTTGTGTAATTATTTTATATTTGGTTGCAGGAACTGCAAGATGTGCCACTCGCCCTTGCTCCTGATGCCCGTTCTTTGCCTGCAGAATGCGGGCCAGGGGTTCTCTAATCGGGCACTATGCAAAACCCGGGCCGTGGTGGCGAGGGCCCTCTGGCTTTTGAAGTCCAGATTTAGGTGTTTGGACCATACGGGGGGGGGGGGGCACTGCAGTATGACCCCAACAAGGTTATACCAATATTTTAATTTACGTTTTTTAACAGGGACCACACGTGCCAGAGTGGCACAACTGAGTGTCAGGGTCCTTCAGTTGGTGGGCGAGATGCAGGAGCTGCGCAACTCGTTGGGGACCACAGATGAAGAATAATGTTCAGTGGCCTGCCATTGCTATGTATTTTGTTTTTTATAGTTGTTAAAATTTGAAATGTTCAACATTTTTAACAATTTTATATTTTATGATGGAATAAAAAAAAAATTTACATTGTCATTTCATTTACAAAATACATTAACACAAAACTAATGGGCCCAGAAATATTTAAAGATGAATATTCACATGACCGAGAAGGGATTTGGGTAAGTTTTAGGGGGCTAAAATGGAAGAAGAACCTAACCAAGAAGTGGTTTGGGTGAGCTTTAAGGGTCCAAAAGGGAAGATGGAGGACAGTGCTAAGTGGTTTGGGTGAGCTTTAAGGGTCAAAAAGGGAAGATGGAGGACAGTGCTAAGAGTTTGGGTGAGCTTTAAGGGTCAAAAAGGGAAGATGGAGGACAGTGCTAAGTGATTTAGCTAAACATTGTAGTAGAAGTGAGGGTGGCAAATATGTAGGCGAGCACTTTAATGAGTTAAGTTTGTAGTGCGCAGGCGCAAGATCGTAAGGATTTCCGTCTGGACGAATATTTATTGAAAAAGGGAAACAGAATTGAACGGGAAACGTAAAGGATTCGTTGGAGGATACGATGGGAAAAAGGCAAAAACGAAAGCCTACGTTGTAACATGTGAAAATGAAACGGAAAAGTCTGGATGGAAAATCCTCGTAATTCGTAATCTGCCGTACGAACGGACGGAAACTTTACAGAAGGTTTTCAATGCATGCATTGAATCGCTCGTACGCTCATATGAGAACAGAAACATTTCACAAAAAAAAACAGATCGGAACTAAAACTGAAGTTTTTTTTGTCTCTCTGAATCGAGGCTAATGTCCTGATTGAGATGAAAGGCGGAAACAACCTTAGGCAGAAAATCTGGCTTAAAACGAAATACCACCTTGTCCTGGTGTCTCTCAAAATAAGGAGGTTTGATGGAAAGCGTCGCCAACTCAAAAACACGCCTAACAGAAGTGATAGCCACCAAAAAGACTACCTTAAGCGCAAGAATGGACAAGGGGCCCCCCTGCAAGGGCTCGAAGGGAGACCCCTACAGGGCAGATAAGACCAAGTTCAAGTCCCAGACAGACACGGTAACATAGGCTTACGTGGCGGATGCACGTGAGTAACCCCCTGGAAGAAGGTCTTGACCAGGGGATGCTGAGCAAAAGATCTTTGGAAAAAAATGGCCAAGGCAGAAACATGACCTTTCAGAGTACTGAGCTAAAGACCCAGATCCAAACCATGTTGCAGAAACTCCAGAATCCTAGGAATAGAAAACACACGAAAGGGAAGTGAGTTAGACTCACACCAGTCAATAGAATTACGCCAAACCCTATAGTAGATGGAAGAAGAGGACCTTTTCCTAGCCCTGATCATGGTATTAACAACCGAGGCAGGCAGCCCCTTTTCCATCAAGATGGAGGTTTCAGCCAGGCCTTGTAAATAGGGGTGGCTTAGGTGCCCCTGAGTGAGCAGATCTGGAACCCGGGGCAGGGCGTACTGATCTACTGCCAGCTGCACGATGTCTGCGAACCACACTCTTCTTGGCCAACAGGGGGCCACCAGTATGGTTGGCACCCGTTCCTGAGCTATCTTGCGCAGCACCCTCCCCAGCAGGGGAAACGGGGGAAACACATACAGGAGCTGAAAACTCGTCCAAGACATTGCCAAGGCATCCATGGCCAAGGCCAGAGGATCCTGGGACAGAGAGACAAAGACTGGAAGCTTGTGATTGTGACGGGACGCAAACAGATCCACATCCGGCTGACCCCAGCAGTGGCACAGGGAGCGAAAAACCCTGCTGCTGAGGGACCACTCTCCCAGACGAGAGGTCCCCCTGCTCAGGGAGTCTGCCTCCAGATTCTCCACCCCCAGAATGTACACAGCTGAGATGCAGGGAACATTCACCTCCGCCCAGGACAGTATCAGGGACACTTCCTTGAGGGTCCTCTTGCTCCGGGTCCTTCCCTGATGATTGATGTAGGCAACTGCCGTCTGGTTGTCCGAGCGGACCTGAACAGCCCGACCCCACAGGTGTGGGGTTAAGTGGGCAAGAACCAACCTGATCACCCTCAACTCCAGAATTTTGATAGGGGTATGGGCCTCCTGAGGGCCCCACTGACCCTGGAATTTCAGGGGCTTCCAAAAGCCCCCCCAACTTGTCAGACTGGCATCCGTGGTGACAGTCTCCCAACAAGGGGTCCCGATCCCATACTGACAAGAGGTGAAGCTAAAGAGGCCTCATGTGGAACTGAGCATATGGAACCGCCTCAAAGCAGTACACCATCAGGCCCACCAGCTGCATTCCCTGCCTGATGGACGGATGAGGACAAGACAGAAGGAGCTGGGCTTTCTCTTGAAGACTCTCCGCCTTCTGCTGAGGAAGAAAGATCTTGACCTGAGATGAATCCAGAATCATGCCCAGAAAGGACTTCACCATGGAAGGAGACAGGGAAGATTTGGGGTGGTTGATCACCCAGCCGAATGACTCCAATGTGGACACCACCCGCTGAGTATCCAGCTCTGCCTGATGGAAGGACTGAGAAGCGATAAGCATGTCGTCCAAGTAGGGAAGAATGCGAATGCCCTGAGATCTCAGCAGAGCCATCGCTCCTGCCAGCACCTTGGTGAATACCCTGGGAGCCGAGGTGAGACCGAAAGGCAAGGCCACAAATTGGTAGTGCTGATCCTCCAGAGCGAACCTGAGGAATCTCTGATGACCTGGAAAAATAGGTATGTGAAGGTAAGCATCCTTGATGTCTACAGAGGTCATGAAGTCCCCTGGGCGTAGAAAATTCACAGCGGAGCGCAGAGCCTCCAATGCGAAAGTATCTGAATCTGACAAATTTGTTAAGGCGTTTTAAATCCAGAATGGGTCTGATGGACCCATCCTTTTTGGGAACAATGAAAAGATTGGAATAATAACCTTTGCCCCTTTCCCTTAAGGGCACCCAGCAGATGACTCCCAGTTCCAGAAGGCCTTGGACAGCCAGGGACAGACCCTGAGCTGACAGGGGGTTTTGAGCTAACCGGGATTTGATGAATCTTGGGGGCGCCCAGGCTGCAAATTCTATCTTGTAACCAGAGGACACTACCTCCTGAATATACCGGTCTGAGACATGACGCCTCCAGACATGAGCCAAGAGCCGAAGTCGTCCCCCCACCCTTCATGCCTGAGGGGGCTTGGTGGAGGACTTAGGCTTAGGACCCCAGGAGGGGCCAGGGCGGCCACGTCTTCTGCCCCTGCCCCAAAAATCTCTGCGGGCTCCAGCAAAGGAAGCTCCCTGTCCAATTCTGGAACCCCGGAAGGAAGGAAGAAAGGCACCTGAACCACGAAAGGACCGGGGCTGCCTTCTATGCTGAGGTAACTGAGGTAACTTGCCTCCCTTAGCAAACAAGTCCAGACGTTCACCAATGAGGCACAGTATGCATGACGGATGTGTTGGACAGCCCCAGAACTGGTGCATCCACCTTGGGAGGACATGACCACCGTTTAACCATCTCAGCAGGAAAGGGATACTGGCACCCCGGGAAGCCGGCTAGGCCGTTCCCACTCTTTGAGCACCAGATTATTAAAAGGAGTTTGTTCAGGAAACTCCAAGCGTGATTTAACAGTATGAAACAGCTCCCCCTGCTGCCGTGGAGCCACGGCTGGAGGAGAGATACAGAGTACTTCAAAAATGTGAGATAAAAGGCTGTCAGTATCATCTGAAGCCCATGGGTCAGACCCAGAATCGGCACCGTACACCCTAGATTGTTCCTCAGATAATTCTGAATCAGAAAATAATTCCCCCTCTTCCAGGGGGGTATAACCGTTAACGTTAAAAAATTCCTCAGCCTCCATACGAAAGAGGGAAACACCAGGTGATAAATGCCGCTTCTTAGCAGAAGCCTTACGTGGGCCAGAGCCAGCAATATGTCTCTCAATGCTGGCTACCCGTGCAGCCAAATCAGGTTGAGACTCTCCACTGGTATGCACCTCACTAGGAGTCTAATGTAAGCGTGGGGGGGTAGGCGAAGCCAGAGGGAGCGCAGGCCCAGCCACCGGTAACCCAGACTGCAGCGCAAGCGTCTGCTGGGTGCAGGGTACACACACCCTGACATCATCACTTATAGGGGATACCCCACACGCCACACACAGCCGGGCTTGTCCCAAAGGAACCCCAAGCACATTATCCTGAGAAGCCTCCATATGGTGATTATTGTGGCACAATCGGACAATTGGGATTGACGCTAATAAGGCTACCCGGGATGCCCCAATAGCCCGCTAGGGAACTGGGAGATATACAAATACAATAGCCCTCCAATAAGGAGTTAACGCTGAAAGGGGATAGGACAGGGAGAAACCACAAAAAAGTTTGACCCGCCTGTAAGACATAAAGCAAAGAACCCGTAAGCATAATACAATGAGATATAAAGAAAAGCCAGCCCGCAGCCAGCCCGCAGGGGCACTTACGGACCGCGATAGGTGGACGCCAGACACGCAGCACAGGAGCTCCAAAATGGCGCCCTCGTATACCTTGAGGGGTGGGCCACGGAGAAGTGATGCGGAAAACGTCATCCACAAGGCCCGCCCTCCGAAGAGCGTGAAAACGCTCCCCCGTGACAAGGCCAGCCAATGACGGCGCAGCAGCGCCTGAGGCAATGTTGCCGCCGTCCGTGGAGTGGAGTACAAACGCACGGCGACAATAATCAAAACCAGTGCAACCAAGGCAAAACACATAGTAAATACATACACCAACCCCCCCCCCCCCGAGATCTACCCAGGGGGAGCGAAAGGGAAGCAGCGGACCTAAGAGGAGCCTAACTGAGGGGACAGGGGGCGAAGGGCAAACGGCCGCGGGAGGGGCATCCCATAAGGCTCACCACGGGCCTGTACCACCTACCCTTTGGTGGGGGACTGTGGTAGGAGCAGCGCTCCTTATCACCTAGCAGCGGTGCTGCCTACCATCACCTGACCGCAGCCTAAGCTGTAAGCATAATACAATGAGATATAAAGAAAAGCCAGCCCGCAGCCAGCCCGCAGGGGCACTTACGGACCGCGATAGGTGGACGCCAGACACGCAGCACAGGAGCTCCAAAATGGCGCCCTCGTATACCTTGAGGGGCGGGCCACGGAGAAGTGATGCGGAAAACGTCATCCACAAGGCCCGCCCTCCGAAGAGCGTGAAAACGCTCCCCCGTGACAAGGCCAGCCAATGACGGCGCAGCAGCGCCTGAGGCAATGTTGCCGCCGTCCGTGGAGTGGAGTACAAACACACGGCGACAATAATCAAAACCAGTGCAACCAAGGCAAAACACATAGTAAATACATACACCAACCCCCCCCCCCCCGAGATCTACCCAGGGGGAGCGAAAGGGAAGCAGCGGACCTAAGAGGAGCCTAACTGAGGGGACAGGGGGCGAAGGGCAAACGGCCGCGGGAGGGGCATCCCATAAGGCTCACCACGGGCCTGTACCACCTACCCTTTGGTGGGGGACTGTGGTAGGAGCAGCGCTCCTTATCACCTAGCAGCGGTGCTGCCTACCATCACCTGACCGCAGCCTAAGCTGGGAGGCAGTAAAAAGGAACGGGTGGAAATAGTCCTACTGGGCCAAATGCTAATAAGCCCCGCTCACCTGCGAGTAGAGAGCCATCTTCTAGTCATCGCAGTCCAGACTGCAGCGAAGAACTGGGGAATTTGTGGGATGTCCCTGGTATATATGGGGCCGGGAGGAGCCACTTTTCTGTCTCTGCAGTCCAGCGCCATCTACTGGATGTATTACCCAAGAGTAAGGAATATCTTCTGGAACATGGACGTGCTGTATACTTAGAATAAACAAGTATTTGTTCTGCATGCTCAAGCACTGTTGTACTAAAATTCAGACATTTCTCCTTCTCCAAAAATTCCTAGCTAACTATCTCCTCTTCAGTGGCACCTAAGTAATACTAAGTAATACCATTTATTGGCTGTAGTATAAGGCTGACCTTCAAAGTTGCTGAAGTTAGCCTGTCAACTGCATGATGCGAACTATGGATATACCCCCCTGTATATACTATCTGTATACATTCAATTATAGGTGGCATAGCTGCCCTGCTGGGGAGCTGAGCCAGCAATTACTGGAAGTATTAAAAAATACAAATTGATGCCATGCTGTGGTGCTCCCCCAATGAGCCACCAATTATGTCTGTACAGGAACATATAGAGTATATAGTGCCACAAATTTCAGCATCAGCATGGGGGCCAGCATTCTTGGCTTGGGTGCCATTCCTTGCAGCTTGACACTCTAGGCACAAGTCTGGGATTATAACAGTATGGTGGCTGTGATGCTGGGGATATTTTGCCTCCCAGCTCCTGAAGGGTTAACTTTTGATTAGTAGTTAGTGTTGGTGATACTGTGCCACAGCTTACAGCTTGTCTGCATTTGTGAGAGTAGATTGAGCTGTTACATATATCTCTGTGTAGTCTCTGTTGTACATTCGGTGCTGCATGTTTTGTTTCCTGTACATTTAGGTGATCTCTCTTTTTCCTGTCTATGTTATTTATCATGTAAGGTGACCTTGTCTTACTGCACTCAAGTTCCAGTAAAGCCAGTCCTGTTACACCACAAATGTCTATCTGGATTTGACTTTCCCCCATCCAGCACTCACACTCTGCAACAGTTTATGAGTCCAATGACTGGATAAAGCTCAGTTACCAGACATGGGCCAGGCAGAGCAAAGCATCAAACGGGAGCAGCCGGTGTGGAGATCGACATAAAGAAGCTTCCACAAAGACATCTCCTGTATACAAGTTAGACTGTTCTGATATATAAAGGAGGCAAAATGGCCAGCAGCTCAGAGCTTAAACTGTCAGTGGCCAAGCTGAACAATGACAATTATCAGCTATGGAAGTGTAAATGCTATTATCCAGAGATGACTTGCCGGAGGTTATCACTACAGGCAGGACAATATTCAGGACTGGGACAGAAAAAACGGACAGGCCGTGGGCACCATAAGTTTACAATGCCACAAGTTTAAGACATGTGGGATGTACTGAAAAGACTGCACAAGAGATCCAGTTTAAACAGCAAGTTGTTTCAGCTGAGGAACCTTTATAAAATGAGGCTTAGCAAAGCGAAGGACATTCAGGAGCATATAAATGCCATGCTGAAAGTGATCGCACAACTCAGATCAATTAGTCCTTAGACAGATCTGACACTAACACTTTGTAAAGACCAGGCTCATAGATGAGTATTAGTGAGAAAAGGAACTTGTGCATGACTCCCCAGAAACTGTCACCAGACCAGCTCTTAAAGCTACAGACTCAATGTTACAAAGAAAGGAAACCAGGGTGTGCTTTAGATGCCACAGGCAGGGACACATAAAGGGAGACTGTACTAAATGGAAAGTAGAGCAAATTAGCCAGCATCCCTCCTATACTATAAAGAGGGTCAAAGCCACAATTTATGATCCATGTGAAGGGAACTGGAATGCCACATTAAAAAAGGCAAGCAACCATAAATTTCAAGGCTGGTGCATTGATGCAGGAGCAACCAGTCACATGACAAGTAACAAGCTTTTTTCACAGAACGGGAGCTGAACAACAAAGAGTTTATTTACCTTGCAGATGGAAGTAAAATACATGGGATATGGGCATGGAACCCTTGCATACCCCAGTGATGTGGGACACAATTTAGCCATACCTGTAAAAAATGTGCTTTATGGTCCTGATTATTTGTCAGCTAAAGAACTCACTTTAAAATTCAAGGTGATATGCGTTCTATCCTGGATGGCAAGAAGATGATAGCAAGTGCCAAGCAGGATGATCATCTGTATCACCTTAACGCAGTGAAGGAAAAGGTGAGACTATGCATCGATAAACACAATGACTGTATACACATGTGGCACAGGTGTTTAGGTCACAGACCCTCAGAATGCATGCAAGGATTACAAAAGCGGAATTTGACAAACGATCTAACAGTATTCCCTTGTCCATTTACTGTTAAGTGTAAATGTTGCATCAAATCCCAAGGTACAAGAGCAACACTTTCTAATGTCAGTCAGAATAGAGCTTCAAGACTACTTGACCTAGTTCACAGTAATGTATGTGGTCCCCTAAACAAACCTACACCTGGAGGCAACAGGTACATAGTGACTTTCATAGATGATTATTCAAGATACACAGCCAGTTACAAATTACAACACAAGAGTGAAGTTCTTGACACATTACATATATGTAGTAAAGACAAGTAACAGGTTTCAGAGGAAACCTCTCATACATCAGGGTGATAATGGAGGTAAATCCAGGGGACACAAAGTACAAGAGCACTTAAAACTGAATGGAATAGAGCATCAAAAGACAGTGCCATACACACCAAGGCAAAATGGGGCAGCTGAAAGAAAGAACCGAACCGTAACTGAAATGATCAGATGTATGCGGACAGACTCTGGACTACCATAAAATACTGGGGTGAGGCAGCAATGACAGCCACTTATGTGCCTAGCACTCTTTTCTAGAACAGAGGAGAAAACACTGTATGACTGTATGAATTGTGGCACAATGAGAATCCAAGTGTAAATCACCCTAGACTTTTTGGATGCAAAGCATTCATCTACATTCCAGAGGAAAAACGCACCAAACTAAGAACAGAAGAGAAAACTGATACTGATCAGCCATCATCTGTAACTTCTGTACAAACAGTTGAAGTGAGCGCAGAACCTAACAATACTGAAGAGCGGACACAAGCAAGCTCAGGCACGGAACCAAGACTCTTAACAAGAGAAAACAAAGGTAAACCACATGTACATCTCTCACACCAGGCAAGCACTGCCAGTACTAATGAATCTGCAACTTGAGAAGACATATCTCAGTTTTCAGAAGGAAAAGCCAGTAAATGGATAAATGCTGCAAAGGAAGAGATAAAAGCCATGCATAACACTAAAACAGGGAACTACCATCTTTAATGAAAGGCTGTAAATAGACACATCTTTCAGGAGGAGAAGCCAGTAAATGGATAAAGGCTGCATTGAAAGAGATAAAAG
Organism: Gastrophryne carolinensis; assembly: GCA_027917425.1. Lineage (NCBI taxonomy): Eukaryota > Metazoa > Chordata > Amphibia > Anura > Microhylidae > Gastrophryne > Gastrophryne carolinensis. Next base: position 200,025,252 of record CM051240.1, on the reverse strand, counting down.
AAGGAAATAGAGAGAGGCAGAACGAAAGAAAGTGGGAGACAGGTGGAGAAACAAAAAGAGAGCGGGGGGATAAAGAAAGGGGAAAAGAACGATGGAGCGAAGATAAAAAAAGTAAATAAAGATGGAGGGAATGTGAAAACGGGGAGAGGGAATACATGCTGGAATCATGAAGTAAAACAGAAAGCAGGGAAGTTCAAGAATAAAAAAAGTAAAAGAGAATTATAAAGAAATTTGCAGGACAGAGTTGGGGGGTATTTTGAAAAAGAGAGACCATCTGCTCCAGTTGAGAGCTCCTGGTTCCCCCATACAGAGGGGTTGGGATGGCACCCTGTGCGACTGCACGCCATGCTTGGCCTCAGTGTGCATCACAGCTGCCAGTCTGTGTTGATTGGCAGCAGAAACCTGCATGACATGAGCATCCATGGCTGATGAGCCATCATTGGTGGATGCTTGTAGACACACAAGGGGCTGAGAGTGCTGCAACAAGATTATCTCAGTCTGCAGGACGAGGGATTGAGCCTACGGACTAGCAGGTAAATAAGTAATCTTTATGTATTTAGTTGCCTAGAAACCCTTTAAAGTAAACCCAGAAGTTTAGGATGACAGATGCTTGCATTCATAATATAAGCAATCGACTGGTCTCAATGTTTTCAGAATATTTGTGCAAACACTATGGGCACGATGGCCTTATTTGAAAAAATAAGTAAATAAAAGCAGAAATCTCGACTATGGATTAGTTTTATGTATGAATTAGTGCCTTTTTTGTAGAAATGCTAATTGTATTTCTAAGGCTTGGCTCTAGTCAATAAAGAAATATTACATATTTTTGGGAAAGTCAGAGTTTGCTCTCATTAAAAAAAACAGTTGGAGGTTCTCACCAGGTTCATTTCCAACCGAGGAACCATTTATCAGGTGACATGACTTGTAGTTTCCCAAAAACAATGATCCCACCTAAATGCCATTAAAAAGATCTGCACCTGCTCACGCTCCAGATCAGAGTTTCAAACTATCCAGTAAATAGTTTTTTCCTTTGCCTGCAGATATGTTCGCACTTTTTATGGAAGGCATTTCATGTCTTGTTCTCCTGTATTAGAGTCTAAATGTATCAAAATAGCCTCACAGAGCTTCATTAGACAGATGCTCGAATTGTCAGTAATCTGCACATGTTTCCTCTGAGTTCCTCTCTGCGCTGTGCTCAACCTGCCTGGAAGAATTTCCATCACTCCTTTCAATTGTTGCCCTTCTTCCATCTCCTCAGCTGAAGGAAGGTTAACTAAATAACCAGGAAAAACAACCGCGGGCAAGCAGATAGCATTTCACTCAAACAATTAGATGCAAAGAACACAGGAGAAACAGTGTAGATGGCTTCCAGTAATCTAGCGAACTAAAGCTTGGGAATTCATTTTCGCTATAAGAGGGGTGCTATCCTATCATTAAATAGCCTAATTTCTCTTATTTCCCCAAAAATGTCAAAGCACTTCACAAAGTACAAGGCTCATCAGTTTTAGTTCCTGAACCTCGAGCCATGGGTTGTTGGTGTTTCTGCTTAACCTGGACCTAAAGGACCTCTAAATTTGGGGTGCTCTTCTGTTTAAAGATCAATAGAAAGCTAAAATACCCTTTCTGCGCTTCTGTGGCCATGTGGCGCCCAGTGGCCCAGTGAGTGAAGTTTGCATGGCTCAAGTTTCCACAGCACAGGGACTCAAAAATGTTTTTAAAAAGTATTAACCAAAAGAAAGTCTGTGGAGGGATATACTCCTCCCCGCACTAGAGATAAGGGAACGGGTTCTAACGAAAATTTGATTTGACAGGAATCAGAATCTCTTGTGGTTTGTGCCGACAGAATTTGCTTCTGAAATTCTTAGAAAAGTAAAGTAAAAAAGTAGTTGCAAGCCAGTATGTGGAGAGACCCATGTTAGGCTTAATATAGGGGGGCTAAAGAGACCAAAAAACCCTCTACTTAGGTAAAGAGTGGTTTTCCTAAAACGGAAAGTATTTGCTCAGTACCCAGTCCAAGGACAGATAGCATTACCCATCTACCCTTGCAGTAGGCGGAGCTATGCAAATCATCTCTTTACGTCTCTGTGCCATCCAAGGCCCTTAGAACCGCTAAGGGTGCAATGCCAAGGAAATCCCCTGCTCTCTTGCTGTACTCCAGTCGCTGTCCTGCGCCATACTACTGCAGAAATTCAAGCCACGTCTGGGCTCCCAGCATCTAGCTCCCAAAGGGAGGTGTTATTTATACCTGGAGTCAGATGAGTGAGCTGGTTCCTCCATCCTGGAAAGGGGGACTCTACACTGTTCTTTAAACAATAAAAAAATAAACAATATAGGGTCCCCCTCTCCAGGAGAGGGGAACCCATACCATGTTTTTTATTTTTAAGGGTAAAACCTCTAATAGAAAAAAACAGCCTGGAGGTCCATCCTATACAAGCAAAACCAACCAGGGCACCAGCTTTTGGGGCTGGTAGACCAGTGCATGGAGGCTGAGTGGCTGTCCCTCAGCCCTGAAGGCTACCAGTCCACATAGCCCTCACGGACCACAGGCTCCTCTGTGCCTCCATGGGCTTTGGGGATGCAGGTAATTGAAAGGGAGACTTATGGCAAGTCACTGCTTGCAGACAGCTGAATTGTCAGCCCCTGTTGCCCTGTGAACTAGTATAGGGGTATCAAGGACCCCTTATCAGATCACAAAAAGTTAAATGTAAAAAAACACACACACACACACACACACACACACACACACACACACACAGAGATTTCTTAGGGAAATTCAGCAAAACGCCCCAAATCAAACTTTTAAAAAGTTATCAAAAGGTATAAAAAATGTTCCTCCTAGCTTTACAACACGTGTCAAATTACTATGCATATTGAATACTAGTGTCATATAGATGTAATTTTTGTTTCATATAGATGTAATTTTTTGTTTTCCAATTATTCTAATGAATGGTATTTTGTTTCAGTTCTCAGGTAATAATTCGTAAAAGGAAAAATACTTTAGAAGGATGTTCTATATTATTAAGCAGGCCCAAGTTTCAAGCAATATGGTAAAGAAAAAGGATCTCTCTGCTGCCAAAAGGATCATATAGTGTAATGCCTTGGGCAAGACATGAAATCATGAGATTTTTTAATAAAAACTTACATAATTATTTTTTACACGATTATGTTGGGCTACATTTGGCACTAGTCTAAACTGTTTATTGTTTTTAAATTGAAGAAGACATTTCACCTGATGATTTGGATTGGTGATGCTGCATAACAATCAGCATAATAGGCGGGGTCTGTAAGATTCCCAGAAATTGCATAAAGCACCCTGGCTGTGCAATGTGAAGCTGGAGAAGGAGGCTGAGGAGGAGGCGGGAGGGGGGAGGGACCAGAAATCCTGTCCACTCTGATTAGTGGATGGGATGAAAAAGAGAATGTCATTGGCTGAACCTGTAAATCCTGATATCTTGTTCTGCTTCAATTTAAAAATGGAAAACAGTTTAGGATAGTGACAAATGTAGCCTGACGCAATGGTGTAACAATTACCTTTGCCTGCAGTATCACTATAAGGGTGGTCATGGTACTGTGAATAGATTTGTGGTTGATTCAGAGCATAGGGTGACTTGGGCAGATAAAGGCATACTCAGAAAGGTTTCTGCCTGACAAATTCATTGGATTAATTAGTGCTGCAAACAGGTATTTGAAGCTGCTTGTACCTCTGGATTCCCACAAAGGACCCTCTAGAGGGTAGCTGTGCATAAACCTAAAATTCGGGTACCTCTACGCCATGCTGACAGGCAGAAAGAGTTGCAGTTGGCTCAAACATAGATGAAGATTAATTTTCAAACGTGTTTACTGATAAGCTCAGTGCAACTCTGGATGATCAAGATGGATGGAGTAGCTGGTGGTTGGTGGATGACCACCATGTCCCAACGTCAGCAAAATGGTGGTGAAGCCATATTTTTTGCTGGAATCATGGGGAGTGAGCTGGTAGGTAGGCCCCTTTAGGCTGAGGCTGAAGGTCCCTGAGGCTGCGACCTTAGCAAATTATATAGTTTTCTGACTGGCCACTGATTGCCATGAAACAAAATCATCTTCATGCATGGCAATGCACAATCTCATGCTATAAAGAATAGCTCTGAGTCAGTGGCTGCTATAGGCATAAAAGGGGAGAGACTCGTGATGTGGCCACAATCCTCCCTGGCCTCAACCTCAATAAAAATGTTTGGAGTATCCTCAAACATAAGTTAACTGAGGATAGGAAGCATTTCACCTCAAAATAGTGCTATTAGCAAAAAATGTAAGCAGAAAATCTCCAAAATCTCACAACTGTAATAGTGAAGGTGATATGTAAGAAGGGCTCCTATGTTAACACATATCTTGGCCTGTTGTTTTTATTGAATTAGCTTTTGATTAGTGATGAGCGGATCCAACCTGTAAAGTTTGGATCCATACCAAACTTTGGGGGTTCGGGCCCCTGAACACGAAAACTGATTTCAAATTGAGCATTCGCATTCGCACAGCAGCCAATCAGACTTCTTCCTTCCCCTATATAAAAGGTGGGGTCTGTGTCGCACCGCACACCGTGGCTGTGTGCTCTGCAGTATATAGGGGCAGGTTGCTGGCTGCTGCTGAGAGACAGATCAGCCTATTTGGTTGAAACAAACTGCCCTTTTCAGGGCAATATTTAGTCAGGGATAGCAGCTGGAGTGAGAGCAAGATAGGAGGGGTGTCAGCACTGCCATTTAAAACCACTTCCCTGTTATACTACAAATTATTCTAAGCACAGGAGTGTACCCTGTTATACTACAACTTGCTCTAAACACTGGGGTGAGTGTTCCCTGTTATACTAAAACTTGCTCTAAGCACTGAGGTATGTGTACCCTGTTATACTACAACTTGTTCTAAGCACTGGTGTGTACCCTGTTATTCCACATCTTGCTCTAAGGCTACTGTCACTGCAGGTTTCTAACAATGTAGAAAGTAGCAATTAAGGGACAGGAACAAGGCCGTGGTGTGTTTGCTGCTGCTGGCAATGGGGCTGGTGCTCATCCAGTTTCTGGTGCTGTAGGGGGAGAATAGCTGTTATCCTTGCCTGTTAGACCTTCCTCTAGTAAAAGCAGGCACCAGGGTTTGGAGCACATTTTTGTAGACTCCAATACTGCTGGCAGAGTTGTCAGTCATAAATGATATGGCAGGCAGTGCTACCAGTTCCGTGGGATTGTCTTTCACCCACTCCTTTGCTGCCGTGAGTGCAAAGCCCTCAACCTTAACATCCTGTGAGGCCTTACCGCCCTGCGAGGCCATCCCAGACAGAAGTCACAGAGTCACTAATGCTCTATGATGACATACCTGGCTGGGATACCATTGGCCATGTGCCTGCCCCTGCCCTAATTACAGTTGCATGGATGCTTCTTGCCAGTATACTATCACAGAACACCCTGGATGATGATGAGACCCAAGTGCTGACTGCTGGAGGCTAGCAGGGAGGGAGCATGTGGTATCCTCACCACCTCCAGCAGCAGCACCACCATCACCAAGCCTGTCCACACCATCCCAGGGAAGTGTTCAGCTTTCTGTCATAAAAACTTTGGAGAGAAAGTGGAAGTTGGACCCATCTCGCCCACGAGCCCTGGCCATGAATGCGAGTATTTAAAAATTGTTGGCCATTGAAATGCTCCGATTCCTCTTGGTGGAGACGGACAAATTAAAAGATCTGATGGCGGCGGCTGTTCCACAATACGCCATTCCCAGCCATCACTACATTTCTCGCCAGGCCATCCCTGCACCAACAGGTTGTAAAAAAAAATATGTGCAATGGGCAATGCCATCAGTTCCAATGTCCACTTCACCACAGACACGTGGACAAGTAAGCATGGGCAGAAACGTTACATCTCTCTAAGACCATGGAACGTGTGGACTGGGTATTGTGGGGGCCTCCTACCTGCCACTCGCCCAATATCTCCCCACTTCATCACGTCAGTTTGGACTCTCTTCCTTTGTCTCCACACCTATCTTTTAGCTGGCAAGGGCAGGGCTCTCTTTCCTATTGTCTCCTCATAACATTTGGTCTGAACTTTATTACATCTAGTTTGTAATAGTCTCTGTACTGTATGTTTTATCTTGGCGGTAATATACCTTGTACAGTGCTACAGAAGAAGATAGCGCTATATAAATTTTAACAACTATACAATTATAACAATAAAATAAGGGTGCCACAAGACTCCCCTCCCCACCCTTCACCCACTCCTGCTTCATCGCACTTCCACAACCCTGTATCTGAAGCCAGGTGATGCACATTCACAGCCTAAAGTTGGGTGGGAGTGGTGCTCAAGACCAGACCAAGGTTAAGCTTTTCTCTATGGGAACTTTCTACCCCTTTGCCAATCTTGGACTTGAGATATGTATAGGTAGGAATGCCCGCGGAATGTTAAATAGACATTTTTGAATATAGGTCCACTCTAAAACTATTCTGGGGGCCCTGGCCGTGAGTCTAGAGCGGGGCTCATGGAGCACCATGGAATCAGGTGGCTGGAGCTGGCCATGTCCTTTTTTTTAAACTCCCCAATTTAGCTTAGTACCGGGAGTGTTGGTGGTAGAGTTAAAGCGGACCTTCACTCTAAATAAGAGTCTATCTTATATGTTTCCCACACCCTGTACATACAGATTGCTCACATTAAAAATCATCCTACCTGCATCTACTGCATTTTATAAGCCTTTAAACATCCAAGATGGCGGCTTATGGAAGCTGCCATTTTTGCAGGCAGCCTGCAAACAGGAAGTGCCTGCAAACAGGAAGTGACTGTGCTGCTCTGCATTCTGGGACTGCTGACCTTTCCCTGACCCCAGCTCTGCTCTGTCTGAGCAAAGCACAGCTATAACCCGCCCCCCTGTACCTTATCCCACTCTCCTCTCCTCAGTAAGTGTGATGCTTCTGAGTCAAGATGGCGGCGCCCGTATCCTAAATTCCCGAACAGAGTTGCAGCCCAGTGGGGGAAAGTATAATAAATTAGTGACTAAACATGTAAAATATATTAATTTTAGATGCTGAGGAATTGTTTTTTAAGAGTTTGGGCTTTTCATTAAATCATGGTGAAGGTCCGGTTTAAGATTGCATGGGCAGGTTTCAGCTAAGGGCGTTAAAATATAGATATATATATTTCTAAATAAAAAGTATAAAATGTGCTACAAGGCAGATGCAGCAAAGACTGATGTAAAGGTAATATGGGAGTTCAATGACAAAGACCAGAATCTCATAATGGAATCATTTTATAAACATTATAAAAATGTCCCCATCTTAAAGCTAAAATGTGGGTTGTAGTCAGATATACTGTATGGCCTTGCAATGTTTAAACCTCAATTTTTAATTAATGTTGAGAAAAACTTACTGGGGTGTCTTTAAATATTTTGTTCTCAGTTGCATAATGTTGCGAATGGTTCCTTCGATGGCGAGAAATCTAAGACAAAAAAATACAAATATAATAAGGTGAAAATTACCCCAGATTTTAAAACATTAAAGTTTATTCAGCACCATGACAAAATAAATAATTATAAAACATGCAGAAAACGTCCACAAATGCTGGGAATTTTCTCATGAAAAATTAAAATTAAAAAATCATGCCCCGCCCCTCCCTGAATCACCCTTGGCACCAGGCATGAGGGCTGGTAATCCATGGCTCAGGGGGCAGCCCTTATGATTAACCAGCCACTATACCATCGTTATTTACCGAACAAAGCTCCAAATCCCTAATTTTCTTTGTAGTGGGTTATTCAAGAACGGCTAGCGCCAGGTAGTGCTTCGTAGCGGCAGGTAGCGTCTGGTGAACACTGGGCGCTGTACGCAAAACCACTTTTAAAAAAACAAATCTGGTGAGCGCCTTGTAACATCACATGTATTACTAGAGGCGGCTCAGTGTATAGCCAGGTATTACCTTTCGCTCAGTGTTGCTCTCCTATACATTTCAATGGGCATATATTTGTTTGTGTTTAAATAGCGTGTTTGGCAATTAAAATTATTTTTTTAAACACATTTTTTTTATACATTTTTTTTATTTTTTATATTTTGATGCAGAATTGTATTTACAGGTCTGGCACTGTGTGTTATTGTCCCAGTGTTAAAACAATGTCATTCCATGTGTTTTCGCTTTGTTACTGGTGTATATGTGTACAAAAACAGACTTTAATCACACAGCATCTGGCGCTCTATGCTAGAGTGCCAAGCTTCAGAGCGCCGATGCTGGGTGTGTGTAGTTTTTTGTTAAATATAGTGTGGGGTGCCATGTTCTGGATGCACTGAGCTGGCGCTACCTCTCGCTCGCTGCAGCATTATACTGTTGTTAGAGCGCCCAACACACATCACATTCATCAATACCGGCCAGGTTACTACAACGACCGCAATGCTAGCTTACAGCGTCTACTAGCGGTCGCTCTAAGCTCCGCTATACAGATACTCATCTGGCAATATGTGGCGCTAGTACTGAATCAGCCTCTCTGACTCCTGAATTTTATCAGGCCCCAACATCGACTCTGACTCCAATTAATTAGTATGGCCAATAATTAGTAAGAAATTTCCTGTAGTAAAATTGTTACATGGGGCTTTTCTCACCATTATATAAGCAATAGGTTGAATTATATAGAACATAAGTTCTATATAAGTCAACATTTATTGGAGTTCACACAAGGAATAGGTTCAGAATTTGACATTTTTTATTTTAAATGGCATAACAATCAGGATACCCGTTTTCTCAACAAACTTCATTAGATTATATCCTTCCACCAACCCTCCCCATTACCACATTTATATCCAACAATCCCCACATGCTAGCAATACACATGCTGATTGGCTTACCTCTCCAAATATATGGGCCCCATCATCCGCCAAAGTGTAACTGTATACCCAATACTCAACCCATATAAACACCTACCAATGCTAAACATATAATTAAATAAAGAACAAAAACTCAATATAATCAACTCATATTATGTTATGGTCCAGAGATTTCACCCAGGAGTGGGGTTGCACTGCCAATGTCACAATGTTCTGTCAAGACACCGCTGCCACCTTTATTTGCCAATGGGCCCCTACTATATAACTCTCCTTAAACATCTCATTCTTACTTAGCCTCTATTTACCTTTCCCTTGTGTTTCTATTTACCCTTCCTCTTTCCCCACAGCAGATCAGGGGCCCCATTATATGGCTTGAGCATATGTGACTTAAAGGGACATTCCAAGCAAAAGAGTTAAAGTGGACCAACACCCAGGATTTTGACTATCCTGGGTTTTGGTCCACTTCGGCCCGCCGCCGCCTCCCGCACGTCACTCTTACAGGGCGCGCGCCCGCGCCGGCCATTCACAAACGGCCGCCGCGGGTGCGCGTCCTGCTAGAGGGACGCGCGGGAGGCGGCGGCGGGCGCCGCTGGATCGAAGAGCAAGTAGGGATTTAGGGGTTTCTGGGGGGTTTCACACAGTGGGGCACCCCCGATCAGGGTGCCCCGCAGTCAGGGAGCTGATCGGTCCGGGAACCTTATATATTCCCGGGCCGATCATGGGAGGGTGTTGGTCCACTTTAAATTAGCTGCTTCCTGCTTGCCCCATTCTGGCTGCCGGGGGGGGGGGGGGTCATATCTTCTATTAATTGTCCCTTTGCATTCCCTGATAAACCCTGCTGAATGTGCTCCTTTCTTATGACTCCTCTTTCTCAGTCCTCAAATGAATTTACTTTCACTTTGGAGAGGACTGTCACACTCAAACATGCATGGACGAGTCATCTTATGCTGCTAAAGAGACCCAGCAAAACAGAGGGAGTTCACTAGCACTTATAAAGAAATATAAAGCAGGCTGAATAAAAGATGTAGCCCCTGACATTCAAAATGGAGAGGTCAGAAAACAGGCTGATTTATCCTATTGCGGGAATGTCCCTTTCCAGCTTGTGTCCAGGTAATAACATAAAAAATCTATTCATGCAGCACCAGCATCTTCATATAGACCAATGAAGGAGAACAAAAACGATTTTTATTCTCCATTGCTGAGCAGACATGGGGGCATCCATCAATATGGCTTTATGTCCCCTAACACTCCTACTCCCTTTATTGCAATGGAGGGGGTTGCTGAGGCTTTGGGATGACCCCTCCATTGCAGTGAATGGAATAGGCTTGTGGGTTAAAAAGAAGGCTCCATGGATGCCTCCTTTAGAGGCCACCGATGCTGGAAGATGGAATAATTTGCTCCCCACCATTGGTAAGTATGAAGACTGCACAGTGGAGATGCGGAGGAACACCAGTGTGGATGCTTGTTGGCTAAGGGTCTGGTGCTGCCGGCCATATCCCCACTGGCTTCTAGCTGGGTGCATGTGCCATTAGATTGGTAGTCAGGTAGGTTTTACTGGGGATACTGAGAAAATCTTGGGTGTTTTTCCTCTTTAAAGTGGACCTATCACCAGGATTTTTATTATCCTGGTGATAGATCCTTGTCCCGGGGCCTCTCGATTTGGGATGCCCCACTGTGTAAAACCCCCAAGATCACCCCCAGGCACTCGTCCAATCAGTGCTTTATGTTGCACATACTAATGAACAGCATAAAGCCATTGTTTTGGACTCATTGGCACAGGGAGCAACAGTGACTGCATCCCTGGTTTTCCTGTGGAGTGCACACACCTGCGCATCTGGCCTATCTATACCGCTGGGTGCTGGACCTCAGGGATGCTCTGGGGATGCGGCCATGGGCCCATGGCCCACGATCATGGAGAGGGACCGGTGGAAAGGGGTTCATAGAGTGGGGCATCCCAAATTTGGATGCCCAAGGGCGACCTAGTCAGTTAGCCCTGGAGTCTTTTAGACCAGCTGTGGTGGTAAAATGGTTTTAAGCAGACCAAAACCCAGGTGAGTAAAAAAAAATTTGATTTTGGTCTGCTTTATGAAATACAATTAGGGCTAAGTGCAAAACTGGCAGAAGGAGACTGTTTTTAGATTTCTGTGTAGAAGGAGCTTGCACAGAAAAAAGATAAGGGGAGAAAAATGTGGCTTATTTTTTAAATGTGCATGAGGTGGTGTCTCTGAAAGGGTTAATCCCCAACACATCAAATTCACAGCCCCCTGCTGCTGATCTATGGATGACATAGTCAGGTAACCAGCCTCGGAACTCTCAGGAAACGGAGTCCGGCTGCCGCTGCTCTGTCTGTTCTTCTATGTGTGCCTCCAACCTCCATCCTCACAATCCTTCAGATTGCTTGCACCTTCGCTTCTGCCCACATGTTGTCCCCTGCCCGGTGCTGAACCTTATGCTCCATGCCGGCCATAGGCGCTGCCCCTGGCGGCTTCCTGTGTTGCAGCCCGGCTATCATAGGCTGCAGCACAGAGTGCCTAAAGCCACAGGATGACCAGTGCCCACACTTCATTCACCCGTCCCTGCTGTGGAACACATAGCTGGACTTGGATCAGTCCAGCAAGGTGAACAAAGGCCCACAAATGTGGAACCAGCTGCAGCCTACCAGAATTTGTTCCAGTATGCCCTACTGCCTGATCACCACTAGAACATCCTGCTGCTGCTGCTTATCACTGATTGTTATACATAAGGGCTTTAGACTGAAAGAACATCAAATAATACAATTCTGTGAGTACTCACCTGTAGAATTGGTTTTGCCTGTGTTTGGTCCGGGCTGTCCCAGTTATCCATATACGTGTGAGTAGTCCGCCACCAGGTGGCACCAGTTACTGCAAGATCCAAAGCTGTAACTCCTCCCGGCCTCCTATAAATAGAGCCGTTTCCATGGAAATCACCAGAACCTCAAAAAGCAATAAATGAGACAAGCCGGGAGGCTAATAAAAACATGTTAACAGACATGCTACAGCATGTACTCTCTCCAAACAAGATAAGGACAACGGTCCAATACAAAAAATAATCACCATAATAGGCAAAAGAGGAAATGAAGCCAGGGCAGGGTGGGACATCCCGGACCAAACACAGGCAAAACCAATTCTACAGGTGAGTACTCACAGAATTGTATTTTTCCCTGTGTTCGATCCGGGCTGTCCCAGTTATCCATATACGTGTGGGACATCCAAAAGCAATGTCCATAATAGGGTGGGATCCCCAGAGCGGAACAACATGTAGTTAATTTCACTACCACCTGAAGCACCTTTCGGCCAAAAGAGCATCAGCTGAGGCCCTAACATCAACCTTGTGAAACTTAGTAAAGGTATGAACAGAAGACCAGGTAGCGGCCTTACAAACTTGTTCAACAGAGGCCTGGTGCTGAAAAGCCCAGGAAGCACCAATAGCTCTAGTAGAATGAGCTGTAACACAAAAAGGGGGATCCTTCCCCTTGGCAGAGTAAGCTTGCATCACCGCCTGTCTAATCCACTTGCTGAGAGTGGACTTGGCCGGAGGCAAACCCTTTCTAGAACCTTCAGTGAGAACAAAGAGAGAATCCGACTTCCTGAAGGGTTCAGTCGCAACCAGGTAGTACTTAATGGCTCTGCCCACATCCAAGGCATGGAGGGTCCTCTCCTTAGAATTAGACGGTTCCGGACATAGGGAAGGCAAAACAACTTCCTCGTTAAGATGAAAGGGAGAAACGACCTTAGGCAAAAAATCAGGCCTAAAGCGAAAAACTACCTTATCCTTATGCCGCTCAAAGTAAGGAGGCTTCATACAAAGAGCGGCCAGTTCTGACACCCGGTGCACCGAGGTGATGGATACCAAAAAGACCACCTTTAGGGTCAAGATAGACAATGCAGCATTGCACAGAGGCTCAAAGGGAGGACCCTGGAGAGCAGAAAGTACCAAATTCAAATCCCACACCAGTAATACAGGCTTACGCGGTGGACGTACATGGGTAACTCCTTGGAAAAAAGTCCTGAGCAGCCTATGATTGGCAAAGGATCTTTGGAAAAAGATGGCCAAAGCCGAGACCTGGCCCTTGAGGGTGCCCAGCTGTAGACCCAAGTCCAAGCCGTGTTGTAAAAATTCCAAAATCCTAGAAATAGAAAAAGTGTGACAAGGGAAACTCTTGGATTCACAACAAGAAATGTAGGCATGCCAAACTCTGTAGTAAACCTGAAACATGGTCTGAACAACCGTGGTCGACAGCCCCTTTTATGTTAGGATTGAGGTTTCAATAGCCAGGCCGTCAAGGCAGCGTCTGTAAATTGGAATGCCGCAGCGATTCCTGAGTGAGAAGCCCTGGGTCGTCAGGCATGATGTAATGATCGACTGACATCTGGACTATAGGCTCGATTCAGAGAGACAACAAAAAACTTCCGTTTTAGTGCCAATCTGTTTTTTTTGTGAAATGTTTCCGTTCTCGTATGAGCGTACGAGCGATTCTATGCATGCATTGAAAACCTTCTGTAAAGTTTCCGTCCGTTCGTACGGCAGATTACGAATACGAGGATGTCATTTTCCATCCAGACTTTTCCGTTTCATTTTCACATGTTACAACGTAGGCTTTAGTTTTTGCCCTTTTCCCATCGTATACTCCAACGAATCCTTTACGTTTCCCGTTTCGGTTTCCCTTTTTCAATAAATAATCGTACTGACGGAAATCCTTATGATCTTGCGCCTGCGCACTACAAACTTAACTCATTAAAGTGCTCGCCTACATATTTGCCACCCTCACTTCTACTACAATGTTTAGCTAAATCACTTAGCACTGTCCTCCATCTTCCCTTTTGGACCCTTAAAGCTCACCCAAACCACTTCTCGTTTAGGTTCTTCTTCCATTTTAGCCCCCTAAAACTTACCCAAATCACTTCTCGGTCATGTGAATATTCATCTTTAAATATTTCCGGGCCCATTCGTTTTGTGTTAATGTATTTTGTAAATGAAATGACAATGTAACATTTTTTTTTTTATTCCATAAAATATAAAATTTTAATTTTTTTTTTACATTTCAAATTTTAACAACTATAAAAAACAAAATACAAAGCAATGGCAGGCCACAGAACATTATTCTTCATCTGTGGTCCCCAACAAGTTGCACAGCTCCTGCATCTCGCCCACCAACCGAAGGACCCTGACACTCAGTTGTGCCACTCTGGCACGTGTGGTCCCTGTTAAAAAACGTAAATTAAAATATTGCTATAACCTTGTTGGGGTCATACTGCAGTGCCCCCCCCTCCCCGTATGGTCCAAACACCTAAATCTGGACTTCAAAAGCCAGAGGGCCCTCGCCTCAGGCCGGGTTTTGCATAGTGCCCGATTAGAGAACCCCTGGCCCGCATTCTGCAGGCAAAGAACGGGCATCAGGAGCAAGGGCGAGTGGCACATCTTGCAGTTCCTGCAACCAAATATAAAATAATTACACAAAGCAAAGGTAACCAACTAAAACAATAACTCCTACAACAAATTAAGATTCAAGTCAACAATCCAAATACAATTCACAAAGGACATAAGTCTAAAAAAATATAGCAATTATATGGATGTGTGGAAAAATAAATGTTTACATGCTAAAGACTAATTTAGGTCAGCACTAAAATGCATCTATAAGGCATACATGAAATGTATTGATTCAGGTATGCATTGCTATACAATTTATGGCCTCGGCCATGCTGATACATGCAATGCCTTGGTGCTAAAGGCGCCCACGGAATTGCCAGAGCGTCTGTGGCGAAGGCCAGAGGATCTCTTTACAGGGAGACGAACCTTGGAAGCTTGTGATTGTGTCTGGACACAAACAGGTCCACGACCGGCTGACCCCAGCGGAGACACAGAGTGTGAAAGATCTTGTTCCTGAGAGATCATTCCCCCAGACGAGACGTCCCCCTGCTCAGGGAGTCTGCCTCCTGGTTTTCTACCCCTGGGATGTAAACCGCCGAGATGCAGGGAACATTCTTCTCCGCCCAAGTCAGAATCTGGGACATCTCCTGAAGGACTCGCTTGCTCCCAGTCCCGCCCTGGTGATTGATGTAGGAGATTTGCCGAGCGGACCTGAATCGCTCGACCCCTTAGATGGGGAGTCAGTTGAAGAAGCACCAACCGAATCGGTCTCAGCTCCAGGAGATTGATGGGTAAGTGGGCCTCCTGTGGCCCCCACTGGGACCTTCAACCCTGGAACTTCAGCGTTTGCCAAAAACCTCCCCAGCCGGTCAGACCGGCGTCCGTGGTAACTATCTCCCACCGGGAGTCAGAAAGGACTTGTCCACCAACAGATTTCTGGAGTCCAACCACCACAAGAGGGACTGTCTGACCAGTGAAAAATCCTGATCCAGGGACTCCTGCGTCCGGTCCCAACCGGGTAACAGATTCAATTGAAGAGGTCTCATGTGGAACTGGGCGAAGGGAACTGCCTCGAAGCAGGACACCATGAGGCCCACCAGTTTCATCCCCAGACTAATAGATGGCCGCTGACAAACATTAGGGCCTGCATCTGCGTCTGGAGGCCCTCCACCTTCTGCTGGGGCAGGAATACCTTGACCTGAGAGGCGTCCAACGTCATGCCCAGGAAGGACCTCACCATTGAGGGAGTGACAGAGGACTTGGGGTAATTGATTACCCATCCGAAATCCTCAAGAGTGGATAACACCGTCCGGGTGTCGCTCTCGGCCTGCTGAAGGGACTGAGCCACAATCAGCAAAACGTCCAAATAAGGAAGAACACGAATGCCCTGGTTCCTCAGAATAGCCATGATGCCCACCCGCACCTTGGTGAACAAACGGGGGGCTGAGGCTATTCCGAACGGCAGTGCCACAAACTGGTAATGCCGATCCTCCAGCGCAGACCTCAGGAACTTCTGATGCCCCTGAAAAATCATGATGTGCAGATAAGCATCCTTGATGTCCACCGTGGTCATGAAGTCCCTGGGTCGAAGCGAGCTCACCACGGACTCCATGTGGAAATGTCTGACTCTGACAAACCTGTTGAGACCCTTCAGATCCAGGATAGGTTGCAGTGTTCCGTCCTTTTTGGGCATGAACAGATTAGATAGAACCCTCGACCCCATTCCTGTCGAGGCACGGGGGAAATCACACCTGATAGTAGAAGGCTCTGAACGGCCATCCTTAGGCCCTGCACCATCAATGCATTCCGGGAGATCCGCGACCGAATAATCTTGAGGGCGGCCAAACTGCCAGCTCTATTTTGTACCTGGAGGAAACCACCTCCTGGATCCACCGATCCGAGACGTGCTGTCTCCAGATGTGAGCAAATAGCAGCAGTCGTCCCCCCACCAGGATGGGTGAGGGCGCTCCCTCATGCCTGAGAGGGCTTGGCAGGGGGTTTGGATTTAGCTCCCCTGGAGGGATTGGGTCAGCCGCGAGACCTACCTTGACCCCACGAATCTCTGCGCCACCTGAAAATGAAGAGCCTCTTCCTGCTCAAAAGGAGCGATAGGCAGAAGAACCCCGAAAGGGCCACTCAGGCTTCCGTCGCTGAGGGAGTCTTCCTTCATTGGCCAGAAGGTCCAGACACTCCCCGAATAACCTGAGCCCCAGGAAGGGGATACTAGTGAGCGACTTCCTGGCCGCAGCGTCAGCTGACCACTGACACAACCAGAGCGAGCGACGAAGCGCAACAAGCAGAGCCGAAGCCCTGGCTCCCAGCCGGACGCTATCGTCCGTGGCCGAGACTACAAAAGCAATAAAATCCACACAGGCTTTTAGGTCTTGATACTTCTCCGCCCGCTTGCGAGATTTGGCAAAATCAACAAGGCGCCTCACCTTCTTCCTGATGGCCAAAGAGACAATGACCGCGGCACAGACAGGGCGAAGCCCAGCACCTACAAAGGTGAACGCATGACAAGCCAGCTGATCCATGCACCTGTCAGCTGGGTCGCGCAAGGAAGCAGTATTGGGTGACGGCATACCCATAGTGTTGGATAACCCCGAAAGAGGGGCATCCACATCGAGGGGATGGGACCAGAGGCTCCTCAGGGAAGGGATACCGCCTGTCCAGGCCCTTAGGCACCGATGGCATTTTGTTAGGTCTTTCTCATTCCTTAAATACCATATTGGAAAAGTGGGCCTGCTCCGGGAAGACAAGCCTCTGTCTCACAGGCCGGAATAAATCAACCTGCTTCCTCTTAGCCGCTTTAGGAGGAACTATATGCAGAGTCTCAAACACAGAAGACAGCAACTTCTCGGTGTCTTCATGAAGCCACATATCCTCATCCAAGGAGGAACCAGGCCCGCTATCATAGCCAAGCGACCAATCCCCTGAGGAAGCAGAGTCCCTAAACAACTCTCGTTCCTCCATGGAGTCCCGACCTCCAAAAAGATCAACATCATCAGCAAATTCCGAGTAACCCGGCTCGATGTGCAGCTTCTTACTTGTGGCCTTCCCCGTAGCCGTGCAAGATAACTGTCTCTCCAGGCTGGCCACCCGGTAAGCCAAATCCGCTTGGGACCCCCTGCTGGCTTCCCCTTCGCTGAGGGCTGAACGCAGTAGTGGGGGGGTTGGCGAGGCCACAGGCAAAGGAGAGCTAGGGGCAGGGACGCCCGCCCTATCATGCTCTAACAATACACTCCTGGCACAAGTGACACAAACCATGCTGAGTCTGCCTAGGGGGCAGGTACCGCACATGGGACAGAGCTTCACCCGCCCAGAGGGGGCCCCTAGCTCATTATCCCCAGAAGCCTCCCTTATGGTGATTATGGTGATAAAAAATACAGGTTACAAGGCACTAACGGCCCAAACCTGAGTGACCCCCAATTTAGTCCCTCTTTTTAGTTATCCCTCTTTAATGAGAGAGGGTGCGGAGTGAGAGGGGGGTGTAGGAGACCGGGAGGAACCACAACCCTCAGCTGGCCATGGAGGGGGCCCACCTAGAAGACACAAACAGAAGGATTCATGAGCATCCCACAGCACATGCACATCAAAAGCAAACATAGAAAAAATCAGAGGGACTCACGGAACCGACCGGCGAGGTAGCGGGGGTCCAGGAGGCAGGCACCAGAAGAGAGCAGGCAGTGTAACTGAGGTCGTCGACACAGTGAGCAGCAAGTAAAATGAGGCCCGAGCGCAGCAAGGACGAACCTCGAGGGGCGGGCCAGGCAGCAAAGACGCAAAACGCGTCACCGTGCGGCCCCGCCCCCCTCTGCAGGCGCGAAAAGAGGCGCCCGCAGCACCTAAAATGGCGCCGAAAGCGCAGGAAGGGGGGGGCAGCCCTCGAAGGAGCCCCCTCGGACGCGGAGCGCGGCACGCCCCGCCAACATGCCGAGGCCTCGGTAGAAGAAGGCCTCAACAACGCCGCTCCCGCCCCCCTCACAGCTACCAGATGGAGGGGAAGGATAAGAGGTGAGGGAACAAGGGAAGGGGAGTATGAACACAGCTGCCAGCAAAGTCTGAGGTAAAAAAGAAGTAATGCTGAGGTAAAAAGCACAACACATGACAATAAAGCTTGTGGGCACAGATAAGGGCATAACCCGGGGCAATATAGGTGGGTCCTCCTCCCCCAATAGGCTCACCATCGCCTATGGACGGCTACCCTTTATGGAGGGTCTGCGGCCCAGAGCCTAGCTCTGTGAACGCCACACCCCGGCGTTCTCCCTACCTTCACCTGTTCCCGTCAGCCGAGGCTGAGAGGCAAAACTGGGTCCACAGGAACAAAGGCAATAGGGCGGCAGCGGCAGACAGGCTGCAAGACAAATCTGGGGATTTCCATGGAAACGGCTCTATTTATAGGAGGCCGGGAGGAGTTACAACTTTGAATTTTGCAGTAACTGGCGCCACCTGTACACACGTATATGGATAACTGGGACAGCCCGGATCGAACACAGGGAAAATATTTATGATTGATATTTCTAAACTTCCTAAGAAAGTTACATTCATTATACAATATTAGTAAGAGATGTTTTTTTGCTGGGGTCAATACCTTTTTTCCAACTCCGACTCCAGTTAAAACTAGCTCTGACTCCGCGACTCCCACTCCGACTCAACAGCCATTCTAGAATCACTGTTAGAACGTACTGAGCGGGATTACTTTTTGTATCCCTGATCCACAGATCAGCTGAGCTTTTCCAGGAATCCCATAAGAAAACCAAATAATTGAGATGATAAATAAATTAAGACTAATATCTTCACCCCTGAATCCATCATACTTTCCTCATATGGACCATATCTCTTCAAACTAGACCATGTTTGTAATATTATTATTATTGTTTCTTTATAAAGAGTAGAGTTGGGTGACCCCCAACTGCAAAGTTTGGGTTTGTACTGAACCAAACCAAACCCAAACACGAACTTCAGTCAGACGTTTGTTTTGGGTTTCAGCATTCATTCCAAACACGGAGGGTTGATGGAACAATCCCCCCCCCCCCCCCCCCCAAAAGGTCCCCATTGATTTCAATGGGCACCGGGTTCAGGGGCCCGAACCTGAACGTTTTTTCAAAGTTTGGACGAACTTGCCAAACCCAAACTTTGGGGGTTTGCTCATCCCTAATAAAGAGATGTTATCTTTCATGGCCATGTAAAACAAATAACAGATTGTAATAAATGAGAATTACAAGTCAGATGTAACTTCAACGCCCAAAAACATAGTCATACTGAAATCCACTAGGAAAGAGGGCTCTGCCCTTACAGGCTTACAATCTAAAGGGCAATCTTATATCCACCCTTAATATGCCCTGTCCATACAAGTATACAGAATATCATATTGCTTTTTATTAGCAAGAAGGAAGAAGAAAGCATCAATGTCCTCTGTATAAAAAAAAAAAAAAAAAAAACTTTATATGACCTATTTAAAAAAAGAATGTTGCTTAACAAATACATTAGAGGCAAAGAACATCTGGTGACAAGACTGTGTCCTAAAGTGTTTTGTTCTCTTAATATTCTGCATCTAAAGCAAAAGAGCTTTCATGAAAATAACTTTGGTTAGTGGCAGTTCCTCCTCTGGGGGAGGAATGAAATGTCATAGCTTATTTTCTCTTCTTTGCAGGCCTGTTTTCAGGAGTGTCAGCCCCTCATGTTATTCACGTAGAGGGTAAGCGAGAGTGATTCGACAAGGCTATTGAGACAAAACTTCTAAGATCTCCGAGTTTCCATTTTTTATTATTAATGTGAGATTAAAATGAAAGCATCAACATACCATTATTAGAGGCGATCATTATTTCCCAAGAACCTGTGATTAATATTTTAGACATTTAGACGTTACGTAGACAAAGAGATGCGCATTTTAAAGAGAATACCACATGTAGCACACAAATCTGGGGCAACGATACAATGGGGATAGTTAATGAGATGACTTAGAAGCCCATTCTTGGCTGCTTGCTCGGCCACTTTAATGGAAAAGGCCCCCAAAAGACTGCAAAATTTGTGGAAATGTGGAATACAGAAAACATACGATATCCCTCCAGTGTCCTTAAGAGAGATTGATATGTCCATATCTGACCAGGAGATTCCTTTTGGGTTGGATTCAATATGGATGAATTGGATCATCTTACAGTAGTTTGATTTTAGTCTTTATATGGGCCTATATTTCACAAGAAAATTGGACATACTTTGATTCTATCTGATAACACTCAATTCTGTATATTTTTGTTCTTTTATCGTTGAGGAAAATTATGCATCCCTCCTTCAGCTACCAGGGATAGGGGCTGTATCCCCAGTGCATGGAGGTCAAACGACCAGCCACCAGCCATGGAAGCATACCAGGCTCTATGCCTGGTAGTAAATCCATTCCTCTGGCTAGAAGCCAGAGATGCAGGAGGGACCAGTGTTTTCCTGAAAAAGAAACACAGGGTGACACTGCAAACCAGCACCCTACAAGCACCACAGAAAGATAAATGATTGATGGCAGAAGGACTGCACATGGCCATCTAGTCTTCCCTAAGTTGATATGTTCTTTATCTTAGGACAGATGTGTGCTTATGCCAGGCATGTTCAAATTTCCGTCTTGTTGAGTTTTGACGTTTGTTTCAGTAAAATAATATTTCCTGACATAGCCCTCAATCTTCCATTGACTAACGTCGGGTTGTGCCCACTTGTTCTATCATTAAGTTTCTTCTTCAAAAAAACATCCCTCCTGAAACTATTCTCAATCCTTTCATATATTTAAAGGTCTCACTCATGTCCCCCTCTTTCCCTTCTTTCCTCCAGGCTGTACAAATAAAGTTCTTTAAGTCTCTCCTGAGCTTTAGGTTAATGTATTTCCACTGTTTTTGTATCCCCCCCCCATAGGACCAGTTACATTTGAATAATGAATTTTACTGTGCACAGTATACTAGCTGTAACCTCACAAAAGCTTTATACCACATACAGTATGCTCACCCTGTGGGCCGGGCCCACATGCATCCCTCAGAGCCATCTGATGTGGCCCTTGACCTGCTGTGGGAAAAGTGTGGGGGGGGGGGATAGAACTGGCATGTAAAGGTAAATAGAGGCTCAGTAAGGATAAGAGATTACAAGGCAAGTGATAAAGGAAGGGCACATTGTCAAATATAGATGGCAGCAGTGGCTTGGAGGAATGTGGTCACATTGATAGTGCAACATTACCCCTGGGTACAATCCCCTGGCACTATAACAAGATAACATTTTTTTCTAAATGTAATTGTATGCTTAACATTTGTAGGGTGGTGGTAGGATGGGTCTGGGAAAACAGTTACAATTTGGGATTGATGGGGCGGATGGGTTATAAATATAGGACCAATATATTTGGAGAGGTAAGGCAATCATGTGTATTGGTAGTATGTGGAGATTGTTAGATATAAATGTGGTAATTGGGTGGTATAGAGTTTGTGGAAACAGTGGGAATCCTGATTGGTGTAGAAAATCTTTGTTATGCTATTTAAAATGAAACGTTTGAAATTCTGAACCTATTTATTGTGGCCCGTGCTCTTCAAAAGGTTGAGCACCACTGCTCTATACAGTGACACCACAACCTATCTCTTGGTGATGGTGATGGTGATGCCTCCAGCTACACAGCCAGGCCTCCTGCTTTCTTTTTCCACTGCCTGGCTACATTGTACTCTACATAGATTCTTTCTACCCAGAAGACAACAAATATACCAGCAGAAATCTTGAATCAAAACACAAGTAAGGTATAAAAAGGTCCTTGAAGAGTTAGTTCACCTCTGCATGATAAAGTAATATAATGCTTTTCTTATACTTGGAAACAGAAGGGAGGTTGTCTAATAGAGGCACAAAAAGCCCAGATGATTCAGCAATATGAGGCTTATAAATTATCTAAATAGCATCCCTGGTTGCTGTACAGCAACCTGGGAGGTCTTGGGTCTTACACAGTGATGATCTTTGGTTTGATGACCTGGCCCGGTTTGCCCCATTCCAAATACTGGCAAGATGTAGGTCAAACCTTTCGGGCACCCGCCAATGCTGGAAAATGGCATGCCAGCCACTACTATATACTGTATGAACTGGTATATAGTGGATCCCTTACCAGTTCACAGAGAGCTTCCTCCTCCAATTGCTGCTATCTTCTTCACTCTGGGTAGCGGCTATTGCAGCTGCTCTGCCAGCATCAGTAGTGAGGAAGTACACAGGTCCCCACTCCTCTTTGATGGCCCAAGCTAGTGCCGGGTCCACCTTGGAAGGAACCTTTTATAAGATAAAGGAGGAGTCTTTGTGGAATCCTCCCATTTAACTAATGACATCACTGGAGAGGAGGGACATGGAAGGACATCCTTAGCCACAACTACTTCTCTGTGGTATAAAAGATTCTTTCCAGGCGGGGCCCAGTACTAGATTGGCAGGCTGCTGAGAAAGAAGGAGGAGGGACTAGTATCCTCCCTCACTACAGATGCCAGCAGAGTGGCTGCAATAGCCGCTCCTCCACATGAAGAAAATGTCAGACTAGGAGGAAGCCCCAGATGCAGGAGACCTGCAGAGAGGTGAGGAACAGGCGAAAGAAGATGCAGAAAAGGTTTTTTTTTTAAACTGTACTTTTCTAACTGTTTGTGATAAGGGGGCCTTTATACCAGTATAAAAGAAAATGTAAGCTAAATCCAGCCCTGTGCAATATCAGGGCAAATGCTGCACAAGAAGGGTTGGCTCGCAGCATTAGCACAGAATGTTGTATATTCTATTCACATAGGTACAAATTTGCAAATGTGTAGAATTATGCTAGGTCTTGTTATGTTGCTCAGGTGATGTGAACAGAAGCCAGTCTTTCCATGCCAGCACGAGAACCTTCATGCCAATGCTGTCCCCAGTGAGCGTCTTTCATTGCCAAAGTGTCTGCCTCGGTCTGGCAAAATTGCCAAGCGTGAAACATGTAAATTTAGCTGAAAGCAATGGCAAATCATTTTACAGATCCCGAATAAACATTTATCTACACAATACTTATATATGACCCAAATCTACAGTCAACTTTCCATAACAATGAACTGAATACTAATGGCAGAAGAGTTGTAATTATCAGACATATTTAACCACAAGGCCTAATTTTTCACATTGCATTGCCTCAGTATTAAAATTAACATTGTGACTGGTTTTAAAGTACAACTGTGCGCAAAATGAAGAATCATTAGTTCTAAAACTACTTCCTACATTTTATGCTACTGTAATGATTAATCAGCAGTGGGTGGCATCTGATTATGACCCGCAAAAAATGGAACCCCCGATACCTACCTCACCTGGGGTTGCTCCTGTTGGCCTCTAGAACAAGTCCCCACATGACTGCTGTGTGAACATACAATGCTGAGTAAGGACGTACGGTGAAACTCAATGGCTACTGGCAGTTACATGGCTCCTCAATGCAGCACGGGATTAAGGAAGTAGGTTGGTACCTGGGCCGGTGTCTAGTAATGTCTCCGGGTGCGCAACTTAGCAAAATGAGCCAAGCTTAGGACATACTCCCAACACTTAGGCCATGGGACATTTCAGACTGCACATATACTTTGGGATTGAGTTCCAAGGCTTTTAAAATGCATTGTCTATATTTGTCCTTTAAACCAGACCTTCAGCAGCATTTAATAAAAAGCCAAAACCCTTTAAAAACTATTCTTCAGCATCTAAAATTAATACATTTTAAGTTTTTAGTTGCAACTCTGTTCAGGACTCTAGGATACAGGCGCCGCCATCTTGCCTCAGAAGCATCACATATACTGAGGAGAGGAGAGCGGGATACAGGGGGTGGGGTTATAGCTGTGCTTTGCACAGACTGAGCCGAGCTGGAGTCAGGAAAAGGACAGCAATCCCAGAATGCAGAGCAGCACAGTCAGAAGACACTTTGTGTTTGCAGGCTGCCTGTTGCTCCATGAGACACCATATTGGATGTTTAAAGGCTCAGAAAATGCAGTAGGTACAGGTAGGACCTATTGGGCAATCTCTATATACAGGGTGAGGGAAACATATAAGATAGGCTCTTATTCAGGGTGAAGGTCCTCTTTAAGATGAACTAATTTAAATTCGCCTTTTGGTAAACAGGCCTCCAAGATCCAGTGTTGGTTGGTTAAAGGCCTCAGCCCAGCTTTTTGGCTTTATTAACTGAAAAAAGGGAAGTGGGTAGAGACAGGCCACTGGGAGTCATCATTATCTCCTGGGATAAACCAATAGCAGTAATGCTGAAAGGGGCAAACAGCTACACATGCCTTTTAATACAGGTTACGCTCATGGTAAACATGTTGCTTTAAAGGAGCACTATCGAGAAATTGTGCAATATTAAAAATCCATAAACACGTCGGCTAATGAGATGTGGGGTCACTTATACACCTGAACTGAATAAAACTCCTGCCAAGCTTGTGGTTTATTCTCTCATGGTGGGAATAATATCCAGGGGTGAGAGGTTTAGTCTATCAGGGGGGGGCAGAGCCTGTCACCCCTGATTTCCTCTTCCTTTTCATTAAAAGATAAAAAAAAAAAAAAAAAAAAACAAGCCTGGCTGGATATTTCTTGATGCCAGGTGTAAAGGTGACCCCTCCCCCACCATCCAGCATATTTATATGGATTATTATCATTGGACTTTTTTACACGATCATGCTCCTTTAAGGTCAATGCTGCTGTAAGTAACCTTGAACTAATATATCAATTTACTTCCAACCAAGAACCCCTACATTCCCACCTAATAAAGCTCTAGTCAGTACTACATATCTTTAGCTAGCAAGGAGCAAAAGATCAGTTTGTTGACTTGTACTTAAACTCCCACAATTAAATCCTAGTATGCAGGTGCGGATTGGCCATAGAGAGAACTAGAATATTTCATGGTGGACCACAGTGTTTTGGGCCAGCTGGTCTGGGTGTAGCGCTCATCTGGAGCCTAAAATCTTTCCTGTTGCTGTACTGCCCTGAATACTCCCTGCCTTCCGATTCTTCCACCCCCCCCCCCCTTAGCCAAGAAGGCCCAGTCAATTTTTTCCCCATTACTTTAAGTGTGACCATGCACCTGACCATGTTCTGTCTCAGCAATGCTATGGAATGGAACACTAGGCTAGGTGAGCACAGTACATGGGTTCCGGAGACACGCTGAAATGCTTATCAGGGACAGGAACGGGATACAGGAACAGGTATGGGATGCAGAACAAGTACATGATACAGGAACAAGTATAAGATGCAGGAACAGGTACTGGATGCAGCAACAGGGGAGTATAGTAGTTTATAGAGCAAGATACAGTGGAAGGGTCACAAGCCCAGGTTTGGCTCGAGTAACAGGCCAGGGTCAGTGCAGGTAGTGTGTGTTTGTAGCAAGGATTAACCCTTTAAGTGCCAGCCTACCTGGAGATTTTGTCACCCTTTGTTGCCAGACCATTTTGCACTATTTTGTGCTCCCCATGTTCAAATGAGATTTTTGAAGGGATTTCCAGGGATTTCCCAGGAAAATTATATATTGTTTTTTGTCAGCATAGTCTGGGCTTTAACATGAAATGTCTTATTTGACATTTTTTAGGTGTATTCTCAATATTTTTGGGTGAAATATGTGCAAAAAAATTTTTTAGTGTTTTTTTGTAATAAAAAATGTAAAAAGTTTGTCAATAAAATCTTATTGCGTGTGAAATCCCAATTTCTCCCGGTTACAGCTGTACCACATATGTATTGGTAGACACCCTTTCCTGCCCAGGAGACTCCCCCAAACTGAAACAGAGCTTTAGGGGATTTTCAGATAAAATACAACTGTGATAAGCGCTATGCGCACCTTGCAGTTTTTCCAGAAAAACAACCCTTTACATTTGAAATACCCCCAACAAACTATATATTCTCTGGAAGTACACGCCTCAAGCTTTCTAGGTGTACCAGGCTTGTTGATGTGGCAACAGTTTTCTGGAAGTAATCCCTTAATGTATTCTTTGGGCAAAGAGTTTCCCTAAAAAAAGGATAAAAAAGCAGAATCAAAACCACATTTTCCTAAAAAACTATATACAAACAAGAAAAAACAAGTTTAATCTGAAAAAGCAACATCCCCCAAACAGAACGATACCCAACATGCATTGCTACGGTCAAGGGAAGAGTTGCCAAATACCCCAAAGTAAAGCATGTGCGTAACGGTAATTTTACTTGAAAATTTCAGCTCTGCAGACAAAGTGCGCACCTTGCGATTTTTCAACCAAAACAACCCTTTACATTTGGAATATCCCCCATAAACCATATATTCCCTGAAAGTAAACATGATAAGCTTTCTAAGCGTACCCAGCTTGTTGTAGTGGGCTCATCTTTCTGGAATTAAACCCCCAAAGAATTCTTTGGTTGCGCAGGTTTTCCCTAAAAAATGTATAAAAAAGCTGAATAAAAAACACCTTTTCCTAAAATATAAATATGCAAACAAGAAAACACAAGCTAAGTCTGAAAGCGCAAGGTCCCCCGAACAGAACAATACCCAACATGCATAGCTAATTTTAACCCTTTTAATTGACAGCCTACTTTTTCCCCATTTTGCCCATGTTTTGCGCCATTTTTGCTGGAATTTTCAGGAAAATTATATATATATTTTTTGCAGCAGAGTTTAGGCTTTAACATGAAATGTCTTGTTTGTAAATTTTATTCTGTTTTTTACAATATTATTAAGTAAAAATAATAAATAAATAAAAATTTTTTTTAGAAAATTGCCTCCTTTATTTTTTTTTTAAAAAAGTGTATTTTATTAAAGAAAACCATATTACATGTGAAAGCCCCACCGATTAGAACGGTACCACATATTTATCGGTAGCCCCCTGTTCCTGCCCAGGAGACCCCCCAAACTGAAACAAGTACTTTATAACATTTAACAAAGGGTGACAAAAACTCCAGGTAGGCTGGGACTTAAAGGGTTAATAAACCCTTAAAAATCCAAAAATGACATGGGGTCCCCCTTACCAGAAGTAACCAGCCCGGGACCAGCTATGCAGGGCTTGTAGGAACAGGGCGCAGGGGCCAGCTTTTGCTGCAAGCCCGCATAGCCCGTGGCCACGGGCTCTTCTGACCCCCCTGGGCTTTGGGGAGGCAGGAAATGGGGGTGCCGGGGGTTAGCCATCCCCCAGCCTTGTGAACTGGTAATCCATGAGACCCCTATACCAGTTCACAAGGCTGGGGGATGGCAAGTCACCTGCGGCTAGGGGGTTAAATGTAAAATAATATAGACACTGACACACAGAGAAAAAAATGATCTTTATTATATTTTTTTTTTTACTCTACTCACCTCCGACCCTGCATCCCTCATTGCTGTCCCGCGCCGCTGTCATGTCAGTGACAGATGCCGATAGTGATCGGCGCAGGGCGGGTGAGAGCTCCGATCGGAGCCTTCTCGCCTCTTACCCGCCCTCCTCCGATCACTACCGGAATCTGACAGATGCCAGGGCTGGGTGAGGGCATAGGAGGAGCGGGATGATGTCTCCCACAAAAGGCGGGGCTAGGGGCGGCAGCCATCACCGCCATTAGAGGAGGAGGAGGAAGCCTGCGGAGCCTGGGGGGGAAGAAGACGCCGCCGAGGGATCGGGCGAGGAAGTGAGTGACTGTTTTTTTTGTCGGCGGCGGCAGAAACGGGGGGGGGGGGGTCAGCTGATTTCAGGCCCCCTCCTGAACACCGTAGATGCCGGGGGAGGGATCGGATGCCCCCCCGGAAGAAGAGGGGAGCCCCAGCTTTCAAACAATACCAGAGGTAAGTGTTTATTTTTTTCTATTTTTTAACTAGTAGGGGGAAATGACAGGCACGTAGTTTCTACGTGCTTGGCACTTAACAGTAGGAGAAGCAACCACGTAGAAACTAGGTGCTTGGCATTTAAAAGGTTAAGCCAAGGGTCAAGATAGGAAATCGGTCTAAAGAGTAGTTAGGTCAGGACTAAGCTTCTGACCCCAAGGCAAGCAGGTTAACCACAAAAGCCAATCCAGGTACAATATAAGCTGTATAGCTGTTGGACCCTTTTAAAACCTATATGGGATGTTTGGGGCCTTAGGTTGGCCTGGTCCTCTGTCCCCAAGGCAGCCAGGCTTACCTTCATATTGAGGCCATAAATGAAACTGAAAATCAGTCTGGGCTCTCCTGCTCTAATGGCTGCCCTGGTAGGGGTTAAGCTGGGTAGACAAGAATGTACAGGAAGCTCTGAAACACATGAGAACCAGGGAGGACCGATCAGGCAGCACTGTGATGATGCCAGATGCTTCTTTTAAACAACAGCCTGCAGTTGAGATGTCCCGGGAGCAAGCTGCCTGCTGAAGCTCCAGGATTCCACTGGATCATGTGCATCAGTCTTGGGAAATCTTAGAAACCCAGGCACAGTTCTTACACATAGAACTTTCCTGCACTTGGGCTGCAGATGTTCCTCTACCACCAGCGGTCATGCGCACCGCAATACAATACACCAGTCAGCAAGGCAGCCTTCTTACCGCAGCCTATAATGGCCCACCCTGCAGTTTGGCAGGTCATTTTTTTATTTGCCTGGACAGTCCCTTTAATGAACAACCCGTGTCATGCTCACAAGGTGAAAGTCTTGCTGCAGTGAATATTATTTACATAAGTAAAATTAATGTAGAGAAACTAAGGGGTTAGTCACAATATATTTGTTCTTGGTTACAGGCGGGATTGTCCTGAACCAACAACTTAAATATTAAGAAAACACTTTCTTTGTTTCGAAAGTTTTGGACAATATGTATTTATACAAGCGGTATTTTAGTCATACCATAGGTTGGTATTAGTGTCATACCATAAAGTTACACAATTCAGTGCAATAAAGGTACAACAGAAGTAGATAGATAATCCTTGAAACGTATAGACATGCAGCAGTTGTTTGTTATACAATCAGTGAGAAGTTGCGTTTCGCCTGTTAGGGCATCTTCATCAGGAGATGGCTTTGAATTAGTATAGAAAAGAGTCCTTTTAAGGTGGGCCTGTCAGGAGGCTCTTTATATAATGGTATGTTGCCAGTCAGTAGGTGCCCTCCAGCACCTGCCCGCTACAGACCACGGCCGCTACCTGCCTTTATTTAGCAATTCACAACTATTTAAAGAAGGACCACTTCTGACTATACCAGCACCTACTGACTGGCAACACACCATTATATAAGCAGCCAGACAGGCATACCTTAAAGGGATTCTTCTATATACTAATTCAAAGCCATCTCCTGATGAAGCTGCCATAACAGGCGAAACACTTCAAGAACTTATTCACCCAAACGAACTATACTTACCCCAAAAATCCCAAGTAAGAATTCTCAGCTTGTACACTGTACACATCTAAACTTTGTAACAAACAACTGCTGTATTTTTATACGTTTCAAGGATTATTACTTCTATTGTACCTTTATTTTACTGAATTGCACAACTTCACTTGATATGGCACTAATAGAAAACCTATGGTATGACTAAAATACCACTTGTATAATAAACTTTTCTTAATATTTATCGTGTTGGTTCAGGCCAATCCCCCCTTCGACCAAAAATAAATTTCATTACAGGTGGGACCATCACATTAACACCTAACAGGCATACTAAACCCTAAGTGTCTCTAATCCAAAATACATTTTTTGTCACAATATATTCACTATAGGTATTTAAATGTTTCAGCAGAATGACGGTTCTGGGTAAATGCGTTTTACAAGAGCACATAGAACGTAGAAGTGTCTTGTAAGGAAAGCGGGAATTGTTCGTCAGCGCAGACCCGATAGGCAGGAGAACAGATGGCAGTCTTAGGACCCCGGTGCAGAGAATACCTTTTTGAATTGCTTTTATAGGAATTCGGCAGCCAAACACCTTTTCTAACAGCTTGTCTCTGGTAAGCAGGATGTATTTCAGTGCTCCCTTAAGGAAAATATTTTTTTTCTTGACGGAGAAAGTGAGATGCATTTCCACCTCTGCCTCTCCCCGATCAATCAGCACTAAAGCAAATTTAGAAATATGTGCAGTCATGTGAGTCTATGAGTGCCGTGAACCAGGGGACATGCGCGTGTGTGTAGCCCAAGGCCAACTGTCTCACGCCAAGTTCCACTACAAAAGAAGCTCGGAATGGAATTTTCTGATTCTGTCATTTCTAGTGTTGCTGGAATATGCCTTTCTTCTGATTAAGTTGAGACAAATATTTGTACTGTTCGGGTTTGGCCACATCCAAATCCATATAACATCTATAAGGAAAAGAATTGGGTTGTGAGCTAGTCTATGGGAATTTACTAGATGCCTTTAAACAGGCCACCATCAGTTGTTTTTTGAGCCCCATGCAGCTAATCTTCCAGGGCCCTCATTTAACCTACTTAATCTATGAGCAGCCTTCCATGCTACCCTTTTGCCCCATACCATTAAAGGTTCCATCATGCTAGGCACCCCTTTAAGACCCTGGGGGTCATCCATAATGTCCAAGGGCCTGCTAACACACTGGGTCACACTTTGATCTGTCTGCTGTCACATTCCAATTAAGGGTGCCACATATCAACCATCCAAGGTCCACCAATAATACTTAAAGAGAAACAAAAGCCAGCACAGCTGGCCCGGGAATCTAAAAGATCCCCCCCGGGTCGCTGCAAAACTTGCCTGCTTCCTGGCTCCCTTAACTATGTAAACATTGGACGACCACATCCCCAAATGCTTCTGAAATGTCCTATACACACACTCTAGGGCCACCCTTACTCTCTAATGTCCATGCATACCATTCAAGACCTTCCCTCCACAAGGCCCACCCATACTACCCAACAGCACCTTATACAAACTTGCAGATGTAAAATAACAATAAATAACATTATGAAGTAATAATGGGGGGGAACCAGAGCTAAAGATGGCACTGCCTTATCAGAGTAATGCATGAAATGCACTAATGGTGGACCTGTCCTCAAACAACACCAAACGTCCATGGAACACTGTAAATAAAAAAAAAAATCGAGGTCCCCTGAGACAACTAATGTATTTTTTTAGCTTGAACAAAGAATCCCTCTGTGATATTTGTATATGAATCGAAAGAAGCCTTTTAATTACAATAAAAGATGATTTTCCCATTTAACAATAGATAATAGCAGAGGTCCTCCAGACAATTGTATGAGTTTAGGAAAGTAATTTAAAGCCAAGCTCTAGCCAAGCTAATATCTAGTATATTTTCTATTTTAACCCTTTCAGTACCAGCCCACCTAGATATTTTTTCACCTCTTGTTGCCAAGCAATTTATAAGCAAATTGCACTATATGTTTAACTGTCATATTTGCAGGAATATCCAGGAATTTTCAGAAAAATAATATATTGCTTTTTCAGAAGAGTTTGGGCTTTAACATGAAAAGAGGCTTGTCTTTTTGGGTAAATGTTTAAAATAAGAGGGGCAGCCACGTAAATTTTACATGTCTGGCACTTACAGGGTTAAACAGTCCTGGAAAGGGTTAAAGCAGGTCAAATCCCAACTCTTTGAATAATATACCCTGCATTACTTACCTCACAGGCAGTACCTTTTTGGATGGTGTAACCATCCTGTCTTTTCTCTTTTTGGAGTTAGGAGCTGATCATTGATAAACATGCAGCATTGTTTTTTTATCAAGCCTTGTTCTTTTTATCTGCCTTAAGAAGATGAAACTTTAGTACTTTAGGAGCAGATACTCTGGCAGGGGTGTAACACCAGGGTTCGTAAAGTTACGGGCGCCGAGTGTGCCGAGTGCAGAGTGTGCAGCAAAATTGAGCAGCTTTAACTCACCTCTGCCCAATTTGTTTCCTGACAGCAGTGGAGAAGTGGGAGCGGCAGCTTCAGCGTTTCAAATAGGTCCCAGCTGGGGCTCCAAAAAGATGGCTGCTGACTCCCATGAGTGATGACACTCATGGGCTACAAAAAGGTGGCGGCCATCTTTTTTTATCCCTGGCTGGGGCCAGTTTCAGGCGAACGCGGAACTCCTGGCTAAAGCCTGTGTTGCGGGTTTGGGAACCTGAACTTGCAAAGTTTGGTACCAACTAGAGATGAGCGAACTTTTGAAAAATTTGATTCTGCTGATTCGCCGAATTTTCTGACAAAATTTGTTTTGGTCCGAATTTATTTGCGATGAATCGCTATTAAAAACGGCTGTTTCTGAGCTTCCTAGAGCCTCAATAGGGTTGTAAACCATTCTGCCTTGCTGTAACACGCATAGGATGCGTGCTGGGTTAGTGAAATATTACTGTAAATAATTATGACATGCAGATCAGAGGCATCGCTATTAGAATCGCAGAGCGGCACAATTACAGAGAGTTGAGGTGGCATCACTATGAGGGGCCCCTATATTGCCTGAAAAACACACCCTGGAGCTGGCAGCAGCAGGAGCCCAAATATTGGCTGAAAGACATCCTGGAGTTGGCAGCAGGAGCCCAAAAATTGGCCTGAAGACACACACTGGAGTTGGCAGCAGGAGCCCAAAAATTGGCCGAAAGAGACACTGGAGTTGCCAGCAGCAGCAGGAGCCCAAACATTGGCTGAAAGAGACACTGGAGTTGGCAGCAGGAGCCCAAAAATTGGCCTAAAGACACACTGGAGTTGGCAGCAGGAGCAGCAGGAGCCCAAACATTGATTGAAAGACACGCTGGAGTTGGCAGCAGGAGCAGCAGAAGACCAAAAATTGGTCCAGCCTGCTGCATTACCCAGTGGCACGCTGCTCTCTGTTCCAGCCAGCCAAGGCTCCACCACCTCCTGTGTGTCATACCCATCCTCTGTCGCTCCAGATGCTCCTCCTCCTCTTAATCCGAGTCAGTCATTCCGCCAGCAATCCATTGGCCAAGCCATGTCCAAGAGACAACAGTATGTGCCCACTCATCCAACGTGCAGAAGCTAAATGTGCTCCGGTATAAGTTGCAGGTGCTGCAGTCCCTCCCTTTTGAGTTGGTGGACCTTTCAGAGGACTGATGGCTTGTGCCGAGCAGAGGTGGAGAGTGCCATGCTGTCATTTCTTTGCGAAGAAGGCAGTACCAGCCCTGTACAATTTTGTTGAACAGAAGGTGGGCCAGTCCTTTAGCCTGTCAGTGTGTACCAAAGTGCAAAACAGTGCCTACGTCTGGAGCTGTAACTATGGTCAGGGACAATACATATCCTTTAAGGCCCACTGGGTGATTGTGGTTCCTGCACAACCACAACAGCAACTTGGACAGGTCCCTCCGCTGTGGCCTCCACACTCCTAGGCCTTTGTGCCTGTGACAGTGCACTTGCACTTAGCAATAGTGTCACAGAAAAAAGTGGCTAATTGTCAATTACATATTAATAGTTAACATTTATCTTATTTGAACATATTTATAATAATAACATATAATAACATATAACATAGCAACAATAACATCTAACATAATAACAGTAACATATAAAATTTATCGAAATTATTTTTTTTTTGTGGATATTTTTTTTTCATATTTTGTATTTTTTAAAATCATATATATTTTTTTTTATTTTTTATTTTGTTTTAATATTTTTTTTCCATTGTCTTTTTTTAATATTTTGTGAATTTTTGTACCAATTTCTTTTTAAATTTTTTTTATATTTTGTTTTTCTAAATATTTTTTTTTTTTTCCCAGTGCCCTTCCAGCCTACCATGTGTGCAGGACAAGGCGGTTTCACGCTGTTCTTCACATAGTTTGCCTTGAGCCACAGAGCCACACATGGGAGGAACTGCTAAAATGAGAACTCAATAAATTAAATCATGGCTTACTCCACGAAAACTGCAAATGGGACCCATGGTGACTGACACTGGGAAGAACATCTTGTCTGCGCTGTGACAAGGAAGCCTGAGCCATGCATCCTGCCATGGCACACGTGTTCAATCTAGTTGTCAAGCGTTTTCTGAAGTCTTCCCCCCATCTGCAAGACATCCTAACAACGGGAAGGAAACTTTGCATGCACTTCAGCCACTCCTACACCGTCAAGCACACCCTTCTTGAGCTTCAGTGTCAGAACGGTATCCCCAAACATAGTCTGATTTGCGATGTTTCCACCCGTTGGAATTCCACCCTCCATATGCAGGATCGACTATAGGAACAGAGAAAAGCCATCACGGATTTCTTGATGATCCAAACGGATAGGGGGACTCCCCTGTGTAACTTCAATGTAAACCAGTGGCAGCTCATACGTGACACCTGCCGTTTGCTCCGGCCCTTTTAGGAAGCTACTTTATTAGTCAGTCGCCAGGACTATGAGATGAATGATGTGATTCCACTGCTTCATGTGCTACAACACATGTTGGAAACCATGGCTGGTCAGGGCACTGGAGACATGGCGCATACATTTCACAGCCACATGAAGCCTGTGGGGGCTGAAGTGGAGGAGGAGGAGGGGCACAGGTTTGACAAAATGGCCATTTTATCTAGTCATCTGACAGGAGAGGAGGAGCAGGAGCAGCCACAGGAGCTAGAAGGTTGTGAGGAAGGTGAGACAGAGGACCCAGACACACCGTGGCAGTTTGCAGTGGAGATGGAGACAGGTAGTCCCTCCGAGTCACTTGCACAAATGGCACGATGCATGCTCACGTGCTTGCATAGTGACCGCAGAATTGTCTCCATTTGTCAGCGGGATGACTTCTGGCTCTCCACCTTATTGGACCCTCGCTTCCGGCACAAAATGGGGGCATTTTTTACACCCACTGAGAGGGAGGACAAACTGACCTACTACAGAGACATCCTACGTAGTCAGTTGTGCGATGCCTATCTGCGCCATGCTCCATACTGTGATGCCCAGCGGGACACCAGCCTTCTGTAAGCAGGCAACTCCCAATCTCCACCACCGCGTCTGACTATAGTCAAGCCCCTGTTTGCCGGGAAGCTAGGTACGCCTCACCGGACACGGTTGCCCCCAGGTCTTAATAGGCGCAAAGGATGGCTGCTTACAGTGAAGGCCGATGAACCACAAGGGTATCCCGAAACCGAGCTCGTTCACAGGTAGTCAATCCGGAGGGTGCGTCAGAGTACAGGGATGAAACAGGTGCGTAGTCAGGAGTAGCCAAAGGGTCAAGCCAGGAGGTCAGAGATTGCGGGGTATCCAGACGGGCAGGCAGCTTCGTGGTCAGACAAAGCAGAGGTCAGTACAGGCAGCAGACAGGAATGGTCGATCAAGCCGTGTTGGAACTGAACCGGCACAAAATGGGGGCATTTTTTAAACCCGCCGAGAGGGAGGACAAACTGACCTACTACAAAGATATTCTACGTAGTCAGTTAGCCGATGCCTATCTGCGCCATGGTCCATACTCTCGCAGGTCTGACTCGGGGGGACCTCTGCGATCACCTTCCACTGCCATGGCTGCTGGGGGGGTGGAAGGAGAAGCAGCAGCAGCTCCATCAGCAGCAGCCTCAGTCTTCTGTCGCTAATGAGTAGCTTTATACACCCGCATTGTGAGTCTACTCATGAGCAGCATGAAGACCTGGAGCAGGACCTGAACCAGCAGGTCGTGTCATACCTTGACATGACCATGCCAACACACCTTGAGGATCCGCTGGACTTCTGGGCAGCCAAACTTGACTTGTGGCCGCAACTAGCAGAGTTTACCCTAGAAAAGCTGTCCTGCCCGGCCAGTAGCGTGCCATCTGAGCGGGTGTTTAGTGCGGCGGGGGCCATAGTCATGCCAAGGAGAACTTGTCTGTCCACGAATAATGTGGAGAGACTCACCTTTGTGAAGATGAATCAGGCATGGTTCAACCAGGATTTCCAGCCAACAATGGCTGATCCATGGTAGTAGCTGATACATGGTAGCTCCTTATGCTGCTGCCAACTCCAGGGTGTGTCTTTCAGGCAATATATGGGCTCCCTATGCCACTGCCAACTCCTGGGTGTGTCTTTCAGGCAATATATAGGCTCCCTATGCTGCTGCTGCCAGCTCATATGTGTGTCTTTCAGGCAATATATGGGCTCCTAATGCTGCTGCTGCCAACTCCAATGTGAGCACTCTTAAAAGACACATGCTAGCATATTTGGGATGCCCCCCGGTTAAAGGCAATGGCTGCTGGCAATTTAACAAAGTGACTTTCTTTACAAAATGCAACCAGTTAATAGACAGGTACTCTTGAAATATTACTGCTAGTGTTTGGGATGCCCCCTCCTCACATACAGAGGAGGCCTCCCTTGATTGTGCAAAAGTGACGTTAATTATAAAATGCAAGCCGTTATTAGACAGGTACTCTTGAAATATTACTGTTAGTGTTTGGGATGCCCATGTGGGCTGGGGTTTTTACAGCAGACACAGAAACAATTCAAACTGCGATATATTTATGAGAAATAACCTTTAAAAGCTGCTTTAGTGTAACAGATAGGGTCAAATGTGCTAATTGGGATATCCTGAGGCCTGTTTTTTTTACAGCACACATAAAAACAATTCAAACTGCAATATATTTATGAGAAATAGCCTTTAAAGGTTGCTTTAGTGTAACAGATAGGGTCAAATGTGCAGGTTTGGGATACCCTGCGGCCTGGTGTTTTGGCAGCAGGACAAAAACCAATTCAAAATGCAATAGCTTGATTAAGCTGAGGATGAACAAGGGTATTTAGTATAACAGATAGGGTGCTACGTGCAGGTTTGGGATACCCTGCGGCCTGGTGTTTAGGCAGCAGGACAAAAACCAATGCAAAATGCAATAGCTTAATATAGCTGATGCTGAACAACGCTTATTTAGTATAACAGATAGGGTGCCATGTGGTGGTTTGGGATACCCTGCGGCCTGGTGTATTGACAGCAGGACAAAAACCAATTCAAAATGTAATTACTTAATAAAGCTGAGGCTGTAGACGCTTATTTAGTATAACAGATAGGGTGCCACGTGGTGGTTTGGGATACCCTGCGGCCTGGTGTTTTGACAGCAGGACAAAAACCAATGCAAAATGCAATAGCTTAATAAAGCTGATGCTGAACAACGCTTATTTAGTATAACAGATAAGGTGCAACGTGGTGGTTTGGGATACCCTGCGGCCTGGTGTATTTAAAGCAGACCAAAACCAATTCAAAATGCAATAACTTAATAAAGCTGAGGCTGTAGACGCTTATTTAGTATAACAGATAGGGTGCCACACGGTGGTTTGGGATACCCTGCGGCCTGGTGTATTAACAGCAGGACAAAAACCTATGCAAAATGCAATAGCTTAATAAAGCTGAGACTGTAGACGCTTATTTAGTATAACAGATAGGGTGCCACGTGGTGGTTTGGGATACTCTGCGGCCTGGTGTATTAACAGCAGGACAAAAACCTATGCAAAATGCAATAGCTTAATAAAGCTGATGCTGAACAACGCTTATTTAGTATAACAGATAGGGTGCCACGTGGTGGTTTGGGATACCCTGCGGCCTGGTGTATTGACAGCAGGACAAAAACCTATGCAAAATGCAATAGCTTAATAAAGCTGAGGCTGTAGACGCTTATTTAGTATAACAGATAGGGTTACATAAGGCACTGCATAGATGGCATGCACAGTGGCAATTCAGATTACGGTTTACAGCACAAAGAAATCAAATTGAATTGAAAACTGATCAGGCAAATCACCCTGTCACTGTCACTTTTATGCTGTCCTTGGATTGTTCCGGTTTTCCACTATCTTTCCCTGGCTCTGTCTGCCTCTCTAAATCTCCCTACCTATCTGTAAATCTCCCTACCTATCTGTAACTCTCCCTACCTATCGCTAACTGTCTGTCCCTGTCTGCAGCAACCACCGCTGTCTCACGAATGCAAGTCTGAAATGCGCACAAGCAAGATGGCCGCCACTTTATATAGCACGGTGACGTCACCGGGCTTCCTGGCTGCTGATAGGCTGCATGTGACCTTCCCATGATAACTTGCCCCACGGGATATGTCTAGACATGTCCATCCACCATTTTACAATGCCTGTAATTGAAGTAAAGTAAATTGGAGTTTAAAGGAAAACTTCGATCGATCGAATCGCGGGGAAATGCGGATTCGTTCAGAATCGAATATTTCCTGAATGGTCCGGATCGATTCGCTCATACCTAGTACCAACCCTGTTGCCCATCTGTACTCACCAGCTGGGCTGAACCCAGCCTCTCTGCTGCCTGAATCAAATAATAGAATGGTCTCCTCAGAATGTGACACTCCTCAGTAAAGAAATGTGCCATCCGGCCCGGCTCCTCATGATGGGAGGGGGCAGTAGGCCGACCACTGAGCCAACAATGTTTGACTATAAAAAACATGACAGTGTGCAATGGTGCCCCACTGCCCAATTCCTGCTGAACCACTAATGAGAAAATTCCACCTGAGGCGGCTGCCTCACGCAGCCTAATTGCAGGTGCCTTGCTGCTCCCAATGGCTGGTCCACCCTGCTCCTGGGTATATTGTATTGGCATTGGCATATTGTATGCTTAGGCAGCCTAAATGGTTCTTTGCAACTCAGCTATTATTGCCGAGCAGTTATCTGTAACACTGGGGTGTTGGTCCTGCCCAGTGGAAGTCACATGAGTCACATGAATTGGTGCAAGGACATGTCAATTTGAGAGATGAATCCAACCATTCATTCAAATCCCTGCTGCAGGGATGCCTGAGGAGGGGTACTGTGGCTACATTGGTTAAACTAAGGTGCATACCTTACGCAGCACATAATTCCAAGTGCAGAGTCCCAAAATCCAGTGATGAGGATGCCTTAGTAAAGCCAAACACTACCTCACGCTCTTTCTGCTGCAGTGGGATCCAGCATGCCATTGACAAGGTGGATGGAGAGGCCTTTGGGAACCTGGAGTTTCTTGGGAGGAAAGGTGTGTATCATTTGTCTCTAATGTACCTGCAGATCTCAAGCTTTTTAGTGTCTAGTAGAGTGTAAGAAGGCAAAAGACAGAAGACAAACTCTTCCATTTTTAGTTTCTTTCCAATCTTTTATCGATATATAAAAACTGATTTTTAGAGCTTCTATGTATATTAATGTTCAAAAGTTCCAGATTTGCATGAAACCTCTCATGCTGCTGTCAAACATCAATTTTCCTCAACCCCATGGTGCATACACCTGCCTGCAAGCATCACTTGCGGACAAATGTCTGCCTTGTGTGCTCACTAGAATAGGGGAAGCCACCAGGTGTTCAGCTAAGCTTAAATGCACTCTGCCTAGTCATGCGCCTGGTTTGAGCATGCCCCATGGGATTGCAGTAGAGGTAGGTTTACAGGTAGCCTGCAGGGGTTCCTAAAGCAGGATATTCCAATTTGGCAACAGGGAATTGGCTGAAAGGGGTTCTATGAGTCCACAGCAAATGCACGGCTGCATCACTCGCATCCTCTTTCATCTGCATGACCACGCACGATGCAACAGAATAGCTGTGCATGGTGACACACCGCCGAAGCTTGTGAGTGATACTGCACGCCACCCATGTGTGCGGTAGGGATTACATTCAGCTTCTCCAGTCACACATTAATATGTGCGACCAGAGCAGCTGGTTGGACAAGAGGCCACATGCACCGTTGGACCAAGGAGAGGTGCGTTAAACCCGTGAATGGCGGGGTTTTACACAGCAAGGCATCTATAAGACGCTAGGTCCATTTAAATAACCATCCCTGGGGCATCCCGAGTTTGGATGCTTCACTCTGTGAGCCCCCCGCCATTCACTCGATATCATTACCTTATCAGATAAATAACTGCACACCTGCTGTAATTGTACAGAGAGTGCCACGCCGATCAAAAGTGCGGCTAAGCTTCCATTAATTTTCTTCAGCCACACATTAATATATTTAATGTGCTGGTGCTGCTGATTGAAGCAG
This sequence comes from Gastrophryne carolinensis, assembly GCA_027917425.1. Classification (NCBI taxonomy): domain Eukaryota; kingdom Metazoa; phylum Chordata; class Amphibia; order Anura; family Microhylidae; genus Gastrophryne; species Gastrophryne carolinensis. The sequence continues at coordinate 199,985,336 of CM051240.1, read as the reverse complement.
AGCCACGTCTGCACCATGGGAACTCTGGCAAGTTATGTCTATTTTGGTCCACTCTAGTCAAAACCAGACTAGCATCTATAAGACGCTAGGTCCATGCACCGTTGGACCAAGGAGAGGTGCGTTAAACCCGTGAATGGCGGGGTTTTACACAGCAAGGCATCTATAAGACGCTAGGTCCATTTAAATAACCATCCCTGAGGCATCCCGAGTCTGTGATCCCCCACCATTTGCTCGATATTCTTACCTCATCAGAGGAATTACTGCACACCCATAGTAATTGTACACGCCGATCACAAGTGCGGCTAAGCTTCCATTAAGTTTCTTCAGTCACACATTAATATATTTAATGTGCTGCTGATTGAAGCAGAGCCACATCTGCATCATGGGAACACCGGCAAGTTATGTCTATAGGGTGCCTGGCGGGGTTTCACACAGTGTGGCATTTTAAAGTGGACCAACACCTAGGATTTTGAATATCCTGGGTATTGATCCACTTCCCCAGGGCACCCCGATCGGGGGTGTCTCACTGCGTGAAACCCCCCAGATCTTCTAATAAAACTCACCTCACCCCGCATGCGCGGCCGCTCGTCCAATCAGCGAGCTCGGAGCCACTGAGCTATGTGCATCTAAGCGCCGTCATAGCTCAGCGGCTCTGAGCATGCTGGCGGCCACATCTCGTGCTTCCCTCTAACAGGGAGGGCGCCCTCGCTGGCCATTCACAAGGCATGCGCCGGTGGATCGGGATGCAGGTAAGGTGAATGGGGCGTCCTAGGGGATCCCGATGTTGGATGCCCCGCTGGGAGGGATTGGATCGATTCCCGGGCCGATCCTTCAGGGTGTTGGTCCACTTTAAACTGGGACGCCCCAAGAGTACGAACCAAACCTGGGATGGTAAAAATCCTGCTTTTTCATTCATTTTAAAACTGTAAGTCTTCTTTCTATCTATATTAAATGGAACTTTGTCACTATGAATAGTTGAATACATTATACTGAGCACATCTGTCCTTATCTAAAGATAAATAACCAAGTTTAGACTTATATTCTGGTACAATATGCAGTCCTCTGAGAAGATATTTCTTATTAGATCTGCCAGATGTAGATCTATGTATAATGCAAACTATAATTAGGCAATTATGATTATGCAACGTGGGGTCTTTTGTTAGGAGCCCTTTACTGCACTATACAAACTAGTACCGGTAATTATGGACAGGGTAAAATTTGAAACTTGTAGCATCTTGTCTGTAATAGTCCGTGTACTGTATGTACATAGACTACTATAGGAGAGCGAGCCCTGCCCTTCAATACTTGTCTAACTTCTCAAGGTAATAGACTTAACCTTATAATTTTAATCCAACAAGATTTAATAGTTGAAGGGACTTTTTACTTTAAAAATATATTAAGTGGTTAAAAGGGTACCTCTGTCCTTACCAAAGCATGAACTACATGCTACAGCTAAAAATGACTGAACTACCAAATTTTGCCAAAATTCTGTTTGGATCGACTGAAGCAAATATGCAAAATTTGGGTTGAATTTAACCTTCATCACCCAAATCCGAAAAGCAACACTAGTTTTTCCCCACTAAGTTGTCTCCGCTGTTGCGACTCCATAAACTTGCGGCGCCATCCGCAGTCCTTCCCTGCCCCCTTGTGCTCAGTGTGAAAATCACAGCCGCTGAGTCCTGAACATCAAATATGAATCACACCCTCACACTACAGTCAAGTTCAAGGTCAGCGCTGAGCTATTTTCAGTCCATCTCCTCGCGATCTGTGCAGAGACTTGACAAGGTAACGTGATTGGGGGGTCAGCTGCATAACAAGAGTTGTTATATAAAGGACAAGTGAGGGAATCAATCCTCTATGACAGTGTCTTCAGGATAATCAGCGTTCACTCTATGCCGCTGTCATTTCACTCCAATCAAAATCCATGTGAGCTTTGTCAAATTGGTTTAAAGGAGAAACATGTACTTGATTTTGCATTCATCTGCAAATGAATGAACGTGTTGTACGATGCAGCACAATTAAGATTGTGAGCATCTATTTGTTTTTAAGGAAATGTTTGTATCTTAGAAAAATGGGAATTTTGGGCATATTAGTATGAAATTCAACAAGCAAGACATATATAGACTCTATGAGGCAGGCACATTTTCTACTGTAAAAGGAGCCAGGCTGGTAGACCAGGTGTGGAATTGATTCTATAAATGTTATTAAAATAAATTAAAAAATTCTGATCTCCCCCTGTTTAGATGAGCCACACTCAAAAGAGTGGGTCTGACTAGGCATCCATTGTGCCATCTTCAGCATAGGAATATGATAGAGGGCCCTAGGCCCCAAGTACTGTTATTGGCATTGCAGGGGACATGGATGCTAAACAGAAATCTATCCACAGTGATAAGGCAACTGATCTTGTGATTGAAGGCACCTAATTCCCTGGGCACAGTGGCTAGGACAGCCCACTTCTCTGAATGTGTGTGCACTCACTGGTATGGTTCACTTGTTTGTTCTCACTGCAAAGTTGGATAAATGTGCAGCACAAATTCCTATGTATACATACAATGGCGATATTAACATATTATTATGGTCCTAAATGGCTAATGGAGAGGAAATGTTTTTGAGTAGCACAAGAATTTCTGAATGGTAAGTGGGTGGGTGGATGTTGGATGCTAAAGGTAGATCTGGATTGCTGATAGGTAAAGAGATCTGAATCATGAGCATAGAAAGAGTGGAGGTGCTAAGTTGACCCTCCTATCTCAAAGGTGATACATAAACGAAGAAATACCTTACACTATAGTAATAACAAAAGTAGGAGGTTATGGAAAGGAGACACTCTTGCAATCGTCTTTTGGGGACAGGGATGTCAAACTCATTTTCACTGAGGGTCACTTCAGCGCTCTGGTTGCCTTCAAAGGGCTGGTAACAAACACTAAGAAAATGTAAACACGACTATTTAAATGTAGTCAAATGCATGGTCATAGACAGATGCAGATATGCTATTATTTAGCCCAGAACAGCCCCATGATGATGTTGTCCAGGACAGATGGAGACACAGAATGATTTTGCCCAGGAAAGATGCAGAATTATTATGACCATGACAGATGCAGAAGTATTTTGCTCAGGACAGATGCAGACGTAGGGTTTTTTGCCCAGGGCAGCCATTTTTTCCAGGACAGAGGCAGATGCAAAATTATTTTGCCCAGGGCAGACACTGGTTTTCTTTTTACCCTGGGCAGCCCTTCAATCATTTTCCCACTCCACATGGCAATAACCCCTGCAGCAAGTGCAGCACTGTCTGCTGTGGCACTGAGTTGGGTGGGTTAGGAGGGCCCCCCTTGTGCAGTGGCAGCTGGTTACACAGGAACACAGAACAGTTGCAAACACTATTCTCTTCTCCCTCAGAATGATAAAAAGGAGCATTTATAGGCACTGCGCCTGGGATCAGGATAACAGATGGTACTGTACCAGCACATCACTTGGAAGCCCCACACACACATGCGAAGACACGTTGCTGGTGTCAGAAACCTTTGAGTCATCGGGCCACCTAAAAGGGCTGCCACCCTACCGCCGGCAGACACCTTGGGCCCCTGGGCCTTAAGTTTGAATCTGAACAGCCCATCAACCTGCTTCACCTAAGGGTGCACCAGCAGGAAACGTGGTCCCAGGTCAGCAGCGGTGTCATGTTGGAATGGTTCCTGGCTAGAGACCACAGAAAGAAGTCCGCCGCTCCCTATGAGTTAGGACACTGCTAGTGACAGCACTGGCCGGGGACCGTTCCAAAATGATGCCACCACTGACAGGAACGGGTTCTACAGCAGGCTTCCTGCTGCATACTCTGCACCCCCCTCCGCCACAACCGACCACCCTAATTTCAATGAAGACCTGCTTCGGAGTCAGGCCTGACCCAAACTTTGGGGGCTCACTCAACCCTACTCACAGGGCCTAGTGTACAGGCAGGGCCTGCTTAACAATTTGCCCCCCAAAAACATGCTCTGAGACTGTGGTCTAAAGAATGTATGAAGAGAATAATAGAGAATGTTTGCAGGAGAGATTAAGATATTATGATATTATATCTAGGGAATAAATAAGAAAAACCTTCCCAGCAATCTCAAAGCACGTGCTGAACCTCTGCCAATAACTTTTACGTCTTCGGCATCATACAGCGCATGAGCAGGATCTCCTTCAATCAGCGACTCGTGTTCAATTCAGCTTTACTAAGCTGTTCTGATGTCAGAAAAACTTAGAAGAGCTGATTTGAGCACAAAGCCGCTGATTGTAGGACATCCAGCACATGGGCCATAGGATTGCCGAAGGAATAAATATTTCTCGGCATTCCAGTTCATATTTCATAGTTTGATAGGAGCAATCAGGATAGAAGGTTTTGCCTAATCTAAAACCTAAAAAAGGGCAGCAACACTGGTGCCCTGTCTGTGCCCCCTAAGATGTTATTGCCCTGTGCAGGCACTCCCATCCGCACGCCCCCAAAGGCTGAATAACAAGCTCACCCAAGAGATACCAGGGGGTCACACTGAAAAGCTATTTGTGGCAGAAAAAAATATTTGTGCTCTACCAGGAGCAGATAAGTATTATTTGCATAGGAAAGCTACGTGTGTCTTCATGAGCAAGATGCCAATTTACTTAACATTATTCGTTTTGGTTTTATTTTTTGTTTTCAAAAACACATTACTACATCTTCTCAGAAATGTCAGAAAATCTCAGAAAATGTTATCTGTCAGGCCCCCAAATGAGATCATCAGACCTTTGGGTTTACTAATCAAAAAGTAACTTAAAGCACATTATTTGCATATGGCAATGAAAAGCTCAGCAGATATACCTTTCTTGGTAACCAAAAACTGGGCCTCAAGAATAGGGGGCCTCAGACCTCTGCATGAGTGCCTTGCCCTGTAATGCATTTTGGTTTTCTTATCCCATGCTGGGGTGTGCCATTTTGGCTGTTTAGTGTGGATCCAGAAGGTTTGCTACTAGGGATGAGCGAACTCCAAACACAAAGTTCAGGTCCATACCGAACTTCACGGGTTCAGGTCCCTGAACCCGATCACTGATGGCCGCCCTCAGCTGCCAGTGTCCTCACCCGTGTCAGCAGATCATCTTATTGTAGCCCCTGCCATTGAACGCCAACCCTATTTGTCGGCTCAGATAAATGTTCAGTCATTTCCTATATACTGCACACTCTGCATTATGTTAAATGGCACGCCACCACTATTTTTCTTTAAACAGTCCCAGTCTGATTATGCTTCTAGGGGCCCATTGACAGGTGGGCTCTCCCTCGCCTGACTCCTCACCCAGTCGCTCCTCATATGTATTTGTGGGTCATATTGGGTCACCAAGTTCGAGTCTTCATTAATGTCAAAGGGGTTCGGGTGCAGGTTCGGGGCAATGCCCAGCTGAAGCTGATGTTGCCAGGAGAATAGCACTTCCTTCATCAGTTCCTTCTGCTCCTGTGTCATCACTTCCCTGTACCTAAGCAAGAGTATCTGTTCCAGCAAGCAGACCATAGGAATAGTGTCACTAATTACCTAATACCTGATCTTGACTAAACAGTTTTTTTTTGTTTTCTCAAGGTGGGCTAATATAGAAAACACCTTGCAAACAAGGGAGATAGGGGTAGGAGGAAGGTGTGCATGGGAGAGATATGTGTGAGTTTAAGATAACTTAGGGACTATCTAGGCAACAGCAATAGCAGCAGCAAGCAGCTCAGCTGAAGCCTGTCCAGTGTGACTCTCCTCTATTTCCTGCAGCGCCAAACAGAAGGTAGAGCAGAGCTCCAAGGATTGCCCTCCTTTCAAATCTATTCCTCCACGACCATCTGAAACAGTCACGCTGTCCCTTGCGGTACTCAGTGCGATCAACCACAGTAAGCCACATTGGTCCTGCAGTTAAGCAAGCTCAAGAATCATCAAGCTCCCCCAGGACATGCATTTGCTGACTCAGCCACACTCCTAAAAATCAAAGTAAATTCAGCAGCAATGCCTAGAATACGTCTTCTATTTACATATAACATTTACGTATAATTAAAGGGATTGACCGGACAAATTTTAAAATCTGGCAGCTTACTAGATACAGTGCCAATCCCATGATGTCTCTTTCCATTAGTCACTGAAAGTGGACTTTCTTGTTCCTCTTTGCTGCCTCCAGGCCCTCTCTTAGTGAAGAGGGTAGTAAGGGGCTCTCCACACTGTCAATCGTTTTCAGCTCAACACAGTGTTGAGCTGAGTGCTTCAATATAGGCTCAGTAAGGAACAGGTAGCAGGAGACCCATATAGGAGTGGTTGCATTGGCAAACGTTGGGAGAAATCCCTTTTACAGTACCAACACCAATGGAGGCCCTGAGTGAAATCACAATGATACAACGGGGTCGATTCAGAGCTCGGTGAGAATTCTCACTCTTTTTTAGGAGAGAAAACTGCCATTGACTTTTATTGTCTACCTTGGGCAAGATTCAGAGCCAGGTGAAAATCTATACCTGGTAGATAATGAAAGTCAAAGGCAGTTTCCAATAAGTAGGCCTGCAGCTGGCTGTCTGGTGGAGGGAGATAGAGAATCCCCTGTCCCGTACAGCTTTTCAAGAAAATTATATTGCATGTAAAAGCCCCATTCCTCCCAATTACAATGGTACCCCATATGTGTTGGTAGATATCCTTTGTGTTGGGTTCCCCCCTCTCCAGTAAAACAAGCACTAGCTTGGGGCTGATAGACCAGAGGCAGATGCCGACCGGCTGGCCCCCGGCTCCGAAGGCTACCAGCCCACATAGCCTATATGGGCCACGCAGGGGTGTAGCGCCGGGTAGCCTGAGAACAGCTGGGGAGCGCCATTTCAAATCTTTGCCCCGGGTGCCAGAAAGCCTAGCTACTCCTCTGGGGCCGCAGGCTCTTCTGAACCCCTGTTGGGCTCACTGCTAGCAGGTGACTTTCTAGCCTCTCCTGCCCTCTGAACTGGTATTGCGATCTCATAGACCACTTACCAGTTCACAAAGCGTTAAATGTACAAAAAACAAACACAGAAAAAAGTCCTTTATTAAATTTTTCTTAACTTACCTCAATCCAATGCTGATTGCTATCTCCTGTTCTGATCAGATGTAAGTGATTGGCGGAAGCCGGGTGTGGGGGTAGGGCATCGGAGTCCCCTGCCCTGTACCTGACCTCCACCCATCACTCATGGCTTCTGACACTCGCTCCCGCTGCCAGAAGAAGCCTTTTCTACTGGAAGAGTGAACTAACATCATCTCACTCCTGGTATAAAATGACCCTTCTTGCGGCAGGTTGCACAGGGGTCATTTTATACAGGTGTTCTCTGCCCTGCTGAAGATCTCCGGGGGAAGGGGGGAGCGGAGGCCCACAAGGAAAAGAGGAGACCCCAGTGCTGGTAAGCAGCATTTTTTGGGGGGATGTAAACTGGGGTTACGCCAGACACGTGAAATTCACGTGGTTGATGTTTAGCGCTCCAAGAGGCAACCACATGAATTTTATATGCTTGGCATTTAAAAGGTTGATGGAGTTTGTCAGGATCATGTTGAGGATTGGGTTGGGGGTTTGCTGATAGGGTTTGTATGTGTATATGATTGTCTGCAGGGGTTGTGGTGAGAGTTAGTAGATATGTGTGATTTGAAAATGTTTGGAATTGGTGTGTGGAGGCGGGTATGAGGGGACAATATTCCCCTTGTTTTTGTAATTAAGCAATAGATATCTAGATTTAATAAATCGTATTTATGATTAAATAAATGAGTTAAATAAATGTGCTGCATAGGATATATTAGTTTGTTGGGAGCATCTGTCAAAACGGATCTCTCCCAGGCCCTCAGATACCTTAAGCCCTCGTTTACACCTGTTTGGTACCACATGCGCTTCTGTATTTGTGGCAGATGCTGCAGTACCGCAAACGAAAATCAACAATGGCTTCTCTGTGGCCCCTTTCATACCTTTCTGGTGCAGCAGAGAGGACGGAAACATGTCTGCAAAAAGTCCTGCCTGCTGTGTCCAAACCACAAATGCATCCCTTTAAAGCAGCGGTTCTCAACCTGTGGGTCGGGACCCTAGCGGGGGTCGAACGACCAAAACACAGGGATCGCCTAAAGCCATCGGAAAATACATATTTTTGATGGCTTTAGCCGTTGAGAAGTCGCGCTACCGCCTTCAGCAGCGCTATTCAGCTGGAACGCATGCCGTTATGGATGCGCGTTCCTAACTGAATGCATGCGCGCATGTGCAGACATGATTGCATCATCCGTCCGGGGCCTAAGGGGCGGGGGAAGCGGGGGGGAACGCTCCACAGTCCATAGCAGTGCATTACGTGTGTCCGGCGCTTGCTGACGTCATCAGTGGGCGGACGCAGCAAGCGCCGGAGGACAGAAGCCAAGAGAGCCTGCGAGACAGCCTGCTGGTGTCAAAAAGGTTAATAATGTAAAAACAGTACACACACCATACACACCATACACACAATACTGTGTAAGTGTAAGGTGCTTTGTGTGTAATCATTACACAGTACGCAAAGCAGCTTACACTTACACAAAGCATCATAAATTTACACAGTCGGTCTTATACTATAAGAGACCACTATAAGATGTAGTTCACACTGTTCCCCAATGTATAATTATCTCTTATATCTCCCACTATTTCCCCATATTCTGAATGAAGAAACTGCTGAAATCGGCGGTTTCCGGCATTGAATCCACCTCCTATTGATTTCATTGTGAGTGCGGCGGATTTTGTGGAAGAGAGCTCCCGAGAATCTCGAGTTACCACACAATCCGCCGCAGCCTCCTATTAATTTCAATAAGAGGCAGAGAAATGACAGTTTCCGACACATGCTATTCCATGGTGAAATGTTATTTATTGGAATTAGTAATAAATATTTCTGAACATATAATTAAATATTGTTTTTATGATTAATCACTATGTTTAAATTATGTTTGATTTGTAGCAATGAGAATACATCTCAATACAAAATGCATATCAGGTATTTACATTCCGAATCATAACTGTAGCAAAATACAGTTTTGAAGTAGCCACCAAAATTATTTTTTGGTTTGGGGTCACCGCAACATGAGGAACTGTATTGCGGGGTCACGGCATTAGAAAGGTTGAGAACCACTGCTTTAAAGTCTTTGGAGCTGCAAATGCAAATGCAATGTTTTTCATGTGGTAACCCGTGCATTTTGCATTTGTGGCACTTTACATTTTCATGGGATTCTATAGACAGGAAGACTCGGCATAGGAACCTGCAACAGGAATTGCACAGACACAAAAAACACAGACACAAATGCAAACAAAAACGCAATCACAAAATTAAATTCCTACTGCAAACACTGCAGCAAAATGCATGCCGCAAACAAATCCTGGAGAGTAGCCTTAGGCATTCAGATAGACTGGGGGCGCGACACCAACTGTAAGGAAACCAGGGATATGGTCGCTCATGTTCCTGGTGCTCTGTAAAAAAAAAAATATGAGCATGCACGGCATGAAGCGCTGATTAGGCCAGAGCCTGCGCATGCTCCATGGGAATGGTGAAAAGGTGAGTTGGGTGGGTGATCTGGGGGATTTCCCACAACGGGGCAGCCCAACTCGGGATGCCTCAGGTCAACGGACCAATCACCAGGATAGTGATATCCTGGTGATAGGTCCACTATAAGGCATATGTAACAAAAATAGGGAAAGATATATCATATGTATAAAATCCACTTGGAAAGTTGCCAAGCAGATTAATGTCATACAACTGACATAATGATTTAGTATACATGACAACACCTGCTATAATGAATAGATCAATGTTCTCAGTATAGATATAAAAATCTGCAGCAGAAAACTACAGGCTGCAGGTACTTACCTCTATCTGCCTTGCGTAGACTCTTTGAATCTCTATGTATGTTTAGCAGTACTCAGCAGGGAGCCGCCCCCATGCATCGCCATCTTTTGGTTGGAATTGACGATCAGAGGATGGCAGATGCCTGGCTGGGACGACCCCAGACTGGAAGCATACCTACCAAATTTTCAGGGTGGAAAAGAGGGACATTTGTTAAATTAAGCCATGCCCCTCATTAAGGGATGGATAGGAGAGGTTGTAACAGTTAAAACAATATAAACACTTTAAATAGGCACATGAATCATTTATTACTGCAGATCTGCATATTATACCTCACAAATGAGAACAACGAGGGTTAGGGGACATGGACTCAAAAGAGGGGCAGTCCCCAAATCAGGGACACTTGGAAAGTATGTGGAAGTGTCATTACTGTCCGCACCCAGAATTGCTTGATTGTCGCCATCACACAGGCCAGATGTTTGCGGGGATGGTGGCTCTTCCATTTAGTCTTTACCGCCTGTGAGGGAGTGCAGGCTGTATGTGAGAGGCTCGCTATTCTCCAGTATACTTGTCAGGGTGGAGGCAGTGTGTACAGTAAGTCGCTGCAAGAGCAGCATGCTGTCTAGGGGTGTTGGAGTAACCCCCTGGGGATAGCCTATGGAGTACACTTGTCACGGTGTATGGCTCGAGGGTTTGGTGGCTGGTAGTCTTGACCCCAGGGCTAGTTAACCATTGCAGTTCCCGCTGTATCCTAGTCAAGGCACCCACTGAAGAAAGCAATGCCAGGGTTCGGATAAACAACGTTGCTTTTATTGCTGGAACAAGTGTCCAAGTAAATGTCCTTTCCTCTGGATGCAACCAGGGTAACTTTAGTAACTTTAAACAGGACTTTAGTGGTTACTGATGCAGAGTGAGAGAGTCTATGCTGAAGCCTTAGGGCTGTAGAGGTGCTGGGAATAGTAATACTAGCTTGGGATGACGTTAGAAGACTTTAGAAGAGTTTACAGACCTGATCCTGGAGTCTGAGGCTTTAGCTGGAAGGACACGTCTGAGAGACAGCTGGAATTGAAGGAGACGCTGCCATGTGCTCTGAGGATCAGGCAATGGCGCAGTGGAGCTGACTTGGAAGTCAGTGTAGCTATGGTGGACCGGGGTGACCCTCTAACTTCTAGTTCCACCAGACAATGGGCGCAGACTGTAAGAAGATTGTCCCACTGGAGTAGGTAGCTGACGTGGGGGGATTCCTCCAGCTTGCAGGGGGTCTGGATAAGGAGACAGGGCCTCAGGCCTAGCAGGGTGGCCGAGGTGAAGAAAACAGGGGAGCAGAGATGCTCACACTTCTGGTGCTAACACCAGACTCCTCTAGGTACAGGGCTTCCTGCCTAACCATGCAAAGATGGTAGGAGGAGCTGGCTTCCTCTGTCCTGCCATTGGTCGGCATGGTCAGGTGACAGAGGAGTCATAGACTTCACTCTGCATCAGCTTAAATGACAGTTGGAGGAACAAATAAACACTTAACAATATGTGGCATAGGCCTAACATGTAATGACAATTATGTGACCACTAGGGGCAAACTTGAGACAATACTTCCAATTGCATGGCACATGTACCTCAAGCACTGTGGTGAAACTGTGACAAACTCTCAGCTGTGTAGCAGCTGTTGCAGCATTCAGTGCTGGCCACTACAGTGTGAATTGGCAAGAATCTGGTAATGCGATACAATACACATATGACGATGCAATATATCCCGATATATCCCGATTCTGTCTCAAGGATGATATATTGCAATTTTTTAAATGAATTTAGCTTTGGAAAACCTAATTTACACATCAATACAATATTCACACATACATAACAATGCAGGACGACTCTCGCGGGATCTCGGTGTATCTCTGCTGCGGATGGCACAGAGCTGCTGAATAACAGGCTCTTGTGCGGTGCGCTGCCAACTAGTGGTCAGGAGTAAATGTTACTTATAAATAGTTTTTTGAATCGATACTAGTATTGTCTTATAAAATATCGCAATATTTGACAGAATTGTTTCTGACACCCCTAATGCTGTCCCTGCTCCAACTGAAGGACATCAAGCTCAGCATGATTAAAGGTAATGTCAGACTGCCTCAGTCCCCAAGCTCAGTGCTGTGTGAGTGCGGGGGTTATTATCCCTGTCACATTTATTTTAAATTGTCCCTCTTAAAGCAGATCAAAAGTCAAAATAGACTTTGTTGAAATGTGCCGCACAGTTCAAAACTTCCCATGAATCGAATACACACCTAATTATGGGATCCCAGGCTGTTCAAATGTGAGCACGAGCAGCGGTATCACCACCTCCTCCATTGCAGAGCAGGGATACCCCTGCAGAGACAAGCTCCTCTGTTTTATGTTGCATTTGGTCAGCATCGGGTCCCAGAATTAGGTGAGTATGTGGTTCAGGTTGTGGGGGTGGGGGTCCTTAGGGATTTTGATGTTCGAACATCCCTAATCAAGATGCCCCATAGGACACATTCTATTTGACATCAGCATGGACCTTTTCCCTGGGGCACCTGATTTGGAATGCCCTGCTGTTTGAAACCATGCTGAGTACTGTTAAACTCACCTTTCCGTTGTTCTCGGGGGGGGGGGGGGGGGAGGGGGGGGGGTTGTTGGTCTGATGGAAATTTGTGATGATTACAATGTTGTTTTAGAGTGATCATGCTGGGTGTTGCAGTACAGAAGAGTACAGGTGATCCACTTATGGTATGATATGATATGAACTACTATATGTACTGTTTTTTAAATAAAATGTGACCTGCTTGCAGGTTACCTTTATGACAGTAGGTGGCGCTGTTACATATATCTATGTGTAGTGTCTGTTGTACATTCTCTAGTGCATGCTGTGTTTCCTGTACATTGAGGTGATCTCCATGACTTCTTTTTACTATGTTTATGACTTCTATGTACAATGGCTATGTTATCCACCATGTAAGGTGAACTTCTCTTACTGCACTTATGTTCCAGTAAAGCCAGTTCCTGTTACATAAGAAAGTCTATCTGGATTTGACACAACTGTACCCAGCACTCAAACTCTGCAACAGGCTATGGGCCCAGGGACCGAATGAAGCCCCAGAGTCCGGATAAAGCCCAGTGACCAGATGTGGCCCAGACAGAGCAAAGCCCCAAAAGGGAGGCAGCGCAGCTGATGCAGAGATCAGCATAAAGAAACTTCCACAGAGACTTCTTCTGTATACAAGTAATACTGTTCTTATATATAAAGGATGGAGAATGCCCAGCAGCTTGGAGCTTAAAGGAAAACTCATTAAAGTGGACCAACACCCAGGATTTTCACTATCCTGGGTTTTGGTCCACTTCGGTGGGGCACCCCGATCGGGGGTGCCCCGATGTGGGAAACCCCCCAGAACGCCCGGAAACACTCACCTCACCATGCTGCTACGCGGGCGCTCGTCCAATCAGAGCGCTCAGAGCCACTGTGGTATGCACGTACAAGCGGCGTTCAACCACAGCGTCTCTGAGCGCTGGAGGCCGCGTTTCGCGCTTCCCTCTAACAGGGAGCATGCCCACGCTGGCCATTCACAAACTGCTAGAGGGAAGCGCGAGACGCGGCCCGCGCATGCGCCGTTGGAACGGGGTTAAGGTAATGTTTCTGGACTTCCTGGGGGGTTTCACCCTGCGGGACATCCCGATTTCGGATGCCCCGCGGGGAGGGATCGGATCGGCCCGGGAATCTATAAGATTCCCAGGCCGATCCCCCCTGCGTGTTGGTCCACTTTAATGTCAGGTTTTTGCTATTCTGCCTTATTGTATTGTGTTAGGGCTGTGCCCCCAGACCTGTGATTTTCTTATCAGTATGCTGTTTCCAAGTTTCTTATATTCGCTTGCCTCTCTTTTGAAAAAGTAGGAGCGCCTTCTTACTTCAAATACCACAATCTTTCTACTGCAAAAGCTGGATAACAAAAATATGCAGTATTGGCCTCTCCAGCTGAGAGAACTGCAAGTAACCTTTTAGCTACTGGAACACAGGACTGAAATATCTGAATTAATGGATTAAACCCTTTTGTCTCTGCCTTAGGCAATCAAAGTCAGGAAGTTTCTTATATGTACTCCAGAACAGCACTTTGGTGTGCGTATCTGTTTTCTTTTATTACACAGAGTTGCAAATAAATAACATAAAAAAACAAATAAGCTTAGCGCCTTGAATACATCATATTGGCAAACACTAATGGAAACTTTTAAAAATGCAATATAAAGCTCTCAGTGGCCAAGATAACAATGACAATTATTAGCTAGTGGAACTGCTATTATCCGGAGATGACTTTTGGATACCTATGACCACAGAGACTGGGACAGGAAAAAAAGACAGGCACGAGCCACTATAAGCTTAATAGTAGAAGACAATCAGCTGATTCACATATGCAGTGATAATACAGAGATGTACTGAAAAGGCTGCATGAGAGACCCGATTTAACCCTTTAAGTGCCAGCCTACCTGCAGCATTTCCCACTCCCTGTTGCCAGAGCATTTTTCACTATTTTGCGCTCCCCATGTTCAACTGTAATTTTTGAAGGGATTTTCTGGGACTTCCCATAAAAATTACATATTGTTTTTTTCAGCAGAATCTGGGCTTTAACATCATATCTCTTGTTTATCAATTTTGTAGTTTTATCATAATTATTTTGGGCAAAATATGTGAAAGAAAATAAAAAATACACACGTTTTTACATTTTGCAGTGGTTTTTTTTAATCGAAAATAAAGGTTTTTCAATAAAAACATATTGAGAGTAAAAGCCCCATTTCTCCCGGTTACAACGGTACCACACATGTATTAGTAGACACCCTTTCCTGCCCAGGAGACCCCAGAAACTGCAAAGAGCGCTAGAGGAGATTTTCAGATAAAATACAAATACTTTGCGCTCCTCGCAGTTTTTCAAAAAATACAACCCTTTACATTTGAAATACCCCCCACAAACTATATATTTTTGGAAAGTGCACACCTCAAGGTTTCTAAGCATACTAGGCTTGTTGGCGTGGGTCCATTGGTTTGAACTCTATTGATTGGCAGAATCTCTGGTTCCAAAGGATTTCCCTAAAAAAAAAAGCAAAAAGCAGATTCAAAACCATATTTTCCTATAAAAACAATAAGCAAGCAAGTAGTAACGCAGTAAATCTGAAAGCACAACATCTGCTGAACAAAATAATACCCCACATGCATAGGTACTTTGAAGTGTAGAGTTGCCAAACACCACAAAGTCCAGCATGCGTTTGAGGGTAATTGTACTTGAAAAAATCAGCGCCGCACACAAAGTGCGCACCTTGCAGTTTCTTCAAATTTACAACCCTTTACATTTGAAATACCCCCCACAAACTATATATTTTTGGAAAGTACATACCTCAAGGTTTCTAAGGCTACTGGGCTTGTTGACGTCTGTGACTTCCTTCAGAATATATTGATTGGCAGAATCTCTGGTTCCAAAGGATTTCGCTAAAAAAATAAGCAAAAAGCAGATTGAAAAACATTTTTTCCTATAAAAACAATAAGCAAGCAAGAAGTAACGCAGTAAATCTGAAAGCACAACGGCTGCTGAACAAAACAATACCCCACATGCATAGGTACTTTGAAGTGTAGAGTTGCCAAACACCACAAAGTCCAGCATGCGTTTGAGGGTAATTGTACTTGAAAAAATCAGCGCCGCACACAAAGTGCGCACCTTGCAGTTTCTCCAAATTTACAACCCTTTACATTAGCAATACCCCCCACAAACTATATATTTTTGGAAAGTACATACCTCAAGCTTTCGAAGCCTACTGGGCTTGTTTGCAGGGCATCATTTCTTGGGACTCTCTTGATTGGCAGAATCTCATCTTTCAAAGGTTTACCCTAAAAAAATAAGCAAAAAGCAGATTGCAAAACATTTTTTCCTATAAAAACAATAAGCAAGCAAGAACCAACGCTGTAAATCTGAAAGCACAAGGTCTGCTGAAAAAAACAATACCCCACATGCATAGGTACTTTGAAGGGTAGAGTTGCCAAACACCCCAAAGTCAAGCATGCGTTTGAGGGTAATTTTACTTGCAAAAATCAGCGGCGCACACAAAGTGCGCACCTTGCAGTTCTCAAAATTTACAACCCTTTACATTAGCAATACCCCCCACAAACTATATATTTTTGGAAAGTACATACCTCAAGCTTTCGAAGCCTACTGGGCTTGTTTGCAGCGGGTCATTTCTTCAGACTATATTGATTGTATACTCTTTACTGCAGCCGTAACATCATATTATAGGATATAGCTGAGGAATCCCATTATAAGATCAGTGCAGTGATCAATGACCAATATCAGGAATCAAGAACCTGAAATTGGTCACATTTTATCATCACATGCCATAAGTAACCAGCTGCTCCTGCTCCACCATTTCCCATCGGAACAGCAAAAACAAACAAAAAGAAAATAATATAATGGGAACACAAGATACCTAATTCCTAAAAGGGGCCTACCTACCAAAAAAAAAAATGCATTGCTCAATAATTTAGTTGAGTATGGTATACCTCAAAACAATCTTCGAGGCATAACCCGGGTTGGCTGGGACAGGTCGGGCAATAATACCGCACATCTCTTCTAATGCCACGCTTCCTACAAACCCTACAAGCTCTCTGGGGATACCGCTTTTTACCAACTTCGGGAAGCAACTTTATAAAGTGCTTCCCTACTAATCTGGCCTGGTTGTCATTGCTAGCCAGATCTGGTGCTTCCGCAGTATCCCCAAACAACAAAGCAGGGAGTAACTGCTGCTGGTATTTTATGTACGATAAATTGGAGCCTGGCACTGCTGCCTTGAAGGCAACAAAGCTGTTGTAAGTTGCCATTTGGACCAAATGAATGGCAACTTTAGTGTACCAGGCTCGAGTTTTTCGGGTGGCGTTGTAATAAGTTAATATTTGGTCCGTTTTATCAACGCCACCCATGAATTTATTATAATCGGTTATGCAACGTGGCTTTTGGGAAGGGGCTCGGGGACCACGTTGCCTTACATTCACAACTGACTCATCGTGGAGTGTTGTCAGAAGGAATACATGTTTTTTGCCCATGTATTTCATGGCCAGGACCTCATCGCTTCTTAGAGCATAAGACTCCCCCCTTTTTAATTTTTTTTCAAGTAGTGGCCTGGGCAACCCTTTGCGTTTACGGTTGATGGTGCCGCAGGCCGGGGTATCCAACCAATAAAGGGCGCGAAATAAGGGGATGCTGGTATAGAAGTTGTCCACATATAAGTGGTAACCTTTACCCAACAATGGAGTCATGAGGTCCCAAACGATCTTTCCACTTATTGACAAATCAGGGGGACAACCAGGGGGGTCCAGATAGGTGTCCTTTCCCTCATAGATTCGAAAATATTTGATGTAGCCGGTCACACTATCGCATAATTGGTAAAATTTAATCCCGTAGCGGGCACGCTTGCTAGGGATATATTGCCGAAAAACAATGCGCCCTTTGAAAAGCAGTAGTGACTCGTCAATTGATAATTTTTGGCCGGGGGTGTACACTACTGCGAAGCGATCTGACAGGCTGTTGAGCAGGGGCCGTAATTTATGCAGCCTGTCGTGACCGGGCTCACCACGGGGAATAGCAGTGGAATTGTCGTTAAAATGCAGAAACCGCAGTAAAATTTGGTAGCGGTTTCTGGACATTACGGCCGGAAATAATGGAGTTGCCAATATGGTTTGGGTATCCCAGTAGGACCAAATACTAAATTTTTTTAGGATACCCATTGCTAGAGTGAGCCCCCAAAATTTCTTTATCTCACTCAAATTTGTGGGATGCCATGCCTGAGCTCGGGCGTGCCTCTGCTGGGGGTTTTGCGCTAAGACCTGCTCGGCATAGAGATTGGTAAAGAAGACCATATCCAGTAGGATGGCTTCTGTGAGGAACAATTTGAAAAAGTCAATGACACCAAAATTTGTGGTGTCTACATTGACCCCGGGGACCGAATCAAAAGGGGGAATTTCGGGGGAAAAATTATTAGGAGGCCTCCACGCAGACGCTCCTTCACCAGCTGCAGCACTCGATGCCTCACCCTGCACTACACTCGCCTGAAGCGTGGCCTCACTTTGTGCGGTACTATCCCTTCTAAGGTGGCTACTACTGGCAGCACTGCGCGGCTGTGTGTCCTCAGTAGAGTATACACTGTCTGACTCGCTATCTGATGGGAAGTACTCGGACCCTGACTCACTAAAATCTTCCGAGTCAGACGCCATCAGGTAAGCCGCAGCTTCCTGTGCAGTGTACCGCTTACCAGCCATACCCCAATGCAAGAAAAAATCTAAAAAAAATTAAACTAAAGGCTACAACTAAAGGCTACTACTAAAGGCTACTACTAAAGGCTACAACTAAAGGCTACAACTAAAGGCTACAACTAAAGGCTACAACTAAAGGCTACAACTAAAGGCTACAACTAAAGACAAATTACAAAAAAATACAATACAATAAAACAAAGCAAAAAAACAGACAAAAAATACAATACAATAAAACAAAGCAAAAAAACAGACAAAAATAGAAATAAAAGTTACAACCCGATGAGAAGTGGTGGAGTCAGGAGCAGCAGGTCACGGGATCCCAGCTAAGCAGAGAAGGGGCCAACGTCTCCAAAGAAGGAAGGGGCCAACAATTCACCAAAATCCAAAACACCTAAGGAAAAAAGGAAAAAGTTAAGATTAGGGAGTGTGGGTGAACTAAATGCCTGATAATAACTACCTGATCCCCCACACAGCACACAGTGACCTCCCCCTGACCCTGCCTCCATTAGGATATTGGGGTGTGGGGTGCACCCCACCCCTTTCTCTTACCGTCTCGTTGGCGGCTGTGACCGGCATCAGGAAGCCCCGGGACCCCCAGTTCTTCTCCACCATCAGCCGGTCCCACACAGTACCACCCGCCAATCGCCGCCCGCCGATCGCCACCCGCCGCCCGATCGCCGCCCGCCACCCGCCGATCGGTGGGTGGCGATCGGCGGCGGGTGGCGATCGGCGGGCGGCATGTTCCTGACGGGTCCATGCTCTTCTGCCGCTCCAGCTACAGCTGCTGCCCACCTGACGCCCACCTACCTGCTAGCCGCCGCCCGCCGATCGCCACCCGCCGCCGATCGCCACCCGCCGCCCGATCGCCGCCCGCCACCCGCCGATCGGCGGGTGGCGATCGGCGGCGGGTGGCGATCGGCGGGTGGCGATCGGCGGGCGGCAGGTGGCGATCCATTAGGTCCCCCCCCCCAAAAAAAACCCCGATCCCACACACTCCCCCACACACTCCCTCACACACTCCCTCACACACTCCCTCACACACTCCCTCACACACTCCCTCACACACTCCCTCACACACTCCCTCACACACTCCCTCACACACTCCCTCACACACTCCCTCACACACTCCCTCACACACGCACACACAGCCACTCCTGGATCCATGCTCTTCTGCCGCTCCAGCTACAGCTGCTGCCCACCTGACGCCCACCTACCTGCTAGCCGCCGCCCGCCGATCGCCACCCGCCGATCGCCACCCGCCGCCGATCGCCACCCGCCGCCCGATCGCCGCCCGCCACCCGCCGATCGGCGGGTGGCGATCGGCGGCGGGTGGCGATCGGCGGGTGGCGATCGGCGGGCGGCAGGTGGCGATCCATTAGGTCCCCCCCCCCAAAAAAAACCCCGATCCCACACACTCCCCCACACACTCCCTCACACACTCCCTCACACACTCCCTCACACACTCCCTCACACCCCCAGACACACGCACACACAGCCACTCCTGGATCCATGCTCTTCTGCCGCTCCAGCTACAGCTGCTGCCCACCTGACGCCCACCTACCTGCTAGCCGCCGCCCGCCGATCGCCACCCGCCGATCGCCACCCGCCGCCGATCGCCACCCGCCGCCCGATCGCCACCCGCCGCCCGCCAATCGGCGGGTGGGGATCGGCGGCGATCGGCGGCGGGTGGCGATCGGCGGGTGGCGATCGGCGGGCGGCGATCCATTAGGTCCCCCCCCCCCAAAAAAACCCCGATCCCACACACTCCCCCACACACTCCCTCACACACTCCCTCACACACTCCCTCACACCCCCAGACACACGCACACACAGCCACTCCTGGATCCATGCTCCAGCTACAGCTGCTGCCCACCTGACGCCCACCTACCTGCTAGCCGCCGCCCGCCGATCGCCACCCGCCGATCGCCACCCGCCGCCCGATCGCCGCCCGCCACCCGCCGATCGGCGGGTGGCGATCGGCGGCGATCGGCGGCGGGTGGCGATCGGCGGGTGGCGATCGGCGGGCGGCGGCGGGTGGCGATCGGCGGGTGGCGATCGGCGGGTGGCGATCGGCGGGCGGCGGCTAGCAGGTAGGTGGGCGTCAGGTGGGCAGCACCGATCGCCACCCGCCGATCGCCACCCGCCGCCCGATCGCCGCCCGCCACCCGCCGATCGGCGGGTGGCGATCGGCGGCGATCGGCGGCGGGTGGCGATCGGCGGGTGGCGATCGGCGGGCGGCGGGTGGCGATCCATTTGGTCCCCCCCCCCAAAAAAAAACCCCGATCCCACACACTCCCTCACACACTCCCTCACACACTCCCTCACACCCCCAGACACACGCACACACAGCCACTTACCTCCAAGCCAACAAGAAACAGGAGAAGAGAAGACCGCCAGAAGTTTATATAGAGGAGGCGCCGGCTGATGACAGCAGCCGTGCGCCCTCCTCTGATTGGCTCCAGCGACGATCCTGTTGCCGGGGTGAGCTCAGGGTCACCTCCAGGTGACCCCCCCATGACCCTGCTACAACGTCAAGGCGGTATCCGGGCAGATTTCAAGCAGCGATCATCAGGAG
Organism: Gastrophryne carolinensis; assembly: GCA_027917425.1. Classification (NCBI taxonomy): domain Eukaryota; kingdom Metazoa; phylum Chordata; class Amphibia; order Anura; family Microhylidae; genus Gastrophryne; species Gastrophryne carolinensis. The sequence goes on along the minus strand of CM051240.1, from coordinate 199,964,669 downwards.
GTGAGTGAATGTCAAGCCCGTAGCACCTACGTGCTTGGCACTTAACGCCCAGCCAAGCCAGCACGTAGGTGTTACGGGCTTGGCAACCAAAGGGTTAAACAGCAAGTTGTTTCTGAGGAGGAAACTTTACAAAATGAGGCTTAGTAGTGAGAAAGACATGGAGGAGCATATAAATTCCATGCTGGAAGTGATCGCTCAACTCAGATCAGTTGGTGAGAATATACCAGACAGTCACGTCACAGCCATGTTGCTGTGCAGCTTACCTGATATATACACTGCACTGATTAATGCGCTGGAGATAAGGCCTGAGACAGATCTGACACTAACACTTTGTAAAGACCAGGCTCGTAGATGAGTATCAGTGAAGAAAAGAGCTTGTTCATGAATCCACAGAAACTGACACCAAAACAGCTCTTAAAGCTACAGACACAAGGTTACAAAGGAAGGAAACCAGGGTGTACTTGAGATGCCACATTCCGGGACACATTGAGAGACACTGTACTAAAATGAAAGCAGAGCATGAGACAGAATCCCTCTTATAATAAACAGAAAGTCAATGCCACAATTTCTGATCCATGTGAAGGGATCGGGAATGCCACAAGAGACAATTTACCTTGTAAATGGAAGTAAAATGCATGCAGAAGGATATGGGCATAGAACCCCTGTATGCCCCAATGAGGCAGGACACTATTTAGCCATACCAGTGAAGGATGTGCTTTATGTTTCTGATCTCGGAGGAGGACTCTTATCTGTTAAGCATCTGACAGCCAAAGGACTCACTGTAAAATTCAAAGGTGACAAGTGTTCTGTCCTGGACAGCAAGCATACAATAGCAAGTGCCAAGCAGAATGATCATCTGTATCACCTCAACACAGTGACCATGACACAGACCATGCACTCATAAACACAATGACTGTATAAACACGTGAAACAGGCGTTTAGGTCACAGACACCCAGAATGCATGCAATCTGACAAAGGATCTAACAGTATCCCCTTGTACAGTTACTGTTACGTGTGAATGTTGCGTCAAATCCAAAGCCACAAGAGTAACCCTTCCTAAAGCCAGTCAGAATAGAGCTTCAAGACCACTTGACCCAGTGATGTGTGTGGTCCCCTCAACCCACCTACTCCTGGAGGCAAAAGATACAGAGTGACTTTCATAGATGACTATCCAAGATACACAGTCACTTACCTAATGTAGCACAAGAGTGAAGTTCTTGACAAATTACAGGATCATATAGTAAAGACAAGTAACCTTTCTTCAGAGTGACAATGGAGGTGAAATCACAGAACACAGAGTAGAAGAGTACTTAAAGCAGAGTGGAATAGAGCATCAAAAGACATACACACCGAAGCAAAATGGGGTAGCTGAAAGAAAGAACAGAACTTTGATTGAAATGATGTATGCTCAGGGATGGATTATGAGAGGGGCGCAAGGGGCTCTAGCCCAGGGGCCTCCACCACTTGCCCTGCAAAGGGGGCCTCCACCAACCTTTGGGTTTCTCCTGGTCCAGGAGGCTTTTCTTGGTCCAGCAACAAAGCTATAGACGCCCCCCTCCTGTGCCTGGGTAAGCCTTTTTTTGTCAGAAGCCAAAGCCACCACAGGCAGGAGGGAGAGTCTAGAGCAGCAAAGCTACAGTGTTGGGTGCAGAGCTGTCACACAGGGTGGCACAAGGGACTCGATCTAATGTTTCAGTAAGTGGGCGGGTGGCAGACAACCATCAATCAGTTACTTGGCTGGACTATTATTTTAAAGAATAAAAAGAATTAAAAAAAACTGTATCTGGGGCCTCCACCAGATTGTGTGCCCAGGGGCCTCCACCACACTTAATCCAGCCCTGTGTATGCTGACAGACTATGGACTACTACAAAAACACTGGAGTGAGGCATCAATGACAGCCACTTATTTGCAGAGCAGACTTTTTTTTAGAACAGTTGATAAAACTCCCTATGAACTGTAGCACAATGAGAAGCCAAGGCAATGAGAAGCCACGTTTTTGGATGCAAAGTGCTCATCTATATTCCAGAGCAACTAACTCCAAAACAGAGCATTGGAAGGAATCTCTGTTGGATACAGTGGCAAGGTTAAGTGTTACAGAATTTAAACAGACAGACAAGGTTACCATTAGCAACAGGATAACTTTTGTTGAGGATCTGAGAGACTATGTGATGAAAACAGGAAGTAAGAACAGAAGAGAAAACTGATACTGCTCAGCCATCATCTGTAACGTATGACCAAACAGTTGAAGTGAGCGCAGAATTTACCAGTACTGAAGAGCAGACACAAGCGAGCTCAGACACAGAACCAAGATGCTCAGCAAGCGAAAACAAAGGTAAACCTCCTGTATGTCTTTCATACAAGGCAAGCAATTTCAGTACTAATGAACCTGCAACTTGGGAATACATGTCTCAGCTTTCAGAAGGGGATGTCAGTAAATGGATAAAGGCTGCAAAGGAAGATATAAAATCCATGAATGACACCAAAACATGGACACTTATAGAACTACCACCCGGAAGAAAAGCCATATTCTGTAAATGGAAAGTGAAGTACAATGCAGATGGCAAAGTGGAGTGACACAAAGCAGGACTCATAGCCAAGGGATATTCTCAGAAATATGGAGAGGACTATGGTGAGACTTTTGCTCCAATTATCAAACATGCTACAATAAGGACTTTGCTGACAGTAGGAAAGAAAAATGCAAGTGAAACAGATTGTGAAAACAGCGCTTCTACATGGTGAGTTAACAAAAGACATCTAGATGGAACAAAGATGAACAAAGGCCAGACCTAGTATGCAAACTTCAGAGGATATATAGTCTAAAGCAAGCCACCAGAGCATGGAATATGAAAATAAATGAAGTGCTTACACATAAAGACTTTCAGAGGAGTAAAGCAGACCCCTGCTTATACACAAAGAAATTGACAGATGGATCTATGTGCTTGTTTATATGGGTGAACTCCTAGTTTGTTTTGAGCAAGAAGGGGGTAGGACAGAAATACTACAACCTCTAAGTCAGCACTTTGAGACTGGGCCTTCAAGAGCAGGGACTTTTTGAGTTACTTTATTGCCGCTTGAGGCTTACAAAGAGGATTTTAACAGACTAAGCCTCAGCTGTTGAGAAGGGGTGTTGAAAATTCTCTGCAACAGCTTACGACTTGTCTCTGCATCTATATCGCTAGGTTAATGCAGTTTATATTTATGAGTAGTAGATGGCACTGTTACACTGTTACATATATCTATGTGTAGTTTCTGTTGTACATTCTCCGCTGCATGTTGTGTTTCCTGTACATTGAGGTGATCTCTATGACTTATTTTTCCGGTCTTCGTTATCCACCATGTGAGGTGACCGCCTACTGCACTCATGTTCCAGTAAAGCCAGTTCCTGTTCCACCAGAAATGTCTATCTGAATATGACTTGAGTTTAGTCAGATTTCCAATTCAACATGCAAGTGGAAATAAAATTTCCTGCAGCCTTTGGGAACCCAAGTTCAATTATTGACTGCATGACCCATGTGTCTCTAATGTCATCAAAGGGCACTAATCTGTATCACTGGAAGTATGCATCCCATCTCATGAGCCATACCTTAATGTGAGGTGCCATGCCTCTTTTGGACCACACCTCTTCCAGGCCTTGGATGGTGGTTAGTGCCTTTGAATCAGACCTTTGTCCCCAAGGCAACCAGGCATACCTTATTATTCAGTCCATAAAGGAAACTAAAAACTATACTACCAGCCATAACATTATAGATTATGAGTGGCCAAGATACAATACAAGCTCTATAGAGTCTGCCCCCCTCTCTAACCTATGCGTGATGGCTTGGCCCCTAGTTTGAATTGGGCCCCAAGACAAACCAGCCTGGGGAAGGGGGGCAGGCACAATCATTTGTCATTAAGTCCAGCAGCAATAGTGTGGTAGCCTGCCGTGGGTCAGGTTAGGGTGGCAACTGGGGGATTTTTCCACCGCTGTAGCTACACCCACTTGGCAAATGTGAAACTGGAGATTAGATGATCTCCAATTCACCAGGTGATGTAACAAGCTCACTGGCTGCATCTCTGGATTTCTTCTAGTCTGAGGCGCACTCCTGCCCCCAGCCTAGGGGCCGTAGCATGCCTCACCTAGAGGGAAGCTGAGGTGAAGCCAATGAACCAGCCCTGGAGTCTTTTAGATTTCAGGTCCTTCCCTCACAGGTTGTCTTTAGAGATGAGCGAACTTTTGAAAAATTCGATTCGACTGATTCGCCGAATTTTCCGACAAAAATCGTTTCGACCCGAATAAATTCGCGACGAATCGCTATTAAAAACGGCTATTTCTGAGCCTCCTACAGCCTCAATAGGGTTGTAAACCATTCAGCCTTGCTGTAACACGCACAGGATGCGTGCTGGGTTAGTTAAATAATACTTTGAAGAAATATCACATGCAGATCAGAGGCATCGCTAATAGAATCGCAGAGCGGCACAATTGCAGAGAGTTGAAGTGGCATCACTATGAGGGGCAGAAGGAGCCCAAATATACACTGGAGTTGGCCTCAGGAGCCCAAAAATTGGATGAATCACACCCTGGAGTTGGCAGAAGTTGGCAGCAGCAGCAGCAGCAGGAGCCCAAATATACACTGGAGTTGGCTTCAGGAGCCCAAAAATTGGATGAATCACACCCTGGAGTTGGCAGAAGTTGGCAGCAGCAGCAGCAGGAGCCCAAATATACACTGGAGTTGGCCTCAGGAGCCCAAAAATTGGATGAATCACACCCTGGAGTTGGCAGGAGTTGACAGTAGCAGCAGCAGGAGCCCAAATATACACTGGAGTTGGCCTCAGGAGCCCAAAAATTGGATGAATCACACCCTGGAGTTGGCAGAAGTTGGCAGCAGCAGCAGCAGGAGCCCAAATATACACTGGAGTTGGCCTCAGGAGCCCAAAAATTGGATGAATCACACCCTGGAGTTGGCAGGAGTTGACAGTAGCAGCAGCAGGAGCCCAAATATACACTGGAGTTGGCCTCAGGAGCCCAAAAATTGGATGAATCACACCCTGGAGTTGGCAGAAGTTGGCAGCAGCAGCAGCAGGAGCCCAAATATACACTGGAGTTGGCCTCAGGAGCCCAAAAATTGGATGAATCACACCCTGGAGTTGGCAGAAGTTGGCAGCAGCAGCAGCAGGAGCCCAAATATACACTGGAGTTGGCCTCAGGAGCCCAAAAATTGGATGAATCACACCCTGGAGTTGGCAGGAGTTGACAGTAGCAGCAGCAGGAGCCCAAATATACACTGGAGTTGGCCTCAGGAGCCCAAAAATTGGATGAATCACACCCTGGAGTTGGCAGAAGTTGGCAGCAGCAGCAGCAGGAGCCCAAATATACACTGGAGTTGGCCTCAGGAGCCCAAAAATTGGATGAATCACACCCTGGAGTTGGCAGGAGTTGACAGTAGCAGCAGCAGGAGCCCAAATATACACTGGAGTTGGCCTCAGGAGCCCAAAAATTGGATGAATCACACCCTGGAGTTGGCAGAAGTTGGCAGCAGCAGCAGCAGGAGCCCAAATATACACTGGAGTTGGCCTCAGGAGCCCAAAAATTGGATGAATCACACCCTGGAGTTGGCAGGAGTTGACAGTAGCAGCAGCAGGAGCCCAAATATACACTGGAGTTGGCTTCAGGAGCCCAAAAATTGGATGAATCACACCCTGGAGTTGGCAGGAGTTGACACCAGCAGCAGCAGGAGCCCAAATATACACTGGAGTTGGCTTCAGGAGCCCAAAAATTGGATGAATCACACCCTGGAGTTGGCAGAAGTTGGCAGCAGCAGCAGCAGGAGCCCAAATATACACTGGAGTTGGCCTCAGGAGCCCAAAAATTGGATGAATCACACCCTGGAGTTGGCAGAAGTTGGCAGCAGCAGCAGCAGGAGCCCAAATATACACTGGAGTTGGCCTCAGGAGCCCAAAAATTGGATGAATCACACCCTGGAGTTGGCAGAAGTTGGCAGCAGCAGCAGCAGGAGCCCAAATATACACTGGAGTTGGCTTCAGGAGCCCAAAAATTGGATGAATCACACCCTGGAGTTGGCAGGAGTTGACAGTAGCAGCAGCAGGAGCCCAAATATACACTGGAGTTGGCTTCAGGAGCCCAAAAATTGGATGAATCACACCCTGGAGTTGGCAGGAGTTGACAGCAGCAGCAGCAGGAGCCCAAATATACACTGGAGTTGGCCTCAGGAGCCCAAAAATTGGATGAATCACACCCTGGAGTTGGCAGGAGTTGACAGTAGCAGCAGCAGGAGCCCAAATATACACTGGAGTTGGCCTCAGGAGCCCAAAAATTGGATGAATCACACCCTGGAGTTGGCAGAAGTTGGCAGCAGCAGCAGCAGGAGCCCAAATATACACTGGAGTTGGCCTCAGGAGCCCAAAAATTGGATGAATCACACCCTGGAGTTGGCAGAAGTTGGCAGCAGCAGCAGCAGGAGCCCAAATATACACTGGAGTTGGCTTCAGGAGCCCAAAAATTGGATGAATCACACCCTGGAGTTGGCAGGAGTTGACAGTAGCAGCAGCAGGAGCCCAAATATACACTGGAGTTGGCTTCAGGAGCCCAAAAATTGGATGAATCACACCCTGGAGTTGGCAGGAGTTGACAGCAGCAGCAGCAGGAGCCCAAATATACACTGGAGTTGGCCTCAGGAGCCCAAAAATTGGATGAATCACACCCTGGAGTTGGCAGGAGTTGACAGTAGCAGCAGCAGGAGCCCAAATATACACTGGAGTTGGCCTCAGGAGCCCAAAAATTGGATGAATCACACCCTGGAGTTGGCAGAAGTTGGCAGCAGCAGCAGCAGGAGCCCAAATATACACTGGAGTTGGCCTCAGGAGCCCAAAAATTGGATGAATCACACCCTGGAGTTGGCAGGAGTTGACAGTAGCAGCAGCAGGAGCCCAAATATACACTGGAGTTGGCCTCAGGAGCCCAAAAATTGGATGAATCACACCCTGGAGTTGGCAGAAGTTGGCAGCAGCAGCAGCAGGAGCCCAAATATACACTGGAGTTGGCCTCAGGAGCCCAAAAATTGGATGAATCACACCCTGGAGTTGGCAGAAGTTGGCAGCAGCAGCAGCAGGAGCCCAAATATACACTGGAGTTGGCCTCAGGAGCCCAAAAATTGGATGAATCACACCCTGGAGTTGGCAGGAGTTGACAGTAGCAGCAGCAGGAGCCCAAATATACACTGGAGTTGGCCTCAGGAGCCCAAAAATTGGATGAATCACACCCTGGAGTTGGCAGAAGTTGGCAGCAGCAGCAGCAGGAGCCCAAATATACACTGGAGTTGGCCTCAGGAGCCCAAAAATTGGATGAATCACACCCTGGAGTTGGCAGGAGTTGACAGTAGCAGCAGCAGGAGCCCAAATATACACTGGAGTTGGCCTCAGGAGCCCAAAAATTGGATGAATCACACCCTGGAGTTGGCAGAAGTTGGCAGCAGCAGCAGCAGGAGCCCAAATATACACTGGAGTTGGCCTCAGGAGCCCAAAAATTGGATGAATCACACCCTGGAGTTGGCAGGAGTTGGCAGCAGCAGCAGCAGGAGCCCAAATATACACTGGAGTTGGCTTCAGGAGCCCAAAAATTGGATGAATCACACCCTGGAGTTGGCAGAAGTTGGCAGCAGCAGCAGCAGGAGCCCAAATATACACTGGAGTTGGCCTCAGGAGCCCAAAAATTGGATGAATCACACCCTGGAGTTGGCAGGAGTTGACAGTAGCAGCAGCAGGAGCCCAAATATACACTGGAGTTGGCCTCAGGAGCCCAAAAATTGGATGAATCACACCCTGGAGTTGGCAGAAGTTGGCAGCAGCAGCAGCAGGAGCCCAAATATACACTGGAGTTGGCTTCAGGAGCCCAAAAATTGGATGAATCACACCCTGGAGTTGGCAGAAGTTGGCAGCAGCAGCAGCAGGAGCCCAAATATACACTGGAGTTGGCCTCAGGAGCCCAAAAATTGGATGAATCACACCCTGGAGTTGGCAGAAGTTGGCAGCAGCAGCAGCAGGAGCCCAAATATACACTGGAGTTGGCTTCAGGAGCCCAAAAATTGGATGAATCACACCCTGGAGTTGGCAGGAGTTGACAGTAGCAGCAGCAGGAGCCCAAATATACACTGGAGTTGGCTTCAGGAGCCCAAAAATTGGATGAATCACACCCTGGAGTTGGCAGGAGTTGACAGCAGCAGCAGCAGGAGCCCAAATATACACTGGAGTTGGCCTCAGGAGCCCAAAAATTGGATGAATCACACCCTGGAGTTGGCAGGAGTTGACAGTAGCAGCAGCAGGAGCCCAAATATACACTGGAGTTGGCCTCAGGAGCCCAAAAATTGGATGAATCACACCCTGGAGTTGGCAGAAGTTGGCAGCAGCAGCAGCAGGAGCCCAAATATACACTGGAGTTGGCCTCAGGAGCCCAAAAATTGGATGAATCACACCCTGGAGTTGGCAGGAGTTGACAGTAGCAGCAGCAGGAGCCCAAATATACACTGGAGTTGGCCTCAGGAGCCCAAAAATTGGATGAATCACACCCTGAAGTTGGCAGAAGTTGGCAGCAGCAGCAGCAGGAGCCCAAATATACACTGGAGTTGGCCTCAGGAGCCCAAAAATTGGATGAATCACACCCTGGAGTTGGCAGAAGTTGGCAGCAGCAGCAGCAGGAGCCCAAATATACACTGGAGTTGGCCTCAGGAGCCCAAAAATTGGATGAATCACACCCTGGAGTTGGCAGGAGTTGACAGTAGCAGCAGCAGGAGCCCAAATATACACTGGAGTTGGCCTCAGGAGCCCAAAAATTGGATGAATCACACCCTGGAGTTGGCAGAAGTTGGCAGCAGCAGCAGCAGGAGCCCAAATATACACTGGAGTTGGCCTCAGGAGCCCAAAAATTGGATGAATCACACCCTGGAGTTGGCAGGAGTTGACAGTAGCAGCAGCAGGAGCCCAAATATACACTGGAGTTGGCTTCAGGAGCCCAACAATTGGATGAATCACACCCTGGAGTTGGCAGAAGTTGGCAGCAGCAGCAGCAGGAGCCCAAAAAATGGCCTAAAGACATAAATATGTTTTGCACCATTTGGAAAGTGTAAAACGTGGCACCATGCTGAATCTAGTCGCATGCATCAGGCATTGGTGGGTGGAAATCCTGGCTGATCCATCCCTGATTCATTTTGACAAAGGTGAGTCTCTCCACATTTTTAGTTGACAGACGAGTTCTCCTCGCCGTAACTATGGCCCCCGCCGCACTAAACACCCGCTCAGATGGCACGCTACTTGCCGGGCAGGACAGCTTTTCCAGGGCAAACTCTGCTAGTTGCGGCCACAAATCAAGTTTGGCTGCCCAGAAGTCCAGCGGATCCTCAAGGTGTGTTGGCATGGTCATGTCAAAGTATGACATGACCTGCTGGTTCAGGTCCTGCTCCAGGTCTTCCTGCTGCTCATGAGTAGCCTCACTATGCGGGTGTAGAAAGCTACTCATTAGCGACTGAAGACTGAGGCTGCTGCTGCTGATGGAGCTTCTGCTGCTGCTGCTGCCAACCCCCCCAGCGGCCATGGCAGTGGAAGGTGAGCGCAGAGGTCCCCTCGAGTCAGACCTGCGAGAGTATGGACCATGGCGCAGATAGGCATCGGCCAACTGCCTACGTAGAATGTCTTTGTAGTAGTTGAGTTTGTCCTCCCTCTCGGTGGGTTTAAAAAATGCCCCCATTTTGTGCCGGAAGCGAGGGTCCAATAAGGTGGACAGCCAGAAGTCATCCCGCCGACAGATGGAAACAATTCTGGGGTCACTACGCAAGCATGTGAGCATGCTTCGTGCCATTTGCGCAAGTGACTCGGATGGACTACCTGTCTCCATCTCCACTGCATACTGCCACGGTGTGCCCGGGTCCTCTGTCTCTCCTTCCTCAAAAACCTCTAGCTCCTCTGGCTGCTCCTGCTCCTCCTCTCCTGTCCGCTGACTAGATAAACCAGCCATTTCGCCAAGCCTAAACTGTGTTTCGCTGGGCAACTCCTCCTCCTCCTCTTCCTCCTCCTCCTCCTCCAGTTCAGCTCCAACGGGGTTCATGTGGCCGTAAGATGTAAACGCCATGTCTCCAGTGCCCTGACCAGCCATGGTTTCCAACATGTGCTGTAGTACATGAAGCAGTGGAATCACGTCGTTCATCCCGTAATCCTGCCGACTGACAAATAAAGTGGCTTCCTCAAAGGGCCTGAGCAAACGGCAGGTGTCACGTATGAGCTGCCACTGGTTGACATTGAAGTTACACAGGGGAGTCCCCCTATCTGCTTGGATCATCAGGAAATCCGTGATGGCTTTTCTCTGTTCATATAATCGGTCCAACATGTGAAGGGTGGAATTCCAACGGGTGGAAACATCGCAAATCAGACTATGTTGGGGGATACCATTCTGACGCTGTAGCTCAAGAAGGGTGTGTTTGGCGGTGTAGGAGTGGCTGAAGTGCATGCAAAGTTTCCGTGAAGTTGTTAGGATGTCCTGCAGATGGGGGGAACACTTCAGAAACCGCTTGACAACCAGATTGAAGACGTGAGCCATGCAGGGGGCATGGGTCAGGCTTCCTTGGCGCAGCGCAGACAAAATGTTCTTCCCATTGTCGGTAACCATGATTCCCATTTTAAGTTTTCTCGGAGTAAGCCATGTTTGGATTTCCTGATGAATACATTTAAGCAGTTCCTCCCCTGTGTGACTCCGTTCGCCAAGACAAACCATGTGAAGCACTGCGTGACACCTCCGTGCCCTGCACACATGGTAGACTGGAGGGGCACTGAGACTTGAGCCTACAGTGGAGGGTGAGGAGATGGCGGAGGATGAGGAGGCCGAGTCGCACGGTGTCACAGGCCCAATGGGCAGAGAGCGCGGAGGCCGAAGCGGCGTGACCTGTCCAAGTTGCTGCTGCAAAGGGACCACATTCACCCAGTGGGCCGTAAACGACATGTACTGCCCCTGACCGTAGTTACAGCTCCAGATGTCGGCGCTGCCATGTATTTTGCTACACACCGACAGGCTCAAGGACTGGCCCACCTTCTGTTCAACAAAAGTGTGCAGCGCTGGTACTGCCTTCTTGGCAAAGAAATGACGGCTTGGGACTCTCCACCTCGGCTCGGCACAAGCCATCAGTTCTCTGAAAGGTGCAGATTCCACCACCTGAAAAGGGAGCGACTGCAGCACCAGCAACTTGGACAGGAGCACATTCAGCTTCTGCGCCGTAGGATGAGTGGGCGCATACTGCTGTCTCTTGGACATGGCTTCGCTGATGGATTGCTGGCGGGATGCATGACTTGGAGGAGGAGGAGCAGGAGCGACAGAGGATGGGTATGACGCACAGCTGCCTTCGGCTGAGGTGCTGGAGCCTTGGCTGGCAGAAATTGGGAGCTCACTTGGTGAGGAAGCAGACTGGACCACCCCTTGGGAGCCTCGGTTCTCCCAGGTCGTTTTATGGTGACGCATCATATGTTGACGCAGGGCCGTGGTGCCAACATTTGGACCCTGGCCACGCTTCACCTTTTGCCTACATATCTTGCATGTGGCCATGTTACCCTCCTGCGGATGCCTCAGGAAAAACTGCCACACTGCCGAGTAGCTACTTTTCCCACCCCCTGGCCTCACTGATTCACTGCTGCTGTTGCCAACTCCAGGAACCCCTGCTCCACTACCTCCCGATAAGGTAGACTGCCGCACAGCAGGTGCTCTACCCCGGCCCCGGCCCCGGCCGGCTCCAGCCTTTGGAATTGTGCCCCCATGCTGACTGCTACCACCTTGCTGCCTCAGCTGCTGACTCCGGGGCAACCTGCACCCCTCTTCTCCTGATGATGACGATGAAGCCCCTTCATCACCCGGCTCCCAAGTGCGATCGGCTTCATCGTCATCATCATCATCATCACCGAGTTGTGGCTGTACGTCACTGATGTTCGTGGATTCGTCAACAGTGTCTGGCGCAGGAGCTGGAACGCTCGCAGCACCCACGACACTGTCCACATCACTATTTGTCTGCCTAGCTAAAGAAGCCACCTCCATTTCTTGGCTGGGCAGTAGCTGCTGACTGTCCTCTATCTGATGGTCCTCCTCACTAAAGAGTGGAGCTGAACCCAAAGCATAGGATACGTCGCTGGGGGAGGGAACGGCGTAGGCCAGAGGCAATGGGAGGACAGGGACTGCTCTCGGGGCATGCCAACTCAGGGTTGTGTCAGAGGAACCTACCGACCCTAGACTGGGGGTCTCAGACGTAAGTTGTGATGATGTTGTTGATGAGCGCGTCAACCAATCTACCACGGCAGATGCGTTACTGGTGGAGACCCGACCGCTAGCAGATACTGGCAGATTAGGTCTCTCAGCGTGACTCCTGCTGCTACTGGCCCCCAGTCTGATGCGAGCTCTGCCTGCGGAATCTTGGCCTCTGCCACTCCTCTTTTCACTTCCAGGCACTTGTCTGCCCGACATAGTCTAACTGGCGTGGTAGTAGGTGATATTTAAAAAAACCCCGGGCAGCGGTGGGTCTATATGAAACAGAATATAATGCACACCAAAAGTGAGCAGTAACACTCAGCCTCCAACAGGCCTGCTTAGTGTAAATAAGAGAGCTGCTTAGTGTAAATAAAGAGGGGTATGCTATGTTACAGAATGGGATGCCTCAACAGAAGTGCACCTGGCAGGCAGCAGTAAGCCTATGCCCAGCAAAAGTGTCTTATAATATAAATATAATAAGAGCAAATGCTTATATGGTCTTAAACAGAGGCTGCTTTAGTCACAGAATGGGATGCCCCAACAGGAATCGACCTGGCAGGGTCCAGTAGTGCTTTGGCCAGCAAAAGTGTCTTTATCAGGCCTAATTTCAAATACGATAAGAGCAAATGCTTATATGGTCTTAAACAGAGGCTGCTGTAGTCACAGAATGGGATGCCCTGGGCAGGAATGGACCTGGCAGGGTCCAGTAGTGCTTTGGCCAGCAAAAGTGTCTTTATCAGGCCTAATTTCAAATATGATAAGAGCAAATGCTTATATGGTCTTAAACAGAGGCTGCTGTAGTCACAGAATGGGATGCCCCAACAGGAATCGACCTGGCAGGGTCCAGTAGTGCTTTGGCCAGCAAAAGTGTCTTTATCAGGCCTAATTTCAAATATGATAAGAGCAAATGCTTATATGGTCTTAAACAGAGGCTGCTGTAGTCACAGAATGGGATGCCCTGGGCAGGAATGGACCTGGCAGGGTCCAGTAGTGCTTTGGCCAGCAAAAGTGTCTTTATCAGGCTAATTTCAAATATGATAAGAGCAAATGCTTATATGGTCTTAAACAGAGGCTGCTGTAGTCACAGAATGGGATGCCCTGGGCAGGAATGGACCTGGCAGGGTCCAGTAGTGCTTTGGCCAGCAAAAGTGTCTTTATCAGGCTAATTTCAAATATGATAAGAGCAAATGCTTATATGGTCTTAAACAGAGGCTGCTGTAGTCACAGAATGGGATGCCCCGGGCAGGAATGGACCTGGCAGGGTCCAGTAGTGCTTTGGCCAGCAAAAGTGTCTTTATCAGGCCTAATTTCAAATATGATAAGAGCAAATGCTTATATGGTCTTAAACAGAGGCTGCTGTAGTCACAGAATGGGATGCCCTGGGCAGGAATGGACCTGGCAGGGTCCAGTAGTGCTTTGGCCAGCAAAAGTGTCTTTATCAGGCCTAATTTCAAATATGATAAGAGCAAATGCTTATATGGTCTTAAACAGAGGCTGCTGTAGTCACAGAATGGGATGCCCTGGGCAGGAATGGACCTGGCAGGGTCCAGTAGTGCTTTGGCCAGCAAAAGTGTCTTTATCAGGCCTAATTTCAAATATGATAAGAGCAAATGCTTATATGGTCTTAAACAGAGGCTGCTGTAGTCACAGAATGGGATGCCCCGGGCAGGAATGGACCTGGCAGGGTCCAGTAGTGCTTTGGCCAGCAAAAGTGTCTTTATCAGGCCTAATTTCAAATATGATAAGAGCAAATGCTTATATGGTCTTAAACAGAGGCTGCTGTAGTCACAGAATGGGATGCCCTGGGCAGGAATGGACCTGGCAGGGTCCAGTAGTGCTTTGGCCAGCAAAAGTGTCTTTATCAGGCTAATTTCAAATATGATAAGAGCAAATGCTTATATGGTCTTAAACAGAGGCTGCTGTAGTCACAGAATGGGATGCCCCGGGCAGGAATGGACCTGGCAGGGTCCAGTAGTGCTTTGGCCAGCAAAAGTGTCTTTATCAGGCCTAATTTCAAATATGATAAGAGCAAATGCTTATATGGTCTTAAACAGAGGCTGCTGTAGTCACAGAATGGGATGCCCTGGGCAGGAATGGACCTGGCAGGGTCCAGTAGTGCTTTGGCCAGCAAAAGTGTCTTTATCAGGCCTAATTTCAAATATGATAAGAGCAAATGCTTATATGGTCTTAAACAGAGGCTGCTTTAGTCACAGAATGGGATGCCCTGGGCAGGAATGGACCTGGCAGGGTCCAGTAGTGCTTTGGCCAGCAAAAGTGTCTTTATCAGGCTAATTTCAAATATGATAAGAGCAAATGCTTATATGGTCTTAAACAGAGGCTGCTTTAGTCACAGAATGGGATGCCCTGGGCAGGAATGGACCTGGCAGGGTCCAGTAGTGCTTTGGCCAGCAAAAGTGTCTTTATCAGGCTAATTTCAAATATGATAAGAGCAAATGCTTATATGGTCTTAAACAGAGGCTGCTGTAGTCACAGAATGGGATGCCCCAACAGGAATCGACCTGGCAGGGTCCAGTAGTGCTTTGGCCAGCAAAAGTGTCTTTATCAGGCCTAATTTCAAATATGATAAGAGCAAATGCTTATATGGTCTTAAACAGAGGCTGCTTTAGTCACAGAATGGGATGCCCTGGGCAGGAATGGACCTGGCAGGGTCCAGTAGTGCTTTGGCCAGCAAAAGTGTCTTTATCAGGCCTAATTTCAAATATGATAAGAGCAAATGCTTATATGGTCTTAAACAGAGGCTGCTGTAGTCACAGAATGGGATGCCCTGGGCAGGAATGGACCTGGCAGGGTCCAGTAGTGCTTTGGCCAGCAAAAGTGTCTTTATCAGGCCTAATTTCAAATATGATAAGAGCAAATGCTTATATGGTCTTAAACAGAGGCTGCTTTAGTCACAGAATGGGATGCCCTGGGCAGGAATGGACCTGGCAGGGTCCAGTAGTGCTTTGGCCAGCAAAAGTGTCTTTATCAGGCTAATTTCAAATATGATAAGAGCAAATGCTTATATGGTCTTAAACAGAGGCTGCTGTAGTCACAGAATGGGATGCCCCGGGCAGGAATGGACCTGGCAGGGTCCAGTAGTGCTTTGGCCAGCAAAAGTGTCTTTATCAGGCCTAATTTCAAATATGATAAGAGCAAATGCTTATATGGTCTTAAACAGAGGCTGCTGTAGTCACAGAATGGGATGCCCTGGGCAGGAATGGACCTGGCAGGGTCCAGTAGTGCTTTGGCCAGCAAAAGTGTCTTTATCAGGCCTAATTTCAAATATGATAAGAGCAAATGCTTATATGGTCTTAAACAGAGGCTGCTTTAGTCACAGAATGGGATGCCCCGGGCAGGAATGGACCTGGCAGGGTCCAGTAGTGCTTTGGCCAGCAAAAGTGTCTTTATCAGGCCTAATTTCAAATATGATAAGAGCAAATGCTTATATGGTCTTAAACAGAGGCTGCTGTAGTCACAGAATGGGATGCCCCGGGCAGGAATGGACCTGGCAGGGTCCAGTAGTGCTTTGGCCAGCAAAAGTGTCTTTATCAGGCCTAATTTCAAATATGATAAGAGCAAATGCTTATATGGTCTTAAACAGAGGCTGCTGTAGTCACAGAATGGGATGCCCTGGGCAGGAATGGACCTGGCAGGGTCCAGTAGTGCTTTGGCCAGCAAAAGTGTCTTTATCAGGCCTAATTTCAAATATGATAAGAGCAAATGCTTATATGGTCTTAAACAGAGGCTGCTGTAGTCACAGAATGGGATGCCCCAACAGGAATCGACCTGGCAGGGTCCAGTAGTGCTTTGGCCAGCAAAAGTGTCTTTATCAGGCCTAATTTCAAATATGATAAGAGCAAATGCTTATATGGTCTTAAACAGAGGCTGCTGTAGTCACAGAATGGGATGCCCTGGGCAGGAATGGACCTGGCAGGGTCCAGTAGTGCTTTGGCCAGCAAAAGTGTCTTTATCAGGCTAATTTCAAATATGATAAGAGCAAATGCTTATATGGTCTTAAACAGAGGCTGCTGTAGTCACAGAATGGGATGCCCTGGGCAGGAATGGACCTGGCAGGGTCCAGTAGTGCTTTGGCCAGCAAAAGTGTCTTTATCAGGCTAATTTCAAATATGATAAGAGCAAATGCTTATATGGTCTTAAACAGAGGCTGCTGTAGTCACAGAATGGGATGCCCCGGGCAGGAATGGACCTGGCAGGGTCCAGTAGTGCTTTGGCCAGCAAAAGTGTCTTTATCAGGCCTAATTTCAAATATGATAAGAGCAAATGCTTATATGGTCTTAAACAGAGGCTGCTGTAGTCACAGAATGGGATGCCCTGGGCAGGAATGGACCTGGCAGGGTCCAGTAGTGCTTTGGCCAGCAAAAGTGTCTTTATCAGGCCTAATTTCAAATATGATAAGAGCAAATGCTTATATGGTCTTAAACAGAGGCTGCTGTAGTCACAGAATGGGATGCCCTGGGCAGGAATGGACCTGACAGGGTCCAGTAGTGCTTTGGCCAGCAAAAGTGTCTTTATCAGGCCTAATTTCAAATATGATAAGAGCAAATGCTTATATGGTCTTAAACAGAGGCTGCTGTAGTCACAGAATGGGATGCCCTGGGCAGGAATGGACCTGGCAGGGTCCAGTAGTGCTTTGGCCAGCAAAAGTGTCTTTATCAGGCTAATTTCAAATATGATAAGAGCAAATGCTTATATGGTCTTAAACAGAGGCTGCTGTAGTCACAGAATGGGATGCCCCGGGCAGGAATGGACCTGGCAGGGTCCAGTAGTGCTTTGGCCAGCAAAAGTGTCTTTATCAGGCCTAATTTCAAATATGATAAGAGCAAATGCTTATATGGTCTTAAACAGAGGCTGCTGTAGTCACAGAATGGGATGCCCTGGGCAGGAATGGACCTGGCAGGGTCCAGTAGTGCTTTGGCCAGCAAAAGTGTCTTTATCAGGCCTAATTTCAAATATGATAAGAGCAAATGCTTATATGGTCTTAAACAGAGGCTGCTTTAGTCACAGAATGGGATGCCCTGGGCAGGAATGGACCTGGCAGGGTCCAGTAGTGCTTTGGCCAGCAAAAGTGTCTTTATCAGGCTAATTTCAAATATGATAAGAGCAAATGCTTATATGGTCTTAAACAGAGGCTGCTTTAGTCACAGAATGGGATGCCCTGGGCAGGAATGGACCTGGCAGGGTCCAGTAGTGCTTTGGACAGCAAAAGTGTCTTTATCAGGCTAATTTCAAATATGATAAGAGCAAATGCTTATATGGTCTTAAACAGAGGCTGCTGTAGTCACAGAATGGGATGCCCCAACAGGAATCGACCTGGCAGGGTCCAGTAGTGCTTTGGCCAGCAAAAGTGTCTTTATCAGGCCTAATTTCAAATATGATAAGAGCAAATGCTTATATGGTCTTAAACAGAGGCTGCTTTAGTCACAGAATGGGATGCCCTGGGCAGGAATGGACCTGGCAGGGTCCAGTAGTGCTTTGGCCAGCAAAAGTGTCTTTATCAGGCCTAATTTCAAATATGATAAGAGCAAATGCTTATATGGTCTTAAACAGAGGCTGCTGTAGTCACAGAATGGGATGCCCTGGGCAGGAATGGACCTGGCAGGGTCCAGTAGTGCTTTGGCCAGCAAAAGTGTCTTTATCAGGCCTAATTTCAAATATGATAAGAGCAAATGCTTATATGGTCTTAAACAGAGGCTGCTTTAGTCACAGAATGGGATGCCCTGGGCAGGAATGGACCTGGCAGGGTCCAGTAGTGCTTTGGCCAGCAAAAGTGTCTTTATCAGGCCTAATTTCAAATATGATAAGAGCAAATGCTTATATGGTCTTAAACAGAGGCTGCTGTAGTCACAGAATGGGATGCCCCAACAGGAATCGACCTGGCAGGGTCCAGTAGTGCTTTGGCCAGCAAAAGTGTCTTTATCAGGCCTAATTTCAAATATGATAAGAGCAAATGCTTATATGGTCTTAAACAGAGGCTGCTGTAGTCACAGAATGGGATGCCCTGGGCAGGAATGGACCTGGCAGGGTCCAGTAGTGCTTTGGCCAGCAAAAGTGTCTTTATCAGGCCTAATTTCAAATATGATAAGAGCAAATGCTTATATGGTCTTAAACAGAGGCTGCTTTAGTCACAGAATGGGATGCCCTGGGCAGGAATGGACCTGGCAGGGTCCAGTAGTGCTTTGGCCAGCAAAAGTGTCTTTATCAGGCTAATTTCAAATATGATAAGAGCAAATGCTTATATGGTCTTAAACAGAGGCTGCTGTAGTCACAGAATGGGATGCCCCGGGCAGGAATGGACCTGGCAGGGTCCAGTAGTGCTTTGGCCAGCAAAAGTGTCTTTATCAGGCCTAATTTCAAATATGATAAGAGCAAATGCTTATATGGTCTTAAACAGAGGCTGCTTTAGTCACAGAATGGGATGCCCTGGGCAGGAATGGACCTGGCAGGGTCCAGTAGTGCTTTGGCCAGCAAAAGTGTCTTTATCAGGCTAATTTCAAATATGATAAGAGCAAATGCTTATATGGTCTTAAACAGAGGCTGCTGTAGTCACAGAATGGGATGCCCTGGGCAGGAATGGACCTGGCAGGGTCCAGTAGTGCTTTGGCCAGCAAAAGTGTCTTTATCAGGCCTAATTTCAAATATGATAAGAGCAAATGCTTATATGGTCTTAAACAGAGGCTGCTTTAGTCACAGAATGGGATGCCTCACAGCAGACTTAAGATCAGTTCAGTATATATGCACAGTTAGTTACTATAAGCAGCCTGAAAACGCTAACAAAGGCTGGATGAAAAAAAAAAAATCTCCCTGTCAGCCAGCTCCGTTTTTCCTACCTTTCCCTGGCTTTCTGTCTGTCTCCTGTCTGTCTCCTGCCTGTCTCCTGCCTGTCTCCTGCCTGTCTCCAGCCTGTCCCTGTCTGTCCCTGTCTCCAGCCTGTCTAACTGCCTCAGCTACACAGCGTTCTGTCTGTCTGTCTGTCACGAATGCAATAGAGAAATGAGGAAAAGCAAGATGGCCGCCGTTAAATACCGCTGTGTGACGTCACCGGGCTTGCTGGCTGCTGATAGGCTGCATGTGACTGCCCCAGCTTGCACTGGCGCGGGATACATGTCCAGACATGTCCCGTCCGCCATCTTAGAATGCCTGTAAATGTAAATGAATGGATGTTAAAGGAAAACTTCGAGTGATCGAATCGCGGGGAAATTCGGATTCGATCCGAATCGAATTTTTCCTGAAATTCGAATCGAATCCGGGTTCGTCCGGATCGATTCGCTCATCCCTAGTTGTCTTCCTTGGGGCCCACCAGAAGAAATCATTCTTGGGGTCCGGATTTATTGAACTAGCGCAAGGCCACTTGAATTCATGCAAAAAAACATATACATTGATAATGAATGAAATAACAAGGACAATAATAACAGAATAAATGCAGAAGTGCCTAAAGTTTATGAACCTTTCAAAATTTTCTTTATTTTTGCATACATGTATTCTAAAACTATGAGGTTGATTTAGAGCCGGATGAGAATTCTCACTCGTCTCCCCCACATCTCCTCCATTGAAATAAATAGAGCAGGTGTAGCTAGTCACTGTGACTGATGTGAGGAGGGGACCGTAGTCATGGAGGGCTGTGGTCGAGCATGGATGGCACATATCTGAAACTCTGGAGCCGATAAGTGTCTCACTATTGGATTAGGGCGCATCATCTGCACGGGACTAAAGGCGAGTATGTGTGTTTTCTATGCTTTGCCCAGACAGTTCCTTTAAAAAGAACTTGAAGCCTTATTTATCAGCACCAGTTAATATCACTCAGCACCAATATTTTCACCTCAGCGGCACTCATTGCAGGATTTAAAACAAAACAAGAAAAAGTCAGCACAGATGTGTCCACCAGCTTGCATCTAATTTATCACTGCAGCCATATAGTTCACGGTGACACCACGGAGAGTGGTGTCGAGTGTCCCATGTGCCAATCATGCCTGACTTTGGATGAAGGACACCTATGTGCCAGGTGTACAACTGTCCTGTGCCGCCTTACGAAGCTGGCAGGTTCCGTGCCTCATTTGCATCGTCCAGTTTCTCCCGCGGCTTCAGGTTCAGGCTCATCATCACGGGATATCCCTTGGGGGGGGGGGGGGGCTGGCAGGTCCAATTGTGTCCCAGGGTCCAAATGGGGTTCCTCCTTTGGACAGGCAGACAGGGTGGCTCAGTTGGAGTGCATGGTCAGTGGCCTTCGTCAGCAAGGGCATCCCGAGTCTGTCTCTGCACACCCAGGCGGGAGGGCTACAGCCAAACATAGGCATATTCAAATGGAATACTCAGAGGATTCTAGCTCCTAAGTCGAGGACCTGTTTAGCAGGTCAGTCGAAGCAGGAGGTGTGCTCCGGCAGCAGAGAGGAACCAGAAGCCACGCATGTGCCAGGGAACCCTCCAGATCACCCGACAGATCAGGTTAAAGAGCTTATTGAGGCAATATTGGAGGTTCTGCACCTCTCTACACCTCGACAGAGGCAGAAGAAGAAGGGTGAACCCTACAAGCGCCAGAAGGTCAGGCAGGTTTTTCTCAGGCTTGCCCATTTTGACAAACTGGTGGCAAAGGAGTGGGAAAAAACAGATAAGCTTCCATCTCTTCCTCAGGTCCTGGATGCCAAGTACCCCTTTCCAGGTGAGGTGGTCATGGTTTGGTCTTCGCCACTTGAGGTAGACGAACTGGTGTCAGGTCTGGCTCAGTACATCAATATCCCTACGGTTAGTGCGGCTTTGAGAGACAAAGCATATAGGAGGCTGGACCGGCTGGCCAGGCATGCGTTCTCCATAGTGGAGTCGGCCATGCGTCCAGCTTGTGCCATGGCTATGGTGGCTGCGGCAGGCAAGGTCTGGATGAAGCAGCAGAGGAGACATTTGCTACATGGGGGTTTGCATTCCTTTGCACTTGCTTTGCTTGAACTCCTTCACTATGGAGGTCTTCAGAAACATGATGCCGGCCATGGATGACTTGGTGCATTTGGTGGCTAGGGGGCTGGTCTTCTTGCGATGCATGGTCTGGGTGGGTGATCAACTACCCCAAGTGCCAGGTGGTTCCCTCTATGGTGTCCACCTATCATTTGATACTCGACAGGCACGTTTTCATCTTCCGGTGCAGAGGCGCACGGCTGTTTAGGAGAAGTTGCTGCTGACAGACAAACATTCCACGATCAGGCAGGGCATGCGTCTCCTTGGCCTGATGATGTCTACCATTGAGACAGTTTCATATGCCCAGTTCCACTCCAGGCCTCTACAAATGCTGATCCTATTGGAATGGTGCAGGACTGTGCAGACATTGGACCATTGCTTCATATTGATGGACAATATTGACGATTCCTTAATTGGTGGCTGGACCAGCAGTTGCTGGCAGTGGGTCGATCTTTCCTGCCGGTCCGGTGGGTCATCCTGATCACAGACGCCAGTCTGACGGGTTGGAGTGGTGTTCTGTACAACCAGAAAGTTCAGGGTCTCTGGGACCAGCGGGAGCAATCAATGTGTTGGAGCTGAGGGCAATTCTGCTGGTCTCAGGCATCGGTCTGCTTGAGTTGTCAGTGCCGTTGTTCTTGGTTAGGTTGTTCTTGCACGGTCCCACCCTTATTGAGGGTACTGCTTTGGGTTGTCCCACGTGTTGCTACTGGTGGTGCTCCAGAATGGAAGAGATGGGAAAAGGGAAATTTGTGTACCCACCTGTAAATTTCCTTTCTAGTCCTCTTCTATTCTGGGGCACCACACCCACCCCTCTGTTGTGTTACGACTATGTCATTAGCGGTTGATGTCTTCTGCCCGGTTTTAGTTTTGTTGCACTGTTTTCTAGTTACGTGCATTATGCGCAGGTTAGCGTTCTCCCCTCCTGGGGCTGTGCCTGAACTGCTTTTTAATTAACTGAGGTGATCTTGCTACATCCTGCCCTATGGTGTTCGCACTTCCAGTGCCATTTTGATATAATAGCAGAGCCAAAATATAAGACATGAGCACTCCAAGGCGGATGCTTATGCAAGCAAAATTATGCTAAATGGCGCACTTCATATATGAGGCTCCAAATCTACAGTGGAGGGCCTTGGTGCAGACATTAAATTGGGTCTCAGGGTTGCTCATACTGTTACATTTTTCCTATAACACTCAGCAACTAAGTGGCTAAATTAGACTGGTAGTATAAACAAAAAAACATTCTCACACATATGTGTACTCAAAAATACAATTCTGTGATTACTCACATGTAGAATTGATATTATGAGTATACAGTACGTCCTGCTCCAGATAAGATTCATAACACTTGGGAACTACTCTGCCAGATGGCGCTGGACTGCAGAGACAGTGAAATTGGCTCCTCCCGGCCCCTCAAATACCCGGGACCTCCCACAAATCCCCAGCATTGAAAAGCAGTTAACGAGAAGCCGGGAGAATTAAAAGAGAACCAACTAGCAACTATAACTATGATAACAATCACCATACAGGGGATCGAGGATAATGCAAAGCCAAGGGTGGGGTGGAGCAAGACATACTGTATACTCATAATATCAATTCTACAGGTGAGTAATCAGAGAATTGTATTATTCTTAGTATACAGTACGTCCTGCTCCAGATAAGATTCATAACACTTGGGACATCCAATAGCAGTGTCCATAAAGTAGGGTGGGATCCCCAAAGGTAGCAACAGACAGGTCAGACCACTGCCGCCTGCAGAACCTTGCGGCCAAAAGCAGCATCAGCTGAGGCCCTAACATCAACCTTGTAAAACTTTGAAACGGTATGAACAGAAGACCAAGTAGCAGCCTTGCAAACTTGTTCAACAGAAGCCTGGTGCTGAAAAGCCCAAGAGGCACCAATAGCACGAGTGGAATGAGCAGTAAGGCGGAAGGAAGGATTCTTCTCCTTAGCAGAATAGGCCTGAATCACAGCCTGACGGATCCATTTGCTGATAGTAGATTTGGCAGGTGCCATACCCTTCCTAGTATCAGAAGGGACCACAAAAAGAGCATCAGTTTTTCTGAAAGGTGCAGTAGCAACCAGATACCAGTACTTCAGACACCTAGCCACACCCAAAGAATGCAAGATCCTCCCCTTAGCATTACTAGGATTAGGGCACAAGGAAGGAAGAACAATGTCCTGATTCAAATGAACGGCAGACACGACCTTAGGCAGAAAATCTGGCTTGAAGTAAAAAAAACACCTTGTCCTGGTGTCTCTCAAAGTAGGGGGGCTGTATAGAAAGCGCCGCCAACTCAGACACACGCCTAACAGAAGTGATAGCCACCAAAAAGAAAACCTTGAGATTGAGAATGCCCAAAGCAGCCTCCTGCACAGGTTCAAAGGGAGCACCCTGCAAGGCAGACAAGACCAAGTTCAAATCCCAAACAGGCAACATGGGCTTACGTGGGGGACGGACATGAGTAACCCCCTGGAAAAAAGTCCTGATCAGAGAATGCTGGGCAAAGGACCTCTGGAAGAAAACAGCCAGGACAGAGACATGACCCTTCAGAGTACTGAGTTGGAGCCCCAGCTCCAACCCATGATGCAGGAACTCCAGGATCCTGGGAATAGAGAACACACGACAGGGAAGAGACTTAGACTCACACCAGTCAATGTAGGCACACCAAATCCTATAGTAAATGGAAGAAGAAGACTTCTTCCTAGCCTTTATCATGGTATCAACAACAGAGGCAGACAGCCCCTTCTCCATCAAGATGGAGGTTTCAGCAGCCAGGCCGTCAAAGCCAGAGTTTGTAAATTGGGATGGCGTAAGTGACCCTCAGTGAGGCCTGGAACCCTGGGCAGAACATACTGATCTATTTCCAGCTGCACCACGTCCACGAACCACACTCTTCTTGGCCACCTGGAGGCCACCAGAATTGCTGGCACCCCCTCCTGAACTATCTTGCACAAAACCCTGCCCAACAGGGGGAATGGAGGAAAGATATACAGGAGCTGAAAGTCCTGCCATGACATTGCTAAAGAATCCTTGGCCAAGGCCAGAGGATCCTGGGACAGGGAGACAAAGGCCAGGAGCTTGTGATTGTGACGGGACACAAACAGATCCACATCTGGTTGGCCCCAACGGTGACACAGAGATTGAAACACCCTGTTGCAGAGGTACCATTCTCCCAGGAGAGAGGTCCCCCTGCTCAGAGAATCTGCCTGCAGATTCTCCAACCCCGGAATGTACACAGCTGATATGCAGGGAACATTGTCCTCCGCCCAGGCCAGGATCAGAGACACTTCCTGGAGGGCCCTCTTGCTTCGGGTCCCTCCCTGATGATTGATGTAGGCAACTGCCGTCTGGTTGTCCGAGCGAACTTGAACAGGCAGGCCCCGAAGGTGATGAGTCAACTGAGTCAGAACCAACCTGATTGCCCGCAGTTCCAGAATGTTGATAGGTGTGTGGGCCTCCTGAGGGCCCCACCGCCCTTGGAACTGCAGGGACTTCCAGAAACCCCTCAAACCTGTCAGAATGTCATCCATGGTGACCGTCTCCCAGGAGGGGGCCAGAAAGGATCTGCCCTCCAACAGGTTCCTGGAGTCCAGCCACCACGAGAGGGACCGCCTGACTAGGGTGGAAAGCACAAGGACCGACCTGGTCCAGGGACGCAGGATCCCTGTCCCATACTGACAAGAGGTGGAGTTGCAGAGGCCTCTTGTGGAACTGAGCATAAGGGACCGCCTCGAAGCACGCCACCATCAGGCCCACCAGCTGCATTCCCTGTCTGATGGAGGGATTAGGACAAAATAGCAGGAACTTAACCTGCACAATCAGACTGTCCACCTTCTGCTGAGGAAGAAAAATCCTTGCCTGATGTAGGGACTGGGAAGTGATGAGAATGTCGTCCAGGTAGGGCAGCACGCGGATGCCCTGAGACCTGAGCAGAGACATCACTCCTGCCAGCACCTTGGTGAACACTCTGGGAGATGAAGTGAGACCAAAGGCCAATGCCACAAATTGGTAGTGCTGATCCTCCAGAGCGAACCTGAGGAACCTTTGATGACCTGAAAACACAGGAATATGAAGATAAGCATCTTTGATGTCCACAGACGTCATGAAGTCCCCTGGACGCAGGGAACTGATGGCAGAGCGCAGTGTTTCCATGCGAAAGCGCCTGCACCTGACAAATTTGTTTTGGATCTTCAAGTCCAGGATGAGCCTGACTGACCCATCTCTTTTGGGCACGGTGAAAAGGTTGGAATAGAAGCCCTTGCCCCTTTCTCGTAAGGGGACCTGAAAGATGACCGCTAGCTCCAGAAGGCTTTGCACCGCCAGCACTAGAGCCTGAGCTGACACAGGGTCCTGAGAAATCCGGGATCTGATGAATCTTGGGGGGCCCGGCAGCAAACTCTATCTTGTAACCGGAGGACACTACCTCCTGAATCCACCGGTCTGAGACATGAAGCCTCCAGACGTGAGCGAATGAGTGAGGGCGCCCCTTCATGCCTGAGGGGGTTTGGGAGAAGACTTAAGCTTGGAGCCCCAGGAGGAGCCAGGGCGTCCACGTCCTCTGCCCCTACCCCAGAAATCTACTCGGGCCCCAGTAAGGGAGACCCCCCCTCCCCTGTCTGGCACCACGGTAGGGGGAAGAAAAGGAGCCCTGACCTCAAAAGAGCCGAGACTGCCGCCTGCGCTGGGGTAACCTGCCACCCTTAGCAAACAGGTCCAGGCGGTCCCCAAACAGGCATAGTCCTTTGAAGGGAAAACCAGTGAGAGCTTTCTTGGCAGCGTTGTCAGCAGCCCACTGGCGCAGCCAAACCGAGCGGCGTATAGCCACCACAAGGGCAGAGGTTCTGCCACACATTCTAATGGTATCATCCAAGGCAAAGAGGACATAACTCACAAAAACCTCACAACGAGAGAGTGCATTAAACTCCTCACTAGACACATCATCAGGGGCACCATCAAGGATACTTCTAAGCAGGGTCCTAATAGCCACAGCCGTAATGGCAGAGGCACAGACCGGGCGCAGCGCCATCCCCACACATGCAAAGGCATGGGACACCAGCTGATCAATGCGCCGGTCCTCAGCATCCTGCAGCATAGTAGAGTCAGGGGAGTGCATGACAGAGGTGCTAGGTAACCCTAGGATCGGGGCATCAACTTCAGGAGGGGATGACCAATGCTTCACCACATCAGCAGGAAAGGGATACCTCTTATCCCAACTTTTAGGTACACCGGGAAGCTTGCTGGGGCACTCCCATTCCCTGAGCACAAGATTATAAAAATGGGTGTCAGGGACCGCTGGACACCCTTCTCTCGTGAGCCGACAATCCCCAATCTCCACCACCTCTTGTGCCTATAGACAAGCCCCCGCTTGCTGGAGACACGGGTTATGCCTCTCCAGACTCGGTTGCCCCCAGGACTTACTGGCGCAAAGATTGCTGGCTTACAATAAAGACGGATGAACTGCGGGGTATCCCAAAACAGGGAAGTGGGAGTAATTTACACACTAGGCCTCACAAGTTTAATAACTAAATAGAGGGAGTAGGGCCGGGAGAAACCAATAGAGGTCGGCCCGTCTGAAAGACATAAGCGAAGAGAACCCCGTAAGTGACATGTAAAAAGACATATGGTAAATAAAGCCGCCCGTGAGGGCACTCACGGACCGCGGTAGGTAGATGCCAGTCACGCAGCAGCCTGATCCAGAGAAAATGGCGCCGGGTACACCTCGAGGGGCGGGCCGCCAACCGCTGGCCCCGCCCCCCGTAGAGCGCGCAGCCGTACACGTAACAAGCAGCCAATAACGGCGCACCAGCGCCTGAGGTAACGCCGCCGCCAAGCGCGGAGCACAGTGGAAGCGCGCGGCGGCAATTTTAAAAAGGCAACCAGCGCAACCAAGTCACGCGGCGACTGACACCAACCAGAAAAGCATAATACAGTGAGGCACCAAGGCAAATTCACATACAACCCCCCCCCCCCCCCGAGAGCTACAAGGGAGCTTAACATAGGGCCCACTGACAGACAGGGGCAAGGGCCAATAGGGCGGGAGGGGAATCCCATAGAGGCTCACCATATGCCTATACCGCCTACCCTTTGGTGGGGGATGGCGGTGGAGCAGCGCTCCTAAGCACCTGACAGCGGTGCTGCCTACCATCACCCAACCAGCGCAGCCAAGGCTGGGAGGCACATTAATAATGGAACGGGTGGGAATAGTCCTACAGGGCCGCAGGCTAATAGCCCCACTCACCTGCGAGAAGAGAGAGCAATCTTCTTGTCCTTCGCAGTCCAGACTGCAGAGAAAATCTGGGGATTTGTGGGAAGTCACGTGTATTTGAGGGGGCGGGAGGAGCCAATTTCGCTGTCTCTGCAGTCCAGCGCCATCTGGCGGAGTAGTTCCCAAGTGTTATGAATCTTATCTGGAGCAGGACGTACTGTATACTAAGAATAATGGATTTATGTGGGATTTTTTCACTAAAATATAGAATGTGTTTCTATTCAGACTTTGGTCACTAAATGAAAGTATAAGACCACAAATGGTTGAATTCAAACTTAGAATATGGGTGTAGAATCCCCCTTTAGTGTGAGTCAGGTGGCATAAGCTACATTTGGGGGACAACAGGAAACTGCTGAGATTAGTTGGGAGCTTTTTGGAGGGAATATGGCAGGCAACAATGTATTGGGCAGAGGTGTCATAATGAGAAGCCAGAGGGACTGAGAGGGAGATCACCCATAACTATGCTAAGAGGAAGACTGGTGTAGCTTCCCTGTGTGACATGACTGATGGGGCTACTACAGAGAGGAGGCCTGGGTGCAATTGGAAGCGAGTAGGAAGAGGTGGCTGTAGGGATGCAGAGCTGCGCTGAGTTGCAGAGCGAGAGAGAGTGGCAAGACTGAAGCCTAGGGGGAACCTCATGTTGGATGTGACAGAGAAGGCACTCCTTAGAATTATAGAGGATCCAAAGGGACCAACAGACTGCGAGGAGGAAGCTTCTGTGACTGAGACTCCAGTAAGGTGTGGCTGCCCCTGTCTGAGAACTCTGTCCTGCATTGACTGTTGTGTGAGGGAGAAGCCCACTATGTTGGGGAATGGTCTTGGCTGGGATGCTATGGAGTAGAGGTTCCCTGTGTGTTTTACTCGCTGGCAACCTGACAGCCCCTCCTGCTGATGTTGGGCCATTCAACATCATAGTCTGGGATAACCCAATAGATGGTCTCCACTATGAGGGAGTGCTCTGCTCAAAGTCGGGTGGTGGCCACCCAAATCCCCCCCTGGAAAAAGGTCATTTAATTTGGAAATACAATGCTGCTTAGCCCCTATGCTGAAACACTCTGACAAGCAAACATACCTGTGTTCTGTGCTGATAGACCCAAGACTATTTAACCCTTATGCTGAAGTGTTCTGATAATTAAGTGCACCTGTGTTCTATGCTGATGGACACAAACCTGATTAGCCCTTTCACTGAAACGTTCTTATGAAGCAAGTGTTCCTGTGTTTGCTTCCTACAAAGCTATGCAAGTTTATTGGCATGTGAACTGTGCATTTGACCATGACGTGGATTAAAGCATTAAACTTTCTTTTCATGACCCTGCAATAATAAAACAATCTGACGCTTTCCCTTATCCTGCTTGCTGTTAAGTGTCTTTCTGCTGAGATACCATCTTGTTATCTCCCCATGCTGCAGTCCCATTAACCCTTACCCTTGGCTACCATGCTTGTGTGCTGTGACATTGTCTGAGATAAGTTGACACTTTGGACTGTAAGTAGAGCTGACCGAGATTACTGCTGATTAACCCCTATACTACCATTACAACTATTAGACTCTGAATGATTATGTCAAAAATACAATTCTGTGATTACTCACCTGTAGAATTGGTATTATGAGTATACAGTACGTCCTGCTCCAAATCTAATACTTACAGTTGGGATATACTCCGCCAGATGGCGCTGGACTGCAGAGACATCGAAAATAGGCTCCTCCCGGCCCCTCAAATACCCAGGGACCTCCCACAAATCCCCAGCATTGAAAAGCAGTTAAGGAGAAGCCGGGAGAATTAAACAATCCAAACTATCAACTATAACAATGATAACAATCACCATACAGGGGATCCAAGAAAATGCAAACCAAGGGTGGGTTGGAGCAGGACGTACTGTATACTCATAATACCAATTCTACAGGTGAGTAATCACAGAATTGTATTATTCTTAGTATACAGTACGTCCTGCTCCAAATCTAATACTTACAGTTGGGACATCCAATAGCAGTGTCCATAAAGTAGGGTGGGATCCCCAAGAAAATCAGCAGCAGGCAGTTTAAACCACTGCCGCCTGCAGAACCAATAGCACAAGTGGAATGAGCAGTAAGGCGGAAGGGAGGATTCTTCCCCTTAGCAGAGTAGGCCTGAATCACAGCCTGACGAATCCACTTGCTGATAGTAGACTTGGCAGGAGCCAAACCCTTCCTAGGACCAGAAGGGACCACGAAAAGAGCATCATTTTTCCTGAAAGGTGCAGTAGCCACCAGACAGTACTTCAGACACCTAACCACATCCAAAGAGTGCAAAACCCTCTCCTTAGCATTGCTAGGATTAGGGCACAAAGAAGGAAGAACAATATCCTGATTCAAATGAAAAGCAGGCACTATCTTAGGCAGAAAATCAGGTTTGAAACGAAACACCACCTTGTCCTGGTGCCTCTCATAGTAGGGGGGCTGAATGGACAGCGCCGCCAACTCAGACACACGCCTGACAGAAGTGATAGCCACCAGAAAAACAACCTTGAGCGTAAGAATGGCCAGGGCAGCATCCTGCACAGGTTCAAAGGGAGCACCCTGCAAGGCTGACAGAACCAAGTTCAGATCCCAAACAGGCACCATAGGTTTACATGGGGGACGCACATGATTGACCCCCTGGAAAAAAGTCCTGATCAGAGGGTGCTGAGCAAAGGACTTCTAGAAAAAAATAGCCAGGGCAGAAACCTGACCCTTCAGAGTACTAAGTTGGAGCCCCATCTCCAACCCATGCTGCAGGAACTCCAGAATCCTGAGAATAGAGTACACACGACAGGGAAGAGACTTAGACTCACACCAGTCAATGTAGGCACGCCAAACCCTGTAATAAATGGAAGAGGAAGACTTCTTCCTAGCTTTAATCAAAGTATCCACAACCGAGGAAGACAGCCCTTTCTCCATCAAGATGGAGGTTTCAGCAGCCAAGCCGTCAAAGCCAGAGTTTGTAAATTGGGATGGCGTAGTGAGCCCTGAGTGATCAGATCTGGCACCAAGGGCAGAGCGTACTGATCTACTGCCAGCTGTACCACGTCTGCGAACCACACTCTTCTTGGCCACCCGGGGGCCACCAGAATTGCTGGCACCCCTTCCAGAGCAATCTTGCGCAGAACCCTGCCCAGCAGGGGAATTGGGGGGAAGACATACAGGAACTGAAAGTCCTTCCATGACATTGCTAGCGCATCCGAGGTCAGGGCCAGAGGATCCCTGGACAGAGAGACAAAAGCTGGAAGCTTGTGATTGTGGCGGGACGCAAACAGATCCACATCTGGTTGGCCCCTACGGTGACACAGAGATTGAAACACCCTGCTGCATAGGGACCATTCTCCCTGGCGAGAGGTCCCCCTGCTCAGAGAGTCCGCCAGGCGATTTTCCACCCCCCGGATGTACACAGCTGATATGCAGGGGACATTGACCTCCACCCAAGTCAGGATCAGAGACGCTTCCTGGAGGGCCCCCTTGCTCCGGGTCCCTCCCTGATGATTGATGTAGGCAACTGCCGTCTGGTTGTCCGAGCACACCTGAACAGGCAGGCCCTGAAGGTGAGTAGTCAAGCGAGCCAGAACTAACCTGATCCTTCGCAGCTCCAAGACATTGATAGGAGTGTGGGCCTCCTGAGGGCCCCACCTCCCCTGGAACCGCAGGGACTTCCAGAAACCCCCCCAGCCTGGCATCCGTGGTGACCGTCTCCCAGGAAGGGGCAAGAAAGGATCTGCCCCCCAACAGGTTCCTTGAGTCCATCCACCACAAGAGGGACCTCCTGACCAGGGGGGAGAGCACACAGACCCTGTCCAGGGACACTGGGTCCTTGTCCCATACAGACAATAGATGAAGTTGCAGAGGCCTCAAGTGGAACTGAGCATAAGGGACTGCTTCGAAGCACGCCACCATCAGGCCCACCAGCTGCATCCCCTGCCTGATGGAGGGATGGGGGACAAGCTAGGAGGGACTGAGCCTGTGCAATCAGACTGTCCACCTTCTGCTGAGGAAGGAAGATCCTTGCCTGAACTGTATCCAGATTCATTCCTAGGAATGGAGTTACCAAGGAAGGGGACAGTGAGGACTTGGGGTGGTTGATCACCCATCCAAATGACTCCAGAGTGGACACCACCAGCTGAGTATCCAACTCTGCCTGATGTAGAGACTGGGAAGTGATGAGGATGTCGTCCAGATAGGGAAGTACGTGGACGCCCTGACATCTGAGTAGAGACATCATGCCAGCCAGCACCTTGGTGAACACCCTGGGAGCTGAAGTGAGGCCGAAGGGCAAGGCCACAAATTGGTAATGTTGATCCATCAGAGCGAACCTGAGGAACCTTTGATGACCTGGGAACACAGGAATATGAAGGTAAGCATCTTTGATGTCCACAGAAGTCATGAAATCCCTTTGGCGCAGGGAACTGATGGCAGAGCGCAGCGTCTCCATGCAAAAGCGCATGCCCCTGACAAACTTGTTCGGAATCTTTAAGTCCGGGATGGGCCTGACAGAACCATCCTTTTTGGGTACTGTGAATAGGTTGGGATAAAAGCCCTTGCCTTTTCTCTTAAAGGGACCTGGCAGATGACCCCCAGCTCCAGGAGGCCTTACACTGCTTGCACTAGCTCCTGAGCTGACACAGGGTCCTGAGGAATCCGGGATCTGATGAATCTTGGAGGGGGATCGACAGCAAACTCCAACTTGTAACCGGAGGACACTACCTCCTGAATCCACCAGTCTGAGACATGAAGCCTCCAGACGTGAGCGAAGTGCTGCAGCCGTCCCCCCACCCGGATGTGTGAGGGCGCCCCATCATGCCTGAGGGGGCTTGGGAGAGGATTTAGCTTTGGGACCCCAGGAGGAGCCAGGACGTCCACGTCCTCTGCCTCTACCCCAGAAATCTCCCCGGGCCCCAGGGAAAGACACCCCCCTTCCCTGTCTTGCACCACGGTAGGGGGAGGAGAAGGAACCCTGACCTCGAAAGGGCCGAGGTTGACGCCTGCGCTGGGGTAACCTGCCTCCCTTAGCAAAAAGGTCCAGGCGGTCTCTAAACAGACGCAGTCCTTTAAAGGGAAACCCAGTGAGGGCCTTCTTGGCAGCATTGTCAGCAGCCCACTGGCGCAGCCGAACCGAGCGGCGTATAGCCACCACGAGGGCAGAAGTTCTGGCACACATTCTGATGCTGATAGGACAAAATTTACAAAAACATCACAACTGGAGAGTGCATTAAACACCTCACAAGTCAAATCATCAGGGGCACTATCAAGCATATTTCTGATAAGGGTTCTAGTGGCCACAGCAGTAATGGCAGAGGCACAGACCGGGCGCAGCGCCATCCCCGCACATGCAAAGGCGTGGGATGCCAGCTGGTCAATGCGCCGGTCCTCAGCATCCCACAGGGTAGTAGAATCAGGGGAATGCATGACAGAGATGTTAGATAGCCCTAGGATCGGGGCATCCACCTCGGGGGGGGGGGGTGACCAACATTTAACCACCTCAGCAGGAAAGGGATACTTCCTATCCCAACTCTTTGGAACCCCGGGAAGTTTACTGGGGCGCTCCCATTCCTTGAGCACAAGGTTATGGAAATGTGCCTGCTCTGGAAATTCCAAACGTGATTTTGCTGTATGGAAAAGCTCCCCTCTTTGCCTGGGAGCCTCAACAGGGAGAGAGATAGACAGAACCTCAAAAATCTGGGTCAATAATCTGTCAGTGTCATCCGGGGCCCAGGGGTCAGAGCCAGAATCGTCATGACCCCTTGGTCTCTCATCAGATGAGCCTGAATCAGAAAAGAGCTCCCCTTCATCAGATGGGGTATAGCCACACAGATTCATAAACTCCTCAGTTCCCATAGGGAAAACAGTGACATTAGGCGTCAAGTGCCGCTTCTTAGCAGGGGCCTTACGCACTAAAGACTTCGCAATAATCTGTTCAACAGTAGCCAGTCTAGAAGACACATCAGGCTGAGAATCCCCACTAGTATGCAACTCAGCAGGAGTGAGATTTAAGCTTGTAGGAGTAGGTGAAGTGAAACGAGGTGCAGCCACTGGCAGGCCAGATTGCAATGCAAGCTCCTGCTCAGCACAGGGTACACAGACCTGCGCCTTGTCAACGTCAGCATGAGGCTGCCCACACGCTACACACAGCCGGTCTTGTCCCAAAGGGACCCCGGTAACATTATCCTGAGATGCCTCCATATGGTGATTATAGCTGCACTATACGCTGATAGGGAATAACGCTATATCGCAACCCTGGATGCCCCAATAACCCGCTAGGGATGTGGGAGTATAATTTTTACAAGGCCTACAAGTAATATACTAAAAGCAGGGCCGGGAGAAGCCAAGAAGGGTTCGTCCCGCCTGAAAGACATAAGCAAACAAGACCTTAAGTACATCGTAACAAAAGTGAAGCAGATAAAGCCACCCGCGAGGGCACTTACGGTCCGCGGTAGGTAGGAGTCCGTCGCGCATAGGCCAACCAAGTCAGAAAAGATGGCGTCGGTATACCTCGAGGGGCGGGCCAGTAACAGCGATGATGCGGAAAGCGCCAAAGACGGGCCCCGCCCCCCCCGAAGAGCGTGAAGCCAGAAGGCCAACAGCCAATGATGGCACACCAGCGCCTGAAGTAATGCCGCCACCAAGTGTGGAACCAAGTCAGCGTGCAGCGGCGGTACATTTAAAAGCAATAAAGACAAGTCAATGCGGCGGCTGACACAAGTATAAAGACATGTGAAAGGTGAAAGCACGGACTGCATAACCCACCCCCCCTCTTTTCCCCCGAAGACTATAAGGGGGATGAGGAAGGACGGCGGCCACTTAAATTGGGCCCACCGATAGACAGGGGCAAGGGGCAATAGTGCGGGAGGGGATTCCCATAGAGGCTCACCATAAGCCTGAACCGCCTACCCTTTGGTGGGGGATTGCGGTGGAGCAGCGCTCCTAAGCACCTAACAGCGGTGCTGCCTACCTTCACCCGACCAGCGCAGCCAAGGCTGGGAGGCATATTACAAGTGGAACGGGTGGGAATAGTCCTACAGGGCCGCAGGTTAATAGCCCCGCTCACCTGCGAGTAGAGAGCCAATTTCTCGTCCTTCGCAGCCAGACTGCAGAGAAATTCTGGGGATTTGTGGGAGGTCCCTGGGTATTTGAGGGGCCTTCACAATCTGATATGGAGGTGCATCAGTGAAAGATACATTAAGCTTGGAAAGAGTCTCCAAAACAGTGGAAAGAATCACTGACCCCCTGATGGTTCCAATAAAAAAATCCTGCGATTGCAGGATGAAGGTCTCTGATTAATCTCCCCTAGGCCAATGTTTCCAAGCTCTCCCTTATGAGCACAGCTACCATGTCCCATCGCAAAGATTTAGGTCTATTTTTTTCCTGCCTATCCTGCTCCTGATCCTATTCCTAATGCCCTATTAAAAGTTGACCCCTGTACAATAAATCTAAACTGACCATTTTGGGGGCCTCAAAGTGGGACAGATGGGGAAGGGGTTTAGAGGTAGGGTTTATTCACAGGCTTTGGAGGAACAAATATCCACCGCATTCTGCACTACTTATGTGTGTGTTAGTAGATGTAGCACCGCCTCTATTCACATGGTACAGGAGATGTTGATTGAGGTGATGCTCAGCCAATCCATGCATTTCACTACCACCATTTAGCTAAAAAGTCAGAGCACCAGACATCATACATCCTGCAATTGGCAGGACAGTCTTCCCCATAATGTCAGCAAAGTAGGGCATTTAGATGTCCCTAGAGTTTTCAGGGGACAGTGGGGCAAATGCCTCAGAGTTGGACAGCCCCTCCAAATGTGGAACATCTGGTCAGATTAAATAAATTACACTCATTTGTGACCATCCTATGTAAAGTTAAAGTAAATAGATTTTTCAATTAGTGACTACCGTATATACTCGAGTATAGGCCGACCCGAATATAAGCCGAGGCACCTAATTTTACCCCAAAAACCTGGAAAAAGTTATTGACCCGAGTATAAGCCGAGGCACACAACACAGCACACAATACAGCACACATACACACACAAGGCACACACAGCACACAACACAGCACACAATACAGCACACATACACACACAAGGCACACACAGCACACAACACAGCACACAATACAGCACACACAGCACACAACACAGCACACATACAATGCACACAACACACACACTCACCAGTTCAGCTCCTGCAGGATCTTCAGCGAGGCTCCTTCCAGCGACGGTGCGGGAGAGAGTGTGGACGGCGCGGGACGACGGCATGGGTCCATCTAGACGCCGGGCAGAAGAGCCGCCTCAGAGGCTTCAGAACTCGGCGGGGAGATCAGTACACCCAGCGCGAGGTGGGTGTACCAAGATGGCGGCCGGCGCGCTCCGCGCCGCCACGTCACGTCGCGTCACTGAGGCCCGGGCCGCCATCTTGGTACACCCACCTCGCGCTGGGTGTACTGATCTCCCCGCCGAGTTCTGAAGCCTCGGCGGCTCGTCTGCCGCCTCGGAGGCTCTTCTGCCCTCGCTCAGGTAAGTCACTGACTCGAGTATAAGCCGAGGCTGCTTTTTTCAGCCCAAAAAGTGGGCTGAAAAACTCGGCTTATACTCGAGTATATACGGTATTCCAAAATGCGTTACCCATTCACAGTGTGCGTTACATGTGTTCTATTTCTCTATATCAAAAAAAATTCTCTGTTATATGTAATGTCATGGCTGCCATCAGGGAAGGACAAACAAGACAACAGTATGGGGTCCTGCGGAGGGTCCAGCCGGCAGTGCTGCATTTAATGCTGCCAAACTTACTGCCGCTGCACCAGTGCTGATGATTATGGTGCGGTGTCCATGGTAGAAAACTAAAGAAGGAGTAAAACATAAGGTGAAACAGCCAAGGGGTTTAAAATGTGGTCACCTTCCTTCTGGAAATACTAAACATGGAGTTTTTTTTCGAACAGAAAATCACAAATGTCACTGGAATCATGAGGTTGTCAGGGGGATCAAAAATGTGTCATTGCAATCCCATTATCACTACTGTGCTTTCTAATCTTAAAGCCATCCAAGGATTCTCATATTAAAGAGGAACATGAAATAAAAGGGGCCATATCCCCCCCCCCCCATCGGCCCCTACTTGCCTTTTGGATGTCTCCGCTGCCTGCTGTGGGCACGATTCTCAACCCACTGCCTGCTTAGCCATTGCTAACTGACAAACACAGCCTTAGCAATGCTCTTCAATGTTCCATGGTGATCTTGCAGCTTCGCAAAGTATTATAGGATTTTGGACAGCTCCATTGCATGCCAGGGTGAGATCGGGGGTCACGTGCATTGCCTGATGGAGTGCAAGACAGCGCCGCTCGTTGGGAGGTCGCCCAGAATCCGAGGGACCCAGAAGATAGGTGAGGTGAGTAAATACTGCCCAATTGTGAAATGAGACGGTCTCATGAGGCGATCCATTTCATGTCAGTCATCAATGCTGCTGCTGGGCATGTGTAAGTGCCAGTGTTCATCTTAGCAGCAGCCATAGCAGTATTCTGTGTGTGCAGAAAACTCTTCTCTCTTTCTGTACTTCTTGGTGTATGGTTGCTAATAGCAACAGAATGCAGTGAAAACCGCTTCCTTAAAATACACATTTGCTTACATAGAAAAAATAAAAAAAATATAATCTCACACAATAAAATACACACAATAATATGCAATGTAATTGGCCACCCCTCTTAATTGCCATACTACTGTTATATTTATTCTACTGTTATGGTCACCCCTCCCTCCATACACTTTGTTGCTTTTTATAAAGATTGTAAGCTGTACCTGTAACTGTAAGCAAGCAAGGAAGCACAGTGCAGAAGAGAGAGAGAGCGAAGTCAAGGTCCTGGGAACCTAGTAATTAATTACCAGAACACTAAGGGTAGTTGATGCATTTTTTTTTTAATTTTACCTTCCATAGGATGGGGTTGGTCGGCTTTGATTTGGAGATGACAGGAGGTGGCTAGAGAGTGAATGTAAAGGTTTCAATGAAAGGGTAGATTCAGATAATTCCTAAACATTGTGCTTGGGGAGTTTTTGTAAAATTGTGGGACCTCTACACTTGTTATTATTGAGCTTGTGGAGTTTTTGTGAAATTGTGGGACCTTTACACTTGTCATTATTGAGCTTGGGGAGTTTTTGTAAAATTGTGGGTCCTTTACACTTGTCATTATTGAGCTTGGGGAGTGTTGGTAAAATTGTGGGACCTCTACAGTTGTCATTATTGAGCTTGGGAAGTTTTCGTAAAATTGTGGGACCTCTACATTTGTCATTAACTCCCTCCTGCTAACCTGACAAAACCTTTGGGACAGAAGTCTGTTGCCCACCTTGAGCTGCGGCAAGCAGAGCTTCATCTAAAAGCCATTAACAATGATATTGGCTGTCAGGAAATAGTCAAACACACAACCCATAAAGCTCTAAAAATGGATTAGAAGTCATTTAAAAAAGAATTAACAAACTAGAGGAAGAGTAGACTGTCACCAAACAAATGCTTCATCATGGCACTGTAATTCGGAATTTTAATTACCCCTCTGTTTCTGTAACAAAACAATGCCTGGACTGGCAGCCATTCGCATCTCTCACAGGTCATTGAGCAGCGCAGTTAATTACGCCATGAATAGCCCGCTCCTCTCCCCTCTGGAAGCACATTTCTAATGGCAGTCAGGGGCTGACAAATGTGTCATCTACATAATTAGCCAGGAAGCAACACAAAACATTAAACATGCTTTCCGCCGACAACTATCAAAACATTTCATTTGTTGTCAATTATTCATCACTTTGTAGGTTCTGAAGGGGTTATTATTATGGAAATAAGTCCAGATGCTAACAAGGTTAGGAGTTTTTGATTTAAATGAGTTGATCATGGGGGCCAACGTTAACAAATAAAAGAAAAATAAAAAAAAACAATTGTATTATATTCAAATGAAAGACAGTTTTCAATCAAACGTAGATTACAAAATGAATTTGTTCTGCCCGAACCTTTCTCTGCCAAAGTAATTAGAAATTAGAGGCAAAAATGAAATGAACAGCAGCCATTCGAGGTGACCGCCATGGATTCAATGTCAGACAGAGGTCCCCCTAGACTTGACATTTTTCTTTTAGGTAATTAAAGTAACTGTAAACCCAATAATAAGCAGCTCATCTGATACCTGTCTCATGTGACTCTCCTCAATTTCCTGCAGCGCGGGTTAGAAGCCAGAACAGGTTTCAAAGTTTGTCCTCCTTTCAATTTTATTTTCCCAGGACCACACAAAAAAGTGTCTGTCCATTGGTGCTCTTAGTGTGAGAGGGCAGACCAGCCACAGGGGTGTCTCTGATCACAGCAGAACACGCTCAAGACTTTTAAATAGAGATGGACGAACCCAAAGTTCCAAGTTCAGGTTCGTACCAAACGTTGCGATTTCGGGTTCCCAGAAGTCCGTGTGTGAGTTCGGCATCCCATCAGCAGCCCATTGAGCAGCCCTTCAACCAGCTTCACCTAAGGTTGCAGCAGCAGAAGTGCTGCTGTAACTTAACTGAGCCCCAATCCCTTGTCTGCGGCGGAAGCAGCAGTGTTTCAAACTGGCCCCAATCTGAGCTACAAAAAATACCATTTTGTGAGTACTCACCTGAAAAATGGATATTGTCAGTGTGCCACACACCCCGCTTCCCCTTTAATTCTTCACGATTGGGTTACTCACCGCCAGGTGACGCAGTTGCAGAGAGGAAGTCTTGTAACGAGCCCCCTTCCGGCCTATATATACCTGGTACCTCCCACTTAACACCAGTGATTTAAAAAGCAGAAAGACAAGGTACCAGTAATCTAAAGGTAACCTCAAAATAAAGAAAAGCTTCACCATATAAAGGATCCGGGATACCGAAAAGGGCGGGGTGAAGCGGGGTGTGTGGCACACTGACAATATCCATTTTTCAGGTGAGTACTCACAAAATGGTATTATTCTCAGTGTGCCACACACCCCGCTTCCCCTTTAATTCTTCACGATTGGGACATCCAAAAGCAGTGTCCACAAGGGATGGGTATCCAAAGGCAAAAAATGAAGCATAACTTAAATGACTGCAGTCTGCAGAACTTTGCGGCCAAAAACAGCATCCGCTGAGGCCCGCACATCAACTTTGTAAAAGTATGAACAGAAGACCAAGTAGCGGCCTTACAAACTTGTTCAACAGAAGCTTGGTGCTGAAAAGCCCAAGACGCTCCAACGGCGCGAGTAGAATGAGCAGTGATACGAAAAGGGGGAACTTTCCCCTTAGCAGAATAGGCCGCAATAATGGCCTGACGTATCCATTTGCTAATGGAAGATTTGGCCGGTGCCAAACCCTTCTTAGGCCCACAGGGCACAACAAAAAAGGCATCCGTTTTACGAAAAGGAGACGTAATAATCAAATAGTACTTAACACAGCGTACTACATCCAAACAAAACCCTCTCTTTGTCATTCTTAGGATTAGGACACAAGGAGGGAAGAACAATATCCTGATTCAAATGAAAAGCAGAAACAACCTTAGGAAGAAAGTCTGGTTTGAACCGAAAGACCACTTTATCCTGATGCCTCTCAAAGTAAGGCGCCTGAATAGGCAAGGCCGCCAACTCCGAGACACGCCGGACCGAAGACAACCTTCTGAGTCAGGGTAGACAAAGCAATATCTTGCAAAGGCTCAAAAGGAGGAGCCTGAAGAGCAGAAAGAACCAAATTCAAGTCCCAAACAGGGAGTAATGGTTTCCTGGGGGGCCGCACATGCGTAACCCCCTGGAAAAAAACATTTTAACTAAAGGATGAAGCGCAAAACGCTTCTGAAAAAAAGATAGATAAGGCAGAAACTTGCCCTTTCAACATACTTAGCTGAAGACCAGAGTCCAGGCCAGATTGTAAAAACTCCAGAATCCTGGAGATCGAAAAGACCCTACAAGGAAAAGATCTAATCTCACACCAAGCGATATAGGCTTTCCAAGTCCTATAGTAGATGATAGAAGAAGACCTCTTCCGGGCACTGATCAGAGTCTTAACGACCGAGTCAGAAAGACCCTCCTCCTTCAAGATGGAGGTTTCAGCAGCCAGGCCGTCAAACCCAGCGCTGGTAAATTGGGGTAACACAACCGACTCTGAGTGAGCAGATCGGGCCGAAGAGGCAGAAGGAACTGGTCCACCGCCAGCCGAACGATGTCTGTGAACCACACTCGCCTTGGCCACTTTGGGGCCATGAGAATGGCGGACACCCTTTCCAGAGCCAGCTTCCGAACCACCCTGCCCAGCATGGGTATCGGAGGAAACAGGTACAGAAACCCCAGATCCCCCCAGCTCAGGGACATGGCGTCCACTGCCAGAGCCAAGGGATCCTGGGAGAGCGACACAAAGTTCGGGAGCCTGCAATTGTGACGAGAGGCAAACAGGTCCACCTCCGGGGTCCCCCACCGGAGACACAGTGAGCGAAAAACCTGAGGATGGAGAGACCATTCTCCACCCCTGGAATGTACACCGCCGAGAGACAAGGAACATGGGCCTCCGCCCAGGACAGGATCAGGGACACCTCCCTGAGAGCTCCCGGACTGTGAGTCCCTCCCTGATGATTGATGTAAGCAACCGCTGTTCGATTGTCCGAACGAACCTGGACCGGAAGGCCCAGAACGTGTTGAGTCAGAAGGGCAAGAACCCGACGGATGGCTCTCAGTTCCAGAATATTGATGGGTAAGTGGGCCTCTTGAGGTCCCCACTGCCCCTGGAACTGAAGCTCCTTCCAGAATCCCCCCCATCCCGAAAGACTGGCGTCCGTGATGACAATTTCCCAAAGAGGAGTCAGGAAAGACCTGCCCTTCACGAGATTGGCCGAGACCAACCACCACTGGAGGGACTGCCGGACCCGGGAGGACAACTGGAAGGGCTGATCCAGCGACCAAGGCTGATGGTCCCAGGACGCCAACAGATAGAGCTGAAGCGTCCTCGTATGAAATTGATCGAAAGGAACTGCCTCGAAGGAGGCAACCATCAACCCTACCAGCCTCATCCCCAGACGGATGGACGGCAGAGGATTGGAAAGTAGGACCTGAGCCAACTCCTGAATCAGATGAATTTTGGACTGGGGGAGAAACACCCTGTGTTGACAAGAGTCCAACTGCATCCCCAGAAAGGACACCACCCTGGCCGGAGCGAGGGAGGACTTGGGGAAGTTGATCACCCAACCAAAGCTTTCCAGCGTGGAGACCACCATCCTGGTGTCTGTCTCCGATTGATTGAGTGACGGAGCCATGATGAGAAGGTCATCCAGATAAGGTACAACACGAATGCCCCGAGATCTGAAAATGGCCATCACCCCTGCCAGCACCTTGGTGAACACTCTTGGGGCCGAGGTAAGGCCAAACGGAAGTGCCACAAATTGAAAATGCTGATCTTTCATCACGAATCGAAGAAAATGTTGATGAACCTGGCAGATGGGAGCATGAAGATAAGCATCCTTGATGTCTATGGACGTCATGAAGTCCCCCTGCCGAAGGGAACCGATGGCCGTACGCAAAGTTTCCATGCGAAACCTCCGAATACGGATGAACCTGTTGAGTAATTTCAGGTCCAGGACGGGATGAACCGACCCGTCCTTTTTGGGGACTGCAAAAAGATTGGAGTAGAAACCGAGGCCCATCTCTAAGCGCGGTACCGGCCGGATGACCGCCATTTCTAAAAGATTCCTTATTGACGCCAGGAGCCCCTGTGCAGCCAAAGGATCGATGGGCACCCGAGACCGAAAGAACTGTGAAGGAGGACGAGACTCGAACTCCAGTTTGTAACCGGACGACACCACCTCCCGGATCCATCTGTCCGGAACCTCCTGGTCCCAAACCTGGGAGAAGTGTCGCAATCGTCCCCCCACCCGCACGGGTGAGGGCAGCCCCTCATTGCTGAGCGGGCTTACCAGCAGGCTTGGGCTTGGCGCCCCAGGACTGAGTGGGACGGCCACGGCCCCTCCCCCGGGTCCAACCTGCACCTCTGGTAGCGGGAAAGGAAACCCCCCTACCCGCTCTAAATCCCCGAAAGGAAGGCCTAACGGTACTTGCACCCCGAAAGGGGCGACGAGGCCTCTTGCGTTGAGGCATTTTACCACCTTTTGCAACTGAATCAATTTTATCACCAAACAGTCGCAAACCCAAAAAAGGAAGTGCTGTGAGCACCCTTTTAGAGGCTAAGTCCGCCGACCACTGGCGCAGCCATACTGACCGACGAATAGCCACCAGCATTGCCGCTGTCCTGCTACTCATTGCCAGCGCATCGTCCTGAGCGGTCAGAACAAAGGAATAAAAGACTCACACTGCTTAAGAGCACTAAACTCATTACAAGCGGGATCAAGATCTGCGCATAGATCCTGAATAACTGACCTAACCGCCAATAGAAGAAGCGCCGAAGCACAAACCGGCCGCATCGTCGATCCGGCACTGATAAAACCATGGCGAGCATACTGGTCAATCCGACGATCCTCACTATCCTTAATGGCAGTGGTCTCAGAAGACTGTACCACACCCGTGCTAGACAGCCCTAACACAGGGATATCGACGTCAGGGGGAACTGACCAAAGCTTCGCCAATTCCACCGGAAAAGGATAGCGCTTATCCCAACTGGGAGGGATTCCAGCCAGTCGCGTGGGATGTTCCCATTCCTTAAGCACAACCCTCTCAAAGTGTTGTTGCCTGGGAAACACCAAACGTGGCTGAGGCACATCAAACAACTCACCCTTTGGCAGGGCGACTGCCTCAGGCGGATCTAAATTCAAAATTTCAAACATTTGAGCCAAAATGGAGGGGGTGTCAAGGGATACCCCCGCAGCCAGATCGCCAACAGCATCGATCTCAAGCTGGTCTGCAGGCTCATCCGACTCCACAAGGAGTTCCCCCTCCTCGTCCAGGGAATAATCGGACCAATCCACAGCTTCGCACCCCTCATCCTGTGAAGCAGGAGCTGCAGGAGAAAGGTGTTTCCG
This sequence comes from Gastrophryne carolinensis, assembly GCA_027917425.1. NCBI lineage: Eukaryota > Metazoa > Chordata > Amphibia > Anura > Microhylidae > Gastrophryne > Gastrophryne carolinensis. The sequence goes on along the minus strand of CM051240.1, from coordinate 199,921,220 downwards.
CTTCGCTGTAGCCTTCTGACCTACCTTGGCGGAAACTATCTTCTCGAGGTTGGACAATCGTGCACACACCTCGGATTGCGAATCCCCACTTTTGACAGTGTCACACGGGGTCTGGAACAGGGAGGGGGGGGTAGGAGATGATGGAAGTTGCGAGGAGCCAGAAGCCGCACAATATTCTGCTTTGCACAAGGAATGCATAATATAACATCATCGCCTGGGAGCGCCACCCGGGATGCCCCTTTAAATTAATGTCCCAGGAAGGGAGGATTTAAATTATAATTATCCCCTTTTTTTTTTTTTTTTTTTTTTTATATATCCCAATTTGGAGTAAGCCAGGTATAATAGAACCGGGAAGCCACTGCAGTGAGGGAATCCCAGGATCTGTGGGGAAAGAGACAACAGTAAGATTCCCAGAAAATAAGGGGGCAGCATGCAGTACAACATTCATGCAAAAAAACAGCATATACCAACATATAGTAAAACACCCCAAAGTGCTTTAAGAGGTCAATATGAATTTGAACCAGTTCAAAACAATCATGAGTATAAACAAAAGACGGCCCCACACGAGGTGAGGCCGCTTACCTGTCCAAGGCTGAGAGCAAAGACAGCAGCAGCAGCAGAGTCAATCCACTTCTTGCACCCCGCACCTGACTCCTAATAAGAAGGAGGAAGTGCGGCGGGGCCGAGCTGCGCGTCGAAACCGCTCAGGCCACGCCCCCTCATTACGTCGTCCGGGCCCCCCCAGATTCAAACAGTGCGGGCCGCAAACCGAGAGGGCGCCCGACGCCCTCGGTTATTGGGAGGGGAGAACATCCCTGGCAGCTTCAGGCCATGCGCCTGAAACTGCCAACAGCGCGGCCCGCAAATGGCGGCCGCACCTAAAGCGGAGCTAAACCACCCTGGCAGTTCAGGCAAAACGCCTGAAACTGCCAACAGCGCGGCCCGCCAATGGCGTCCGCAACCTAAAGCGGAGCTACAACTCTGGCAGTTCAGGCCGTGCCTGAAACTGCCAACAGCGCGGCCCACACAATGGCGGAGCCGCAAGAGAGAGGGCGCCCAGATGCCTATGACCAGTGGGGAGACACCTGTAAACAACAAAAAAGTGTTAGCAGGTCAGGCCGCATGCACACATCCAGCGGCGCTGACCTGAAACTGACAATGGTTATAAACACAAGTAAAAACACCACATGCATATATATATCCCCCAAACCCCCCCCCCAAGTGAAGGGAGAAGGGACCGTAACGGGAGAGAAGGGCCAAGGGGAACCTCGGGACAGGGGCATCCCAAATCCGGATCACCATGCCGGATAGCAGCATTGCCCCACTCATGAGGTCGAGCGGAGGAGATAAGCTCCTAGGCACCTATAGTGCCATCTACCATTTGCCCAGTGAGCAGCCTGGGCTGGGAGGCTTCCATCAACCATATAGGTAACAAACTATCAACTGAGCAGAAATAGACCCAAAGGGGGTGCCGGGGTAAGACCGTCGTCATGCAGAGAGAAAAACACTGGTGTTAAGTGGGAGGTACCAGGTATATATAGGCCGGAAGGGGGCTCGTTACAAGACTTCCTCTCTGCAACTGCGTCACCTGGCGGTGAGTAACCCAATCGTGAAGAATTAAAGGGGAAGCGGGGTGTGTGGCACACTGAGAATAGATAGCTGCTGCCTTGCATGAGCGGGGACACTCCTAGTGCTGGCACTAGAAGTGTCCACACTTTTTGGAGCCGGTGGCCATCATTTTGTGGCCCCAGCTGGGGCCAGTTTGAAACACAGCTGCTGCCATCACTGAAAGAAGAGATTTTGGGCTCAGGTAATTTACAGCAGCACATCTACTGAACACTCTGCACCCTCCGCAACACCTACCCCTAAAGTCTGGGTCCCCATTGATTTCAAGAGTTTAATCAGAATTCGTCCGAAAAATTGAAGCAAAGTGAGTTTTTTTTCTCTTTTTTTGTGAGAAGAAAACATTTTATAATGATTTTTTCCCCTAGCGCACCATTTTTAGGTGTGCAATAAAAAAAAGGCCCATGGTGCTGAACCAGCCCTTTGGAGATGCTTTGAAAAAGCTTATTTTACACCGTTCCCAAGGGGGATAAGGTGGGAGGAAACTATTGTGTGTCTGGACAGGTACAAAAGATGCTCGGTGTGGTCCTGGAGTCGAAACCACTCCAGAGCTGCTCGCTAGTCATTAGAATGAAACCCTTGGGGTCACCAGTAAACTCACCTTTGCCAGCGTCTCCCATAGCGCTGTCAGGCGGCTGCATCCCCGGCTTCCCTGTAGCTGTGGTATGCTTTGATGCCCAGCCATTCAGATTCAGGCTGGGCAGAGAGCACTTTCCATTCTCCAGGGAAGCCAGAGATTTGCCCAGTGGGCTGGGTCACGTCCATTGGCATTCTTGAGATAAGCCAGTCGGCAATCTCAAAAATGGTATGTTTGAGTGAGGTGAGAAAAGCTATTACTTTTTTTTGAAAAGGAGCCACTGCTGAGTCAGACACATCACACTAAGTACTAGAGCTATTGGGGGATCCCGGGGAAGCAAAATAGGTTTTACCTTTTTTAACCTGTAATCTGTTTTGCATAACAGGTATGCTATAGAGTTCATTTACCTGTTGCACTGCATATAACATGCTTAGAAAGCAACGGTTAGCAATGGATCTTTCATATTAAAATGTGCAACAGATTAGCAGTTAAAAAATGCATTTTATAGGTATATTCCAAGCAGTAAAGTTTAGCCTTCTTACATTAATTTTAATTATCAGGATTGAAACTCTGATGTGTTGTGGCAAATTGTCTGCCTCAGCCTTAAAGGAACTCTGTAGGCAAAGTGCATAAACTATCATTCAGCAGCTCGCCTTGTCATGGCTGCCCTCTCCCTTCCTGTCAGCACTGCTTCTGGAAGTAGAAACAGAGCAAAGGGTAGTGGCACACCTCCTAAATTCCTTTGTCATAGATCACCAATCAACTGGTGGTCTATAGCTCTACCCCATTTGTAAGCTGAGAAAGAACGAGCACACTAGTATTATGCAGCCTGGGCCATTACAGCCAGCACAAAATTAGTAGGCTGGTTGAAGCACACCAAATATAGTAAGGAAATAAGATATAACAGAGAGGTTCAATTTTTCCTTAGTGCGCCTGCTCAATGCGCACTCAATACAATAGGGAACCCAATGGAATAGGAAAAATTAAAACCCAACAAAGAAGCTATGCATGCCAAAAAGGTGATTTAATAACAGGAAACCATATGGTGTACAAAAGATATAAAAAAAGACAGTGTTACATATATATACATATGTACAAAGATCGGTCACAAGATGGCGCAAATGAGCTGGTCCCAATGTTTGTCTTGCGTTTCTCATAAGCAGTATAAGAATGGTCTAGGATCAGTAGATTTGCATATACATAGACAGTCCAGAGATTTCTGATAGGTTAGAGAATCGCAATTCCACAGCCTGATGGCAAATGCAGAGCAAGCAATTTACAGACAGAGATAGTAATAAATAGCATACAGGCAGGACCACAGTGCATAACCACTAATACATACTCAACGTTTCGGCGAGAATTGCCTTCCTCAGGAGTAGTGGTGCCATGGGGTGGTGAGAGTGGCTTTAAATAGGGAAATAGATGATCCATCCAGCGTGCAGATGGCGCCAAAAGTCGGCGCGCGGCGCCGCCGGCTGATGACGTCACCGGTGGCAATTCTCCTGGGTCCCGGCCATCCAAAGTCCAGGGTGGCAGACCTGCCTTCCCTGAATCAGAGTGGCGCACGGGGCCCATAGAGATGCCGCCTGGGGAAGAAAAGATAAAAGTTTGCTCACAGGGATAGAGCTAAACAGTGCACAGGCTTCTAGAAAATGGCGCTCGCCAGGGTCCTCCGCAAGATGGCGTCCGATCCACTGCGGTGATACCAAGGCTATGAGAAAATGGCGTCCATGTATAGATGCGCGGACCTCTAGAAAATGGTGTCCACAACAGTAGAGTAATCATCTCCAATCGGCTATACAAAGATGGCCACGATGTTCCAGACTGAGGTTGATTTACGTAACTGCGCATGCGCTGTGCGGAGATAAGGTCAGTCACAGCGAGAGCTATCTTGTATCTACAGGAGCTTGGCATAGGCACAATAAAGGAGGAGGAGCACGCTGTTTGATTGCTGGATGGATCAACACCACAATCTATCTACTAAATGTAAAAACAGACATAATTAAAATCGTGAAACCCCAATGTGATTAAAAACACCATATTAATGGCCCCTAATAGGGGACCATATCATAATCTAGTGCGATCATAAAGAAATACTAACCCTGAATACTGGCAGGTATTCACATGGATGTCCAGAATGCTGGCTTGCAGAGAACACTAGTGTCTACAGGGTAGAAGATATAGTATGATTAGTAAAATACAGAGAAGTCCATGTCCTCAATAGGGTCGATTCAGATTTTTTAAATGTTCCCGCTCTCGTATGAGTGTGCGAGCGATTCTATGCATGCATTTCTAACCTTCTGTAAAGTTTTCGTCCGTTAGTACGGCAGAGTACGAGGATGTCATTTTCCAGCTTTCGTTTTCCGTTTCATTTTCTCATGTTACAACGTAGGCTTTCGTTTTTGCCCTTTTTCCATCGTCTCCTTCCACAAATCCTTTACGTTTCCCGTTAGATTCTGTTTTCCTTTTTCAATAAATAATCATCTGGACGTAAATCCTTACGATCTTGCGCCTGCGCACTACAAACTTAACTCATTAAAGTGCTCGCCTACATATTTGGGTTACTCACTTCTGCTACAATGCTTAGCTAAATCACTTTCCTACTGTGCTTTCCTACATCTTCCATGTTTGACCCCTAAAACTTACCCAAACCACTTCGCGGTTAGGTTCTTCTTCCATTTTAGACCCCTAAAACTCACCCAAACCACTTCGTGGTTAGGTTCTTCTTCCATTTTAGACCCCTAAAACTTACCCAAACCAATTCGCGGTCATCTGAATCTTCATCTCTAAAAATTTATTTGCCCATTCGTTTTGTGTTAATGTATTTTGTTCAAAAAATGACACTGAAACTATTTTTTGTAGTTTTTTTTATAAAACAATGCCATTTTTGATTGTTTTTTTTTTTTTTAATTTTCGGGTTAGAAAATGTACAACATTTTTGGGTGGGTTCAGATAAAACTTTTAAAATGTTTAAAAAATATATTATGGGTATAAAAAGCAAATTTAAAACTATATACAAAACAATGGCAGGTCCCAGAACACTAGTCTTCTTCTGTGGTCCCCAACGAGTCACGCAGCTGCTGCACGTCGGCCGCCAACTGAAGGACCCTTTGAGTCAAAAATCGATTTGTATCAAAAAACGATAAATGCATTATTTCCAGACAAATACATGTTTCTCACCTGTGCATGGAATGTTTGTTAGTTGGCCTAACTCATGACGACATATGTCATTATGCTAAGTAAGTAATCTAAGGAAGTGAGCATATGTCATTATGCTAAGTAATCTAAGGAAGTGGACATATGTCATTATGCTAAGTAATCTAAGGAAGTGGGCATATGTCATTATGCTAAGTAAGTAATCTAAGGAAGTGGGCATATGTCATTATGCTAATGCATTGACTATGGCTTTATGTATCTTGGTGATCATGTCAATTACCACTATTACCACTATTACTCAGAAGAATGACATTACAACTTACTTCGTTGTTGGCCGACGTCTGCGTCGTCGGGGACCACCCTCTGTTCTGGGCACTGCCACTGCTGTGAAGTTGAGGCTGTAGAGACATGGCAAATAGGGTCACCTATAATGTCTTAGTCAACAGTAAGAAAATGTCAATTTCAATGTGTGTGTCACATCACCCACCTTCTCTATGTGCCTCCTGGGCCTGATCTGCTGCAGACTCCACAGATTCTTCAGCCACTACATCAAAATCTAGAAAAAGAGATTAAGGGAATCAGGTTTGTTTGAAATAGCATGTATGTGTGTGCGGTTACATGAAGAGTCACATACCAGAGGCTACTGGCTGCATCGCTGGGTACGACACCATGCCCACGCAGTGCCACCCCTCCTCTGTCGAAAGGTCCAGGGGCTGGTCGGAGGACCCTACAGGAGGGGTAGGACAGTCACCCTGGAGATCCACCACCTTCACTTCCAGTTGCAGATTCATGCAGCACTGTTCGGCCTGTGCGCCTCCGGGTGCGTCGGATTCGGTACTCCATTTCCAACACTAGAAAAGAGAAGCATTTCTAAATAAAGGCCTATCTTCTGTATTACTTACATCTAGCATGCAATCGCTATGTACTTACTAGGGAAATGGAGTCCGAAAAAGCAATGCTGTATGATCTGCGTGTGGGTGAAGGTGGTGTCCATCTGGTGTTGAATCCTGGAAACGATCTCCAGGGCGACGGTCCTCTTCTCAAATGAGTTGGGCAGGTAGTCGTACCTGCGCTCCAGCATCGTCTTCAAAACACAAAAGAAACATAGGATTTAGCACAAACTGCATACAAATATCGCTCACAAGTCGATCATTTGAGTAAATGACATTACCAGACACATTTCTAGGCTAAAACTATCCTTCTAGATGTAATAGACTTGGTTCGCACATGTGGGCCCTAACTTTGGCACGGAGTTTTAGACACTTTTCAAACAAACAGTTTCTTCCTGCGCTTCCTAGTGCTAGGCATGCATTTAGATGGCAAATAAAAGGCATGAAAATACACTTACAAGCATAAGGATCTCTTCTTGTTGGGGGATGAAGATTGTGGGCGCCATCTTTCTTCTTGTCTGCCCCAGCGGTTTACGGGTTCCGCAGGGCCGGGCGAACGGCGTACGCACGCGTACGTGAGCGCGTAAGCGTCATACCCAGGCATTATTATTTAAAGGGTCCTGGACACACAGCTCATTCTCTTTGAGAGTCTCAACATTATGGCACCCAAAAAAGCCGCAGCAAGGGAGGGCAGCAGCAGCAAACAGCCACTGAAGCGTGAGGAGGCTTCTGCAGGCCCCACCACTCGCTCACAAATGCCTAAAGGTAAGGTGTGGGCAACACGCAGTGCTCAGGCCAAGGCACCAACAACCACCAAAGAAAAGGAGGCAGCAGCAAAGAGGAAGCCCCAGGCCAGCAAAAAAACATCTACGGCCGGTAACCAAACAACCAAGAGGGTGCAAAGCCCCAGCCCCCCAAGGTCACCATCACCACCCCCACGTGGCCAAACCTCCCATGGCAAGAGGCCAAGACACCGGGCAAGAAGCCCCAGCCCCCCAAGGTCACCATCACCACCTCCACGTGACCAAACCTCCCATGGCAAGAGGCCAAGACACCGGGCAAGAAGCCCCAGCCCCCCAAGGTCACCATCACCACCCCCACATGGCCAAACCTCCCATGGCAAGAGGCCAAGACACCGGGCAAGAAGCCCAAGCAGCCCAAGGTCGCCATCACCACCCCCACATGGCCAAACCTCCCATGGCAAGAGGCCAAGACACCGGGCAAAAAGCCCCAGCAGCCCTTAGGTCGCCATCACCACCCCCACGTGGCCAAACCTCCCATGGCAAGAGGTCAAGACACCGGACCAGAAGCCCAAAAAGCCCAAGGTCGCCATCACCCCAGGCCCATCCCACAACCTCCCAGGGGCATGCAACTCTGAAGGGGCCACAGAGGCACAGGCCAAGAAGCCCTACTTCATCCAGCACACCCTCTCCTCCTCGGCCACATTTGCCACCGGCACAGGTGGCAAGGCACTCTCCATATGCCACATCTACGCCTGCTAGTTCAGTGGCCACCCAGCCACGAACACCCAGTCCCTATCCAAGTCCTGTCCAATCTCAAGCCAGCCAGCTGTCATACATTTCACCGCAACACAGCCAGGCCAGAATGTCCCCAGATTTGCCTGCAAACAATGAGGAGACAGAACCTCAAGCAACAGGGCGCACATTGCGCCGAGGCCACTTGAGTGGCAGGCCCAAACTCTGGCATTGGCTAGTGGGCTCACCTTACATTATGATGAACTATATGGGCGCAGATCCAAAGCAACCAGCAAAATGTGGAAAGCAGAAATTTTAGAGGAGCTCACCAGACAGGTCAATGCAGCGGGGGATGAGCTCAAAGATGTGGAGCAGATTCAACGGAAAATATCGGACCTGAAGTATGCAGCACGGAAGAAAGAAAATAAACTGCGAAATTACAGGTACATATCTACTTTGTGGATTTTTCTGCTTCTTGGATTGTCAACATTTTGCTACATTTTCCAATCTGTCTTTTTCAGCTTACAAACTGGCGCAGGCTTCCCCACTAAACTTCAATTTACCCAAGCTGAGGAGATGGTGCTGGGCCTGATACATCCCGTGGCCTTAGAGGGACACTCGGAGCGATGGGACACGGAAATCCCTACTATTCCTGCAGGTTAGTAATGTTAGTGTGCATGTGAAATGTTTGAAACATGTAAAATGAGGCTCAAAGGCATATATGAACACATGCCCCTAGGGAGTACCTAGGATTCATTTTTAGCAGGGTGTGTCATGTCTGTGGAATGTTAATGTTCTAATTGGCTTGGCCATACCTGACCTTTGCGTGTATTTATGGACACTATTAAAGTATTTATATTAGCAAAGGACTGCCTGTTATGTGAATATAATCAATCAGATCCAACACTTCCATCTTTATCTTTAGGCCACTTGGGTTGGAGCTGTGGTTTGGTCTCAAATACTTGATCTTGGGTCAGGGAAATGTGTACATAGGAAGAATGGCAACCAGCATATTCTTAAGCCAAATGCTATTTGCAAGCTAAGTGTGGGCCCCTAATGGCCCTTTAGGGATGTGTGAAGCCTCATAACACCCACTACATGCATGTTTGTTTTATTTAAGGTGACCAATGTGTATGTATATGTTGATAAATACATCTAATAGATAAGGACATTCATAGTGAAGGACAACTTGGACTGTTGGGGGAGTTGCCATTCCTGCTTGGCCACGTGTTTTAGTAAGCATATGTAGTAATACAGATCAACAATGCATAGTAGTGTGTTTACATGCCTTTTTTTAATCAATGCAGCCCAGCAACATCCCTCAGCTAGTGTGGAAGCCTCAGGCAGTTTGACCACGCCGTCAACTTCCGTGCTGCCTAGGAGCCAGGATCCGATATATATACGGTAAGTGTATATTTCAGAATCTGCAGATGCATGTGAATTAACATGATTCATTTGTCGTTATAAAATATTTAGAGCCCAAACTGAACCTTTTTTTTCACATGTCCCAACAGACCCACACACTGATGGAGGAAATCCAGGAGCTGGAGGAGCATGGCACCTTGATGGGACCTTCACTACAGCCCCCCCTGGAACATAATCTGCAACTGTCCCCACATGTTTCTACTCCAAATCCTCTGCAGCAGAGTGAAGCTGCCTGCATGCTGCCAGCCCATCGTGCACAGCATGCAGAGACTGAGCCTACAGTCCCCAGTGGTAGGTCTGCTGCAGAGGATTTGCCAAGCACATCTGTGGCTGTTGGTCGAACTAGAGGACCATCATCTGCACGCGCCCCAACCCAGGGAATTGGGAGGCGTAGTCAGCTACGTAGCCCAGTTTCCCAGGGGAGGCGCGTGTCGATCATGGAGTCAGCATGGCACCATGAGAGGCATTTATTTCGCCAACAAAATCAAAGAAACAACGAGCAGCATCATGCACAATTAGAGACCTTAAATAATACCTTAAACTCGATGCTGACAGAATTTAGGTCGACCAACAGCCACATGGCCACCTTATCCACAAATTTCACAGTCATGCTTGAGGAAGTTCGAACTAGCAACACCAACATGGCCACCTAATTTCAGTGCCATGCTTGAGGAAGTTCGAACAACCAATAGAAACATGTTAGAACAGTTGCAGATTAGGAATGCCACACATGCCCAGGTGATGGGCCACCTCCAAGGCCCACCACCAGGGTTTTATGGGCATCAAACATTTTAACCCCTATCTGGCCTGTATCTGCTCCACATCTTTGATCAACATCCCCGCTGTATTGACCTGTCTGGTGAGCCCTACCAATATATCCTTTTGGTATGGCTTTGCTTGTATGCTTAGGATTTGCACCCATATAGCTCATTAGAGTGCTGAGATAGCCCACTAGCCAATGCCTGAGCTCAAGTCTCACTGAACCTGCCACTCAAACTGTTGCACTGCTGTCTTTGGCCTAATTACATTGCTTCTGGCTCATCCTGTTTGTAGGCATGATTGGGGGACATTCTGCCCTGGCAAACTACTACCTTGAACCCTGGCAGAGATTGGACTGGACTTGGATTTGGACTGGGGCTTCTTGCTTGGGTGGCCCAGTGACTTACAGGCGTAAATGTGGCATAGGTATGGCTGCTTTCCACCTGTGCCTGTTGCAAATGTGGCCAAGCAGGAGAGGGTGTGTATGTGTCCCTATTTCTTTGAGCCAAAATATTGACATGGAAATGCTTGCTCCATATGTGTGTGTATTTTCTTTGGGATGTAAACTTTGGCCTGGAGTGCATTACTTTCAAACTCCTGCCTGTGGCCAATTGCTAGGTGCCATGATTTGTCACAAATTAAATTGGTTGTTTTACCATGTATGTACATGAAGTATGGGAGTGACCATCCACTCCAATTTTTACTTTTACAATTTAAATAAAATGAATGTGACTTGACCTGTTGTTGACTATGATGATGCCTTAATGTTAGGTGTTTTGTAGATTACTTAAGGTTTGGCCAAACAAACTGGGGCAAAAAAAAGGCATGAGTCTCAGATCATGTGTGCATTTTTTAGTAATTAAATCATTACTAGTTGTCACAATACAAAACATGAAGAAACAAACAAAGCAAAATTAGATTAAGAGATCCAAATACCGGGGGACACGCTGTATGATGGCATAGTTATGTAACACAGCACATGCAAGAATGATATCTATGACCTTCTTGGGGGCATACTGTAGTGCCCCCCCGGTATGGTCCAAGCAACGGAAGCGGGTTTTTAATAGCCCAAATGCCCTGGTCTTCCGGTGGGCCAGATTGTAGGCGTCCTGTTGCGCATTCTGTGGCCGAAGGACGGGCGTCAGCAGCCAGGGAAGCAGTGGATAGCCGGAATCCCCTGAAAACATTAGACAAAAATAACATTAATTACACATTACTCCCTAAATTGAAACCAAAAAACGGTCCTTCAACATGACTAAGAGGCTATGTAACATTTGAGCCACACCCTGAACATACAGATTGCTCTAACACCATCTAATGCATCTTCGAACCATTAAAACCTCCAAGATGGCGGATGAGGGCAAATCAGGCAGACTGCTAACAGGTATTGGTTGAGGACTGTGCTGCTCAGCATTCTTGGATGTGTTACCTTTTCTGGACCTCAGATCTGCTTTGTCTGAGCCAAGCACAGCTCTAACCCACCCCCTGCACTTTATCCCGCTCTCCTCTACTCAGTAAGTGTCATGCTTCTAAGCAAAGATGGCGCAGACCCTATCATAAAGTCAAGAACACAATTGCAGCCAAGTGTGGGGAAGAATAATAAGTAATTGAGTAGAAAGGTGACATTTCTACTTTGGAAATGCTGGTCCAAAATTTGTAAAGGGTTTATGGTTTGCAAATTATAATGGTTAAGGTCCGGTTTAACATGTAATAAAGGGGTAAAACCAGCCATAGATTCAGACATGGGTCATAAACTATATTAATAGGCATACATTGCAAAGTGAACGACGTTATTGGCGTCAACTTACCAAGGAGCCATCCACCTGAGAATTCTCCAGACTCAAACCGACGGTACAATCCAGATCGTCGCAATATGTACGCGTCATGGGATGAGCCTGGAAACCCGGCGACAACACTAAGGAACCGCATGTCTGGGGCCACCACTGCTTGGACATTCAGTGAGTGGCCCATTTTGCGGTTCCTGGGATAAAAGAAAACAAAACAAAATTAGCAAGGCAAGGTAAACTACTCAAACACTAACTCCTAACACCCTCCCAAAAACCTGTTGGCCAATATAAATAACACTAAGTACATAAGTATTTTTTGCACAAAAAAGGATAGGTATGTTGGATCAAGTAAAGATTAACATGAAAATGTTTTCCTTTGGCCGACAAGAAAAACATTGTATAAGCTAAATACGGGCCAATGTTTCACAGGGACTATTTACAAGGAGGGATTACCAGAGATACACTGTATGCTATTTCACAGGGACTACTTACAAGGAGGAAATACCAGAGATACATTGTATGCTATTTCACAGGGACTATTTACAAGGGATTAAGAGATATTTAAAATAACATTTAGGTAAACTATATTAAAAAATGACAGATTGTACTTGCCTATAGATGTACTCGTCGGCTGCCGGAGGCACCAGGGCAACGTGGGTGCAATCGATGGCACCCATGACGTTTTTCGATCTGTCCAGGAAGGTCCAAAGAATTGTAAGAAAACATTGGTCGGTCATCACAACTGATGACAAACTCAATGAGTCCCTAAAAGAACCCCCGATGGCTGGGTATAGAAGATCTAAGAACCTAAAACAGACACTGGTCCAAGCAGATTTCAATACACCCAGTCCAAAAAAACAGAACTGGCTAGAGGCTATGGGACCACCCCCTGGAATGTATCCTTGTGGGCATTGCATTCAATGCAGCTACACTTATAAAACCAATGCCTTCACTCATCCGAAAACGGGTCATAGATACCCCATAAAAACCTTTGCGAATTGCTCTTCTAAGAATGTAGTATATCTTCTGAAGTGCCCTTGCAAGTTAGGATACGTAGGTAAAACTAAAAGGGAGTGAACACCGATCCGACATTAGGAATGGCAGGATAGAATCACCAGTCGCCAGGCACTTCATGGAATTTGGGCACCATATCAGCCAACTACGGTTCCTAGTTATTGAAAGTATAAAACCACATAAAAGAGGGGGTCACACAGATAGAAAACTATTACAACGCGAACTGTACTGGATTTCCAACTTCAGACAGCCAGCCCTAATGGCCTCAATGAGGACATGGACTTCTCTGTATTTTACTAATCATACTATATCTTCTACCCTGTAGACACTAGTGTTCTCTGCAAGCCAGCATTCAGGACATCCATGTGAATACCTGCCAGTATTCAGGGTTAGTATTTCTTTACGATCGCACTAGATTATGATATGGTCCCATATTAGGGGCCATTAATATGGTGTTTTTTCACATTAGGGTTTCACGATTTTAATTATGTCTGTTTTTACATTTAGTAGATAGATTGTGGTGTTGATCCATCCAGCAATCAAACAGCGTGCTCCTCCTCCTTTATTGGGCCTATGCCAAGCTCCCGTGGATACAAGACAGCTCTCTCTGCGAATGAACCGTATCTCCGCACAGCGCATGCGCAGTTGCGCACATCAACCTCAGTCTGGAACATCGCGGCCATCTTTGTATCATCTCTACTGTTGTGGACGCCATTTTCTAGAGGTCCGCGCATCTATACATGGACGCCATTTTCTCATAGCCTTGGTATCACCGCAGTGGATCGGACGGCATCTTGCGGAGGACCCTGGCAAGCGCCATTTTCTAGAAGCCTGTGCACTGCTTAGCTCTATCCCTGTGAGCAAACTTTTATCTTTTCTTCCCCAGGCGGCATCTCTATGGGCCCTGTGCGCCACTCTGAGGCAGGGAAGGCAGGTCTGCCACCCTGGACTTTGAATGGCTGGGACCCAGGAGAATTGCCACCGGTGACGTCATCAGCCGGTGCCCTGCGCTCGCCGACTTTTGGCGCCACCTGCACGCTGGATGGATCATCTATTTCCCTATTTAAAGCCACTCTCACCACCCCATGGCACCACTACTCCTGAGGAAGGCAATTTTCACCGAAACGTTGAGTATGTATTAGTGGTTATCCACTGTGGTCCTGTCTGTATGCTATTTATTACTATCTCTGTCTGTATATTGCTTGCTCTGCATTTGCCATCAGGCTGTGGAATTGCGATTCTCTAACCTATCAGAAATCTCTGGACTGTCTATGTATATGCAAATCTACTGATCCTAGACCATTCTTATACTGCTTATGAGAAACGCAAGACAAACTTTGGGACCAGCTCATTTGCGCCATCTGGTGACCGATCTTTGTACATATGTATATATATATATATATATATATATATATATATATATATATATATATGTAACACTGTCTTTTTTATATCTTTTGTACACCATATGGTTTCATGTTATTAAATCACCTTTTTGGCATGCATAGCTTCTATGTTGGGTGTTCATTTTTCCTATTCCATTGGGTTCCCCATTACAGCCAGCACCCATTTCACCTCTCTGCCCCCCCCCCGGCTTCCACAAGGTGAGTCTAATTAGCATATGAATAGCCATGTCTAATTACCATTTTAATCACCACCACACCTAAATAGCATTTTAATCACCTGTGGCAGTCGGTGTGCTTGTGGTTGTGACTAGGGGGGTTATTCATTAAAGGATAGTGCCAGGTAGTGCTTTGTAGCGGCAGGCAGCGTCTGGAGCACGCTAGGCGCTGTACGCAAAACCACATTTATGAAGGTGATTCTGGTGAGCGACGCTAACAGCGTCATGTAGCGTCCAAATCATCATTACAGATGGCTCAGCGTATAACGCTGGCATTCCAGCTTCAAGAGCGCCAGTTATTAACTGTCGCTACCTGTCACTCTCCCATACATTACAATGGAAGTTCCTTTTATTGTATTTAAAGTGGGTTTTTGTTTTTTTGCTCTCAAATAATTGTGTCACCTCTCCTGGCCTTAAAAATGTCATTTTTGATTTTTTTTTTATGCAGAATTCTATTTACAGGTCTGGCAAGTGTTAATGTCACAGTGTTAAAACAATGTAATTCCATGTGTTTTCGCTTTCTTACTGGTGGATAAGATTTAATCACACAGCATCTGGCGCTCTAAGCTATAGCGACCAGATTTAGAGCGCCGGCACTGTACTGGTGTGAGAGCACCCAACATACATCACATTCATCATCATCATCGGCCAAATTACTACAGCGACTGAGACGCTCTGTTACAGCGCCCAATACCCGCTTACAGTGTCTACTAGCGGTCGCTCTAAGCGCCACTGTACAGACGCTCACCTGCCTATACCTGGCGTTAGTCACAAGAACCCCTCAATAGAGCATGCATCCCTCCTTCACCACTGATCATCAAACTGTGGATACTGTCAGAGACAGGGGCACACGACCTGGGTGATAAGAATGTCTGTGTTTGAAGTACAATATCAGGCACTTACAGACCCTGTCCATTATGCTGATTATCATGCAGCAGCACAGAGCCAAGGGCCACGCCCAGCCATAAAGTGCAACTACAAACCTTGATATCTGATGATCAATGGCAAGCAACACCGGCAATAGCTGAATATTGCACTTATACATATATACTGATACTTTTTCGATCCTTTGCTAACTTTTGCTTACAGGGCATGCACAGGTTAATTGAATTGTATAGCACAACTGTTATGCAAAACAGGTTACAGTCTTAGGCACTGAAAACAAAAGAGATATAAAGTTCTGGGAAGTCAGGAGGGCGTCATGCAAAATATAAGCTTTTGTAGTCAGTACGTACGTACGTAGTCAGTAAGTAAAACTGATTTTTGTAAATACTTACCCCTCCTCTGCATCAGCATCCACACCTGACCTGTAGTCCAGTGTCACTTTTGCTTTCTTGGCTCTACCAACTACAATTAACTGGCATGGTGCTGTGCACATGAACGTAGACGTGGTTAATTATTTTGTCTGATTTCAACTTTCAAAGTGGACCAAACCTGTCCCCTCTTATAGTCTCCCTGTCCATTCCCTGCCCATGTGTCATACTGATTTGGGATGTCCTAATGTACCCATGAGCTGCTGAGCCCCATCCCCAATGTGATTCCTATCTTGCTGGTGGCGAAGCAGGGGTGGATATGTTATATAAGTGATGATACATGAGGGTTAGTTTTGCCGGTAGATACTGTGGCAGGTTTGGACATGACCTCAACAGACATGTGCTAAGCTTAGTCTATAGCATTACAGATGCAAAGCATAGGCTGGGGTGACTTGCCTGGGGGTACAGTGAGGCCGGGTACAGGAAGAGTTGTTAAAGGAACTCTAAACACAACAAAAATAATAAGGCATCAAGCAGATTACCTGATGTCTGTCCCACGTGTCTCTCATCCACATCCTGCAGGACTCAGTAGAAGCCATAGCAGGGGTACAACATTTGCCCTCCATTCAATTTAATTTCTCCCGGACCACTCAAAAAAGTCATCTAACATCCACTCTGTTCCTTGGAGCTCAGTGTGAGCGACCACAGCAAGCTACAGTGGTCCCACATCTGTCTCTGACCACAGCAGAGCTTACTCAAGACCCATAAAGCTGCTCCATGCCATGCCCTTCCCAGCTTAACAATAACACATTTTGAAATGCTTTGAAATGTCTTATTTTACACTGTTTCCACCAGGAAAAAGTGGGAAGTGTGTGTGTCTGGACAGAAACTTTAAACCGGACCTTCACCCTGAATTAGAGCCTGTCTTATATGTTTCCCACACCCTGTACATACAGATCGCCCACATTAAAAATCATCCTACCTGCATCAACTGCATTTAATGAGCCTTTAAACATCCAAGATGGCGGCACATGGAGTCTCAGGCTGCCTGCAAACAGGAAGTGTCTTCTGACTGTGCTGCTCTTCATTCTTGGATTGCTGCCCTTTTCCTGACCCCGGCGCTTTTCCGTCTGTGCAAAGCACAGCTATGCCCCCCTCTCTTCAGTATGTGGTGATTCTGAGGCAAGATGGTGGCGCTCGGGGGGCATAGCCGGATATGAGCGGCTGAGGCAGCATTCTCTGTGAGCTCCCTCTGGCCGGACCAATATTCCCAGCATTTTCAGGGGTCTAGTGACACCACATCAGCCCACTTAGCATGGCGAAGAAGAGGAGAGGGCAGAGGACCCCTCCAGCGCATCAGTGCAAAAAAATCAGCGCTTACCTGGCTGCTGGCAAGTCCGGTGAGTCGAGGGTGGCCGGATCCAAGATGGCGGTGGCCAGGAGAGAGGAGAGGAGCGGTAGTGGCATGGCCGCAGGGGACGTGGAGCCGGCTTGCTAAGGTATACCGCCCGTCAGGCGGGGGGAGGAGGAGGACTGTGCTCGGGGGCTGGGGGCTCCATACCCCTCCGACAACACCAGCAGCGGGTGCAGCGAGAGGCTTCGCCCGGCTCTCTGCAGATGGGGACAGCCGGTGAGAGGAGAGCGGAGAAGCCTCGCCGCTCCGAGAGGCGGCTGGCCAGTGCGGACCCCCCCCGGGATCAGAGGGGGGAGGGGGAGCTCTGCTGCGTGACGGGTCCAGAGGACAGCCTGGGCAGGAGCCCTTACCACCATCAGGTGAGACGCCCATCCAATCTCCTGGGCGGGGGATCCAGGAGGGCCCCCGGATTGACAACCGCATTGATACCCTGAGTGACCGGGGGGGGGGAGGGCTGGAGCTGAGGAGCCCGGAGTCATGGATGGGCCGTGCCCCACCCCTCACAATAGGATCTCTCCTGATTCCCCCTGGAGGGGGGGGTCTCCTGGCCCTACGCTCCAGGGCACTGATCCATGGGGGGGGGAGCCCGGCCACACGCTCCCAGCCCCTTAATTCGCTGAGGCTCCTGACTTCGGGGATGGACGGCCCCAGTACCAGCGAGGCCGAAGAACACCCCCAGCATCCAATGCCCAGCCCGGACTCCCCACGGATTTTTCCCTCAAGCCCTGAATATATGGCCTCCTTGGAAGCTTCCCCGAATCGGGTGGCAGAATGGTTTTCCCCCGGTGGGGGCATCCCTATCGTTTCCACACCCCCCTGGTGTTCCTCACGTGGGGCAGGAGAGAGCTCTTGGCAGGCCAGTCCTGAACAAGTTTGTGCGCCTGGAGAACCCGGAGGGCCATCCATCCTGACGGTAGGCCCCATAAGCCTGAGACCTACGAGGGCGGTGCCCGTGCCTCGGCAGATCTCAGCACAGCCTTCGGAGAAACATCCAGTCTCTGTGTCAGGGGCTGCTGTCAGACAGATGTCCTCCTCGCTTGGGAGTCCTCCCTCATATGCTTTGAGGGACCTGCAGAGTCCTGGGACCCTCCAGGCTGTCGAGATCCACCCATCCCGACCAGATTACAACTCGGTTCTCGCGGATATTAGAGCTGAAATCAAAGCCCTCCCGTCTAAAGCGGATCTAGAAGCCTTCATCACAAGAGTGGAAAATTCTTTTAAAAAGGAGATCTCGGACCTGCAAAACTCAGTGGAGACCCTCGATACTAGGATGTCAGGGCTGGAACACTCATGGCTCAGCCCTTCAGAGAATAGAGGCCCTGGAGAAAACCATGGCTTGCCAGCAATCCGCCTCACAAGCGACAATTCTGCACCTGGAGGATCTTGAAAACAGGAGCCGCCGGAACAATATCCGGGTTCGGGGCCTCCCCGAAACAACAGGCCCGGAGCAACTCCGCCATACAGTCACGGGCATCTTTAATGGTATCCTGGACCGTCCGCCGGATTCCGAGATCGTGATGGACCGTATCCATAGGGTCCTGGGCCCCAAACCGACTGACCCTGGTCATCCGTGGGATGTAGTTTCTGACTCCACTATTTCTCCGTCAAGGAGGAGATTATCAAAATGGCGTGGGAGAAAGGCCGGCTCTGCTTTGACGGGGCCGAAATCCAGATTTTTCCAGATGTTTCCAAGAGGTCCCTCCAGATGAGGCGCTTGCTTAGACCCCTTTTGGGAAAGATACAGGAGAGTGGAGCGTCCTACCGCTGGGGCTACCCCTTTCATCTCCTCGTGCGCAGGAACCAGCAAGTCTTTGCTCTGAGGTCCCCGGCGGATTTCCCTGATCTTTTTGCCTTCCTGGACTCGGGGCCTATTGATGTCCCTAATTGGCTGGACTTGCCGCCACTCCCACCACCCCAGCAACCTAGAAGGTGGCAGCCGGCTGGACCCAGCCGGGCCAGGGGGGGCGCGGCCCTTGGACAATGAAGTCTAGACATCCGGCTGCCAGAGCGGACACTCGTTACTCTTGGACTAGACTTTTGCATTTCCGTTAGTGAATTTTCTCTCCCTCGCTTTGCCTTGCTGAGTTTAGTCTTGGTCATTTTGTGGGTCATCCCGCTGTATTCTCCCGCGCTCAGACCGTGTGGGAGCGGTCCCTGCGGGGAGACTCTCCCCGGGGCCTCCTGCCTCCTGGATGGACCCATTGACCCTCTTGATCCGCGGTGGTCGGGGCGCGGGAGACCCCGGGATGGTCTCTATTTGCACATCTGTGCTCACTTTAGGTTGATGGTGGGTGGCCCCCCACACTATTGTTCTCTACGGCGATTATGAGGTTGCGGTGGACCCTTTTGACCGGGGTTGCGGCTGGTCAGAGGGGTCTCTGCTTCCCCCTCTGCTCTGCCTCATTCCCACAATAGGTCGGGTCTCCCTCTCCTCCAGCTTCGTACGGGGGGAGGGGGGCACCTAGGTTCTTGGAAACGTTCTCTTTCCGCTTAGTTGGAACGTTATATTTTTCCACACCTGTATTCCATTTCTGTTCTTTTACGCCTTACCTGTTTGTCTGTCCTCTCCTCCACCCTTCTGTCCTATCTTCTGACCTTGTACCCCCCTCTTCTCCCCTCCGTGTTCCTCCCTAGTCCTTCCCCTCCCCCCCCCAGCTGTCACCCCCCTCGCCCCGTGGGTGACTCTCTGCATTGATATATTCCGGTGGCCCTCCATAGATTTGCGCTCAAGCCCTCAGTATGTCCGCAGTTAGGTGCACATCCCTCAACGTCAGGGGCCTGAACTCCCCAATTAAGAGAACCTCCATTCTCAGGGATCTGAAGCGCCTGAAATCTCATATTGCCTTCCTACAGGAGACCCACCTGAAGAAGGGGCGCTCTCACACCCTCACCAATCAGACCTTTAGGATCCAGTATCATAGTCTCTCCCCAGACTCCAAATCGCGGGGGGTGGCGATCCTGTTGGCCGGATCCCTGCCCTGGTACCACCTTGATTCTCTCCAGGATGCCGAAGGGAGGTTCCTTTTCATTAAGGGAACTCTCTTTTCCCAGAAGGTGACCTTGGCTACCTGTTATTGCCACAGTGACAGCCAATACAAATTTCTACAGTCGACTCTAGATAAATTGGCCACTTTCACGGAAGGGATCTTGTGTTGGGAGGGGATTTCAACCTGACCTTAGATCCGTCCCTGGACACGTCCAGGGGGTCCTCCCACGTCCCCTTTTCAACTCTCAAAAAAGTAAAGCATCTGCTCAACAATCAGTTGATGGATATCTGGCGGACCCTCAATCCTAGAGGTAGGGATTACACATTCTTCTCCAATCCACATAACTCGTACTCCCACATAGATCTGTTCCTAGTCCCCCACAAGTTTTTACATCTCATAGTGAACACGGACATAGGACATATTACTCTCTCGGACCATGCCCCGATTACCCTTACCTTGTCCATACCGGATGCTGCCCTCTTTAGGGGCCAGTGGCGACTTAATGATTCGCTGCTACAGGATACCGTGGTCAGGGAGGATGTCCAGAAGGCAAATGTGTGATCAGAGGGGTGCTAGTCAAGCACGGAGCCCGACTGAAGAAGGAGAGAAATGAACAAATCCTCAAGATAAAGAAATTATCAAATTAGAGGCCCTCCATAAACGGACCCTGTCGGGAGAGGTGGGAACCGAATTAATAAGCCTGCGGGACTCCCTCAGGGACATCTGCTTCGGGGAGGCGAGGGGATTTTTTTACGAATTTGGTAATAAATGCGGTAGGGCATTGGCCAGATCCCTCAGAGTTCAGCAAGGCAAGAACTTCATCCCACTCATTCTCGACGCTAGGGGTAACAGGAAATGCTTGACGGCAGACATAGCAACCTCATTCAGGGACTACTATGAGGCCCTCTATAACCTGCCCCAGACGCGGACTGCTGAGCATCAGGACAATATAGCTGCCTACATTCATGGGTCGGGTCTCCCCATATTGAATCAGGAGGTAATAGACTCACTCGATAGGGAGATCGAACTAGATGAATTTTCGAGAGCTATGAAACACGCTAAGCCGGGCAAGGCACCAGGCCCTGATGGCTTTGGCCTGAGCTAGTATAAAGGATTTGCGGAGACCCTCGGCCCCTGGTTTGTAGCAGCCTTCAACTCCCTCAAAGATGGACTGGCCCCGCCCAGGGATACTCTCAGGGCTAGCATAACGGTCATACCTAAGGAAGGCAAGGACCCGACGCAGTGAGGGAGTTACAGACCTATATCTCTGCTAAACTGTGACCTTAAAATCTTTAACAAAATAATCGCAGACAGATTGGCTCCATTTATCCCCTCTCTGATTCATTGGGACCAGGTGGGCTTTGTCCCATCAAGGGAGGGTAGGGATAATACCACAAGGGTAGTCAATCTAATACATTGGGCACATTCAAATAATATAGCGTCAGTCCTCCTCTCGACAGATGCCGAAAAGGCATTCGACAGGGTCAGTTGGGACTTTGTGTTTGCAGTCCTCAGACACATTGGCCTGGGGGAAAATATGTATCGGTGGATATCGGCCTCTTACTCGGGCCCCTCTGCGTCGGTCAGGGTGAACAGCGTCCCTTCTGGGACCTTCGCTCTTGCCAACGGTATGAGGCAGGGCTGCCCACTCTCCCCTTTGATCTTTATTCTGTCCCTGGAGCCGTTTCTCCTCACGGTCAGGAATAACCCTGATATTGCGGGTATCCGTGCTGGGCGGGTGGAGCACAAGGTCGCAGCCTATGCGGATGACCTAATTTTCTTCTTAACAAAACCACTATCAAACTACAAAATAAACTACCATAAATCCTCGGCCCTCAATATCAATGTCCCGGGCAAAAGAATGGAGCGCATCAGGGAGAACTTCTCCTTCTCATGGGAAAGAGAGGCCATAATATACTTAGGTACACAAATTCCAGCACTCCCTCAAAAGATTTATAGTTCTAACTTCCCCCCGTTGCTGAAGAGGGTAGAGGAGGATTCGCGGAGATGGTCCCGTGGCACCTTCACCTGGTTCGGTAGAGCGAACGTCATAAAAATGAATATCTTGCCTAGAGTATTATATCTGTTCCAAGCCCTGCCGGTGGAGGTCCCACAGTCATTCTTTAAGAAGCTCTCGGGCCTGTGTTTGAGGTTTGTTTGGGCGGGGAAATCTCATCGGCTGGCAGCCTCCCTGTGGGCTCTTCCAAAGGGGGCGGGGGGCATCGGCCTTCCGAATTGGAAACTCTTATCAGGCGGCAGCCCACCTGGTCCGCATCCTAGACTGGTGTAGGCACCTACTGTCCTTGCGGGTCTCCCCTGGATCCCGATCAATCACTTCCCAGCACTGAATAGACACCCGACGATAGGCCCGACTAGGAAGATAGCTGCAAAGTTAGTCGGGGTTGGATATCTCCCCTTCCCTCTCGCCCCTGACTCCGGTTATTGGCCACCCTGACTTCCCAGTTAGTCTCTCTGGTGCTCCTTTCCAGGCATGGGCGAAGCAAAACTGCTTTAGAATTCAACATTTGAGTGAGAGGGGGGAGTGGTGTGGGCTGGGGGAGCTCGCTGAGAGGTTTTCTTTACGGCCCCTCAGCGAGTGGCAGGCCTTCCAACTTTCCCACTATCAAAAATCTATCTTACGTCCATCCCAGGTACCAAGAGTCTTAACTCCTTTTAAGAAAATCTGCACAGGGGTGGGTCATTTTAAAGGTGCCTTGTCCTGCACTTACGCGATGTTGGTAAACCCCCCTGACTCCTTTGTTCCATCCTTCGTGGAGGGGTGGGAGAGGGAACTCGGAAGGACTTTTTCGTCCGATCAGAGGCGAGCGATGTACCAGCTAACTCACAAATCCTCCATATCTAATCGCTATCAAGAAGCCTCCTACAAAATCCTCTCCAGGTGGTACTGGACTCCATCCAAATTGGAGAGGTTGTTTCCCTCTGCCTCCCTCCTGTGTTGGAGGTGCTCACAGGATAGGGGTACTATGATCCATATCTTCTGGGACTGCCCGGGGCTAGCAAGGTTCTGGGCCAATGTGAGGGTGATCGTTGAGAGCCTCACAGATATTGATTTGAGGGTTGACCCGGCATGTTACCTCTTGAATCTGGCGCCCACTTCCCTGCGGGTTAAGGGGAAATCCCTCTTGGCCCCTCTTCTACTTGCTGCCAAAACCTGCATCCCCACTTGCTGAAAGTCCCCCTACCCTTCGTTGTGTCTGTTCCCTTCCCTCCCCCCCTCCCTTTTTCTCTTTTCGCGCTTTCCTCTCTGACGCATCATTGGCGTGTCTTCTTCTCTGTTCTTAGTTTTGCCTGTGTTGTTATCCTTTAAAAATGTTATAAGGAGGGGCGGGACGCGACCGATGCCCGGAAAAGCTTTATTATATATAAGTTGATGCTGTTCTGGGCATTTATTGTGAAGTATTTAGTTGTCATATAATCTCATGCTCAGTCGCTTCTGATGCCGTACTGATTGTTTCTGATGATGTTGGCTCGCGCCTTATGTCTTCCTTAATAAAAACGTTACGTACAATTTAAAAAAAAAAAAAAAAAAAAAAAAAAAGATGGTGGCGCTCATATCTTGGGTCCTGAACAGAGTTGCAGCTAGGTGGGGAAAAGAATAAAAAGTGACTAAAAAACGTAAAATGTATTAATTTTAGATGCTGGGGAATAGTTTTTAGGATTTGGGCTTTTTATTAAATGATGCTGAAGGTCCGGTTTAAGGGGAAGTCTAGGAAGGCAGCAAGGGGAGGGTTTTGGGGAAGAAGAGGAATAAGTGTAGTCTGCACATATCCCAATCAGCCCAATTCCATATCCCAATCAGCCCAAAATTAGTGGTGGCTGTTCTCCCTATGGCCAGTTCACTCTTGGCCATTCCAGCACAAGCCTGGAAGTAAAGGCTGTATATGGCTGTATATGGCTCCAAAAGTTGGAATTAGGCAAATAAGTTACCAAGTCTGTATTCCTGCGCTGCTCACAGGTCTCTGATCATGAAGGGGGGGGGTTGGGACAGCGCAATGCACAACTACTAGTTGGCAGTAGAGCCACAAAAACAAGAGTGGTGCTGGGTCACAGACCAGGTATGGCTGCTGCTGAGGAGGGGTAAGTATTTAAAGAAATCAGAAGCTGGACTTTAACTACAAATGCTTATGTTTTGCACGACTCATAAAGATCCCCCCCTCCAATAACCGCCATCACCGCCGCCCACGTAAGACACCATTACATTTATTGCGCTAGTCGCTCCTTAGCAGCCTCTTCTCTCTGACTAACAGCATCATTTGCCACGTTTAATATTCTCCAACAACAGAGTCATTTTTCTGCCCTGCTTAGGAAGGACACATAGTAGTGATCCATAAAACAATACCAATATAGAGCAGATTAAGGAGCGTATTTAATATATTTTATTGCAGGCGAGGGATACAAAACGTTTAACAGGGAGTATTA
Organism: Gastrophryne carolinensis; assembly: GCA_027917425.1. Classification (NCBI taxonomy): domain Eukaryota; kingdom Metazoa; phylum Chordata; class Amphibia; order Anura; family Microhylidae; genus Gastrophryne; species Gastrophryne carolinensis. The sequence continues at coordinate 199,896,799 of CM051240.1, read as the reverse complement.
AAAATAAATTTGACAAAAAATAATTTGAGATAACATCAGCTATGCCAGTCGCGTGCTATTTATCTCCTTTATGCGGGCAGATAGCGTTACTTTTATAATTGCGTGGTGTAACTAGGTTTTCATATTAAGTGCTTAATTATGCTTTTGTTTAGCATAAAATTACTATTATAGGCTTTTTTTGTAATTCATCACGAGAAGGGCAAAAAAAGAATCGCGGGAGAAATAAAGGAAAACGGTGATGGAATGAACGCTTACTAGGCTCAAAGTAGCTAAATCTCTAAGATGGAGGAAAGATTAAATGGGAATTCTATTGATTATTGATTCGTTGGTGGCTTTGCTATGTTAAAGTGGAACTAAAGTGCAAAAAAGTCTGTCTAAGGGGGTTATTTAAGAAAGGCTTAGGCCACGTAGTGCCAGGTAGTGCCAGATGAGCGTCAGGTGAGTGTCAAGTCCCAGTCAAAAAGATGTATGTATCAAGTCAAAAATCCAGAGCACCTGTGATAGAACCATAAATCAACAGCACCATCGATGGGATGAGTTCCGGCGCTGAATTTCCTAGGACCATGCCCACACCTAGCACTGTGTGGCCTTATCCTATACATTTCCATGGGCTGGGATGGTTACAATTATTTAAGCATTTTTGTAGAATTTCTTTTATTTTTTCTGGGTGCATGTGCCATAGGATCCCTGGGCTAGTTGAGATTATATTTATATGCATTTTTAGAATTCTTTTTGTACTGCAAACTTGTGACTTGGGCCATGTCAGGTTTGTCTAAGGTCCCTAATGCAATTCCAATTTTTTATTTAAAAAAAAAACCCTAAAAAATAAAACATTGCGAATCCAACAGTCGTGTGCCTGAATTCCATTTTTTTAACACCTCTTGGAGTATTTTTTTCATAACATTTGTCAGCTTGTGGCTCTCTCGGCTGACCCTAGGTGTCGCTAGCACATAGGCTTATATAAACCATGCACTGTGATCATTGCCTGGCCGGGAATGCTACAGCTAACTGCGCTGCCGGCCAGAAACCGATGCTGTGGTGCAGGAGCTGCGGAGCATCTCAGATGAGATGGCGGCCACACCAATAATAATGAATAAGCCTCTTTATTAGGAAGCCCAAAATTAGGCAATGATTAGGACTGCCAGGCAGATGCATTTACACATTCCCTTGTCATCCGATGGGGATCTGGACATGGCAACTCAGGGAAGATTCTAGGCAAAATAGAGCTCTGTGCAGGAAGGACCCACCCATCCTAAGGTGCTGATGCTGCTGTCCCATACCCATATATTTTGCTGTACCTTTTCAGCCAGTACCTTCTCCCCATGTCTGAGCCCAATATGGAGGAAAAGGGGCATATCTTTTAGCCTGCACCACTAACAGTAGCCCTGACCCATCTGCAGGAAACAGAATGGCTGGGATAAAGTTGCCCCTAATGGCCCTGGCCCCCAGGCTTTCAACCTAAATATTTGCAGATAAATAGGTATTATTAGAGAACGCGGAGTGCTGCAGGTTTTTTGGCTGGCACTCCATTTTAAAACCAACCGACTGAGGTACAGTAGAGTACATATAAAAGTAGGGGGTATCGGAGAGGTGGCATGTTCTGTATTTAGCTTTACATTTACAGGGGATCAAAAACCATAACACCCTCTCCAGGGCATCCCATTGATATTACAGGTCTGATATTAATGTATTCATATTACAAAATGTTTTGAAAAACTTGTTTTTTTTTCTCCCAAAAATATGGTTGTTTGGGGGTTAAAAAACTACTTTTAACCCATCGCTGCCAGCACTCTGGGGTTTAAACAAGCATTTCACTGCGCGAGAATTTTTTGAGCGTGATTTGTTAATGAATATGCTGGGAGCCATTCGCTATGGCCATTCGCTGTCATGCGCTCCCATACAGCGCGGAACCTGTCAAATAGCGACTCCTCACCCAATATTCAACATTACGGCAACTATCAACTACAGAACAACGGCCAAGCACAGCGACTACTAGCGGGCGCTCTGAAAATGCCGCTACTGTCGCTCATCTGTCGCTACCTGGCGCTATTAATGAATCGGCCTCAAAGAGAAGCTTGCCTGCCATTTTTCACACATGCAAACAATGAATAAACAGCTATTGTAGCAAAGGAAATCTGTGTGAAGGAAGCGGTTACAATGTATCCCTATGGCGGTGGCCAGAAAAGCTTTCAATCAGTGGATACAATGTGTTTAGAACATTTCAGCTGTTAGCAAAGCAATGATGAGTCATTACAGCTGAAGGCTTACTACTTTTAGCTAGAAATAAGAGATGATTGCACAGAGCTATGAGGCAATTTTGACTGAGGGAGTTGTGTTTTCAAAAGCAGGTCTCTCGCGTGTGTCAAGATGGTCGCTGACATGCATGTTTAAGAGTGCAAAATCTGTCTACTATTCCAAGCATATGCATGGTGTTAATCCCACTAAGCTAATGTCACTGATTGCCAGAGGGGCTTTGGGAGAGCAATTTACTTTGATTTTTTGACTGGAGGTCCACTTTAAATACAGAAAAAAAGGTTACTATATGAGTTCAGAAAAGCCCCCCTTTAATGTTAGCACCATGGTCCTGTCACATTTAGTTATGCCACTGACAATAAGAAAATGTGCCCAGCTAAGAGACCCTAGCAAAGAAGGTGACATTTAGGCTTTGGCATTAGACTTGCTTACCTGCCAGCCACTGCCATGCTGCAGAAGTTACCCACAGCACCACGCTGAGAGGACTGGCCAGGCCAGTGGGTGGGCATGGCCTATGTACAGAAGGCTTCCACTGAGAACAAGAATCGCCACCATTCATGTTATTTCCCTAGCTCCCCATCTCAATAAGAGAACACCATAGCCCGACCCCACCCACCTGTTTTCTCAGAGTGGCACTATGGGTGAGCGGTGCAGGAGTGGCTGGCAGGTAAGCTGGTGAGGCCA